>CM054062.1:172379641-173579641 GCA_028641055.1 Alopecurus myosuroides
GCCATGATGGTGCAGCGGTCCGGGACGCACCATCCCCGCATCAAGGGGCTGGACTCCGTCAAGCTCTGGCAGAAGACGTTCCTCTACGTCAAGAACGTTGCCGCCGCGGAAGGAGCCCGGGTAGATGACCGCATCAACCTGCCGGTTTGGAGCAATCGCGCTCCAATCGGCTTGTACTGGAAGGACAAGCCCGTCAACGACGACGACGCCATCGAGATGGAGAATCGACTCGGCTGGCTGAAGGCGCAAGGCCTCAAGAACGACGATCCGGTGGCATGCTGGATCCAGCGCCGAGTGCTGCCCTTGCAGGAGCGCAGCCATCTCATGTGTTACATGGGAGGCCCTCGCGACTGCACCAGGACCACCACCATCGAGATCGACAACATCGATGTTCCCCTGCACGCCAGGAACATCTTGACGACAAGCCTTGGCGACCACTGGCAGTACGGGTTTGTCCCGTACAGCCGTACCAAGCCGATTGAGCGGGTACGTCTTTCTTACTTTGCTCTCTGCATTATTTTCCGACTAGATAATCCTCCTTTTGCCGCGAGTATCGATCGCCTTCTGCACCGAGTAGGGTACTTAGCCGGGTTGCGTAGGCTTAATGTGCTTCGTGCTTGCACGCCTTGCCGGGTAGCCTATTCGAGAACAACTCCTAGGCTTGATGTGCTTTAGACCTGCACGCCCTTCCGAGTAACACCCTCCAGCAAGCATGCTTAGGCTTAGTATGCTTTGTGCTTGCACGCCTATCCGGGTAGAGTACTTAGTAAACTGCCTAGGCTTTGTGTGCTTTGTACCTGCACGCCTATCCGAGTAGAATTCCTTCCTGGTACTCGGCCAGTCTCTGATCTTTCTCTGGTTTTCAGGTTCTTACGCGCCAGATCATCGAGAGCTACGAGGTTTTCGAGAGCAACTGGTCTGCTGATCGTGAGGAGGACGATGTGCCTTCTCACGATGCCGCGGAGCAGTCCAACCCTTCTCGCTCCCCCGTTGCCGATAAGCGCGACGCTCTCCGCACCTGGTCCGATGAAGACTTTGATGGTAAGTACACTTTCACTCTGCTTGCTTCCGAGACGGACCAATCCTTTGTTTGCTGTTTCTGATTCCTTCCCCTTTCTCTTGGATTCTCAGATGAGGGTGCCGCGGGGAAGGATGACGAGGACGAAGGCGAGAACGAGGGCGTTGCGCCCCTAGCCGCCAAGCCTCTGTCCGTCGCCGCTCCTGAGACCCGCAAACGGACCGGTAGTGGAGCACCAGCACCTCCTGCCAAGAGGAAGAAGCCCACCGAGAAGAAGGTGGTTGTGAAGAGGTCCAGGCGAGAGCTCAAGTCCACCACCGCGTAAGCCCTTTTCTCGGTCGCTTTCCTTCTCGCGCAGCGCTATTCTCCCAAATCCCTTCTAATTTCTGATTTCTTCCTTCTCTACAGACCTCCCATGAATGCGGACACAGCTCTCGCGTCCGGCCAAGCTAGGGAACCACCAGTGCCTCTCATCAATCTTGATGACGACGAGGACCACACCGCCAGCGCTGCTGCTGCCAATCCGCAGACCACTGATGCACAAGGAGCAGCGGCCGAACCAGCAGCACAGGACGCTACCGTCCGCCAAGAGAGACCCCCTTCTCCTCCGGCTAGCAATGCCGAGGAGAACCAGGACCAAGAGATGCAAGACAACACCGCCGACGAGCGGCCAGAAGCAGAGCAAGAGCAGCCAACCACAGGGGCTGCTGCACAAGATAATCTTGCTACCGAGCAGCGAGTGGAAGCCACCACCGCCATGGACGCCACCCCAACTGATGCCGATCCATTGAGCGGCGTACAGCCAGGTGACGCACCGAGTAGCTCCCTGCCAGGAGCTGCACATGGCGATGGATCTGCGGCGCCACCCACTGCACAAGGCCCTACACCGCCAAGATCCTCCTCGTCTCCGCAACCCAAGGATGCACCTAGCTCCCCTGCCGGGCGAGTAACCAGGCAACAAGCCGCCCTGGATGCTCTGAGGAGCGAGGTTGACAGAAGGGCAGCCGAGAAAGAAGCTGCTGAGAAGGCCAAGGCGGAGAAAGAAACCGCTAAGAAGGCCAAGGCCGAGAAGGAAGCCGCCGAGAAGGCGAAGGCCATAGCTGACGGGAAGAAAGTTGCAGATCCCGAGAAGCAGCGGGCCGAGAAAGAAAGGGCGAAGAAGCGGGCCAGAGACCAAGTGCCACCACCAGCCTCAGGTGGAGCACTCGTGATCCGCGAGTCAGGCCCGATTCCCGCCGCGCTCTCGGCTGATGCTCGCGCTGCTGGCCAGCCCTGCTACCCGGAGTATATGATTGAGGTTAGCCACCAGCACTCAATCGGCTTCCCTCCCCAGGACAAAGCCTTAGCTATCCAGCATGGAAGGAAGGCTGTTGCCATGAACTCCCCTCCTCCAGATCCAAGCCAACAGCAGACTGCCAACATTGCTTCTCGTGGAGTCCAAGACAAACCCATAACTTCCAAAGGCCTTGAGCAGGTACTGGACACTGTTGGCTTCATCGACGCCAAATGGGACAGCAAGGTTCTCGGCGTGGAGAAGTGGCATGGTCTCACCCTTGGCGGCCTCGACCACATGCGCGTGGACTGGAACAAGGTCGACCTGGGACACAAGCCCATGACCGTCTCCACCGATACCGCGACACTTGCAGCCAAGATGTTCCTGCATCGCAAGAATGCCGAGGACATCGAGCAGGCCTACGCAGTAAGTTTTCCTTATCTTTTCCGAGTTGAATTTTCCGAGTTGAATTTTCTTCTCTTCTATTCGCCTTTCTGTTCCTTTCCATCACTCCCAGTCCCCGAGATTCTAGCCGAGTAGGTGGATACTCTCCGAGTAGCCTCCTACTCGGGTTGAATCTACTCTGCTTTTTCTAACTTTCTTCTTCTCGCTTCTCAGGACAGCGTCCTGAAACGGACCAATTTATACCGCCATCTCCTCTGGAACCACTCCATCGCTAGGAGGAGAATTGCTGCTCTGGAGAAGGAAAAGGCAGCTGCGGAGGCAGCCAGCAAGGACGCCAACGCTAACACTCAGCAGCTGAAAGAAGTGCAAGGTACGCTTTTAGCTGCGCGATTCGTGCGTTTTATGTTTACGCTCGCTTATGCTTTCTTTTGCGCTAACCTTTCTACTCTGCAGAGAAACTGAAGAGCCTAGTCGAGGAGCACCAGAAATGCCGTGCTTTCGTGCAGAACGCCGAAGCCACCATCAAAAGGCTAGACGGTGAGTTTGTCGTCCACTCGGTTTAATTTTGAATCCATGTCTTCACTGCTTCTGTATTGATCTTGTCTGGCTCTTCGCAGAAGATCACAAGGTGTTTGCTGCAGCACACCGAGAGTGTGTCCAGCCGGCCGAGTTGCAGCACCAACTGTCCGAGCAGGCTGGTGTGTTGCTGAACCACCATGCCACCGAGACCGAGAAGCTGCAACTCCAGTTGCAACAGGCACTCCAGGATGCCATCAACATTGGCGCCGAGAGAGACAGAGCCATCGCCGAGAAGGCCAAGGCCGAGGGCACTTTCAGAGCCAAGGAAAGGGCCCTTGAGCAGGAATGTGAGACTCTGAAGAAGGCCAACGCTGATCTCTTCGCTCAGATGAATGGCTTGCGCCTGATCCAAGAAAGACACATTTCTAACGAGGAATCCTGGAAGAAGAAGCTGCACCGGCTGCGCAACGAACTGTCCGGTAAGTCTTTTCTTCTCTGCTTCTTTTCTTCTCGGTCCCATTTCTTCTCGATTTTCCCCTACTCGGTTTTCCCCTACTCGGTTCTTCTCTTCTTGGTTTTGAAGTTACCACTTGCTTTTTCAGTGATCTGGCCTCATCTTGACTCTCCCTCTGCGCCTACGCTGGCCAAGACCAAAGCTGCTCGCCTTGCGAAAGGTGAGGCAGCAGATCCCAGAGCCGAGATCGAGGACAGCTTGCTGGTGCTCAAAGGCTACTTCGAACAGCTGGCTGGCTTCGGAACTGACCTGATGCACGAGGGCTTTGAGCTTCACAAGCTTTTTTGGCCTAATGATCCTCCGCCAAACTCCATGAGGGGCCTAGCCCTCAAGCTGAAGAATGTGAAGAAGGAACTGAAGAAATGGCGCGCTTCGGGAGCCCGTGCCGGTGCGGATGTGATGCTTCTCTGCATCGCATCCTGGTACGAAAACCTCAACATGCAGCTCATCCGCGGGAAGCGCAATGATTCCAAGTGGGAGTTAGATCCCGACTGCGTGGCCACTCGCAAGCAGGTTGCCTACGAGGTCGCGGAGTGCGCCGAGACGGAGACCTACATCGATGGCCTCCCTGAGCCCGACACCGACTACGAAGACGAAGAGGAAGCTGTCGAAGAAGTAGACTCCGAGCTGGAAGGCTTCTTCGACTCTCCTGAGGGCAAGGCCGGGAAGGGGAAAGGCACGGCCGTCTCGAGTAGCGATGAGGAGGCTGAACACATCGAGACCGCTCCACTCGAGTTCGGCACCTCCTCAGGCGCTGCTCTCGATGACACGGTGCCCCCTCCTGGCCAGGCTTCAGGCTCCTCCTCGGCTCCCGGACCCGTCTCGGTGGCCACAGCCACTTCCGAGCAGACAGCCACCCAGCATGCTGCCGAGATGACGGAATCCGCCACCATCCAGACGGAAGCGGACGCCACCCATGCCAGCACCGAAGAAACAGCCGCTGCGACCGCCCCCGAAGGAGCAGCAGCCAAGGCCAGCGCCGAGAACATTGCCTCCTCATCTTAAGTCAACCTGCAATTTCTTTCAACTCGAACATTCATTAGATCCCCGGGATGCCGGGAGCAAATGTCATATACTATCTTTGTTTTGCTTGCTACACAGTTTTTATACCCACTTTGTTTATTTCAATCATTAATCAATTTGAGCAACACTGGCTCAATGCCGAGTTGCGTTTCCATGCGAGTCCCCGAGAAGCATTTCTTATTCACCCTATGCTTTCATCTTTGCTCTACCTGCGACTTGTCGCTTGCTTGGTATTCGAGTCACAAGAGTCAAGTAGTAGGGCTGCAAATACTTAGCCGCTAGAAACAATCATGGAAACGCAGCCCACCAATTAGCCGAGAAGACGAAAACAAGGAACAAAAGTAACAAACAGTCTACTCGGTTCCTGCACTCTTTCTTCCTTAGTGATTTTCGTGTGCTCATTGACCTTTTGCTTGTTCTCTTGCTTGCCATGAAGCCGGGTTTCGGACAGCAGCAGAGTCGAAGAGTTGGCATATAGGTTTGAACACAGTACTCAATGCACTTGTGAGTTCTGAAGTGGAGCAACCGAGTAGACAAAGGATCAAGCCGAGTAAGAAAACACTTAGAGCAATTTTGGACGAGGGCAGTCCCCGAGAACAATTTCAGATTGCAGAGTAGAATTTCAACTCGGTTAAGAGGGTACATACACATCTTTGCTTACGAATGAAAGCGACGAAGTAGAGCTACATTCCAAGGGCGCTTGGTTTCCTCTCCAGCTTTATCTGCCCTGTTCGCCTGCGATGGGCGCACATCTACAAGGTAGTACGCATCATTGTGCAGCGCTTTGCTCACAATAAAAGGCCCTTCCCAAGGAGGAGACAACTTGTGCATCCCGGCTGTGCGCTGCACAAGCCTAAGGACCATGTCTCCTTCTCGGAAAACCCTCGGGTTCACCTTTCGGCTATGATAGCGCCGCAGGTTTTGCTGGTAGATAGCCGAACGTGACAGAGTCAGCTCTCTTGCTTCTTCAAGCAGGTCAACGTCGTCTTCTCGAGCTTCTCTCGCCTCCACCTCAGTGTAGAGGGCTACTCGGGGGGAGTCATGCTCTAAGTCTATTGGCAACACGGCCTCAGCCCCGTATACCAAGAAGAATGGCGTGTAGCCGGTTGACCGGTTAGGGGTAGTCCTTAGACTCCACAACACCGCTGGCAACTCTTCTAGCCAACACCCAGGTGTTTTCAGCAACGGCTCGATCAGCCTTGGCTTTATGCCTGCCAGTACCATTCCATTTGCTCTCTCAACTTGCCCATTGGAGGCAGGGTGCGCGACTGACGCAACGTCTAGTCGGATATGCTTATCTCTGCAGAATCGCACCATTGCCCCCTCTGCAAAGTTGGTGCCGTTGTCGGTGATGATACTGTGCGGGTAGCCGTATCTCATGATCACATCCTTCACAAACTTCACAGCTGTGATTCCATCACACTTCCGAATAGGTTTCACTTCAATCCACTTGGTGAACTTGTCCACCATGACCAAGATATGTGTCATGTTGCCTTTAGCCGGCTTGAAGGGACCAACCATATCCAAGCACCAAACAGCAAATGGCCATGTGATAGGAATTGTTTTCAACTCGGAAGCAGGCATGTGAATCTTACTTGCAAACATCTGGCAGCCGTTGCACTTCCTCACAATATCTTCAGCTTGCTGCAGTGCAGTGAGCCAGTAAAAGCCATGCCGAAAAGCTTTCTTGACCAATGCCCGAGAAGAGGCGTGATGCCCGCATTCCCCTTGATGTATCTCCACCAGTATTTCTTCTCCCTCTTCTGGGCTCACACAACGTTGCAGCACACCAGTGGCACTTCTCTTGTGCAGCACATCTCGGACTATAGTGTAGCCCTTGGACTTTCTCTGAATCTGCCTCGCAGTCACTTCATCTTCAGGCAAAGTACCGTCCCTTAGAAAGGATAATATGGGCATAGCCCAACTCGGTGTTTCCCGTATGGGAAACACTGGTTCGTCCAGTTCCATTGGGACAGGCTCTTGCGGTGGCTCAGGAGGAGTAGGAGTGCTTCTTTGCAGCCCGGACCGATTGGCGAGAACCTCTTCAATGAATGCGACAGCTTCTGGGTTGAGGGCGGCAGTCCCCGAGTACTGAGTGACAGTCCCCGAGTAGGGAGCGGCAGTCCCCGAGTAGGGAACGGCAGTCCCCGAGTAGGGAACGGCAGTCCCCGGGTTCCCTGCAGCACTCTCCCAGTCAATTTCCATCGGGTCAGATTCTTCATTTGGCAGAGAAGGAACAAAGATGGATTCCGAGTTGGGGGAAGGCTTGATGGATGGCTTCCTCAAATGCTCCAAGGCAATCCCTGCCGGGATGGACTGCCGAGAAGATCCCAACTTGGACAGCTCGTCTGCTGCTTCGTTCTCTGCCCGGTGAATGTGCTGGAACTCACAGCCTTCGAAAAACCCAGTCATTGACTGCACCAAGAAACGATACGACGCCATGTTGGCATCCAAAGCATCCCAGGTACCTGAGACTTGTTGCACCACCAGATCTGAATCGCCATAGCATATAATGCGCTGCACACCAACCTCCTTGGCTACTCGTAATCCATGCACCACTGCCTCGTACTCGGCTACATTGTTGGATGCCTTGAAGTGAATTTGCAGCACGTACTTGAGTTGATCCCGCTTGGGTGATGTAAGCACAACACCAGCGCCAAGGCCTTCTTTCACCTTTGAGCCATCAAAGTGCATTCTCCAATAATTGGAGACTGGAGCAGGAGGCTCATACTGCATCTCGGCCCAGTCCACAAGAAACTCTGCCAGGACCTGAGACTTGATTGCTTCTCTTCTCGCATACGCGGGAGCGTACGCGGCTAGCTCAATCGCCCACTTGGCTACTCTGCCACTCGCCTCCTTGTTACCCATGATATCCGAGATGGGAGCTGAACTCACAACAGTGACGGGGTGCTCCTGGAAATAATGCTTCAGCTTCCTGGCGCCCACGTACACACCATACGTCATCTTCTGGTAGTGCGGATAGTTTTGCTTGGAACTGGACAGCACTTCACTGAGATAGTACACTGGGCGCTGCACACTCTTGCCTTCTTCTTCTCGCTCCACCACAATCACCACGCTGACTACTCGGTTAGTCGCCGCAATGTACAACAGCATAGGTTCCTTGGGTAGCGGACTAGCCAGGACGGGAGCAGTAGCCAGCATTGCTTTCAGCTCATTGAATGCCACATCCGCCTGCGGAGTCCAGACAAACTTGTCACTTTTCTTCATCAGCTGGTACAGAGGCAAGGCCTTCTCGCCCATCCGGCCCAAGAAACGGCTCAGAGATGCCAAACAACCCGTGAACTTCTGCACATCCTTCAGTGATCTCGGCAAAGACATGCTCTCAATAGCTTTTATCTTTGAAGGATTAGCTTCGATGCCACGACTAGAAACAAGAAATCCGAGTAGCTTTCCAGCCGGTACACCAAAGGTGCACTTACTCGGATTCAATTTCATTTTGTACTTGCGTAGGTTAGCAAAGGTTTCCTCCAGGTCGGCAAGCAGAGTATGTGTTTTATTCGTTTTGATGACAATGTCATCTACGTACACCTGCACATTCTTGCCGAGCTGGTCGTGCAAGCATTTCTGCATGCACCTCTGATAGGTTGCACCCGCATTCCTCAAGCCAAAACACATGACACGATAGCAATAAGCCCCGTACGGGGTAATGAAAGCAGTCTTTATTTGATCAGCAGGGTTGAGTGCAATCTGGTGGAAACCAGAGTAGGCATCTATAAAAGACAGCAGTTCACAGCCAGCAGTGGAATCGATCACCTGATCGATGCGGGGTAGCGGGAAAGGATCCTTGGGGCACGCCTTGTTCAAGTCGGTGTAGTCGACGCACATGCGCCATGCAGTGGCGGCCTTGGGATCCTCCTTTTTCTTCTCGACCATGACCGGGTTGGCTAGCCAATCCGGATGCAGCACCTCCATGATGAAGTTACTTATCAGCAGCTTGGTGATCTGATCACCGATGGCCTTTCTCCTCTCATCTCCGAAGCGGCGCATAGCCTGCTTCACGGGCTTGGCGTCAGGACGCACATGCAAAGAGTGCTCAACCAACTCCCTCGGGACTCCTGGTAAATCTTCATTGGTCCAGGCAAAGACATCCCGATTCTCACGGAGGAAGTGGATGAGCTCGCTTTCCTATTTCTCCGCCAACCCGGAGCCAATAATGGCTACGCGGTCGGGGAACTCAGGGTCGACCTGAATCTTCTTCGTCTCCTTGGCAGCCTGGAAGGCAGTGCCCTGCTGGATACTCGGCACACCTTGTGCGCCAGCCTGCGCGGACTGAGCCATAGCCACCACCTCGTACATCTTCCTCTTCTCGGCAGCAATCACCATTGACTCCGCCAACTGGGAACCAGCAGAGGCACACTCAATGGATTTCTTGTAATCTCCCGAGATGGTGATGATGCCATTGGGACCGGGGATCTTCATCTTCAGATAAGCCACATGGGTAGAGGCCATGAACTTGCTCAGTGCGGGCCTGCCGAGTAGAGCGTGATAGGGGCTCCGATGGTCCACCACCTCGAACTGCAGGCGCTCTGTGCGACAGTTCTCCCGAGTACCGAATAGCACATCAATCCATACTCGGCCAATCGGGTTGCACGAGATCCCGGGCACAATGCCATGGAAAGTGGTCTTGCTAGGCAGCATCATGTTCTCGGCCAAGCCAAGCTTCTCGAGTGTATCCCTGTACACAATGTTGATGCTGCTGCCGTTGTCGATCAGCACCTTGCTGAACCTCACATTCTTCACGGGACCCAGGAAAGTAGGATCCAGCACCAAGGCATAGCTTCCCGGATTGGGCATCACCTTGGGATGATCTACTCGGGACCACCGGATCTCCTTGTCGCACCAGTACATGTAGTGAGGAACAGCAGGAATCACTGCATTGACCTCCATGGCCCGCCTGTGCTGCGACTGCTTGTCGTCAGGCTCCGAAGTGAAGATCATGTAGCTCTCGTGGTGCTCTTGGTACTGATTGGAGCCATTGCCCCCATTGTTGCCATTGTTGTTGTTGCCCTGGTAGTTGTTGTTGTTGCCTCTGTTGTTGTTGCTGTTGCGGTTGTAGTTGTTGTTGTTGTTGTTGCGGTATCGATCGTTGTTGAAGTACTGGTTGGCTCCTAAAGCCACCTGGTTGACGTTTTCTCTTCTCGGGTACACTGGCGGCCGAGCTGCGGGTGCACGAGCAGGCTGCACATTGTCATTGGCATTGGCTGCTGGCAGGGGAGGAGGAGGAGGCAAGCCATCACTCTTGATTGCCTCCCACCACTCGCACTGCCGAGTAGTGTGGTTAGCAGGCCTCGACGGATGGTGGGTGTGAAAGCTGCACGGGCCATCCTTCATGTCATCGAAGACAAACTTCTTCGGCTGCTCGGAGTTCCCGCTACCCGACTGAGAGGCGCGAAATGGCTTCTTGTTGCCTTGGCCCTGGTTCTGGTTTTGCCCGTAGGCTCCAGCAGGTTTCTGCCTTTGGCCACCACTGCCTCCAATATTCACTGCATTGACCTCCTCGGGATCATACCGATTGTCCACTCGGCGCTTGTTGCGGAACTCGTTGCGCTTGTTGCTGTTGAAGTTTCTTCTCGGCTCAGAGGAGTCCATCAGTGGCTGAGTAGGATCACCGAGTGCGTACTGATCCGCAATCTTGATGGTCTCGGCCAGGGTGTTCGGCATCTCTCTCTGCAATCTCTGCCAAAGCATGCTGCCATGTCGGCAACCCTGCGCAAACCAGGTGATGGCCTGAGCTTCATTCACACCCTCACAGGTGTTCCTCAACGTGCTCCACCGAGTAAGATACTCGCGGTCCGTCTCGTCTTCTCGCTGCCTGCAGGCTGACAGCTGCTGGGGCCTATTCGGCCTCTTGTATGTACTCGTGAAGTTGCTGATGAAGGCATCCGAGAAGTCCAGCCAGCAGTTAATGCTGTTCTTGGGCAGGTTGTTGAGCCAAGTACGGGCTGGACCCTCTAGCATTTGCGGCACATAGCGCACCGCCCATCTCCTGTTACCATTCGCGATGTGGACCGCGGTAACATAATCATTGAGCCAATCTTCAGGCTTGGTGCTACCATTGTAGCTCTTGGTGCCCCTTGCAAGCTGGAAACCCTTCACGGACGGCTCGTTCATGATGCGCGGGCCAAAGCACTCGGGGCCAGGAGGGCCCGTGCTCTCCAGCCGCGCCGACAAGCTGATCCGGTCCAATTGATGCCTTGCGTCTCCAGCCGCCAGCACGCGGTCACCAACACGGTCACGAATATCATAGCCAGCCATCTCCATGGCCGAGTTGCCGTCATCATACCTGTCCACCTGCACCGCCGCAGGTTGCTCCACCGGGTTGGCGAGTGGCACCACAGCGCGCGGCTGCTGCCTCTGCCGAGTAGGCTGAGCTGCGGGTTGCCGAGAAGTACCCGGACGCGCGGCTTCTCGGACACGGCTTTGAGCTTGATGGGCTTGAGAGCCTGCTCTTGCAGCATTGTGTTCCTGCCCGGGCTGCTGCGGCACAGCAATCTGTTTCGCGGCAGCAGCCGGGTCATACACCTGCATCTGCCTGTCTCTGCCCGAGCGGCCGCTGCGGCTCTTCTCGCGGCTGGGATGCGGAGATGAGGCCTGATCGTTAGATCTAGCCGCGTGCGAATGCACCATCTGCGAAGCCCCAGCCCCAGGATTGGCCTTCCGGAACTCCTCGTTCTGCCTAGCAGCTTCCAACACTAACTCATTGAGCCTCTCTTGCTGCCTAACACGCGCATCGCCATCTAGGCGAGGCAACTCGGCAGCCACAGCCTCTGCAGCTCTAAGGGTTTTGGCGGGTGTACTGTATCTGGGCCTGGTGGAGGTGTTTGCGGTGGCGGACTGAGCGGGAACCTCTACAACTGTTGCCATCTCGGCACCAAGGTTACGACGAGTAGCACCTACTCTGCTAGGCCTCCTAACAACCGGCGTGAAACCGTGAGCCCTATTGTACTCGAGCTGATCTAGACTCAGCTCTAACCTCACCTTGTCCAACTCCGCCTGCTCGGCAAGCAGCTCCAAGCGTTGCCGCTCGAGCTGCTCCCTCAAGGCCAGGAGCTCGATGTCGGTGGGGGTTGGCATGCCAAGCCGCGTAGCAGACGCGGGAATGACTGCAGAAGTGGAGGGCGGCATGTTGCTCTCCTTCTCGTAGGGCCGGTGTACCCTGCCACCAGCCGGTACGTCCACCTCCTCGACGACGGCCGCAGCGCCAGTAGCGGCTGCGCCGGTGTTTGCTGCCACGCCCGTCACCAGCACCTCAGCGCAGTTCGCAGAGCGAGACGCGGGCCTTCCGCGAGCAGCAATCACCGCGGGAGGATCCTCCGCGTCTTGCACCTGCTCAGGATACGCGTGGTTGATGACGGTGGCGATGTAGACGAGATGAGAGCCGAAGGAGACCACCGAGCCGCCCTCCGGCATGGCCTTGCCGCCGAAACAGCCGGCGTTGTCGATGACGAAGTCGAAGGAGCCGAATCTGTGGACAAGGCCACAGACCACGCGCTCCGCTGAAGAAGATCCCGTCCGAACAGAAACTCCAACCAGCGCCGCTGCTTGCCCCACGGTGGGCGCCAACTGTCGTGGTGGTGTCACGGCAGATGCCATAGGATGGCTAAAGATGTGGGGACGATGGACGCTGGAGGTATTCGGGGAGGGATCACGCGACGAGTAGACGCGTGAGGTAAGAACAACACACTGCAAACAACACGATCTACCCAGGTTCAGGGCCCTCGTGAGGAGGTAAAACCCCTACTCCTGCCTCTCTATGTGTATTATGATGTTTCTCCGAGTAGCCACAGTACAAATGGTATCTCTACCGAGTAGCTTCTCACCCTTCTCCGGGTAGAGCTAGGTCAAGAACTTAGGGTTTCTAAGGTTCAAGCTTGTAAGTGATAGCGTATGAGCCGTGTGTTCGTCCCTCGCGCAGGAGGTGGCTGGGCACCTTATATACACGGTGCCCAGCCGGATACGTCCAAATACGAAGTGTCGACATAGTGTGCACACTGTCCTTCTTCCGGGTTCCCGCTGACAGCTTTGGTTCCTAACCTTGGCTTCATCCGGAAAGTCGTTGGGCAAAACTAGGGAACAGACGGCTAACACTGTACCTAGGCACAGAGTAGGCCCCCCATATCCTGCCACAGCATGCTCCCATGCTGTCACTGTCAGGCACGTCGTCCCCAAATGAACAGTAGTTCGCATGCTGCCAAGTACGGACCCAGGATACGCGGGATCCTGTGTCAGAACGGCTCCTTTGACTTTCTGGCCGAGTAGGTTCCCGCCAATTGTTCCCGCCAATTGTACTCGGGTCAACCTTCTACTCGAAAGGATAGAACTTGCTTGATATCTCCTTCTGGTCATCTTGAGGTGAGACCGAGTAGCTGTCGACCGGGTAGCGAGTACCAGGTAGTCGGCTACTCGACCAAACCTCTCTTCTGTAAGCTGCCTTTACCACTTGTCTTTACCCTACTCGGGGGTAACCCCCCGACACATATAGACCGTACCGAGTGGTGAAAGCTGTTTTTGGAATATCTTCCTTTCTGATCTTTATTTGATGGTAACCCATTCTCAAGTCCAACTTGGAGAATATTGAGGCTCCAGCAAGTTGATCAAAAAGATCATCGATACGAGGAATTGGATACTTGTTTTTGATGGTTTTCTCGTTAAGAGGACGATAGTCAACAACGAGTCTCTTTGTTTGATCCTTCTTTGCAACGAACAGAGTTGGGCAACCCCAAGCTGAGGAACTAGGTTGAATGTAACCTTTCTCCATGTACATATTGATTTGCTCCTTCAACAATTTCAGTTCAGGAGGAGCTATCTTGTATGGATGCTTAGAGATTGGAGCAATACCTGGTTCAAGCTCGATCACGAACTCAACTGCTCTGTCCGGAGGCATCCCCGGCAACTCTTCTGGAAAGACGTCAGGGAATTCACAAACCACCGGAACATTTTCGAGTAGAGGTAGAGGTTTAGCATCGAGGGTGTAAAGCTGAACAGAAATTGATTCATTTGGAGATTAGACTATCTGGCCAGAAGGGTGGAACAGAGTTATTGACTTCTGAGCACAGTCAATCGTAGCTTTATTGGCCTTCAACCAATCCATGCCCAGAATGACATCAATGTCAGAATTTCCCAGCAGCATGAGAGAAGCAAGGAATATGTGGCCTCCAATTAGGATTTGATTATCCTTACTTATCTTGGAAGTCAACATTTGAGATCCCGGAGAGTGAACGGTGATTTGATTGCTTAGTGGAACCACCATTAGGTTGTTTGTTGCGGCAAAAATCTTTGACACAAAATAATGCGATGCTCCGGTATCAAACAACACTTTAGCTGGAATAAAGTTTACGGGCAATATACCGAGAACGACGTCAGCAGCTTCCTCAGCTTTGTCGGCCTTGATATGATTCACCCTCGCGGTCCTCCCGACAGGCCTGTTGTTGGAGTTGAAGGCTTTAGCTGGGGGAGCACGCACCATTGCCTGGTTTGTGTTGGGACAAGGTGGTGGTGGAGGTAGCTGCCTCTGAGTGCACTTGTCAGCGTAGTGCCCCGTCTGCTTGCACTTGAAGCAAGTGACGACACGAGGAGGATCTGGCCTTGGCTGCCCCATTGAAAACCTCTGAGCCTGCATCTGAGCTGGGTTGGGTGGGCGGGGAGCGAAGCCTGGAGAAGCTTGGGCATATGGAGCCCGAGTGACATCAGCATTTGGCACCCAGATGCGGCGCTTCTGCGGAGGGGTGGTCATGTTGGAGGAGGAACCACCCTCACGCGAGTGCTTCCGAGACTCCTCGAACGCCTTGCGCCCATTTTCTTCATTGAGCGCGGTGTTCACGAGCTCCTCGAAGTCTTTGGCCTTGATGTTGGTGAGGGCGTACTTGAGTTCCGGGTTAAAACCTCGGCGGAACCTTGCCATCTTCTTAGCCTCAGTGGACACCTCATCACCAGCGTAACGAGCGAGGCGATTGAACTCACTCTGATAGCCAATGACGTCCAGCTTGCCCTGCTTGAGAGAGCAATACTCTTCACGCATCCTTTCCATGAGACCATCTGGAATATGGTGCTTCAGGAAAGCTTCCTTGAAACAACCCCAGGTGATTGGGTAGCCAGCTCTCATGGTCTGGTAGTTCTCCCACCAAGTAGCTGCCTGACCCTTCAGTAGGTAGGAGGCATACTTGACCTTGTCTTCCTCAGCAACGTGAGCAATGTCCAGAGCCTTGGCCATCTCACGGATCCAGTCATCATCATCCAGAGGCTCGCGTGTTGCCACGAAAGCTCTCGGCCCCAGACTCAGAAACTCCTTGATACTGACTCGTGGAGCGTTCTGGTTGTTGTGCTGATTAGCCTAGAACTGGGCCATCTGCGTCACGACCTGAGTCATCTGAGTCAACAGCTCCGTGATTGGCGGTGGCTCAGGCGGGTTGTTCCTTGTTGGCGGCATCCTGAATAGACATGCATTTTAGCACAACAACAGAAAAGGATAGACTTGGTAACCGAAAGAGAGATTATTCCGACGCATGAATAGATAACCAACATGTACATCATCACATATTCAAATACATCAGAATATCCAACACACCATAAATGGTTCGAATGCCACAGGATAACTAAACATAGCTAAGAATGGATACATCAGTACTCCCATGCTCATCACGCAGGACGGCGGTGAGTAGTACGACGAGAGGTACGGTGAGGAGCACGCCCACGGAAGTAGGTAGAACGACGATCCACATAGATCTGACGTGGTCTGAGAGCGACTCTAGGTGTGGTGAAGTACATAGCGTTGACTCCCTGTGCTCCAAAGCGTGGAATCCCAGTGTAACCAGCACTGAGGTTGAGGAGTGGACCTCTGATCGGCTCGTAACCTCCAGCATCTGGCAGACGACGACCAACTGGCTGATCGAAACGTGCAAAGCGCTCATCTCCAACAAAGTCTGTGGTGTACGTCGCCAGACGAGTCAAAGCAAGGTAGAACTGCTCTCTGACTGAAGCCAACTCCTGAGATAGTGTGCTGGCAACTGCGTCACTGTGCCTCACAAACTGAGCGGTGGTGTGCAGCCTAGAGTTATCATGCTCGTAGACATCCAGGTTGTCGTAGAGAGTGAAGTGAGCTCCCTCCGAAGTGATGTAACCACGGGGTATGTGGCGATAGATAGAATCGTCAAATCCCCAGTAGTCAGCACGAAGGACGGTGAGACTCACATAAGCTGCCTGCTGCACAGCCATATCCACTGTGGAACCTACTGCCTCGTAGCGGTGGACAACGCTCATGCCATCATCTGACAGAATGTAGACGATAGCCTGGTAGTAGGTCTGGTCAAACTCTCGCTGCTGCTCGTAGACCTGGTACTCTGGTGCCCAACGGAACCCCAGATAAGTGACCATGTCTCTCAGCATCTCCGGATAACCGGCGGTGCTCTCACAACGAGTCATCCGAACCACCTGCGGGTAGAACCTGAGATCCATCTGCAGATGATCGGGGAAGTTTTGATTAGACGCTGGTAGAGAACTAAAGTGGAAAGCAACAACAAGGTTTCAACGGACGAAAAGGACGTTGTGAAGAACAGGATATCGAAGCAACAACGGGAAACACGAGACCAAAAATCCCTGAGGTACTACGGAAAAACCCATCCGGGCTTCTAAAGGATCAATATCTACTGTTTAAGGAATAGAGGATCTGCTTCCGGGGCTTACACGCCTCCGTTCTCAATCGTGAGTAGGCAACATGATAAATCATGTCACAACCACCTCCATTCCTATGGTCTAGTAGATATAACCATCCTAGAGAAACCAGGATACGTAAAAACCTAACTTGAAAGTTTAGATAAGAAGGGAAAACAACGTTGCACTTCCTTACCAGAAAAGGGAGGGTGGGTGGGGAAAGAAATAAAATGGCAGAATTCCTACTCTCACGTTTCATTTTTCCTATATAGCTACAAAATAGTTTATAGACTCAACTGCGACCAGTAAAAGGGATCCTACAGGCAGACAGGCTCTGATACCATTTGTCGCACCCGGACTTCTAGAGGATATCGCAGTTCCGTTGAACAGTAGTTGATTGGATTACGGGGCTTACCGGCACCCGCATCTTTTACGAGTATGCCAACACACGTATGTGTGACAACCAACCCCTACTGTTCATCGTCTACGTAAACCATCCCATAGAAATCAGGACGCTACCCTTGACGTACTTCATACCATACACACATGGTACGTCAACGGCGTTTAACAGAATGATAACACAACATATCTCTAAGACACAAATAAATAGAAATAAGTTGCAAATAGCTCTCACTAGAGCAGAGATAGCAAATACAATCATCCAGAGGACACATGTCCCAACATAACATCATTACATCTCAGCGGAAGCATTCAAAAGGTCTGAGTACAGACAAATCCAAATAGGCTTAAGAAGCCGGAAACGAAAAGACGGAGCCCATCCACGATGTCTCGGATCCTGCCCGGGTCCGCTATCTACTCGTCAGCAGCCTCGTCAAACTCCACGTAGTAGCCGTCACGGGGATCCTCGTAAGCGTAGTCTGCGGAAACCACAACCCCAAAGGGGTCAGTACATAAACGTACTGGCAAGCAAGACTCACAGTTCACCAAAGTGTAACCCGTCAACACCAAGCACAAATGCTTTGGGTTCAACGGAAGAAAGGGATATAAAAGATGCTGCAACTGGCTGCTCTAACCAACTACAGAACATACTACATCTTCCGACTAACAGAAAGAAGATAAGATAGCGTATCGTAACCAACTATAACTAACCACCAAACAAACCAATCCTGGATCTCGCCCCTTATCCAAAGAAGCAATCCGAGGATAACTCACACAGTTGGATTAATGATGGGTCAAGTTATTGTGTCAACAAGACTATTACTAGTCAAGTTATCATTAGTTAGGTGTAAGTTGTTCTGAGTACTTGTTAGCCAGTACTTTCACCAAGTTAACCATAACCGCGAAAAACACGGCTTCTCGAGAAGATTTATCCCTGCAGGGGTGCACCAATTTGGCCGTACACGTAAGAATATCCCGCCAGACGGAAATCAAACCCACCAAGCGAGGCACTCTACACAACTCCACTCTTCTTCGCATCAAGCCCAAAGAACCCCGTGCAGTGAGCGCACGGCTAATCAAGCCCCACGAAGAAAAGGGGACCCTCATATCACTCTAAGAACGTGTCTCCCTAAATGCCGACTACAAAAGTTCCACCCTGGCCTCGGGTTCGTACCTGCATATGCGTGCGGCAAATGGAAAACCCGAACTAAATGAGGCGATTTGGACGAGATGCGAATCGAATCAAATTGAGGGGGGCGCCCATACACGCTTCCCACATGCGGATAGTGCGCTCATCATGGATCAGTAGACAAGACCCTTTTCCTAATTAGGGTCGACACTAGCAGGCCTCAAAACCACGCCGGGCCTCCTGCCGGTGCCTTATCAGCAAATTATTATTACCCAAAATTAACAGGTTGTTATTTAACATCGAGCCCCAGAACATAATGGAAATATAATAACAGAAAGTAACGGGTAACTGACTCGAGCAAAACAACCCTAAGCATGCTAGTAAGACACGGGTAACAAGCAAAGGGTTATAGGTGTGGAGGTGAGGCAAAATCAGGGTTAAAGGGTAACATGTGATAGGTTCGTAACAGAAACAACTATTCATAGGGCTAGCAGAAATAGACAACGGAAAGTATCGGTAACCAATGTTGAAAGGAACACAGTGGTTCATGTGAGTGATAACTTGCCTGCAAACTCAGCAGCCTGGTACTGAGCTAGATCCTCAGAAGAGGTGTCGTAAGTATCGTCTGTCTCAACGTCGTCGTCTATTCGAGAAGAAGCAAACAAACAACGCAAAGATAAACAATCAATAACATGGCATAGTGCACAATCATGGGATGATGCATGTCAATTTAATGGATGCATCAACATAAACTAGTTGACATGGTAACACAATTTAAATGGACCCATATGCAATTTGAGTTGCATATGAAAAGGTCCATGAATTAAGGTTGGAATATTTGTTTTTCAACTAATCAACAGGTGAAAGTGGATTAGTATGATGCATGGATGAGGAAAACAGAAAAATAACAACAATAGAATCAATTGGAAATAAGGTTTACCAATTTTAAAAATTTATTTATTAAGTTAGAAAATTTTGGTTCCTTAAAGGTGTCACACAAGCAATTGTTGTTTTCAGCAATTTAAATTGTGCAAAACAGCTAACAAAGTTCATATTTGAAAAGAACACACAATTTTAGGTGGATTACATGTTTCAAATATTGAAAAAGGAATTAGGATGAATTTATTATGAATTAAACAAGATTAAACAAGCTTTAAATGAATTTAAAACAAGTTTGAATATTAATTGAATTTTATTTGTTCCAAACATAAATTCAAATTAATATTTGAAAAGTTTATACTTTTCTAGTTTGAAAACATATTTTACATGTTCAAAAATATTTTAATTTGAGCAAGTTATGAATTTAGCAAATTTAAATGATTTAAACAAGGTTTAAATTATTTAAGCAATTTTAATCATTCAAATCATGAAACAAAATTTATATTTGAAAAGATGGTTCAAAATGGCATGGAAAACATATTTTATTTGCATTAGTTGGATTAAGTATGAATTATTTATGCAATTATACAAATTTCAAATGAATTGTTTGAATTGGAAATTTGAATGCATTTGAATTATTCAAAACAGATTACAAATGGTTTAAATAGATAGATAATTAAATTTGCTTCAACAAACATATTTTACTTTTATTATTTGGGTTTATAAAAAAAAGTTATTAGCAATTTAAATTGAGGGACCAATCTGTAATTAAAAAGGACCTAAACTGAAAAGAAAAGGCTGAAAACCTTTTTGCACCGCGCAGCTAGCTACCCTAGGGCACTGCCAGTGGGCCCTGGGGCCAGCGTGGCGTGTGGGCGCACATAGGATCTGACAGGGGGGCCACCCTGTCAGCGCACCGTGCAAAAAAAATTGGGGTTTTTTTTATCCCTGCGGCGAGGGGGACTCGAACCCACGACCGGGCGCGAGCGAGGGAGCAGTGCTGCCACTGCGGTGTGCGTGCGTTTCTGTCAGTATACACGATGCAGCAATGTTGAGCTTCAGTTTCGCGTTTCTGAATTTTAACTGACGAACGAACGTTTCTGAACATTGGACAGAAGGTGGACGGCGGCCGGCGGCGATCCGCAGTGCTCGTTGTGCTGCCGTGCTTGGTGCACGTGGGTGTTGGATGAGTGCAGGTGTGTGTGCTCGCGGTCATGAAGCAGATAGGAGGGAGGAGGAGGTGAGAGGCGGTGTCACCGTGAGGGTCAGCAGGTGGTGGTCGACGGCGAGGTGGACGCCGCGGACAGTGGCGAGGATGGCGGCGTGGAACCAGGCCGTCCCGGGCGTCGTGGAAGTGTCGTCGAGGGAGAGGAAAGCACGACGGTGCGATTCCCGCTGTCAGCCAGGGAGGAGGAGGGCTGCAACGGCGGCGGTGTCCATGGGTTCAGTCGACGGCGACGGTGAGGTTGCAGAGGTGGAGGAGCGGGGCAGAGAAGGAGGAAACGGCGGCGATCGCGAGGGGATAGGGCAGACCTAGGGTTAGGGCAGCGGCGCGGGGCGTAGGGGGTAGATATAGGGCTGCGGGGCGCACAGTGGCCGTCGGAGCGCAATGACGTCGACGTGGCGCCGATAGATTTCGCGTCGTACAGATAGAAGACGACCCCGAAGGGGTACGGGCCGAGGGGGAGAAGAAAAAGGTGGGCTGGGCCGCTGCTTCCCCCCCCCCCTTCTGAGTGTTTTTTTTCTTTTTTATTTATTTGTTTCTTCTGTTTTTTTTGCAGAAATGAATATGGAAGAAAAGATAAGTTTTAGGGCTAGGAAAAATTTAGAAATATTTTGGTTAGCTTAGTTTTTACAATAGCAACTAATTGCCAACTTTGTTTTCCAAAAGTTTCAAATTTAAATTGCTGTTTGTAATTTAATTCAAATTTGGATGAATTTTATTATTAAGTGAATTATTTGAAACAAGATTTAAATAGGGTGAACCCTAAGTTTTAAATGGAACAAGGTTAGGAATGTTTTGGTAATTTTCAATAATTTGAAATTGGGTGCTGTTTGTGATTTGATTTGAATTTGGAATGAAATTTGAATTAATTGATTGATTAAAAGCCACCATTTTTAATAGTTGTACCTTATAGTTTAATGGAAACAATTGGTTGTTTTTATTTGAACTTTTTATTTGAAAAGTTGTAACATAACAAGTATGAACAAGCATTTGAAATAATGTTTGAATTTGAATTGTGAAAACAAAGAAAAACAGATGCAACCAAAAGGGAAAACAAATGCAAACAAGAAATGAGTATGATGACATGATGCAATACTTTAATAAAACAGGAAACAAACATTCTAAAGGAAGTTTTCATACTTGGGATGTTACAGCATGGCCGAGCCTGACGAGGAACCCGCCGAAACAGCGTGAGTACGACAGAGAGGCAAACCATCAACGTCTCTCGAGCTTCCTCGGTCAAGGCCAAGAAGGCGGTGATAGCAAGCCAGCCAATAGAAGTTTGGTCCTCCCAAGAGGAGCTGATCGCATACCACTACCTCCTGTCGAAGAAAAGTCAGGACATAGTAAACGCCAATCGGGCGCTCGACGCGCGCCAACGCGCATCAGAAGCTTCGAGTGCACGTAGGGCGGCCCTATCCAGAACCCGCGACTCGAATGGAGAGCAACTTCCCAGGAAAGGAAAGTACGCCTCGAAGACCGCTCGCATGGACCAAGAGTCCCTTAGAGAAATCTCCAGAACCATGGAGACCTCGTTCATGCACGTCGATGAGGATGGAAACATGCACCCGACAATCCCCGTGGCCGCGGTCTTGCCTGCCACAACCTATTTTTGGGTAATCCAGCCGCCAGAAAACGACCCCCTTGCAGAACAACATCGCCAAGTCCAAAGGCGGCTAGGCCTGGCCGGAGCCGCGATTGCTGCCCAAGCTCACAAGAAAACGGCGAATCAAGGAACCGCCACAGCTCGGGCAGATAAATCACCTCGCCATCGCGAGATCACATCGCCAAGAAGGAATGACGGTAAATCCCCTCGTCGCCACCGAAGCAAGGAGGCACGGCGCCGTGATGATAGCCAGCGAGATAGCGATGATAGCCCGCGGCATCGCGACCACAGCCCGCGGAGCCACGATGGCCGCTCACGACACCGCGAGGAGGAACCAAAAAGGCGCAGCGAGGAGATGCGACGCCGCAGCATGGAGCCCCAACGCCGCACCCGCGACTCGCGGCATCGCATCTGAGAGCCGCGACGCGACAGCAGTCGCGACCGGGCAACACACGACATCGCCCAAAACAAAATCGTCAGGGCCGACACGCGCAAGAGTCACGCACATTCATCGTCCTCCTCTGACGAAGAGGCTTGCGGTGCACTTTGCTTTAGTAACAGCATCCGCGAGACGCAAATGCCCAAGAAATTCAAACTCACCTCAGAGGACCCAAAGTATGAAGGCTCTCGAGAACCCAAAACTTGGTTGTCGGATTATTTGACCGCGATCAAGTGCCAGCACGGAAACAAAATAATAGCAATGAAATACTTGAACCTTCACCTGGTCGGAGCCGCCCGGAGTTGGCTTGAAGGCAGACCATGCACGTGCTACAAGTATTGGGATGATCTCACCTACGACTTCGAGAAAAATTTCCAGGCGACGTACAAGAGGCCCGCATCTATCGAAGAGCTACGAGCTTGCATACAAAAGAGCGGAGAGTCGAATCACGAGTACATCCAGAGGTGGACTACGCTTAGAAACACGGCTGGAAACATATCGGAGGAGATAGCAGTCGAAGCCTTCACAAAGGGCGCGCGGCGTGCAACTTTTCGGGAAAAAAAAGGCACGATGCGCTCCCAAGACTATTGGAGAGCTTATGGTGAGAGCAGACAAGTGGGCAAATGGTGAAGAATCCTTGCACAACGAGAAATCTTCCTAACCCGCGCACGACGACAGCCGCAACGGCGATCTCCAAAGAAGAAAGAGGCAACACTACGATCAAGACGACCAGTCGGAGTTTGTATTGGCCGAATTCACGAGAAATCACGACGATAGATCCCGCGGGAATCGCGAGTGAAGGCCAAAACCAGATGACAAAACACCTGAAGAAGACCTTGATGGATACTACTCCCTGCGCTATTCACGGACCAAAACAAGGGCAAACTCAAGGCCACTCATCTCCTTAAGGATTGACGAAAGTTCCTGAACATTCACAAGGCATACTCGAAGAAGCATCGAGTCGCCACAAGCCAGGGATACCCGCAAGTACCTGGAGGACACGCAGTCGCACCAAACGCACCACCGCCACCCCCACCTCCACAGGCAGGGCAACACAACATGATTGTAGTCGTGAACCCAGCAGCAGCCAACCAAGGAGGAAATGGGTACCCAAACCCTTAGGGAATCATAGGCATGATACAGAAGGTCTGCCCGTCCCGAAGAGTTCAGAAGACCAATACTCGCCACATCAACATGACAGTACATGCACCACCGTCCAAAACAGAGTACCTAAAGATGTCCGAGCACCCGGTCACTTTCTCCAGGGAGGATCACCCACCACGGGTATACCGACCAAGACACGCAACACTCGTCATCCAGGCACAAATAGGCAACTACGACCTAGCCACGATATTCATGGACGGGGGTAGCGGGATAAACATCATATACGCGGACACACTCCGCAAGATGAACAAGAATCTGTACGGACTTGCAGAATCCGAAACATCATTCCTCGGAATAGTACCAGGCAAAGCAGTCCGACCACTCGGGACAATTAACCTGGAGGTGGTCCTTGGGGACCCGATCAATTAGAGACGGGAGTTTCTCGACTTCGAGGTAGTTGGCTGCCGTCACAGTACCACACCATTCTCGGTTGAACTGTGTTCGCGAGATTCATGGCAGTGCCGCACTACGCATAGCTCAAATTGAAGCCACCAGGAGAATATGACACAATCACCATGAACGACGACTTCCAAAAATCAGACAAATACGTAAACGACTTCCACAAGATCGCAAAATCTTTCGGCATGCAAGAGAAGCTCGAAGAATGGGCAAAGACCACGGATAACTCCGTGATGCCAGTAGCCAAAAGAAACGCTCCAGACCTCAAGTTCAGTCCAAGCAACGACACTCGAAAGCATCAAGTCCACCCGACGGATCCCGCAAAGACGGCGATGGTGTCGACAAGCCTCTCCTCCGCATAGGAAAGCGCGCTTGTCGAAGGGCTCCGTGAGTACTGGAAAATCTTTGCCTGGCAGCCATCCGATATGCCATGTATTCCTAGGGAGTTCGTCGAGCACTCATTAGAAGTGTTCAAAGACGCCAAGCCGGTCAAGCAAACCACTCGACAATTCTTCGAGCCAAAGCAACGCGCACTCGGGGAGGAAGTGAATAGGCTACTAGCCGCAGAATTCATCAGGGAGATCAAGATTTCCACCTGGTTATCAAACCCGGTGCTGGTTTCGAAGAAAAACACAGACATCTTTCGCGTGTGTCGTAGATGTGTAAAGACAGATGCCATACGATGGCTAGAGTTGGGGCCGTTGGATGCTGTAGGTATCCGGGAAGGGATCGCATGTCGAACTGGCGCGCTTAGAACACTACAAACAACACAATCTACCCAGGTTTGGGGCCCTCGTGTGGAGGTAACACCCCTACTCCTGCCTTTCTCTCTGTATTATGGAATGACGAGTACACGAGTTCCTCTCTCTCTCTTTTCTTATCTCTCTTTGAGTAGCTAAGTCTCGCAATAAATGAGCCAGTGTTCGATGTCCCTCGCGTAGGAGGGGGTAGGCCACCTTATATACTGGTGGTCAACCGCTATTCTACGAATAGAAGTACTGATTGGACAACTCTATTGTGTAGCAGCGCACGCCTCCGTGTCTTCGCTGACAGCGTCGCCGAAAGTCTCCGCGGTAGGCCGTTGATATGTCCTGTCCCCCTTGTCAGAGACAGGACATGCCATAGTCCATACCGCACTGTATCCACGTCTGGATACAGATTACCACATACCTAGTAAGTTGAACCGCATGCCTATACGGATCCGGGATACGCGGGATTCACCTCAATGGCTCCATTGACTTTGCGCCCGAGTAGAATAGCTTCTCCTCTATTGGGATCACCCGAGTGCTACCCGGCTGACCCAGACTGATACCTGAATATTCCCTTGACCTCTTGTGCTTTCTGCCGAATAGCCCTAACCGGGTACCATCCAATCGGGCAGCACCTCTATCCGGCATGTACCAACTCGGTATGGCCGAACTCGGTGAATGATGCCTTGAATTCCATTGTTCACTTATCTTACCCCTACTCGGGGGTAGCCCCCCGACATTAGTCCCCGAAGCTGGTAGAGTCCGGTGGACTTGGACACTAGGCCCTGCCAGCTTAGACCAAATGATCTCTGTGAATCTCAGCCGAGTTGCACCTTAACTCGGTTGCTCACAATCCAAACTCGGATCTTATCCATTATGGTCTATGGAGTTTTCTTCATTGGGTCGGGTAGACCAAGCTGTGTTGGATTTGCCGAGAGCCCAGCACTTAGCCAAATTTCCAAAACTTTGTCGCTCGAACCAGAGCCTTTCTATCTTCGCGTGTAAGGCTCCACACGTGTCATGCAACCGCAGCCCACGACGCCTCGGGTTTGATGCGGTTGCACGACACGCGCCTACCACTGCACGCCGTGCCCACGGGGCGTTGTGTCGCTTCGCACAGAGCACTCGAGTTTGCAGTCCGCAAGTCGTGGGATTGACTGCGCCCGTTAAGCGCGAGTTATTCGCTTCGTGCGTTTCTAATGGGCGTGGTAACCTCCCACGTCACACGATCTTCTTAACAGTTAATCCGAGGTAGTAACTGCGCTTCGGGGGGTTTAAATACACCCGCGCCGCTCACCGTATTGATTTCCTCGTCATTTGCTCCGAGTGACTTCCCCTTTCTCTTGCCAACACCACAGAGCGGATCTCTACGCCACGACTCTGCTGCACGCCGCCGCACCGCACGTAGAGAGAGGAGAGATCAACCCCCACGCGCCACGGCTCGCCGGAGAGCGCCCGAGAGCTCCAAGACCTTCACCGCGGGATGCGGTCACCTCCGATTTCGCGCCGTCGTCGCCGTTCGACTGCGTCGCATCTTCTCCGCCTCCATCCTCAAGCTCCTCCCCACCGGAGACGCTCCGATGGCGCTCGAGCCCATCGATAACATCGATCTGGAGGGCCTGACCTCGACCCACGCCAACTGGGAGGGGTCTGACGTCACTGCCAACGACTGTCCCTGGTTCGTCAACACTCGCCAGGTTCCGCCCGTGGTCATCTGTAGGCCACCCGACAAGGAAATGGAACCTACTCCCCAGCCCGGTGAGTATGTCGTGTTCCTTAGCCACTTTAAACGCAGGTTCGGTTTTCCGATCTCCAAGTTTATGCAAGATTTTCTCCGCCACTTCGGCCTTTAACCCCATAATCTTCTGGCTAACGCCGTAGCCATGCTTTCCACTTTCGTTTGCTTCTGCGAAGCCTATCTCGGTGTCTACCCCACGGTAGACATCTGAGCCAACTACTTTTTCTTCCGACAACAAGTCTTCCCCAACAAATCCAAACCGAATGCGCCCAAAACCATGACCCAAACCGGGACAACGATGATCGTTGGCCGGAATTTCAGCACCTACCCCCGAATCCTTGGGTTGGACACCTGTCGGAAGTGGCAGAGGGGGTTCTTGTATGTGAAGAACCCCACTCCGGCGGAAGGTGAGCAGAAGGTCGACCTCATCAAGCTACCGGACTTCATGAACTCTCCCCCAACTGAGATGAGGAACTGGGGGTACCACCCTAAGAAGACCGTGCAGGATGTGAACCACGCCGAGGACTGACTGAAACAGTTGGTCGCGCTCGGACTCCGCAAGGATGATTTGATCGTCGCCTAGGTGAGCCGCCGGGTTCTCCCTCTCCAACTCCGAGCACACAAGATGTGTTTCATGGGAGGATCCCGTGACTGCACCCGCACCACGACGTTCGAGCTCAGCAAGGAGGAGGTGGCGCTCTGGGCTCGCTCCATTCTCAAGGCCAGCCTCTCGGATACTTGGTTCTACGGCCTTCCGTCGTTCAGCCGAGATCAGCCAGCCCCCAAAGTAAGTTTCCTTTTGCACACACTTAGTTGATTTTGCCCACTGTTTCTTATGATTTTACCGAGTAGGCTGCATCTTGGATTCTCTGGCTTAGACCTAGCCATTTATGCTTTATGGCTGCTTGCTATGCCGAGTAGAACCTATCCCAGTTCTCCTTACAGGACTTGCGTTGTATGCTTTGTGTTTGCATGCTAGGCTGAGTAGAGTCTTAACCCGGTTCCTCTTATAGGACTTAGCTTCATATGCTTTGTGTTTGCATGCTAGTCCGAGTAGAGCCTCAATTCAGTTATCTTGAGTATGGTCTATTCCTTATGCTCTGTGTTTGCATCTTTAGGTTATCCCTCGCCAGAAGACAGAGGACAAGGCCATCCATGAGCATAACTGGCAGCCGGACTGGACCGAGGATGACGCAGAGTCATTCGATGTCCAGGACATGCTCTGTATTCCGCTCGCCGGCCAAGATGCTAAGTCTCAAGTCTCCACATCAATCTGAGATTGGTCCGAGGATGATGAAGATGAACAAGACCACCATCGTATATTTCTAGATGCCTTCCGGCTTCTTTCCGGTCTCAAGATTGCATTTCCTTATCTCAGCTTCAGAGAGATGGACGAGGAGCCGATCGACGCGATACCCGTGGCGGTCGCTGCCCCGATCGAGACGAGAAAAAGACCTGGTAGCGGTGTCACCGAGCCCGTCGCTCCCTAGAGACTGAAGAAGGGCGCGAAGAAGACTACTACGTCCCGCAATAAGAGACCCGCACGCCCCACCGCGGACGGGTAAGTCCATCCGAGAAGCCTTATGCTTTGTGTTTGCATTCTCCTATGTTTTCTGTCTCTCCCTATCTGTGTGCTTTGTGCTTGCACTGTTCTGATTCTTTCTTTCTTCTCTTCAGCGGCGCACTTGACGCTGATGCTACTAACGCACCACCCAAGCCGAGTGCGCCCCAGGATGTTGTCGATCTTGATCCCGATGAGGAAGAATACCAGCCAGAGGTGTCGAATATGCATCTCAACAAGTCCCTCGGGTGAACCCATAGGATTTTGATTAGGAGAACGTGTAGGCGCTGGTGAAAATCGTCGGCTAGACATGGGGCACGATTTACCAAGGTTCGGGGCCCTTGTAGAGGTAAAACCCTTACTCTTGCCTCTATCGATCTGTATTAACGAGTAGATCAGTTACAATGGGGGATGCTCAAGTCAAGAGTATGATCTCGATCTCAAGGCTTTGGTGGTGCGATATTGCTTGGTCCTCCCCCCTGGCGGTTATCCTTGTTTTATATAGATATCCAGGTCTCAAACCGTGCCCGGGGGGGGGGGATACAAACCCTAAACCTAAGTCGGTTACAGGTTTCCTTTCTTAACCCGCAGGGCTTTGCAGGTGGGCTTCGATTGGGCCTTCTAGAACAGTCCATGGCGCCTCCTTTGGAGCTTGGGCCTTGGGCCTGAGACCGGGTAGGCTCAGCCGACAGGCCTAGGATCCATCCCTTCGTTAGTAGCCCCCGAGCGTTTACTCGGCTGAGAATCTGTCGGGTGGACGCTCAAAGTTTATCTTGATTTCTTTTCGACTAGTGGCTTCAATCGTTTGAAGAGGATGTGTATCCTGTATGCGATGCATTTCTAGTGCTCGAGTATCGAGAAAATAAAAGTGCTTGTGTGTTGGCTGTTTTCGCAGAAGGATGTGGCTCAGTTGCTTGGCTCTCTGGAAACCTCAGGACCAATTAATTGCATCTAGGGCAAAAACAGTTCTGGCCTACACAGATTCAAGACCTCCGACTCGAATCTGGTGAGGTGATCATTGCGACTGGGCCGTGGAGGTCTTACCGAGTCGAACTTAACCTAATAGGGTACCCGGCGCGTCCCCTAGTATTTTTCTTCATGTTGTTGACATGGAAATTTACCGGAGGACGCAACTTGAGTGCGATTCCAGGCCCTCAAGAAAGATCTTTTGGGTCTTACCTTCGTATCGAAAGGATACGGCATCCGGATGTGCCTAGTCGACTGAACGATCCAGGGTAAGGATGCGTATACATCGTATGCTAGAGTGGATGGGACCGATCACCCGTGGACATTTCCTCGCGAATTTGCGAGTAAATAATTCTTCCTTGTTTGGAGTTTATGCGAAAGAGTTTTTTCGCGTCTTGAGATATCCAAACGAAAGAAATTTCGTGTTTTGGAGTTTATGCGAAAGAGTTTTCGCGTCTTGAAATATCCAAACGAAAGAAATTTCGTGTTATGGAGTTTATGCGAAAGAGTTTTCGCGTCCTGAGATATCCAAACGAAAGAAATTTCGTGTTATGGAGTTTATGCGAAAGAGTTTTCGCGTCTTGATGTGTCCATATGAAAGAAATTTCGTGTTTAGGATCCTACCCGAGAAACTTCCCGGGTTTGATGACACACGCAATGACGTCATTGCGCACTTTGTTCATTCTGACTCCTCCCGATGGGACCTGACGAAGTGAAAACAGGGCATGCTGGCCCACCTTGTCAGCCTTTTGACCGGAAACGAGACGTCGTTTCCGTTTTTTCCGCGAGCCGTGTGCAGTAAATGCGCACGATCTGCTGTTAAGATCATGGCACGAAACAGCTTTCACCGCCTCTTCGTTTCCGCTTCACGCGTGGCAGCCGCGATGGGTGCCACGTTGCTCGATGAACGACTGAGATCGAGTGGCCCTGTGTATATATACTATCCTTAGGTGGAAAGTGAAAACCTTCCGGTCATTTGCATCCCTGCCTTCTTCTTCCTCGCGCCCATCTCCTCCTCTGCAAGAACGTACAACTTCACATGGCAGGAGGAAGGAAACGCAGCGCCGCTGCCTCAGCTTCGAAGGCGCCCGAAGATGCTCCCACGCCACCCGCCCTGCGGTCAGGCGACTGGCGCTCCGCCAACACGACAAACAAGAGCATCACGGAGATGCAGAGGGAGGGGCTGCTGCCCCCCGAGACCAAGAAGCGAGTTTGCCTCGGCAAAAGGAAGAGGTACCAAACACTCACGCCAATGAGCGCGTGATCTTTGCGGATCACATCTCGCGCGGGCTCTCGCTCCCCCTCCATCCTTTTCTTCTTGGCATGCTGTATGTCTATGGCATACATCTCCATGATTTGCCTCCAAATGCGGTGCAGCACATCTCGTGCTTCATCGTACTTTGCGAGTGCTTCCTTGGCATCCGCCCGCACTGGGGCCTTTGGAAGGCCCTATTCAAAGTGCAGGCTTTCCGCGAGAAATCGCGGGTAGAGACCGAGCTTGGAGATACGTTGCGCACTGGCGGCTTCGGAATCCAGGCGAAGTCAGATAGCTGCTACTTCGAGATGCACTTCATCGACTCCGCGCAAGGGTGGAGGAGGAAGTGATTCTATGTTGTCGATAACAGCGCAGGTGGAGCTCATGAGTTCCACCCGTTCGCTGTCTTGAAGCGGCGGAAGTCCTGAGCGCACAAGCTCTCAGCCGAAGAGAATCGAGTCATCGCCCCGCTACTCGCCAAGGTAGCAGCTCTTCGCGACCAGACCACAGGGGTCGCGCTGAACTGCCTGCATCTGGCGGGTGTGTTCCTCAGGCGCAGGATCCAGCCCCTCCAGGAGAGGCCTTCGACCATGTGGGAGTACCAGGGCAGCGAAGACCCCAGCCACGTGAGCCGAGAGGAACTTTCGAATGCCGAATTCGAGAAGAAAATCGCGGCCATCACCAAGCTGAAGGTAGGCGAGACCTTTGACATCTGCCCCATCGCAGCATTCAAAGCTTCTAGGTCTCCTCCATCTAATGTAAGTTCTTTCTCCTTTCTGTTTTAACTTCCTCGTCACCCGAGAGTTTGTTTAACTGAGTTTTTCTCTTTTCTCCTTCTTCTTGCTTTCCTTCTGTAGAGCGCAGGAGTGGCAACCTGCTACCTGCCAACTTCTGCTGAGGACGCCTCGGACTTGCTGGCGAGCAACTTTGAGGCTCCCCTTGACACCAGCGTCGCCGAAGCTGACTCGAGTTCTGAGCACAGTTCCTCGAATGACGTGGAAGAGTCGGGTAGCGACCTCCACCATCGCAAGCGCCGCAGGGAGGGGGACGATGAAGCTACCTCCAAATATAATTCTTTGGGTGGAGGATCTGAAAAGGCACCCGAGCCTCTCATCGTGACTCCCCTAAACGTGCTTCCTCGTCCTACCTCAAAGTCGAAGATCTCCACCGCCTGGAACGCGGATATGCTGGATGACGACGACGACGATGAGTGAGTTCTCTTTCCTATCATCCTTTAGTCGAAAGTTTTTCCTCACTTTTTCTTATGTTGTTATTTTTTCATGACAGGCTTCAATCCATCAGCCCTGGCCAGTTTGCTTCCTCTATTCCCTCCGTGAAGAAAAAGGATGATGCTGCGAGTGAAGCTCCCGTCGCTGAGGCTGTCCATAATTCCCCAAGCCCAGCTCCAGCAACTGCGGCTACGGATTATGAGTTGCCTAGCTTTGCAGGTGGAGCCCCGGCTTCGAAAGAAGCGTCGGGTAGCTCAGCTGACCCTCTACGCACCGCCCAAGGCGAGGTAAACCTTGTCATCTTCCCTGCATCTTTCACTTTGTTTACTTACGATTTTTATCGGGTGCACGACAGTGCTCCCGATGGGAGTAGCCCCTGAGGTTGTGATCAATCGCTTGCGATTGGCTACAGACTCAATATTTAAGATTCTTTCTTCTCTTGACTTTATCGGGTGCACGGCAGTGCTCCCGATGGGAGCAGCCCCCGAGGCTATACTCGATTGTTTGCAGTTGTGAATAGGCTCAATTTCTTCCCTTTTTGTTTTTCTGACTTGACCTTCGTCTTGTGTTTTTGCAGTCTCTTCTTGATTCTCTTGCAGCCATTGGTCGCCGCGTACTTTCGGCTGAGGCAGATTGCATATCCCTTCGGATGGATCGTGATCGACTCGTCGCGGATGGCCAAGCTCTCCAAGGTAAATTGATACGTTCCCTTTTGATTGTTCTTTTTGATCGTATAAATTCCACTAGGCTAAAGTTCACTGCTGTGTAGCTCAAGTTAACCTCCTGAAGGCCGAGAGAACTGATGCTGTCACTCGGGTGAAAACCCTTGAGGCCGAGTTGGAGACCGCTCGAGAGGAACTTGAATCCTCTCGCAAGCGGTCGGCTGACTTCGAGGGAAATCTCGCTGAGGCCTAGGGTGCGCTGAAGCAACTAGAGGAGGCTGGCGCTAAACAGGACAATGATCTTGTTGGCTTCATTCGCCCTCTGGCTCAGAAATTCGCGGGTAAGTTGCACTTAAATTCCGCTGTGTTGCGAATGAATTGGCTGTCTTAGGAATTTATGACGCTTTTTTGCAGAGGTCCTTGGCTTTGCGCTGGAGCTGCCTGGGGTTCAGCGAGTGGACGTCCTGATGGATTCTTGCACCCAGCTCCAGAAACACGCGCGTGGGGTCTGCTCCCTCATTGGCGAAGCCACTCGAGTGCTGACGCAACTCCACGAGCGTCTTTTGGTGGATGCCGCGGTTCCGCCCACGCTGGATGGCCTTCTAAAAGTTTTCCTGTAGGATGATCTTTTTCAGGCTTACTCCGTTGCCCAATCTGAATGCGGAGCGAAGACTGCCATCCAGTTTGCGTTGGTGCATGGAGTCGCAGGTCTGGAAGAGGCATACTCAAGCCTTCCCTTCGATGCTGCCACATGAAAAAAGGTAGTGCTTCGTCCTTTCGGCGATCCGGCTGCAGCTCTTGCCAAGAAGCTATCTGAATGGATTGCTCGTTCTAGTCACAAGGGACATCCTGTCGCGAGTGGCAGCACCTCCGTAGTTCCATAGGATAGACTGATTTTATTTTGCTCTCTCAATGTAATGAACCTTGGGATGCATTCCCGTATTTTGCCTTTAATCAAAGTGTTGTTTTGATGTTTTAAAAATGCCTGATTTTTGCGATTGAAGCGGCACGAGCTCCCGATGGGAGTAGCCCCCGAGCACCTATTAAGTAGGTGGTATATTCCTCGAGTGGGGTCTTAGAGTCTATCTGAACTTGTTTCATTTCCTTCCAGGTTGTGAGTCCTAACGCAGAATCTTCGAGTGGATCTGCCGCATGAGTAGATCCCCTTGTTGCTGCTGTTGGTACATTTGCCTGCCTCCGTGATCGTATCGCGGATGGTGAGTGCAAGCTGAAAGCTTTGCGTGGAGTGGCTGATGTAGCTAAATCAAAACAAAAGTTTGCGGCTGAGCGTGAACAGTTCGTGATGGAGGTGCTAGCTGTTGTTACCAAGGATATGCTTTGTAAGCACGCTAGCCCCTAGCACTTTGTTGTTTTACCTTCCCTTCACTTTTGTGACCTTTCACGTTGTTTTTCGCAGTTGTTGAGCCCAATGCTCCTTGTGAAACTCATTGGGTGGACAACCACATTATTCATGAGGCGAGTAGCTCAAAGCCGCATGTGAACAACTTTTGGTCTGACCGCAGCCGCGGCTTTATTCTGGCTACTTTGAAGTACCGGGCTGGCCAGGCGAGGCTGCTTGTGGATTCTTGTCGCGAAGCCTTGTCTTCTGTGCATCGGACGTTCTACCCGCTGGGTATTGTTCCAGAGAAGTTAAGCGACCTGCTAAGACTTTTTGGCCGAGTTGGTGAAGTTCGCGAGTGTGTTCGTCAGCAGCTCATCTGCGGTGCAGAAGTGGCGCTCGCTTTTGTTCGGTTATGGCATCCTGAAGTCAATTTTAGATCCGTGGCCAGGCTTCCCAATGCTCCATTCGATATGATCTCTCATTATGAAGTCGTGAAACCTGCGGCTGAGGAGATCATTCGACAGACTTCTGAAGAGATTGAACACAAGCTGGCTGAGAGGGCTGCTCCTCATTAATTGTAGTCGTAGGATGTAGATATCCTGTTACATTGTATATTCACTCGAGATTTTATAAGGTGTTTTATAAGGTGTGAACCTTGTTTGTACCTTGTATTTGTATTTTTCCTTGTAATGCTTAGTTAGGCGTAGCCCCCGTGCGTTTGGGTTGTATACCTGTATTGAGCATGTAAAATGAAGAATACACGAGTAGCTATGTTTGAAAAACCATGTGTTTTTATTGATATACTGAGAAGCCATGTATTTTCCTCGAGCTACAAGATGGCTAGTATAGCCTTATTTTTGCGAGTAGAATAATCCTAAGGATAGAATTTGCGGAGATGCGCAACAATCCATGGATTGGAGTAGATGCCACCGGTCTCGGGGTTCTTCAGTCGATAGGCGCCACCTGGGATAACTTCATGTATGATGAAGGGTCCTTCCCATGGTGGCTCTAGTTTGTGTCCTTCTTTTTGCTTGAGCCACAACACCAGGTCACCTACCACGAAGGATCTGTGGCGTATGCGACGACTGTGGTAATTGCGCAGTGATTGCTGGTATATTGCCGACCTTGCGAGTGCGATGTCGCGAATTTCATCGAGTGCGTCCACGTCTTCTGCGAGTGCCCTATTCGAGGTTTCTTCGCTGTATGCGACGACTCGGGGTGCGCTGAATTTGACATCTTCAGGTAGGATGGCTTCAGCTCCATAGACCATGAAAAACGGCGTGTAGTTTGTTGACCGATTTGGTGTTGTGCGAAGGCTCCACAACACTGATGGTAATTCCTCTGCCCAGTGTCCTGCTGCTGGGTTTAGGCGGTCGAGTAGCCGCTTCTTGAGGCCGGCTGAGACTAACCCGTTGGATCGCTCGACTTGACCATTAGTTTGCGGGTGAGACACTGAGGCGAAACTGAGGGTGATTCCCTTCTGTTCGTAGAATTCGTGTGTTTCCTTTGCTGTGAAGTTGCTACCGTTGTCAGTGATGATGTTGTGTGGTATGCCAAACCTGCAGACAATGGAGTTGAGGAATTTCACGGCGCATTGGACGTTGGCGGAAGTGACTGGCATAGCCTCAATCCACTTCGTAAATTTGTCGACTGCAACGAGCAAGTGCGTGTATCCTCCGGGTGTCGACTTTCGCAGTGGCCCTACCATATCTAGCCCCCATTGTGCAAAGGGCCAGGCGATTGGGATCATGTGAAGTTCAGTGGCGGGGGCGTGTGGCTTGGGCGCGAATCTTTGCATGCGTTGCACTTGTCGACTAGGTCCTTTGCATCCCTGGCCGCTGTGAGCCAGTAGAATCCTGCTCGAAAAGCTTTACCCACGATCGCCTTCCAGCTGGCATGGTGCCCACAATCTCCTTGGTGTATATCTCGCAGTAGTTCCATGCCATCCTTGGGTGCTATGCATCTCTGCAATATTCCTGATATGCTTTGTTTGTATAGCTCTCCATTGAGCACTCGAAAAGCTTTGCTGCGTCGTACAATCTGTCGAGCCTCGCAAATATCTGCTGCGAGCTGCTTGTTGGACAAGTAGTCGAGGTATTTCTGCATCCAGACTGGTTCGACCAGAAAAAATTGCCTTGAAATGTTGTGGCTGAGCTCAATCATAGCAGTTTGCGGGTTGACCTCTGTCTCCAATGCTGCGGGTGCTTCTGGTGATTTTTTGACCTTGACTGAGCGCTTGATCATCCTCTCGAAGGATATTCAAGGCGGTATGGGTGTGTTGGTAGAACCCATGTTTGCCAATTTATCTGATTCTTCGTTGCTGGATCGTGCAATATGATTTAGTTCACACCCTTTGAAACTTCCTTCGAGTAGGTTGTACATATCTCGATAAGCGACCATGTTTTCTGCAGTGGAGTCGAACTCTTTCATTGTCTGCTGTACGATGAGGTTTGAATCTCCATAGATCATCAGTCGGGTGGCTCCACAGGCAATCGCCATCTTCATGCTGTGGAGGAGGGCCTCTTATTCTGCGTCATTGTTTGATGCCGGGTCGTCGGGTGGAAAATCCAATCGCAGGACGTACTGCAACTTGTCACCTCTGGGGGATATCAGTACAACCCCGGCTCCAGCTCCTTCGTTTCTCTTTGACCCGTCGAAGTACATTATCCAGTTGCTCGTATACTCTGGAGGGCCTGGCGTTTGTAGTTCTGTCCACTCGCTCAGGAATTCCACGAGTACTTGTGATTTGATAGATTTGCGCCCTGCATATATGATGTCCTAGGCGCCGAGTTCGATACTCCACTTTGCAATTCTTCCGGATGCCATGGGGTTATTCATGATGGTACCGAGTGATGCGTCGTTCACCACCGTGACGGTGTGTTCCTGGCAGTAGTGCTTGAGTTTTCAAGATGTGAGCAACACGTCGTACGCGAGCTTCTGATAATGAGGGTATCGTTGTTTGCAGCGCGAAAGCACCTCGCTGATATAATATATTGGCCTTTGGATGCCATATGCCTTGTCGTCTTCCGGCCGCTCGACCACGATTGCTGTGCTGATGAATTGATTTGTTGCGGCTAGGTACAGATACAGTGGCTCCCGTTCTTGAGGTGTTGCCAGGACACGCCTACTCTGCAATGCTCTCTTGAGGTCCGCGAATGCTTTCTGCGCTTCTGGTGTCCACTCGAACTTATTCATTTTCTTCAGTAGCTTGTAGAAAGGCAATGCTTGCTCGCTCAGCCTCGCAATAAATCTGCTTAAAGCGGCTAATCGACCTGCGAGCTGCTGCACGCCGCAGAGATTAGTTGGTTCCTTCATTGTCAGGATCGCTTGGATTTTCTCCGGGTTGGCTTCAATTCCGCGAGCAGAACCGAGGTACCTGAGAAGTTTTCCTGGAGGGACGCCAAAGACGTATTTGGTCGGGTTGAGCTTGATTCGGTACGCGTTCAGCGCGTTGAATGTTTCTCTGATGTCATCGAGGATCGTATTCTCTACTCGAGTCTTGATGACGATGTCGTCAACGTACACTTGTACATTCTTACCAATGAGCTTGGCGAGGCATTTTTGCATGCACCGCTGATATGTTGTGCCTGCGTTCTTTAGCCCGAAAGGCATTGTTGTGTAGCAGTAAACACCGTGGGGTGTGATAAACACTGTCTTCTCCTCGTCCTCCTCTTTCATCCTGGTCTGATTATAGCCCGAGTAGGCGTCCAAGAAGGAGAGGCGCTGGCAGCCTGCTGTGGAGTCCACGATCTGGTCGATCCGTGGTAAGGGAAAGTTATCTTTGGGGCAATGCTTATTCAATGACGTGTAGTCGATGCACACGCGAAGGATGTCAGTATTTTTCTTCGGGACCAGCACCGGGTTTGCTAACCAGGTGGAAATCTTTATCTCGCGGATGAACTTTGCTGCGAGTAACCTGTTCACTTCTTCTCCGAGTGCTTTTTTGCTTTGGCTCTGAAAACCGTCGGGTTGTCTGCTTGATAGGTTTGGCGTCTTTATAACCTTTGAGTGAGTGCTTGGCGAACTCACTGGGTATCCCTGGCATATCTGAAGGCTGTCAGGCGAAAATTTCCTAGTACTCATGGAGGAGTTCGACGAGCGCGCCTTCCTATGCTGGTGAGAGGGTGGTGGATACCATCGTTGTTTTCGTAGATTCGGTCGGGTGCACCTGATGTTTTCCAGTGCCGCTGTTTGCGCTGAACTCGAGATCTGGAGCGTTCTTCTTAGTGAGAGGCATCACGGAGTGATCCGTGGTTTTTTGCTAACTCTTCCAGCTCTTCCTGCATCCCGAAGGATTTGGCGATCTCGTTGAACTCGATGTCGCATTTATTGGATTTTTGGAAATCGCCGTCGATGGTGATGGTACCATGTTCCCCAGGCAGCTTGAGCTTCAGGTATGCATAGTGTGGTACTGACATGAATCTGGTGAATGCTGTTCGGCCGAGAATGGCGTGATACTGTGAGGGCCAGTCGACTACTTCAAAGTCGAGGAATTCTCGTCTGTAATTGCTTCGGTTGCCGAGCACCACCTCCAAGTTTATTGTTCTGAGTGGGCGGACTGCCTTCCCTGGTACTATCCCGTGAAAGGATGTCTCCGATTGCGCGAGTCCGTCCAGGTTCCTGTCCATCCTGCGGAGTGTGTCCGCGTAAATGATGTTAATCCCACTACCTCCGTCCATGAATACTCGGGCGAGTTCATAGTTGCCTATTTGCGCCTGGATGACAAGTGCGGCATGCCCTGGTCGATAGACTCTGGGGGGATGGTCTTCCTTGGAGAAAATTATCGGCTGATCGGCCATCTTCAGATACTCGGGTCAGGATGGTGGTGCCTGGACAGCCATGGCTACCTATCGAGTGTTTGTTTTCTGGGCCCTGCGGGACGGGCAAACTTTTTGTATCATCCCTAAGAGTCATGCTGGATTTGGGTATCCATTGGCTCCCTGGTTTGGGGCGGGTAGCGCTGGTAGCGCAGCTAGCACCGTGTTTTGATTTCCTGGTGGGGGCAGGGCTTGCGGCGGGTGAAATCCTTGGGGTCCTCCTCTGGGGAGCTGCAGGTAGCCCTGATTGACTGCTGCTCTATTTTTCTTCGAGAAGGCCTCATGAATGTCAAGGAACTTTCGGCAATCCTTGAGAAGGTGTGTTGCTTTAGTTTTGCCAGTGCGCTTATCTGTAAATAGACGTAGCGTGCAGTAACCATCGAGGTCCTCCTCGGGGGTTTTGTCCTCTGGCTTTGGCTTCCACTCACGATTTCCGCGATATCCGCTGTCGCGATTTCTTGTCAACTCCGCTGCCACCAGTTCTTCTCGATCACCGCAGTCGTAATGATTTCTCCTTTTCTTTCGACCATGGCGATCGTCTTCTCGTGCTGGTGATGAGGCTTTCTCATTGCACACCGCATCCTCGCCATTGGCCCATCTGTCGGCTATGGCCATTAGTTCTCCCATGGTTTTGGGTACAGCCCGTCCCAGTTCTTCCCTGAAGGAGGTTCGCCGAGCTCCTTTGGCGAATGCTTCAACTGCAACCTCCTCTGATATGTTTCCCGCTGTATTCCTGAGTGTGGTCCATCGCTGAATATATTCGCGAGTAGACTTGCCACTTTTCTGCTTGCAAGCTCGTAACTCCTCGATGGTCGCCGGTCTTTTGTATGTTGCTTGAAAATTCTTGCAGAAATCGAGGTTTAGATCGTCCCATGAACTGTAGCGTGCCCTCGGTCTTCCTTCGAGCCAGCTGCGCACAGCGCCCGGGATGTAGGTTAAGGTACTGCATAGCTGTGTTTTTGTTCCCACGTTGGCATTTTACTGCCGTGAGGTAATCTGACAACCAAGCTTGTGGTTCTTGCGAATCGTCTTATTTTTGCACCTCCGTAGAGAGCTTAAACCTCTTGGGTAGCGGTGCCTCGCGGATGTTGCGGGCAAAACATAACGCTCCGCAGACCTCGTCGTCGGAGGAGGTAAATGGGGAACGCGCGCGATTCCTAGCCGCTCGACCTTTGTCAACCTTGCGCTGAGCGATGTCTGATCGCGCATTGAACCCGGGCTCGTCGCGGTTGATGTCTCCACGCGGCTCCTTGCTGCGGTGTCGCGAGCGGCTGCTGTGTCACCGTGGGCTGCGATCTCGATCTCTCCGCGGGCTGCGGTCTCGACCCCTTCGCGGGCTGCAATCTCGACCTCTTCGCGGGCTGCGGCTACGGTCTCGATCTCTCGGGCTGTTGTCACTGCCACTCGGGCTATCTCCGCATCGTCGAGCTTCTTTTCCTCGCGCGCGACGAGGCGATTTTTCCTTGCTAGGCGATGTGCTCCTATGCCCGTGGGGTGCTTCCTTGTCCTTTTGCGCGGCTGTTCTCTTGCGATCGTAGGATGCGAGTCTGGGGGCTGCCATGCCCAACCCTTTCTGTACTTGCCTGTACTGCTCTGCGCGGGGGTCGTTCTCCCCTGGTTGATTTGTCTGCATGTAGGTGGCTGCAGCCAGTACTGCGGCGGGGGGAGTTTGCGGATAGACGTTTCCATCCTCGTCGACACGCATAAGGGAAGCTTCGAGTGATTTGCTGATTCCAGTTTGGGACTCTCCATCCATGGTCGCGGTCCTTGAGACGCGTCCTTTTCTTGCGGGACGATTTCTGACAGAGGGTGTTTTGGATTTGCCGGCTCGGCGCTGGCTTGACTCATCTGCTATTCTCTTCCGCTCGGCTAGATCTATGCGTGCTTCCTTAATTAAAGTAGCCGCTCTCACTAGGTGATAGTGGTAGGCGGTCATGTCCTCATGAGGAGCTCCGAGCTCCAGTGGCTTGCTTGTGCGGATGGTCTCCTTTGCCCGATCCCAAGCAGCTCGCGAGACGCCGATGGTAGCGTGTTCCCTTGCGCTGTTCTCAGTTTCTTCGGGTGGATCTCCTGATCCCGCCATGCAGACCTGAGCTAGATATGGATCGTGGGTCCTAGGCGTAGTTAGGCAGGCTTTCCTAACCCGAGAAGGTTCCTCTGTGGAGAGGGTATGGAAGTTGCTGGTGTTGAAGTGGATAGATTCGCCGCTTTTCGCCAAGTCGCGATCCGGGTAGTAGGGTCGCGAACCGACAACTTCTGGGCTAGAGATCGACCCATATCCCGATCCTTCGAGATTGGTTTGCTCAGGGAAGTGAAGAATTCCGTCCTTGTTGGCATAGAACTGGAAGCTCCCGAACGTCAAGGTGATACTCTTCTCCAAGTCGTTGAATACCGGGCGTGATTCCGGCGAGTGAGGGGCGACGATGACCGATCCGATCCGGATCGGATTGGTTGGAGTCGAAGTCCCAGGGTTCCAGCGTGAGTTGGTCGTCGATGAGGCCGAAGATGCCGGAGATCCAGCGCCTGCCGTTCCCACAGATGGCGCCAATTGTTGGATATGCATCTCAACAAGTCCCTCGGGTGAACCCATAGGGTTTTGATTAGGAGAACGTGTAGGCGCTGGTGACAATCGTTGGCTAGACATGGGGCACGATTTACCCAAGTTCGGGGCCCTCGTAGAGGTAACACCCTTACTCCTGCCTCTGTCGATCTGTATTAACGAGTAGATCGGTTACAATGGGGGATGCTGAAGTCGAGAGTATGATTTCGATCTCAAGGTTTTGGTGGTGCGGTATTGCTTGGTCCTCCCCCCTAGCGGTTCTCCTGGTTTTATATAGATAGCCAGGTCTCAAACCGTGCCCGGGGGGGATACAAACCCTAAACCTAAGTCGGTTACAGGTTTCCTTTCTTAGCCCGCAAGGCTTTGCGGGTGGGCTTCGATTGGGCCTTCTAGAACAGTCCATGGCGCCTCCTTTGGAGCTTAGGCCTTGGGCCTGAGACCGGGTAGGCTCACCCGACAGGCCTAGGATCCATCCCTTCGTCAAGAGGAGAGGGCCAAGATACCCTCTCTCGTTAAAGAAGAGCAAGACCTCAGCATCGACAACACTGGCGTCGAGATGGAGACTGATCGAGTTCCGGTGCAACCGGAGCCCATTTCTAAGCCGCAGCCCAGGGAACCCCCTGCCGAGAAGCAGCAGCAAACACCAGAACCTGCCGCCGAGCAGTAGCAGCCGCCAGAACCTGTCGCCGAGCAGCAGCAACCACCAACACCAAAACCGGCTGAGCAGCAGCAGCTGCCCAAGGAACAGCCCAAGCGAGACGCAGGGCAGGCTGGGCAGCACCATCCCGAGAAGCGGCAGCCCGGGCAAACTTCCGAGCATCAGCCACAAGGTGCCAAGGAGGCCGAGCATCCAAAGCAGCAGCAACCTCCGGCCAAGCAGCAGGCTCCTCCGCTAGTACCAAAGGTAATCTGGCCACTCAGTAAGCCAAAAACGCCCAGGCCCTTGGAGACTGCGGTCGCAGCCCAGAAGGCCACCACCAAGACCACCACGACCGCCAAGAGCGGCCCTATCACCCGCAGCTCCAAGCTGGTGCAGCATAAAATCCAGTTTGGTCCCAAGGAAAAACATGCTGCAACGGCGGGCGCCAGTGGAACTGCTGCCACTGTGAGCTTCCAGATCACTGGCGCGAGCTGCAGGAGGAGCATCAGAAGCGCCAGGCGCGCGAAGCCGAGCAGCGAGAGGATATGAAGAGGAGGAGGAGAATAACCGCCACCGGATCCAAAGGCAAGGACGGCGCTCTGACCATTCAGTCCGCTGCCCCACTGACGGAGCTTGCCTATGAGCTCCGAGTAGACATGGAGGCCGTCTTGGACCGGATAGGCCACATTGATCTGGACTAGGACAGTAAGAAGTTCGGCCATCCGGATTGGGACGGCAAGAGACTTGGCAGCCTAGAAAACTACCGGCAGGCTTGGAACAAGGCCGACCTTGGCCCTATTTCAATGGCCGTAGCTGCGTCCAGCAGCACCCTGGCGCATAAGATGTATTGTTTGCGCAAAGCTGCCGAAGATGCCGAGGAGACCAACCGGGTAAGCACTTTTACTTTTCTATCCGGATTCCCGAGTTGCAACCTTTTCCATTTGTCTTCTATCTCTTTTCTATATACCATCCAGTCCCCGAGATTTGGGCCGAGTAGGCAAGACTCGACCGAGTTGCAGTCTACTCGGGCCGAATCTTTCGACTCATACTGTCTTATTTTTCTCTTCAGGAATGTACTGAAACCCGCACCAAGATCTTCCGCCAACTCCTCTGGTCCCACCGGGCTGTCAAAGCGAAAAACCGGGCGCTGGAGGAGGAGAAAGGCCAAAGAGGTAACTTTCATCTTCACCGAGTTACTTCTTATGCTTTACTGGCATCAGTTTTCTAACTTGGTTCACATTTTCCAATTCACAGTTGTCTTGGAGCAGAGTGTTACCGATTACATCACCAAGATCTCCGCCCTAGAAAGTAAGTGCAAATACTTTGGCTTGTGCGTTTTGTGTCTACGCCCATTTTTTATCTCTGCTCAATTTTTGCTTCTGTGCAGGTGAGTATAAGGCCCTTGCAGATACGCACCAGGACTGCACTGTGCTGGCCGAGTCGGCGCATAGAAGGATCACCTCTCTGGAGAGTAAGTTACCTTTTATCTTTTCTTATCCGGCTTCTGACACGACCCCGGACGCAGTTATATACATACTGTTATGTGCTCCTAGACATGGACTCACAAGTGCTTCAGGGTTACCAGCCCCGGCCGCAACAAACAACGGCAGGCAGACCGAATTCATCGGCACACAGGCCGGATCACCACGGTACTACTACTCCTTGCGTACATGCTAGTCATAACCAACTATGCATACCCAAGCATCCACGAGTCGAATGAAACTAAAGGAAACGGGACCAAAGCTATATAGAGCTGTTATGTGTCCAGAAAGTGCAACAACAATCGAGGGTTACTGGGGTTACCAAGCCCCAGGCCGAATCACATCGGTAGGCGTGCTCGGAAATGGATCATCGGCTCCACAACCCCTCGACTGCGACAAATATGCCGGCATAGCCAAAACTGTATAACAATGAGCTCGAAACCAACAACCGATCAAAGAAGCACTCTAGACATGGAAACTTTATCAAACAGGTGTTACTAGAGTATAGCTTACAAACAGAGGTCACATGACCCAACATTACATCAGACAATGGAAGGCAAATTATGTTGCTAACCAATAAGAACCAAAAAGGCCTAAGAGGCCGCAATATAAGGCGACGTCCCATCCCATAGATTCCAGGCTGCTAACTGGGAACCCCAAACTACTCGTCGATGTCCACGTCGGAAACACCACCACTGGAGTGCAAACTTCACCTGAACAAAAATTAAGCAAACCTGAGTACAGGAGGCACTCAACAAGACTTCGTTAACCTATTATATATCTGCTGGTTTCGTAAAGGGTTTTATGAAGGTTGATTTGCGTAAAGCAATCTTTATTTTCCAAATCGAGGAGGAATAGCACGTCTCATAGAAGGTTTTCAAAATAGATGAGAAACTCACTACTGTAATCATCATCTTTTGAATCCACCAACATCATTTCCCAGCATCTCACATGCTACAAGGATCACCCCTCTTGGCATCTCGGAGGAGGCACCCATCAAACATTGACTCCATGCTTTGTCAACATATTTTACGTCACGTCCAAGTTATCTATGGTCTTTGCATTCACCAAGTCGTCCTTAACCATGGACATGGCTTTTCGAAAAGATTTATCCCTGCAGGGGGTACACTTTACCCACATGTACCATCCGACTCTTAGCGCCACATGTACGCTCTTCCCTGGAACGCGGCAGAGGGTGGCTGGCCACGACCTTTACCTTACCCGACCCTATCCATGAGTCAACCCAAGACAGGGCCGCACCGTCAACAGGGGTTGGCCATCCTCCTGACGACACCTGTCTCTATGAGGCGGGGTCAAGATCCGTGTACGTCCATCACTTGGCCCCGGTCACGCCCGAGCGGAGCATTTTGTTTTCAAAACGTTTAAAAGGTTCTGATTGCGTTGCCTAATGGAAATCTCAAACTACGTGACTCATGGATATGGCCAAACAAATTAGTTGGTCGAGCGCGGTTACTTAGACCCCGCGTGTGGTTGCACGCTCACTCTTGGCTTCCGATCGATACCTTAATCCTAGGGTTGGCGAGTATAGGACGAACAACCACTTCCCAAGTGGCCTCCCATACTAGCCTTAGTCAAGTTATCCACACAATCCTCTTCTCACCACGTCATCATATCATACTAGGTTATCGCAGCTCTGATTCATCAACCGAATGGAGTAGAGGTAACAAACATGTATGACTAAGCGAAGCAGATATGAGGCTCTGGCGATGCGCACAAGAAAATCTATGGCGGCTAGGAGCAGTGGATCAGGATATAGAGGCAATGCAGTATATAGGTGAACTATATCTACTGACATCAAATACTTTGGAATCGAATGCAAAGTACGAGAATCAAATGATGTTGGAAAACATATATGAACAGATAAGAGGTTATGCTTGCCTTGGTTATAAGAAAACCAATATAACTGTCTTCTCGGATAAGTTCTTGACTTGTCGGTTAATATCAAGTATTCGTCAAGGAACTGGTGGCCTTCTCTTCGGAGTTACGTTCTACCGAGGGGGAACAAACACCGAAACAAGAAGAACAACAATCAACACATGGCATCGATGCAATGCGCAAAATGTATGCATGATAAAGTTAATGCACTAATATAAAGCCCTATACATGTTCGATGGGTTGCTAGGGTTCGTATGTCAGTTATGCAGTTTAACAGAAATTAGCCCGAAATGGACCCCACAGGGGTACTTCAGACAATTCTGGAAGTGGGTACAATTTTTTAAAAGCTCAAATGGGTTTTAAAACATCATAAACATGTTGCGTTTTTCATTTGGAGCATTTTGGTATATAACTTTTAATTTTCTAATTTTACTGAATAAAAACTTATTTTTCCATTTTTAAATGAATTAACAAATTCAAGTAATGTTCAAAAATCAACTTTCTCAAACATGTATGAAAATTACATATTCCTGTAGAGTATATTTTTCTGAGCATTTTCATATTTTTATTTTATTTTCTGATTAATATTTTAATAGTTATTCAATTATCAATTTTTATTGGTTTTCTGGAATTTCCTGGAATTACTAAATAAAAGGAGTCATGACGTCATCGTGATGTCACTATGACATCACCACACTCTTTTCTTCACAGATGATCTTCAAATTCGATGAATTTCGCGCGCAATTCTCGAAACGAAAAGCACCACGACATAGAGGGGCTCGAGAGGGACCTAGGGGTGGCGGCGGTGGACCGTATGGTCACCAGAAAACTCGCCGGCGGCGAGCATCCGTGGCGGCGGAGCACGGACAACAGCGGCAACGAGCTAGGGAGCGCAGGGAGGCGAACTAAAGGGATGGGGAGGCTCACCACGGCTTGGTGAAGCTCGTGGGGGTGGTCGGAGAGGCGAGGCGGCGCCAGAATTGGCCGGAATCGTCCAGGACGGCCGGCGGCCGGAGATGGAAACAGCGGCCTGATTCCCGCGGTGGAGGCCATCCCGGGAGACGATGTTCGACGGGGAGGCACAGGGAGGCCTCACGAACCGTGAGGTGGTATTCTGGCGGTTAGGGTTAGCTCCGGCAGGGAAGAGACAGAGAGGGAGGGTGTACGTGAGCGAGTGGGAGGAGAGATGGGAGGCCACGGCGTCTCCTCGCTTATCCTCGCGAGCAAGCTAGCAGTCAGGAGGTGGCATTCGACAGCAGAGGTGAGGACACGCAGGTGCTCCTACTGTCAAAGGTTCAAGACAACCGTTTTGTGCAAATCCCCCTGCAGTTTTCAGGATTTTCAGAAAAGACCTTTACCATTTAAAAACAGAACACAAAATAAAGTTTTGAGGACCTTTTTGAAATCAGAAAAATTGGCAAAAATACATTTTGTAATCCTCACAAAATTTCCAACAAAACCATATCTTTGTTTGGTGGAATTGAATTATTTTTCAGTGCAAAATTTTGAAACCCACTTTAAGTACTATTTGTGGGATTTTTCTCAAACCATTTAAGCTCATAATTTAAATTGTTTCAAACATGATTTAAATTTTTGTTTCATGCATGTATGAGATTAACACAACACCACACACCCTATTTTAGCAAAATTGGGATGTTACAAATCTACTCCCTTACAAGAATCTCGTCCCGAGATTCCCGAAGGAGAAAGAAAGAAGGAACACTGGTTTTGAATGATCTTCTCAAACCTTACGGTTCTCTTCTTGATGAGGTTGTTCCGTAGTGTCATGAAGTATTGAAAGGATACACCTTAGGTAGGAGAGAAAACTCTTAGGAAATGATCTTCACGAAGATCGAGTATCTCATGGGTAACTCATGACATGAATGTTGATAAAGAACTTTTCGAGTTAACATGCATGAAACACATCAAGGTAACGGAGTGAATAGAAGATGGTTTCAAGGTTGGGGACGATGGTTCTTGAAAGGATTTAGAATATGAGCTTTGCACAAGACTTTATATCCGTTTGGAAGAGAAAGTTTGAACAACTTGTGACATCGAGGTTTCTTCAAATAGAATACCACTATGGAGAGAATGGTCTTGGATACCGCAACGTAATATCCGAAGACGAGGGGAAACACGAGAAAACACTGTAATCGTGCGTTAGAGAAAATTTGATACATGATCATGCTCACTCTTCAGAGTGGACACGGAGGATAAAGGAACTTTCATTCCGTCAAATTTTGTTGAAATCTTTGTCAAAGGTAGGAATGTTACTTCATAACAGGATACAAGTAACCAAAGATATCGAAACACCTTAATTAGGGAGGAATTCTTGGTCACACCATAAGGATGGTTAACCAACGGGGATTATAATACCGGAAGAAACAAGGAATCTTTTTTCCTATTATGGATTTGACGTAGCAATACGTTTACCACATGGTTAAGATCCCACGGCTGAAGTAACTGACTAATTCACACAATGTGTGAGATGAACAGAACTTCAAGTATAAACAACTTGAAAAAAGAAACTGATCAATGGTGGTTACAAAACACCACGAGATGGTTCTCATGATGAACTTGTTTCCACTGAAAGAAAGGTCTCCAGGATTGACAAAGAGACATTAGAAGAAACAACTTCCAGGTTCTCCTGGATGTTCTAGATACCGACAGCAGGCTCATGACAAGCCTTCTATAGGTCATCAAATGAATGTAGAACTCCGGTTTGGAAGAAAGGAGAGGGAAACTTGTTAGAATGATCCACGCAAGAATTCGCACGGGGAGTGGTTGTTCTTTCTGATTCAAAGAGATATGATGTTAGGCCTTCCGGCTAATTGTGTCAACCACAACATCAACCATGCCGGATTATGAAAAGACCTAATTCAATACCCTTGAGGGAACACCAGCCATTGTTGTTGCTTGAGATTCAGCTCTAGTTAGTGGATTGATAACTTAGACTCTGTATGTTTGATCAAAGTGGTTGCACCGGTTACCAACAAAATATATTTACTAGATTCCCAAGACATGGACTAAGATGTCAAGCTCGAAAAGATGAGCAGGATTGCAGAACTCATGTATTAGCAACTTGTGAAAGATAGTTGCACCTACATGGTTTACTTACAACGGAACACATCAGAGTCCTTGTTTGGAAGATGATTAAGAAGATAACGTGGTTCTTAGACTTCTTCCCTTTCCCTGAACAATCATTCAGTGGCTGGGTGTGGATGCAAACTTCTTCAATATATGGAGGTAACAACCTACCATATCAAGAATAGTCCACACATGCTTGAGTGACTTGGTATTATTGCCGAGGGAACAAGAAAACTATACTTGAATCCACGGCGACAACTTTCACCAAAAGCACATGGACTGGGGTAAGTTACTTCGAACATCCAGAACACAACTTCGCGACGACACGGAGATGGTTCTCGAGAGTTTCCAACATTAGTGCCAAGTGTTCAACATGAACCTCTTGCAACTTGGATGATTAGAAATGTCATCGATGGGATCAACAACACACTTGTAAAGATACTCCAAGCAGAGGGAACACATCTGATACATGAACAATGCCAATTATTGGTTAGACTAGAGGACATGAAGGTGTACTCGGCATAACACCATGAGTGAGAACACCGTAAGATGGTCCTTGAATCTGGACTTGATCTGACGATAGCCCAAAGCAAATCAAGGTAGGATGATAGCATGTCCACGAAGGAGATACTATCCTGCTTCCATTGGATGAGAACTAGACATCCCATTGCAAAGGAACAAGTTAGGATGAGCTTTTGTCTTTCAACTCTCCAAGTTGTTGTTTAAGCTCAACCAACTAGTCCAGGGTACCTAGCATAGTTTTCTTGGAGAAAGGAGTGGTTCAAATTACCCCTTTCTTTAGACATCACGGTCAGGTGAAAAAACTGGTGATACTTCTAGAAAGACAACCAGAATATCACAACCTACCGATATGTCTCAGAGTTTGGAAGGGATCTTGCTTTTCAAAGAAACCGATATGATCTTAAGAGTTTTGGCATGAACCTAACTCTCTGACGAAGAATGTGCACCAGAATGAACGAATTTGGTAACATAGTCAACTTCAAATAGAGACCGGTTGACCAATAATGCTAAGAAGGATACAGATGTTTCTTAAATATTTCAAAGCGATATGAATTGCTAGGAATATCTGATACACATGTCAATGCACATACCCATAATTCTCATGCATTCAAACTTGGAGGAAGGGGAAGTGAAGACGTGTAAAAGCATCACTTCGTCAATAAGACCATGAAACTCAACACAACCTCTTGATACAAAAGAATGTGATACTCGAAGGTGGAACATAACAGAAGCTAATGAGACTTCTTTCTTCCGCGAATTACCAAACTTTGACCTGGTCCTAGAGATGAACGAAGTACTGGAGTTTGTTTCTCCTGGCATCCCAAGGTGGAATGTTTTGACGGAAAACAAGAGCAAATGCATTGGAAGAATCCAATACACATATGCAACTTGTATTCCAAACAGTAGATGAGGTTTGGAAGCAAGCAAAGAATAGGAACGTGCTCTTGGAAAATTTTGAGATCAAGTTGAATGCACAGGGTAATACGCATTTGTAAAACCCATGCTAAGATGAGAGGTATAGCAGAGTCAAGAACAAGGATAGGGGAATCATAGGAACATTCTTGCCATGATCCCTTCTGATTCCTAGAGCAAACCTATGGCTATTGGAGCTGAGATTACCTATCCATCCCGAGGTATAACAGATTCTTCAGGATCCAAAGAAACAAAACTTGGGTTAAAGGTCAGCATCCTGTACTGATGGCATGAGCATCACATGGTTAAGAAACCACATGATTCAACACACTTCAATCCAGCACATTCCAAGACCTTTGGTTCAAGTCCAAGGTTAGAAACCAAGAGAAAGGAGTAACTACTCTCTTAGTGTCTTAAAGGACACTATGAATAGCAGTCACGAAGTATCTTTCAAAAGAAAACATAACTCCAGAAGAACTTGAGCAGAGGATAACGGATACATTCGAGATGAAAAGGAAATCTCGAGGTTCGGGATTTTGAGACTTTAGAACAGGAGTATGTGGAAACCACACAACTCTGAGAGATTATGATGGAAAGGAAATCTCCCAGTATGAATCAAGAGGAAAACGGAGTATCGAACACACACGACTCTAGAAACATAGCACTAGGTCAACTTGGGTAAAAGACGTCCTTGCCAAAGAAGGCACCTAAGTTTTGAATAACTAGAACCTTTTCAAATCAATACAGGTAAGATGACCCATAATTAGAGCGATACCAGGTAAGGAGTAAAAAGAATCCTAAGAAGGTTTTCACAACTCATCTGAGGTTCAAAAATAGTTTTCACAAAGTCTAGAATCAACATCGACCAAGCAGTAAGGTTTTCCTACGGGCAGTTCTGCTCTGATACCATGACTTGTAACGACCCCGGACCTAGATATATACATACTGTTATGTGCTCCTAGATATGGACTCACAAGGGCTTCAGGGTTACCAGCCCTGGCCGCAACAAACAATAGCAGGCAGACCGGATTCATCGGCACGCAGGCCGGATCACCATGGTACTACTACTCCTTGCGTCCATGCTAGTCATAACCATCTATGCATACCCAAGCATCCACGAGTCGAATGAAACTTAAGGAAACGGGACCAAAGCTATACAGAGTTGCTATGTGTCCAGAAAGTGCAACAACAATCGAGGGTTACAAGGGTTACCAAGCCCCAGGCCGAATCACATCGGCAGACATGCTCGGAAATGGATCATTGGTTCCACAACCCCTCGACTGCGAAAACTATGGAGGCATAGCCAAAACTGTATAACAATAAGCTCGAAACCAACAACCGATCAAAGCAACACTCTAGACATGGAAACTTTCTCAAACAGGTGTTACTAGAGTATAGCTTACAAACAGAGGTCACATGGCCCAACATTACATCAGACAACGGAAGGCAAATTATGTTGCTAACCAACAAGAAGGCCTAAGAGGCTACAACATAAGGCGACGTCCCAGCCCATAGATTCCAGGCTGCAACCTGGGAACCCCAAACTACACGTCGATGTCCACGTCGGAAACACCACCACTGGAGTGGAAACTTCACCTGAACCAAAATTAAGCAAACGTGGGTACGGGAGGTACTCAACAAGACTTAGTTAACCTATGATATATCTGCTGGTTTCATAAAGGGTTTTATGAAGGTTGATTTGCGTAAATCAATCTTTATTTTCCAAATCGAGGAGGAATAGCACGTCTCATAGAAGGTTTTCAAAACAGATGAGAAACTCACTACTGTAATCATCATCTTTTGAATCAACCAACATCATTTCCCAGCATCTCACATGCTACAAGGATCACCCTCTCAGCATCTCCGAGGAGGCACCCTTCAAACATTGAATCCATGCTTTGTCAACATATTCTACGTCACGTCCAAGTTATCTATGGTCTTTGCATTCACCAAGTCATCCTTAACCGTGGACACGACTTCTCAAAAATATTTATCCCTGCAGGGGGTACACTTTACCCACACGTACCATCCGAATCTTAGCGCCACATGTACGCTCTTCCATGGAACACGACAGAGGGTGGCTGGCCATGACCTTTACCTTACCCGACCCTATCCATGAGTCAACCCAAGACAGGGCCACCCCGTCAACAGGGAGTTGGCCATCCTCCCGGGGTTCATCTCCTCAAGGGTCTTCTGGCCTGACGTCGAGCCTCCGACCACCATCAACAAGCTGGCCTCCAATCTAGATTACGCCAAGGTGGAACTGAAGAAATAGCGCGCCTCAGCGGCCCGAGCTGGCGCAAATGAAGCCCTCCACTTTGTGCTATCCTGGTACGAGAACTTGGACCTCGACAGGCTCAAGGAGCTCTGGAATAAGTCCAAGTGGACCGAAAGGGAGGAGTTCGTCCAGCACCGTAAGGAGACCGCCTACCGGCTTGCCTCTTACGCTGATACCACCGAGTTCATCGACGGCCCCACTGAGCCGGACACCGATGTCGAAGGTGATGAAGAAGATGATGATGAGGACGACGATGAAGGTGATGACAGGAGCCTAGGTGATGAAGAGGAGGAGCAGGGTGAACTAGGCGATGAAGGAGCCGACCAGAACGATGCTGGGGAGGAGGCCGAGATGGGTGGCGGTCAGGAAGCGACCGAGCTAGGAGCTGGCGCCGAAGAAGTCCAGACTGACCCGCAACCCTCTGCCCCCTCCGGAGCTGTCACCACCGAGATGGTGATTGACACTCCTGCTCCCGAGTTTGGCGCAACGGAAGCCGCAACCGAGAACACCACATCCAGGCCCGCTCCTCCAACCGGCAACTCCACGACTCCGGCCCCCACTGCTGCTTCCGAGCCCGTCTCCGCGCTCATCTCCGAGTCTTCGGACCTATCCAGCGCCGAGGCCAATTCCACTCCTTCGACAGCGGCCTAAATCTCTGTTTGATCTCAGCCTTACACTTTTTATCAAATCCCCGGTATGCCGGGTGCAGATGTATCCAACATTTTATTGCTTCAAATGCTACTCAGTTTTTAGTTAAGTTTCTTAGCAAGACTGGCTCAATGCCGGATTGAGTTAAATGCAAGTCCCCGAGGTGCTTTTCTTATCCACCCAGTTCTTTTGTCTTTGCTCTTACCTGCCACTTGTGGCTTTCTGGTAGTCGAGTCACAAGATTTCAAAAACCGAGTTTCTAATACTTAACAACTTTGAGATTTGAAATTAACACTTCCCAACACTTAGCCGAAAACACAGAAGGAAAAAGCACCCTACTCGGTTGGTACACTCCTTATCTCCTTAGCAAATTTTCGTGTGTTCATTGACCTTTGGCTTGTTCTCTTGCTTGCCATGAAGCCGGGTTGCGGACAACAGCAGAGTCCAAGAGTCGACCCTTAGGTTTAAACACATTACTAGACATGCGCGTGAAATTTTGAGTAGACTAACCGAGTAGGCAAAGTAAAGACAACAAATAACACAGAGCAAGCTTGGCACATGTAGTCCCCGAGATTGAATTCAGAGTGCTGACTTGGAATTTAACTCGGTTAAGGAGATACATACAATGTTTGGTCAGGAATGAAAACGGCGGAGTAGAGCTACATTTCAGGGACGCTTGGATTCCTCTCTGGATTTATCCGCCCTGTTCTTCTGCAGTGCCTGTGCGTCGATGAGGTAATAGGCATCATTGTGCAGAGCCTTGCTCACAATGAAATGACCTTCCCATGGAGGGGAAAGTTTGTGCATCCTAGATGTGCGTTGCACAAGCCTCAGCACCATGTCTCCTTCTCGGAAAACCCTTGTGTTTAATTTCCGGTTATGATAGCGTCTCAGATTATGTTGATATACAGCTGAGCGCGACAGAGTTAATTCTCTAGCTTCTTCAAGCAAATCAACATCATCTTCTCGGGCTTCTCTTGCCTCTGCCTTAGTATAGAGGGTTATTCTTGGTGAGTCATGCTCAAGGTCAGTGGGCAACACGGCCTATGCTCCATATACCAGGAAGACTGGTGTGTATCCGGTTGATCGGTTAGGGGTAGTCCTTAGACTCCACAACACCGCCGGCAACTCGTCTAGCCAACACCGAGGTGTTTTCAGCAACAGATCAATCAGCCTTGGCTTTATTCCGGATAGGACCATGCCATTTGCTCTTTCAACTTGGCCATTTGAAGCCGGATGGGCGACCAATGCAATGTCTAGCCGGACCGCTTCTCCTTATAGAGCCGAGCAAAAGCTCCTTCAGCAAAGTTTGTCCTATTATCCTAGATAATCCCCTGCGGGTAGCCATACCTCAGAATGATATCCTTCAAGAAGCTCACTGTTGTGTTTCCATCACACTCCTGGATTGGCTCCACTTCAATCCATTTGGTAAACTTATCAACCATGACCAAGATGTGAGTCATATTGCCCTGAGCTGGCTTGAAAGGACCCACCATATCCAAGCACCAGACAGCAAAAGGCCAAGTGATGGGGATTGTTTTCGACTCGGAAGCTGGCATATGAATTTAGCTTGCATACCTCTGGCATCCATTGCATTTCCTCACTAGATGTTCTGCTTGTTACAAGGCAGTGAGCCAATAGAATCCATGCCGGAATTCTTTCTTGACTAGGGCCCGAGATGAGGCATGGTGCCCACATTCTCGTTGGTGTATCTCTCTAAGAATCTCTTCTCCTTCTTCTGGCTCAACACAGCGTTGGAGTACGCCAGTGGCACTTCTCTTGTGCAGCTCTTTGTTGATGATGGTGTAGCCCTTGGACCTTCTTTGTATCTGCTTGGTTGTGACCTCGTCACTCGGCAAGGTACCATCCATCAGAAAGGATAATATGGGCAAAGCCCAACTCGGTGTCTCCCGAATAGGAAACACCTTCCATTGGATCAGCTGTCATGACTTGCTCCGAGTTGGAGACGAGTCCCCGAGTACTGAGAAATGATCCCCTCGATGAATGCGACAGCCCCGGGTTTACTGAGGCAGTCCCCGGGTTCTCCTTTGAGCTCTCCCAGTCAATCTGCATGGGAACAACTTCTGAGTCCGGCAGAGTCGGGATGAATATGGAATCCGAGTTGGGGGATGACTTGATGGAGGGCTTCCCCAAATGCTCTAGAGCAATCCCAGGCGGGATGAACTGCCGAGAAGAACCCAACTTGGACAAAGCATCTGTTGCATCATTTTCAGCTTGGTGGATGTGATGGAACTCACACCCATCGAAGAATCTGGTCATATTCTGGACGATGAACCGACAAGATGCCATGTTGGCATCCAACGCATCCCAAGTCCCCGAGACATGTTGAACCACCAGGTATGAGTCTCCATAACATACACTCCACCGGATTCCAATCTCCTTGGACACTTTCAAGCCATGAACCAGGGCTTTGTACTCGGCAACATTATTGGATGATGAAAAATGAATCTGAAGCACATACTTGAGCTGGTCCCGCTTGGGTGAGGTGAGTACAACACCAGCACCGAGTCCCTCTTTTACCTTGGAGCCATCGAAATGCATCCTCCAGAAATTTGTCTCCGGCAAGGGAGGCTCATACTGCATTTCGGCCCAGTCAACAAAGAAATCCGCCAGGGCCTGGGATTTGATGGCTTCTCTTCTCGCGTACAACGGGGTGTAAGCGGCTAGCTCAATTGCCCACTTGGCCACCCGGCCACTTGCATCCTTGTTGCCCATGATCTCCGAGATGGGAGCAGTGCTCACCAATGTAATTGGATGCTCCTGGAAATAGTGCTTGAGCTTCTTGGCACCCAGGTAAACCCCATAAGTCATCTTCTGATAATGCGGATAGTTCTGCTTGGAGATGGATAGGACTTCACTCAGATAATAAACCGCCCTCTGCACCGATTTGCCTTCTTCTTCTCAATCCACAACCACCACCACACTCACTACTCGGTTGGTGGCTGCAATATAGAGCAGCATTGGCTCCTTAGGCAGTGGAGACGCTAGAACAGGAGCACTGTCCAACATGGTCTTGAGTTCCTTGAACGCCATATCAGCTTGTGGGGTCCATACAAACTTCTCACTTTTATTCATGAGCTGATAAGGGGGTAAGGCCTTCTCACCGATTCTTCCCATGAACCAGCTAAGGGAAGCCAGGCATCCGGTAAACTTCTACACATCCTTCAGTGACCTTGGCAGAGAAATGCTCTCTATAGCTTTTATCTTTGAAGGATTGGCCTCAATGCCCCGACTAGACACCAAGAAGCCGAGTAGCTTCCCAGCCGGGACGCCAAAAGTGCTCTTGGTTGGATTCAATTTCATCCGGTACTTGCGCAACCTTGCAGATGTTTCCACAATTCGCTCAGCAGTGTGTGTTTTTCTTTTGTTTTGATTACAATGTCCTCTACGTACACCTGCACATTTTTGCTGATCTGCTCATGCAGACATTTCTGCATGCATCTCCGATAAGTGTCCCCAGCATTCCACAAGCCAAAACACATAACACGATAGCAATAAGCCCCGGACGGGGTGATAAAAGCAGTCTTTATTTGATCAGCCAGATTTAAAGGGATCTGGTGAAAACCAGAGTAGGCATCAATGAAAGACAAAAGATCGCACCCGACAATGGAATCAATCACCTGATCTATCCGGGGCAGTGGGACAGGGTCCTTGCGGAAGGCCTTGTTCAAGTCGGTGAGGTCCACGCACATGCGCCACACCATAGCAACCATGGGGTTATCCTTCTTTTTCTCCACCATGACCAGATTGGCCAGCCAATCCGGATGCAGCACCTCCATGATAAATCCACTCGCCAGCAGCCTTGTGATCTCGTCACCAATGCCTTTCCTCCTTTCTGCCACAAAGCGGCGCATAGCTTGCTTCACCGGCTTGGCATCCGGCCGCACATGTAAAGAGTGCTCAACCAACTCCCTCGGGACACCCGGCAGATCCTGATTGGACTATGCAAAGACATCCCGATTATCACGGAGGAAGTGGATGAGCTCGCTTTCCTATTTCTCCTCCAACCCGGCGCCAATGATGGCAACACGCTCCGGGAACTCCAGGTCAATCTGCACCTTCTTTGTCTCTTGGGAGGCCTGGAATGTGGCTCCGTTCTGAGAGCTCGGCATGCCAGGCATATCGAGTTGAGCTGCCTGTGCCAGCGCCAGCACCTCATGTATCTTCTTCTTCTCGACCACAATGACCATGGACTCGGCAAGCCGAGATCCAGCAGATGCACAGTCCAAGGAGTGCTTGTAGTCACCCGAGATGGTGATGATGCCGTTGGGCCCGGGGAGCTTCATCTTCAGATAGGACGCATGAGTTGAATCCATGAACTTGGTCAGAGCAGGCCTGCCGAGCAGGGCATGGTAAGGGATCTAGAGATCGACCACCTCAAACTGCAGGCACTCGGTCCGGCAGTTGTCCCTCATGCCGAAAAGGACATCGATCCAGATCCGGCCAATAGGCGCACAAGACACCCCCCCGACACAATGCCATGGAATGTAGCCGGCTGGGTAGCAGCATATTCTCAGCAATGCCGAGCTTCTCCATAGTATCCCGGTACATCATATTGATGATGCTCCCGTTGTTGATCAGCACCTTGCTGAACTTCATGTTCTTCTTGGTCCCCAAGAAGGTAGGATCTACTACCAGAGCATAAGTACCCGGGTTGGGCATGATCTTGGGGGATGATCATCTCTGGACCAGACAATGTTCTGGTCGCACCAATGCATGTAATCCGGCACCGCCGGCATCACAGCGTTCACCACCATCGCGCGCCGGTGCTGGCTCTGCTTGTCATCCGGCTCAGTGGTGAACACCATGTAGCTCTCATGATGCTCCTGGTACTGGTTCCGGTCTCCACCACCACCACTGTTGTTGTTATTGTTCTGGTTGGCATTGTTGTTGGTGTAGTAGTTGTTGTTGCTGTTGTTGTTGTTGTAGTAGTTGCGGTTGTAGTTGTTGTTGGATCCCTGCGCCACTTGGTTCACATTCTCCCTCCTTTGGTTCTCGGCCGGCCTGGGAGCAGCTGCCCGATAGGCTGTACATTAGAGCCCGGAGCCGGTAGAGGCGGAGGAGGAGGCAACTGGCCAAAACCCTCGCTCTTAATCCGATCCCATCAGCTGCACTGTCGAGTAGTGTGGTTAGCTGGCCTGCTCGGATGCCGGGTGTGAAAGCTGCACGGCCCCTCCTTCATGGTTTCAAACATAAACCTCGGAGGATCCCGAATTCCTGGGAAGCATTGTATTGTTGAGGAGCATTATATTGCTTCTTGAAGTTCTGGCACTGAGTCTGGTTTTGCCCATACTAGGCTCCAACAGTTTTTTGCCTCTGGCTGCTCCCGGCAGCAGCTTGATCTTGGGTAACTGCAGCCACATGGTCTGATCCATAGCGGATATCCGGACGATCATCTCTTCTCTTGTTGCGGAAATCTTGGCGGTCATTGCGCCGGGATCCATCATGGTGTCTTCTTTTCGGCTCGAAAGAATCGAGCAGAGGCTAAGTAGGGTTGCCGAGAGCATACATATCTGCAATCTTGATTGTCTCGGCGAGCGTACTCGGCATCTCCCTTTGCAACTTTTGCCACAGCATGCTACCATGTCGGCAGCCTTGAGCAAACCAGGCAATAGCCTGTGACTCATTCACACCCTCACAGGTGTTCCTCAGAGTGCTCCACCGAGTAAGATACTTGTGATCACTCTCCTCTTCCCTCTGCTTGCACGCTGAGAGCTGTTGTGGCCGGTTTGGCCTCTTGTAAGTGCTGGTGAAGTTGCTGATGAAGGCTTCCGAGAAGTCAAGCCAACAGTTGATGCTATCCTTCGGCAGGTTGTTGAGCCAGATCCGGGCAGGGCCCTCCAACATCTGGGGCACGTACCTCAAAGCCCATCTCTGGTTGCCGCCGGCAACATACACAGCAGTAACATAGTCATTCAGCGAGTCATCTAGCTTGGTGCTTCCATCATAAGTCTTGTTCCCTCTAGCTAGCTGGAACTTGGGCACGGCCGGCTCCCCCATGATACTGGGACCAAAACAATTTGTCCTGAGTGGGCCCCTTGCTTCTATCTCTTCGGACAGGTAGATCCTGTCCAGCTTGTACCTTGCATCACTTGGCTGCAACATCCTCGCTCCCAACCGAGCAGCGAGATCTCTTGGATCGGTGTACCCGACTTGCTCCATTGCCGAGTACCCATCATTGTAGCGGTCTTGGTGCACAGGACCGGGTTGAGCAATCGGGTTGGCCACTGCAGCAACTGCTTGTGGCTGAACAACATGCTGAACCAGGTTGACAACATGATGCCGAGATGGGCCATCTCGGTTTCCTCCTTGCCCCTCTTGGTGAACTCGGGCGGCCTGGTGGCCAGTACCTGCAGCCATGTGTTTCTGATCGGGGTGCCGCTCTACAGCGTGCTGTTTTCCGGCGACAGCCAGATCGTACACCTGCATCTGCTTGCTCTTCCTAGAGTTCACACTCGGAGCCCTCTCGCCACCGGGAAGCGGTGAAGAGGCCTGCTTTCCGTATCTAGCCCCATGCGACTGGACAACATGAGACGCACCAGCTCCCGCATTCGCTTTCCGGAAAGCCTCATTCTGCCTGCCAGCTTCCAAAACAAGCACATTGAGTCTGTTCTGCTGCCTAGCGCGAGCTTCACCGGTCAAGTTTGGTAACTCGGCGTCCACTGCCTCTGCAGCTCTAAGTGTTTTGGAAGGAGAGCTATATTTCGGCCTACCAGCTGAGGTGATACTACCAGATTTGCTAGCAGCTCTACCATCTCTAGCTAGTTCAGCACCTAAGTTGCTACGAATGATTCCTATCTTGCTAGGATTTCTAGAAACAGGAGTAAAACCATGGGCTCTATTGTACTCATTTTGGTCAAGGTTGAGCTCCAGCTTAACCTTTTCCAGCTCATGGTCCTCCAGGTGCAAGGCCTGGCGCTGCTGCTCGAGCCACGCCCTCACCACCGCCGGATCCGCGTCCGTGGCGAGAGGCATACCCAAATGCTCGATGACACCTGCACGAGCCGCCGGTATCGCAGTTGATGTAGAAGGATCCTTGTAGCCCGGTTGGTTCTGGGGCCTGTCGTAGGGCTTGTGGCTCGGACGAGCAGCCAGCTCGTCGACGACTTCGGACGCAGTGGGCGCGCCTTTCCCGGCATCGATAGCCGGGCCAGTCATCATCACCTCCACACTGCCCGCAGAGCAGCCGGATGGCTGCCCGCGGACGGTGAGAATGGAAGGAGGGTCCGTAGCAACGAGCACCACCTCGGGGTATTTGTGGATGACGGTGGTGGCGACGTACACCAAATGCGTGCCGAAGGAGATGACGGAGCCTCCTGCAGGCACGGGCCTGCCGCAGAAGTCACCAGCATTGTCAGAGACGAAGTCGAGGGATCCAAATCTATGGACAAGGCCACAAACCACGCGCTCCACCGAACGAGAAACATGCCCCGTCCGGATATGAACCCCAGCCAGCGCCGGTGCCGGCCCCACGGTGGGCGCCAACTGTCGTAGATGTGTAAAGACAGATGCCATAGGATGGCTAAAGTTGGGGCCGATGGACACTGTAGGTATCCGGGGAGGGATCGCACGCCAAACTGGCGCGCTCAGAACACTGCAAACAACACAATCTACCTAGGTTCGGGAACCTCGTGTGGAGGTAACACCCCTACTCCTGCCTTTCTCTCTGTATTATGGAATGCCGAGTAAACGAGTTCCTCTCTCTCTCTTTTCTTATCTCTCTGTGAGTAGCTAAGTCTCGCAATAAATGAGCCAGTGTTCGACGTCCCTCGCGCAGGAGGGGGTAGGCCACCTTACATACTGGTGGCCAACCACTATTTCTACGAATAGAAGTACTGATTGGACAACTCTATTGTGTAGCAGCGCACGCCTCCGTGTCTCCGCAGACAGCGTCGCTAAAAGTCTCCGTGGTAGGCCGCTGACATGTCCTGTCCCCCTTGTCAGAGACAGGACAGGCCATCGCCCATACCGCACTGTTTCCAGGTCTGGATACAGATTACCACATACCTAGTAAGTTGAACCGCACGCCTATACGGCTCCGGGATATACGGGATTCACCTCAACGGCTCCATTGACTTTGCGCCTGAGTAGAACAACTTCTCCTCTATCCGGATCACCCGAGTGCTACCCGGCTGACCCAGACTGATACCTGAATCTTCCCTTGACCTCTTGTGCTTTCTGCCGAATAGCCCCAACCGGGTACCATCCAACCGGGTAGCACCTCTATCCGGCACGTACCAACTCGGTACGGCCAAACTCGGTGAACGATGCCTTGAACTCCATTCTTCACTTACCTTACCCCTAGTCGGGGGTAGCCCCCCGACAGCGTGTGCATCGACTACACGTCATTGAACAAACAATGCCCAAGGATAACTTCCCGCTTCCGCGGATTGACCAGATCATCGACTCCACTGCAGGCTGCCGGCGCCTCTCCTTCCTAGACGCCTACTCAGGCTATAATCAAATCAAGATGAAACAGGAAGACAAACAGAAGACGATATTCATCACACCACACGGTGACCATGCCCTTCAGGCTGAATGCATGCTCTACATATCAGCACTGCATGCACAAGTGTCTCGCCAAACTCATTGGCAAGAATGTACAAGTCTACGTCGATGACATAGTGATTAAGGCTTGAGTGGAGGACACACTCCTCGAGGACATAAGGGAAACATTCTACACCCTAAATGCATACAGAATCAAGCTCAACCCGACCAAATGTTTCTTTGGTGTGCCAGCGGGACAATTGCTTGGCTACTTGGTCTCAGCCAGAGGAATGAAAGCTAACCTGGAGAAAATTCAAGCAATCCTGACGATGAAGGAGCCTACAAACCTCCGTGGGGTGCAGCAGCTAGCAGGGCGACTGGCAGCCCTCAGCAGGTTCATTACAAGATTGGGCGAGCAATCCCTTCCTTTCTACAAACTGCTAAAGAGGACAGATAAGTTCGAGTGGACTGAGGAAGCAAAGAAGGCCTTTGTAGACCTGAAAAGAGTAATGTCGAGAAGAAGGATGTTGGCCACACCCTAGGAAAGAGAGCCCTTGTACTTATATCTATACGCAACTAATCAAGTGCTCAGCACGGTAATCCTGGTAGAGGGACCCGAAGATGGGAAGACGCATGGAGTTCAGTGGCCAATCTACTACCTCAGCGAGGTACTCTCACCATGCAAGCCGCGATACCCGCACTACCAGAAACTTGCGTATGGAGTGGTCTTCACAGCTCGCAAGCTCAAGCACTACTTCCAGGAGCATACCGTCATGGTGCTAAACGGCGCATCACTCTGTACAATCATGAACAATCCAATGGCATCCGGAAGAATAGAAAAATGGAGCATTGAACTAGGCGCCTGGGACATAGTGTACAAGGGGAGAGACTCCCTCAAATCACATATAGTCGCGGACTTCCTCTCGGAGTGGACAAAACTGCAAACCCCGGGACCGCCAGAATACTCGAGCTCATGGATAATGTACTTTGATGGATCCAAAAGTAATGCAGGAGCGGGAGCCGGCGTCATCCTAATATCCCTGAGAGGGGAAAAGCTCCAGTACATCCTACGACTAGACTTCCCGCCAGATGACCCAACATCAAACAACAATGTCAAGTATGAAGCACTCCTGCGAGGCATGAAGATGGCATTGGCCTGCGGCGCCACTCGCCTAATGATATACGGAGACTCCAACCTCATCGTGCAGCAAACAATGAAGGAATGACATGCAATCGCGGATAACATGATCACTTATCGCGACATGTACAACCTGCTCGAAGGAAGTTTCCAAGGCTGCGAACTAAGGCACGTCGCACGCTCGAGCAATGAGGAAGCCGACATATTGGCGAACATCGGGTCGACCAATGCACCGATACTGCCAGGAAACTACTTCGAGAAAATCAACAAGAGGTCTTTCAAACTGAAGAGACCCAACGGAAGTACCCATGAAAGAAGAGTCAGAAGCCACAAGACAAAGCGCGCTGATCGCCCTAATCCATAACATCTCGCGACAAGTCTTCCGGGTAGATCCAGTTTGGACACACAAGTATCTGGATTATATGCGCCGACAACAACTGCCAGGAGATGTCTCCGAAGCAAGACAGATAGTACGACATAACAAATCCTTTCGGGTGCTAAATGGAGAACTGCACAAGCAAAGTATCTCAGGAATCCTTCAGCGTTGTATCGCACCTGAAAATGGAAAATAATTGCTCCGGGACATACATCAAGGAGATTGCGGGCACCAAGCTAGTTGGAGAGCTATCTTGGGCAAAGCTTTTCGGGCAGGGTTCTACTGGCTTATAGCACCAAGGGATGCAAAAGACCTAGTCGAAAGATGCGATGCCTGCCAGCGATTCGCACCTAAGCAACACATGCCAGCCACAAAGCTCCACATGATCCCATTGTCCTGGACCTTGATCCTCCAAAACGTATCTCCTTTTCCGAACACTTTTCTTATTGTTTTCCTCTAAAATTGTGAGTTTCGGATACCACTAACACGGACTAACGCTATTTTCAGCAGAATTACTCTGGTGTCTCGTTTTTGTGCAGAAAAATCAACTTTTGGGAAAATGCCCAAAAAAGACCCTATTGCTCTTAAAACACCAGAAGACCCCGGGAGCCAGAAGGGGCCAGGAGTGGTCCACACCACCCCCGCCCCCCTCCCCCCCACTTGGCCGTGCCGCCTGGTGGTGTGGGCCACCCCGGGACCCCCTCGGACTCCCCTTTCGACTACATAACGCCTTCAACCCTAAAACAACAGGGGGGTCGTCATATTTAACAGAAACACAACAGAGCGCCGCCGCCACCCGGAACCTCGATTCGGGGATCACAAGTTCCTGTTCTGGCGCCCTGCCGGGACAGGGATTCGGAGGAGATCATCGCCATCAACACCGCCACTCCTTCTCCATCAACCATCCATGTTTCCCCGTCCATGTGTGAGTAAACACTACTGTAGGCTGAGAGGGATGGAAGGGATTGGATGAGATTGATCATGCAATAATGCCAGATTGTTAGGGCATAGTGCCTACTATCCATTGTTAGTGTTTTCTACCATTGTTGCAACTTGTTATGCTTAATGCCTGTCACTAGGGACCGAGTGCCATGATTTTAGATCTGAACATGTTATTATTTCATGAGTATAATGTTTTTTCTTGATCATATTTGCATGTTGTTTTACACATGTCATTGTCCGGAACCCGAGGCCCCAAAGTGACAGAAATTGGGACAACCGGAGGGGATGGTTTTGATGTGAGGATCACATGTGTTCACAGAGTGTTAATGCTTTGCTCCAGTGCTTTATTAAAAGGAGCACCTTAATTACCAGTAGTTTCCCTAGAGGCCCCGCTGCCACGGGCTGGTAGGACAAAATATGTTGTGCAAGTTTCTCATTGCGAGCACGTATGACTATATTGGAACACATGCTTATGGTTTTCCTACATGCTTGATGCTTTATTATTATTATCTGCAATGCCCATGTTATTATTATTACATGACCGTTGTTATCCATGCAACGCCCGTCCATCCATTCCCTCTATGCCTTCGGTACTTCTCATACTGTTGTTTTCCTCGATTCCTACTGCTGTTACTATTTTACTACTGCTGTTATTTTATTTCTACTGCTGCTATAAAACTGTTACCACTAATCAATTGTTGCGAGCAAGTCTAATTTCAGGTGCATCTGAATTGACAACTCAGTTGTTAAGGCTAATAAATATTCTTTGGCTCCCCTTGTGTCGAATCAATAAATTTGGGTTTTATTTCCCTCGAAGACTGTTGCGCTCCCCTATACTTGTGGGTCATCAAGACTATTTTCTGGCGCCATTGCCGGGGAGAATTGCTTTCGTTATTTGCTCACTTGATCGTAATATTGGTTGCGGCAAGCCATTCATTATGTGCAAGACTCATGATGGAAAAGCTCCTATATTACCATCCACTACAAGAAGAGGTACAACTCTTAACACCTCTGTTGCTATTTATTCACCATCTGTTATGAGTAAGCTTCTTACTCCACCACATGTTATACATACTATTACTTCTGTTGAGTCTGAGAATGCTTCTGATACTTTTGATGATGCTTCTACTATGCTTGATGATACTGGTTCTCTAGGTCCTTTCCAAGATGCTACTATTGCTAGATCTAAACAAATTAAAATTCTGAAATTTCTGTTGAAAATATTGGTACACCTGTTAATTCAACTTAGCTTATTGATGATCTTGATGAAACCTATATTGAACTGAATGATGATTTTATTGAAGAAGCTTGTGCTACTACTGGTGCAAGTGCTCTTAAGAGTCTTCTTGCAAGACATGCTGTGAAATATAAATCTTCTCTTGATGCTAAGTTTGCCACATCTCCCATACACATTATAGACAAGGATTATGATTTGTCTTTAGATTTATCTTATATATCTATTTTTGAGAAGGAACCCTTTTGTGGAACTGAAATAAAAGTGCTATGGAACACATGAATGAGCTTTCAGATTTGAGTACTTTATTTTCTGACGATACTAAGCTGCGTACTTATTTTGTTACCAAGATCTTCCCTTTCTCATTGAAAGATGAAGCTAAAATTTGGTTTAGCAATTTGTCACCTGGGTGTATTACTGATCCTATGGATTTGGTTGATACTTTCTTTCAAAAATATTTTCCTGCTAGTGCCCAACATGCTGATGTGCAGGACATCTTTAACTTTAAGCAAATTGAAGTAGAAAAATTGCCTGGATCTTGGATAAGGTTTTGTTCTTTGATAAGAGATAGCCTGGGATATCCATTACCTAAAAAGAGCGCCTAGATATATTTTATAATGGACTAACTGTTGAATCTAGGACATATCTGGATAGTTGTGCTCGTTGTGTTTTCAGAAAAAGAACTCCAGAAGAGGCTGATGAATTAATGGCTAAAATAGCCAAAAATAATGATGATTGGAATATACCTGATCCTACACCTACACCAGATCCAAAACCAATACGAACACCCAGTAAGAGAGGGATGATTGAATTAAATGATGAAGTGATGAAGGAAGCCAAGAAATCTCTTAAAGAAAGGGGTTATTAAATCTGAAGATGTGAAGAATTTACCTCCTATAGAAGAATTATGTAAGCCTATTCCTCATCCATCAACGGTTGAGGTACACTCTCTCCAATACTTTGATAATATGGATATTCCTTGTTCAAAACCACCTGATCAATGCTTAGATGAATTTGACAGTTATGTTGTTAAGCAAGACAACTTTAATAGGAGAGTGCAAAATCACCTTATGGAAAACTCTAGAGCTATTGATAGATTGCATGGTATTATTGAGAGAACCTCTAATGATGTTAAAATGCTTGTTAAACATTTTCAAATGGTTCAAACTCAAATTTATCAACTTACTAAAGTGCAAAAAGACATGCTAGCTAATGCTTCTAGAGATAAACATGTTTGTGAAATAATTACTAGAAGTGGTGTTTCTAATCAGGACCCCTTGTATCCCGAAGGACGTCCTAAAAGAATTGAACAAGATTCTCAGCAACCTAAAAATAATAGTTCTCCTTCTAAGAAGAAGAGAAATAAAAATGTTGTAGAATCTCCTGAACCTGCTAAAGATCATAATGGTATATCTATTTTTGATGCTGAAACTGAAAGTGGTAATGATAAAAGTGATGCTTCTGATAAAGAAGAAACTTTAGCTGAACCTGAAAAGCAAACTAAAACTGCAAAGTATACTAAGGAGGATTTCATTGCTAATAAACATGGTAATGAAAGAGAGCCTTGGGTACAAAAAGCAATGCCTTTTCCTAATAAGAAACACAAATCAAAGGAAGAAGAACATTATAACAAGTTTTGTGAGTGGATGAAACCTCTGTTTTTGCAAATCCCTTTGACTGATGCTATTAAACTGCCTCCTTATCCTAAATATATGAAAGATATTGTCTCCAAAAAAAGGAAAATTCCTAATGAGGAAATTTCCACTGTGCTTTCTAATTACACTTTCAATGGAAAGGTTCCAAAGAAGCTTGGAGATCCTGGTATTCCTACTATACCTTTTTCTATTAAAAACAATTATGTTAGAACTGCTTTATGTGACTTGGGAGCTGGAGTTAGTTTTATGCATTTCTATCTTTATAAGAGACCCTCTCTTGAAAAATTGATACACACTGATATATCTTTGTAAATGGTTTATAAATCTACTGCTATTCCTGTTGGTATATGTGAGAATGTTCCTGTTCAAGTTGCTACTAATTGTTTGATATTAACTGACTTTGTTGTGTTGGAAATGCCTGAAGATGATAATATGTCTACTATTCTTGGGATACCTTTTCTTAATACTGCAGGGGCTGTTATTGATTGCAATCAAGGAAAAGTAACTTTTAATGTTAATGATAAAGAGCATACTGTTTATTTTCCCATGAAGATTGATAGAAGATATGGTTTAAATTCAATTGAAAATATTGAGACCATCAAGATTGGAGAATTTTATTGTCCCATTCCAGTACCACCAAAATAATATGAAATAATTATGATTGGGACTATGTCCATCAAGGTTGAGGTAACATAATTATTTAGTGATTAGCAAAGTTTTTCTTCATATGCAAATTGTTCTGGTAATAAGACTTGATCACCCTTGTTAACAAAATGATTTTGAATGAAGAGGACAATGTTTTCACAATGTTTTCACCTTCCCCACTATGTTTTCACCATGTTTACTTCTGTTATCACATTACTACTTGAGTACAAGCATGTTTTCCATCATCTATATTCATGTTTTCACCATGATTACTGTGGTTATGCATGTTTTCACCACCCATACTTTTCTTTTCACCACTACCACCTTTGTTTTCTTTGGATATTTTTCCATTAGAGTGTCATAGAATCTCTGTAGTGCTGGTTTTGGTTTTGCTTTCCACCTTTTCACTTTCGTTTTCCTGGTTTTTATGAATTATTAAAATTCTAGAAATATCTCAAAAATAAAGTTTCTCGAAAAATTCCAGAAAAATTATAATAAATTTTTACATCAAAAATGAGGCAGAGAGCCACCTGGGAGGCCCTGGGGGGATCCATCAGTCAGGAACGCCATGGGGTGGCGCGGCCAGCCCCCTGGTGGCGCCAGCACATGGTGTGGGGCCCCCTGGCCCCCCACTAACTCTCTCCCCTGCCAAAGTCTTCTCTCTCACCCACCAAACTCAACACATTTCCTAGAACCCGAGTTCTTGCTGTTCTTCCTCAAAATTTTTTGATCTCTTTGCTCAGCCCATCTTTTGTGCTGAAATCTGGTGCATTTTCTCTCCGATATGTGACTCCTCCGATGATCCCAGTAGAATTTTATTTGGTGAAGTATTTCTTGAGTATTTTGGTATCGTAGGTGATAGCTTATGTGAGTTTTCATGCTTGATTTGAGTAGAAATAATGTAGTTTTGATGTATGTTTAGCTCTCATATAAGTCCCTATGGTAGTTTCCACCTTATAGTTGCTTGAAATAACTTTTTGTGATGATTGTTAAAATATTTCAGAGATGGATAATTATAATTTTGGAGAGATATTTAGGAGTGATGCTCCTAGAAGGACAAGGCCCTCACGCTCATCCACTTCAGTGAGGCCATCGTACAATGAAGACGTTGTTAACCCAGCTAGCTTTCCTTGCATTACATTTCTAAAAAGTGCATGTCTATTGGATGACTTTCGTATGCTTATTGAAAGAGTTGGTTTAACCAACTATATGGAGGATGAAGGGCCTCAGTATGCAGCTCTCACAAAATCTTTTGTTGAGAGATTTCAATTTCAGAACACACATTTTGGTCCCACTGTTGGCTTTAAATTATATAGTAGATCTTTCTCTTTGTCCTTGGGAGATTTTTGTGCCATTGTAGGTATCAACGCTACCGGGACAGCGTGTCGGATTCAGGAGAAACCCGCGGATCTTGCAGCACTTTACCAAGAAATCACCAACGATGATGGTCGCTCATCCCAGCGTGGGAAGATAAGGAACATTCAACTTCCTGCTCTTAGATATTCTACTTACTATATTGCTACTAGTATCCTTGGTAGGGAGAACACTAGCAACATTTCTGGTTACCACCTTGCTTTCATTGATGCTGCGCTGAACCGTAGCACAAAGTATAACGTTGGTGCACTTATTGCACGTCGCCTTGCTGCTAAGGGGCCTATTTTTGGGGGCACTATTGCTACACGTATAGCAACTTCTTTAGAATTTTCTATTGCTCCCGATGATGAATTTATTGCTCCCTATAGACTCAACCTTGCTGCCATGAAGTCCCATCAGTTTGTTACTGCTAACTCTACTGATGAACATTTAGTATATAAAGTTTTATATATAGATGGAGAGGAGCGAAAAGTTACTTTTCCGCAGCCTGTTTTTTTTAGATTGACAGGTCACCATGGTCGCTCTCTAAGGAGGAGGTAGATGAGCATCTGAGCACCATGGAGTTTTACCGACATTAGGAGAGGCCAGACGCGCCTCCCGAGGACCACAACACCCAGTACACCGGCGCATCCTCGAGCACATATCAGGAGGACGGTTCCTCCTCAGCATACTATGGGGGGGCCCACCTCATGGTCCCTTTGGTGATTGATCTCCACTTAGGCCAAAAGCCTAAGCTTGGGGGGAGGTATACCGACATCACACTCATTTAAATATCATGTTCGGTTGGTTCATTGTATATCCATGTTTTCGTTTCTTTCGTTTGTTTTCGTTTTATTTCGCTTCTTTCGTTTCTCTTTGTTTTATTGTTTTGTTCTTGTTTTCCAAAATACAAAAGACCAAAAATATTTCTGTTGTTTCTCTTTGTTTTCTTATTTAGTTTCTTTTGTTGGTTTGCTTTCTTTTCTTGTTTCGGTTTAGTATTCAAAAATCCAAAAATATTTTGTTGTGTTTGCTTGCTTCTTTCTATTCTTGTTTTAAATCACAAAACCGAAAATATTTTTTGTTCTTCTTTGGTTTTGTAAAGTTTGTTGCAGAGTTCACAGGACTTCCGGGTCTCCATTGGAGCTTGATTATCATTCTATATTATTCAATCCTCAAGTGAAGAGCAGTAATGATGATTTACGACAATCTAAGTTGTGGTGACAGGCTGGTATGAACTGTCGCACCCTGACTTCTAGGGGATACTCACCGTACGAACTGGATAGCAGATGCTTGGATTATGGGGCATAACTGCTCCCACGTCCCAGCTTCCTGGTAGGCCTGCGCTTATGCGCGACAACACAAGCTCTGCTATTCCATCGTCGATGTAAACTATCCACTAGAGATCACAGGCACTTCCGTCGACGTACTTCAAACCATACACACATGGTACGTCAACGGCGTTTAACAAGTGATATCACAACAGATCTCTACGACACAAAAGATTGAAATAAGTTGCAAATGGCTCTCATTAGAGCAGAGATAGCAAATACAATCATTCAGAGGGCACATGCCCCAACAATACATCATTACAATACAGCGGAAGCATTCAACATGTCTGAGTACAGACAAGAACCAAATAGGCCTAAGAGGCCGGAAACAAACAGACGGAGCCCATCCCCGAAGTCTCGGATCCTGCCCGGGTCCGCTATCTACTCGTCAGCAGTCTCGTCATACTCCACGTAGTTGCCACCATGTAGATCCTCGGAAACGTCGTCTGCGTAAACCACAGCCCCAAAGGGGTCAGTACACCAACGTACTGGCAAGCAAGACTCACAGTTCACCAAAGTGTAACCCGTCAACACCAAGCACAGATGCCTTGGGTTCAACGGAAGATAGGGGATATAAAAGATGCTGCAACTGGCTGCACTAACCAACTACAGAGATTCTATCACTTCCAACTATCAGAAAGGGGATAAGATCGAGGATTGTAACCAACTGAAAGATAACTTCAAACAAACCCATCCTGGATCTCGCCCCTTATCCAAAGAAGCAATCCGAGGATAACTCACACAGTTGATATAATGATGGTTCAGATTATTGTGTCAATAAGCCTATTACTAGTCAAGTTGTTAATCATTGGGTGAAACATGTTTGATTATTATGTTTAAGTTGTCCTGAGTACTTGTTAGCCAGTACTTTCACCAAGTAATCCATAACCGCGGAAAACACGGCTTCTCGAGAAGATTATCCCTGCAGGGTTGCACCAATTTGGCCGTACACTCATGAATAACCCGCCAGATGGGAGATCACCCCACCAAGCGGGGCACTCAACACAACCGACCATTCCTCGCATCAAGCCCAAAGAACCTTGGGCGCACGGCTAATCAAGCCCCGAAGAAAAGGGACCCTCATAGCACTCTAAGACCGTGTCCCCCTATATGCCGACTACGAAAGTTCCACCCTGGCCTGGGCTCGCAAAAACATGCATGCGGCAAATAGAACACACGAACTAAATGAGGCGATTTGGACGAGATGCGAATCAGGTCAAGTTGAGGGGGGCGCCCATACTCGCTTCCCAAATGCGGGTAGTGCGCTCATCATGGATCAGTAGACAAGACCCTTTTCCTATTAGGGTCGACACTAGCAGGCTTCAAAACCTCTCATGGGCCTCCTGCCGGTGCCTTATCATCAAATTATTATTTAACATTAACAGTAGCATGATTGATTGATTAACATCGAGCCCCCACAACGTAACAGAAATAGTAACAGAAAGTAACGGGTAACAGACTCGAGCAAAGCAACCTAAGCATGCTAGTAAGACACGGGCTCAAACAATGGTTGTAGGAAGGGAGATGAGGCAATATCAGGGTTAAGGGATTCATGTGATAGGTTCGTAACAGAATAACTACTACTAAGGCTAGCAGAAAAGAACAACGGAAAGTATCGGTAACCAATGTTGAAAGGAACACGATGGTTCATGTGAGTGATAACTTGCCTGCAAAACCCAGTAGCCTGGTACTGAGCTAAATCCTTAGAAGGGATGTCGTAAGTATCGTCGGACTCAACGTCGTCGTATATCCGGGAAGAAGCAAACAGACAATGCAGAAAGATAAACAATCAATATCATGGCATAGGTGCACAAACATGGGATGATGCATGTCATGTTGATAGATGCATCAGAATAAACTACTTGACAAGATGACACAATTTAATTGGATCCATATGCAAGGTGAATTGCATATGGATGCAAATGGTTTAGGTTGAAGCAATGATCTACATTTGGTTAACAAGTGTAAGTAGTTAAACATGATGCATGCATGATGATGATAACAAGATAACAACAAATAACAATGATAGAGGCAAAGGAGAAGAATAAAACAAGTTTGGAAATTGTTTGTTAATTTTGGAAAGTTTTGGTTACTTAGACATGTCACACAACAATTATTGTTTTCATCAAGTTAGAGTGTGCAAAACAATTTACAAATTTTATATTTGAAAAGAACATCAAATTTTAGTTGGATTACATGTTTCACTTGTTGAAAAAGGATTTCAAATAAATTATTTATGAATTAAACAAGTTTAAGCAAGAATTAAATGAATTTAATTCAAACATGAACTTATTTGAATTTTTATTTGTTCAAAACATTAAGTGAGATTCATATTTGAAAAGTTTATACTTTTATGGTTTGAAAACATATTTTATATGTCCCAAAAGAATTTGATTTGATCAAGTTATGAAATTACCAATTTTAAATGAAATAAACAAGGTTTAAATTATTTAACCAATTTTAATTATTCAAAACATGAAACAAATTTTATATTTGGAAAGAGGGTTTAATTTTGCATGGAAAACATATTTCATTTGTGGAAATTGGATTTAAAATGAGCAAGTTATTATTTTGGCAATTTTAATTGCAATAAACAAGAAACAGTTGTTTTCAGCAATTTAAATTATTCAAAACAGCAAACAAAGTTTATATTTGGAAAGTACATGAAAAATTGATTGGAAAACATATTTGGTTTGTGAAATTTGGAATTTTTATGCCCAAGTTATGAATTTTGCAATTTTTAAGTGAATTTGACAAGTTTCAAATTTTGCACCAATTTAAAATATTCAAAACAGTAAACAAATTTTATATTTGGATAGACAATTCAATTTGGGACAGAAAACATATTTAAAAAGTTAAAATTGGGGTTAAAATGAATTTGTTATGCATGTTAGAATTATAGGGTGCAATCTGCCATTTTTTATTGAACCAGGGACTTGGAAATTATTTTTTACAGGGACTAGAATAACTTGCAAGGGCCTAGATGTGATTATCTGAAAGTGCTGTGACCAAACAATACAAAAATAAAAAGTTTGTTAATGTGCAGGGGGTGGGATTTGATCTCCCCACCTCCTGATAGCGCACAGGAACCTGAACCAGTGGGGCTGGGCATCGGGTTGTGATAGGAAGGCAGACTGGGGGGGCTTAAGGTGTGCTCGCGGGATAGTTTTCTGAACTAACTGAACCGATCGGTTCCTGCCTCTGTACCACGACGGAGAAAAGCAGCGATGGCCGGAGAGACTAGGGGGCGCCGGCCGGGGGAGGGCTCGCGGTGGCCGTGTGGGTGTGCTGGGCGCCGTGCGCGTGCGGTGCCGAGCCAGAGTAGCAGGGAGCGAGGGATCAGACGAGGACGCTCACCTCGGTGCGTTCGCTGTAGACGTTCAGACGTCGGAGCAGCAGGAAAACGGCGACTTCTCCGGCACGGCGCGGCGTACTCGGGCACTCCCAGCGAGCGGAGAGGGCACGAGGAGATGCGGCCAGGCGCCACGGTTCCATTCCCGGGGCCAGCATCTCCTCGAGGTGGCCATGTCGCTGCCGCGGTGAGGGAGAAGGTGGCGGTTCGGTGTGGATCAACGCCTGACGGCGGAGGCAGTGGTGGTTCAGAGAAAGAATCGGGGGGAAGGGAAGATGAGATCGGCGGCGCAGGGAGAGGGGCTAGGGTTCTGCGAGGTGGTCTCGGGAGGGGTAGATATAGGGGAAAAGGTGCTGTACGGCTGGGCATCGAGCGAGGGGAAGAAGATCGTGTGGCTGTTCGGTGATCGTACTGTGGTGACCTCAGCCACGAGGAAGAAGACACAGGGAAAGGGGTATTGGGCTGGTGGGGAGTTGGGCTTGGGGAAAAGTTGGGCCCTTCTCCTTCTCTCTTTTGCTGTTTGTTTTATTTTTTTTTGTAGAAAACCAAATTTGGAAGAAAAACATGAGGTTTTGTTCATATAAAAATTAGGATAATTTTCTTAATTGAAATACAACCACTTGGTAGCTTTGTTTTTCAAAAAGTTAAACATTTGCTTGCCGTTTGGAAATCAAACCAATTTAGATGAAATTGCAATATTAATTAATATTGGTAAAACAAAGCATTTTCCATAGGGTTTTCCCCTAGGGTTTTTAAAATGATTTAAGAATACAAATGTGTGTTGAGATTCATGGATTCAAAAGAGGTACTGATTTTGAGAATTGGTTTGAATTTGGGGTAATCTGATAATTAAATAATTATTGATGAAAACCATGTTTTTATTAGGGTGACCCATATGCCATTTGATTAAATTAGTTGATTAAATTCATAAGTTCAAATTGGCTCTGCTTGATCCATTTGATTTGAACTTGAAGGTGATTTGGAAATCATTTGTTTGATTAAAACCCACAATTTTAATGAGTGATCAACATGGAATAAAATGAAAGCAATTTGGTTGTTTTTATTTGAACTCTCACTTTGGAAATTGTAACATCACAAGGATGAAACAAAAGGTTTGAATTTTGGTTTGAAATTCAAATAGAAAACAAAGGAAAACAAATGAAAACAGTTGGAAAACAACTGGAAAACAAACAAAACAAATGCAATCAACATGATGCCATGATGCAAAACATAAAATAACAGAGAGCAAAACATTCTAATGGCTATTTTTCAGACTTGGGATGTTACAAAACGCCCCCCCTTGAAGGAATCGCGCCCCGAGATTCCTACTGAGATAAGAAAAGGTCCGGAAACTTCTTGGGAAGATCCTCTTGAGCTGTGACACATGAAACACATCGTGCACATTGGATAGACGTCAGGGAATTTGGAAACCACCGGAACATTTTTAAGTAAAAGGGAGAGGTTTTGTATGGAGGGTGTATAGCTGGATAGAATTTGATTCATTTGGAGAATAGACTATCTGTAATAAGGGTGGAACAGAGTTATTGACATCAATGTAACACCAAGAATGACATCAATGTCAGAATCAGCAACATGAGAGTAACGAGGAATATGTGGCCTCCCATTAGAATTGGATTGTTCTTACTTATCTTGGAAGTCAACATTTGAGATTCCGGGGAGTGAGCAGAGTTTTGATTGCTTAGTGGAACCAGAATTGGGTTGTATGTTGTGGAAAAGATTGTTGACACAAAGGAATGTGATTCTCCGGTATCAAATAGCACCTTAGCTGGACAAGAGTTTACGAGGAAGTTTTGATTAGACACTGGTAGAAGATTTGAAGTGGAAAACAACAACAAGATTTCAACGGACGAAAAGGATGTTGAGAAGATCAGGATATCAACATCGGGGAAAACGAGAACAAAGCTCCTGAGGTACTACGAAGAACCCATTCGGGCTTCTAAAGGATCAATATCTACTGCTTAAGGAATAGAGGATTTGCTTCCGGGGCTTACACGCCTCCGTTCTCGATCATGAGTAGGCAACACGATAAATCATGTCACAACCACCTCCATTCCTATGGTCTAGTAGATATAACCATCCTAGAGAAACCAGGATTCGTGAAATCCTAACTTGAAAGTTTAGATGAGAAGGGAAAAACCAACGTTGCACTTCCTTACCAAAAAAAGGGAGGGTGGGTGGGGAAAGAAGAAAAAGAACAGAATTCCTACTCTCACGTTTCAATTTTCCTATATAGCTACAAAATAGTTTCTAGACTCAACTGCGACCAGTAAAAAGGGATCCTACAGGCAGACAGGCTCTGATACCATTTGTCGCACCCTGACTTCTAGGGGATACTCACCGTACGAACTGGATAGCAGATGCTTGGATTATGGGGCATAACTGCTCCCACGTCCCAGCTTCCTGGTAGGCCTGCGCTTATGCGCGACAACACAAGCTCTGCTATTCCATCGTCGATGTAAACTATCCACTAGAGATCACAGGCACTTCCGTCGACGTACTTCAAACCATACACACATGGTACGTCAACGGCGTTTAACAAGTGATATCACAACAGATCTCTACGACACAAAAGATTGAAATAAGTTGCAAATGGCTCTCATTAGAGCAGAGATAGCAAATACAATCATTCAGAGGGCACATGCCCCAACAATACATCATTACAATACAGCGGAAGCATTCAACATGTCTGAGTACAGACAAGAACCAAATAGGCCTAAGAGGCCGGAAACAAACAGACGGAGCCCATCCCCGAAGTCTCGGATCCTGCCCGGGTCCGCTATCTACTCGTCAGCAGTCTCGTCATACTCCACGTAGTTGCCACCATGTAGATCCTCGGAAACGTCGTCTGCGTAAACCACAGCCCCAAAGGGGTCAGTACACCAACGTACTGGCAAGCAAGACTCACAGTTCACCAAAGTGTAACCCGTCAACACCAAGCACAGATGCCTTGGGTTCAACGGAAGATAGGGGGTATAAAAGATGCTGCAACTGGCTGCACTAACCAACTACAGAGATTCTATCACTTCCAACTATCAGAAAGGGGATAAGATCGAGGATTGTAACCAACTGAAAGATAACTTCAAACAAACCCATCCTGGATCTCGCCCCTTATCCAAAGAAGCAATCCGAGGATAACTCACACAGTTGATATAATGATGGTTCAGATTATTGTGTCAATAAGCCTATTACTAGTCAAGTTGTTAATCATTGGGTGAAAAATGTTTGATTATTATGTTTAAGTTGTCCTGAGTACTTGTTAGCCAGTACTTTCACCAAGTAATCCATAACCGCGGAAAACACGGCTTCTCGAGAAGATTATCCCTGCAGGGTTGCACCAATTTGGCCGTACACTCATGAATAACCCGCCAGATGGGAGATCACCCCACCAAGCGGGGCACTCAACACAACCGACCATTCCTCGCATCAAGCCCAAAGAACCTTGGGCGCACGGCTAATCAAGCCCCGAAGACAAGGGACCCTCATAGCACTCTAAGACCGTGTCCCCCTATATGCCGACTACGAAAGTTCCACCCTGGCCTGGGCTCGCAAAAACATGCATGCGGCAAATAGAACACACGAACTAAATGAGGCGATTTGGACGAGATGCGAATCAGGTCAAGTTGAGGGGGGCGCCCATACTCGCTTCCCAAATGCGGGTAGTGCGCTCATCATGGATCAGTAGACAAGACCCTTTTCCTATTAGGGTCGACACTAGCAGGCTTCAAAACCTCTCATGGGCCTCCTGCCGGTGCCTTATCATCAAATTATTATTTAACATTAACAGTAGCATGATTGATTGATTAACATCGAGCCCCCACAACGTAACAGAAATAGTAACAGAAAGTAACGGGTAACAGACTCGAGCAAAGCAACCTAAGCATGCTAGTAAGACACGGGCTCAAACAATGGTTGTAGGAAGGGAGATGAGGCAATATCAGGGTTAAGGGATTCATGTGATAGGTTCGTAACAGAATAACTACTACTAAGGCTAGCAGAAAAGAACAACGGAAAGTATCGGTAACCAATGTTGAAAGGAACACGATGGTTCATGTGAGTGATAACTTGCCTGCAAAACCCAGTAGCCTGGTACTGAGCTAAATCCTTAGAAGGGATGTCGTAAGTATCGTCGGACTCAACGTCGTCGTATATCCGGGAAGAAGCAAACAGACAATGCAGAAAGATAAACAATCAATATCATGGCATAGGTGCACAAACATGGGATGATGCATGTCATGTTGATAGATGCATCAGAATAAACTACTTGACAAGATGACACAATTTAATTGGATCCATATGCAAGGTGAATTGCATATGGATGCAAATGGTTTAGGTTGAAGCAATGATCTACATTTGGTTAACAAGTGTAAGTAGTTAAACATGATGCATGCATGATGATGATAACAAGATAACAACAAATAACAATGATAGAGGCAAAGGAGAAGAATAAAACAAGTTTGGAAATTGTTTGTTAATTTTGGAAAGTTTTGGTTACTTAGACATGTCACACAACAATTATTGTTTTCATCAAGTTAGAGTGTGCAAAACAATTTACAAATTTTATATTTGAAAAGAACATCAAATTTTAGTTGGATTACATGTTTCACTTGTTGAAAAAGGATTTCAAATAAATTATTTATGAATTAAACAAGTTTAAGCAAGAATTAAATGAATTTAATTCAAACATGAACTTATTTGAATTTTTATTTGTTCAAAACATTAAGTGAGATTCATATTTGAAAAGTTTATACTTTTATGGTTTGAAAACATATTTTATATGTCCCAAAAGAATTTGATTTGATCAAGTTATGAAATTACCAATTTTAAATGAAATAAACAAGGTTTAAATTATTTAACCAATTTTAATTATTCAAAACATGAAACAAATTTTATATTTGGAAAGAGGGTTTAATTTTGCATGGAAAACATATTTCATTTGTGGAAATTGGATTTAAAATGAGCAAGTTATTATTTTGGCAATTTTAATTGCAATAAACAAGAAACAGTTGTTTTCAGCAATTTAAATTATTCAAAACAGCAAACAAAGTTTATATTTGGAAAGTACATGAAAAATTGATTGGAAAACATATTTGGTTTGTGAAATTTGGAATTTTTATGCCCAAGTTATGAATTTTGCAATTTTTAAGTGAATTTGACAAGTTTCAAATTTTGCACCAATTTAAAATATTCAAAACAGTAAACAAATTTTATATTTGGATAGACAATTCAATTTGGGACAGAAAACATATTTAAAAAGTTAAAATTGGGGTTAAAATGAATTTGTTATGCATGTTAGAATTATAGGGTGCAATCTGCCATTTTTTATTGAACCAGGGACTTGGAAATTATTTTTTACAGGGACTAGAATAACTTGCAAGGGCCTAGATGTGATTATCTGAAAGTGCTGTGACCAAACAATACAAAAATAAAAAGTTTGTTAATGTGCAGGGGGTGGGATTTGATCTCCCCACCTCCTGATAGCGCACAGGAACCTGAACCAGTGGGGCTGGGCATCGGGTTGTGATAGGAAGGCAGACTGGGGGGGCTTAAGGTGTGCTCGCGGGATAGTTTTCTGAACTAACTGAACCGATCGGTTCCTGCCTCTGTACCACGACGGAGAAAAGCAGCGATGGCCGGAGAGACTAGGGGGCGCCGGCCGGGGGAGGGCTCGCGGTGGCCGTGTGGGTGTGCTGGGCGCCGTGCGCGTGCGGTGCCGAGCCAGAGTAGCAGGGAGCGAGGGATCAGACGAGGACGCTCACCTCGGTGCGTTCGCTGTAGACGTTCAGACGTCGGAGCAGCAGGAAAACGGCGACTTCTCCGGCACGGCGCGGCGTACTCGGGCACTCCCAGCGAGCGGAGAGGGCACGAGGAGATGCGGCCAGGCGCCACGGTTCCATTCCCGGGGCCAGCATCTCCTCGAGGTGGCCATGTCGCTGCCGCGGTGAGGGAGAAGGTGGCGGTTCGGTGTGGATCAACGCCTGACGGCGGAGGCAGTGGTGGTTCAGAGAAAGAATCGGGGGGAAGGGAAGATGAGATCGGCGGCGCAGGGAGAGGGGCTAGGGTTCTGCGAGGTGGTCTCGGGAGGGGTAGATATAGGGGAAAAGGTGCTGTACGGCTGGGCATCGAGCGAGGGGAAGAAGATCGTGTGGCTGTTCGGTGATCGTACTGTGGTGACCTCAGCCACGAGGAAGAAGACACAGGGAAAGGGGTATTGGGCTGGTGGGGAGTTGGGCTTGGGGAAAAGTTGGGCCCTTCTCCTTCTCTCTTTTGCTGTTTGTTTTATTTTTTTTTGTAGAAAACCAAATTTGGAAGAAAAACATGAGGTTTTGTTCATATAAAAATTAGGATAATTTTCTTAATTGAAATACAACCACTTGGTAGCTTTGTTTTTCAAAAAGTTAAACATTTGCTTGCCGTTTGGAAATCAAACCAATTTAGATGAAATTGCAATATTAATTAATATTGGTAAAACAAAGCATTTTCCATAGGGTTTTCCCCTAGGGTTTTTAAAATGATTTAAGAATACAAATGTGTGTTGAGATTCATGGATTCAAAAGAGGTACTGATTTTGAGAATTGGTTTGAATTTGGGGTAATCTGATAATTAAATAATTATTGATGAAAACCATGTTTTTATTAGGGTGACCCATATGCCATTTGATTAAATTAGTTGATTAAATTCATAAGTTCAAATTGGCTCTGCTTGATCCATTTGATTTGAACTTGAAGGTGATTTGGAAATCATTTGTTTGATTAAAACCCACAATTTTAATGAGTGATCAACATGGAATAAAATGAAAGCAATTTGGTTGTTTTTATTTGAACTCTCACTTTGGAAATTGTAACATCACAAGGATGAAACAAAAGGTTTGAATTTTGGTTTGAAATTCAAATAGAAAACAAAGGAAAACAAATGAAAACAGTTGGAAAACAACTGGAAAACAAACAAAACAAATGCAATCAACATGATGCCATGATGCAAAACATAAAATAACAGAGAGCAAAACATTCTAATGGCTATTTTTCAGACTTGGGATGTTACATGAACTCTATTTGATTTATTTTTGTACATATACTCATTGTGTTAACATGCTTAGTCTGTTCGTGTAAGGTGTATGTTTTTTAATTGATGCTTGGTAGTTCATGCTCTCATGTGTTAGTTCCAACTTATTAATATAAGATAGCATGTCATATGAATGTTTGCTTGCATTGTGTTATTCATAGAAGGGTATGACATTGTGGTATCTCCCTCTGATTGTTTCGCTTGGATCGAGTTGGCACATGCTCACGCATGCTATGACTGAAAACAAAAATTCAATTAAGCCTCGATGATCTATTTTGCCTCGGAGTATTTGTATCATTTTATGCCCATGTTAATTTTGTTTTGTCGCAAGCATGATTATGAAAGTTGTTTCTCTCTTGATTGTCGATCCCCGTCTATTGCTAGCCTCCACCTGTACTGAGTATGAGCTGTACTCATGCGTCCAACTCGCAAAAACCAAAGTTTGCCAAATGTATCCACCATACCTACCTATATATGTGGTATTTAACTGCCACACCAAGTAAATTTCTCGAGTGCTACCTTTAAAACCTGCTAAAAATTATTCTTGTTTTGTGCCCCTGTTTTAGCTCATGAGGACGTAAATAGAGAATCTTTATCTCACTTGTTGATTAGATTTCACACCCTGGAATAGTGGCTTCATCCTCTTATCCAATGATAGAAGAGACGGAAGCATGGTGCCCAGCCCCAAATTAATAGAACAAATTCTCTTCACTGTTTTTATCCCTGATTTGTCAGTCAAAGCATAATTGTGTAAACAAAAGAGAAAGAGGGATGACCTTCTACCCAGACGCGTCCTTCCACGGGAGCCGCTCTTGTGAAGTCTAGTTGGCTTGTGACGTACTGTATTGTCTGTTTACCATTCATTGACATAAGCATACACCTCTCTCAAAAATGTTTTCAATACCTCTGTTTAATAAAATAAAAAGCTCTAGCACACGAGTTCATCCCTGCTTCCCTCTGCGAAGGGCCTTTCTTTTATTTTTATGTTGAGTCTTCACCTTCTCTCTTTATGCACCTTCTTGAGAGAATGGCTGTTATTCTTAGTGTAATGTGCTTGTCCCAAAACACGGTAGATAGTGGTATAACTTTGATGCTTGTATCTTTGATATCTATATTTCTAGTCTTCACTTTAACTTCAGAGGTGCCCTAGCATTTATGTTTTTCTCCACTATTAAGGGAAAGCGGGTACACTATATCATACCCTATTATGTTTTGATCCACTTCATGTTGTCTATTATTAGTTTGTTGGCATCTTTTCATGGTTTGCATAACTGCTGGGTGACTTTTATTTTCCATATATCTTATTATGGATTGCCTCAGCACTTGATTATGTAGTGAGTATATTTACATCATATGAAACAAATGTTAAAAGTCTTTTATCGCACTCAGTTGTCACTGAATTGCTTGAGGACAAGCAATAAGCTAAGCTTGGGGGAGTTGATACGTCCAAAACGTATCTCCTTTTCCGAACACTTTTCTTATTGTTTTCCTATAAACTTATGAGTTTTGGATACCACTAACACGGACTAACGTTGTTTTCAGCAGAATTCCTCTGGTGTCTCGTTTTTGTGCAGAAAAATCAACTTTCGAGAAAATGCCCAGAAAAGATCCCATTGGTCTTAAAACACCGGAAGACCCCGGGAGCCACAAGGGGGCCAGGAGAGGGGCCAGGAGGGGGCCACACCACCCCTGGCGCCCCCCTTGGCCGCGCCGCCTGGTGGCGTGGGCCACCCCGGGACCCCCTCGGACTCCCCTTTCGACTACATAACGCCTTCAACCCTAAAACAATAGGGGGTTCGTCATATTCAACAGAAACACAATAGAGCGCCGCCGCCAGCCCGAACCTCGATTCGGGGATCACAAGTTCCTGTTATGGCGCCCTGCCGGGACGGGGATTCGTAGGAGATCATCACCATCGACACCGCCACTCCTTCTCCATTAACCATCCATGTTTCCCCCGTCCATGTGTGAGTAAACACCGTTGTGGGATGAGAGGGGTGGAAGGGATTGGATGAGATTGATCATGTAATAATGCCAGATTGTTAGGGCATAGTGCCTAGTATCCATTGTTGGTGTTTTCTACCGTTGTTGCAACTTGTTATGCTTAATGCTTGTCACTAGGGCCCGAGTGCCATGATTTCAGATATGAACATGTTATTGTTTCATGAGTATAATGTTGTTTTTTTATCATATCTGCAAGTTGTTTTACACATGTCATTGTCCGGAACCCGAGGCCCCAAAGTGACAGAAATTGGGACAACCGGAGGGGATGGTTGTGATGTGAGGATCACATGTGTTCACGGAGTGTTAATTCTTTGCTCTGGTGCTTTATTAAAAGGAGCACCTTAATTACCAGTAGTTTCCCTAGAGGCCCCGCTGCCACGGGCTGGTAGGACAAAAGATGTTGTGGAAGTTTCTCGTTGCGAGCACGTATGACTATATTGGAACACATGCCTATGGTTTTCCTACATGCTTGATGCTTTATTATTATATGAAATGCCCACGTTATTATTATTACGTGACCATTGTTATCCATGCAACCCCCATGCATCCATTCCCTCTATTCCTACGGTACTTCACATACTGTTGTTTTCCGCGATTGCTACTGTTGTTACTATTTTACTACTGACATTATTTTATTTCTACTTCTGCTATAAAACTGTTACCACTGATAAATTGTTGCGAGCAAGTCTACTTTCAGGTGCATCTGAATTGACAACTCAGCTGTTAAGGCTAATAAATATTCTTTGGCTCCACTTGTGTCGAATCAAAAAAATTGGGTTTTACTTCCCTCGAAGACTGTTGTGATCCCCTATACTTATAGGTCATCTGCCCTTCACTCAATGGGGGACTCGACATGGTAGGGCCACCTCCCAAAGCAACACTCGAAGGATACACGCATCTTCTAGTAGAAGTCGACAAGTTTACGAAGTGGATAGTATTTGTTCCAGTTACATCTCAACACGCGAAGTGCGCCATCAAGTTCCTCGACTCCATTGTCTGCAGATTTGGTGTCCCCCACAACATCATCACAGACAACAGAACCAATTTCACAGCCAAGGAAACTCAAGCCTTCTGCAAAGAAAAGGGGTTAACTCTCAGTTTTGCCTCCGTGGCACACCCCCAAACCAATGGCTAGGTCGAACGATCTAACATCTTAGTTTCGACTGGCCTGAAAAAGAGGCTACTCGCCAGATTGGATGCAGCAGCCGTACACTGGCCAGGGGAACTTCCATCCGTCTTGTGGAGCCTGAGGACAACTCCAAATAGGTCAACGCAATACACGCTATTCTTCATGGTCTATGGGGCCGAGGCGGTACTACCCTAAGACGTTCGATTCAACACACCACGAGTCATCGCCTATAGCGAAGAAACCTCCAATGCAGTTCTCGCCGATGACGTGGACGCACTCGACGAAGCTCGGGACGTCGCACTCGACGAAGCTCAAAACATCGCACTTGCCAGATCTGTCGTCTACCAGCAAGCACTACGTAACCACCACAGTCGCCGCATCCGCAGTAGATCTTTTGTGATAGGGAACCTAGTGTTACGAATCAAGCAGGAAAGATACCACAAGCTCGAGCCACCTTGGGAAGGACCCTTCATCATACACGAAGTTATCCTAGGGGGCATATCACCTGAAAAACCCAAAGACAGGCGGCATCTACTCCAACCCATGGAACGCAACGCACCTGCACATATTCTATCCTTAGGAGAGACCTATACTCGCAAATAAGGTTGTTCTAGCCACGATGTAATTCGAGCAAATACATGGTTCTCAGCCATAGCAATAAAGAGTATTCGAGTGCATATTTTTGTTATCGACTCATCAAATACATGCTAAACACGGTTACACCCCAACAGCCGGGGGCTACACCAAACTAGCATAAAAATCAAAGTGTATCCACAAATACACAACTACTTACAAGGTTACAAGGTACGAACCTTAACGAATCACAAAATATACAAGGTACGCACACCTTCGGCGTCAATAATCAAATTAATGGCGGCTGGCACTCTCCCGGAGAACCTGCTCCGTCTCGGTAACAGTTAGACGAATAGTACACTCAGCAGCTGGATGCACTACCTCGCAATGGGGACCAAAATCTACGGGAGCCCCTTGGGCAACAGGCAGCTATGCTATAGAACTGAAGTTCACCTCTGGATGCCACAACCGCACAAATGCCAAACCAACCTGAACTCCACAAATAAGTTGATGATGCACACACTCGCGAACATCTTCCACCCGACGGAAGATCCTCAACAGCACGCTCAGTCGACCAGGTACAATGCCAAAAGGATAAAAGGTTCGATGCACCACAGAAAGAGCTTCTCGGCAAGATTTTACGAAAAGTTGCACTTGACGCCCCGATACTGCAAAGTCGCCAGGATGAAACCTCTGCTTCAATCAGACCATAAGTTGCACGCATGAGGATTTGCACCACTGGACTCGCAAGCAATTCTATTGTTTACCCATTGACCTTCAGATGTTGCATCAGGCTCGGTGACTGCATGCACAAGGGAAACATAAGCACATAACACATTACACCGAATTGACTCAGGGGCTTGTGGAACTTACACAAAAAACTTTTGGCAAGACTGGACAACTCTTCAATTACGAACTGCTCACGCTCAGCAGCAAGTTTTTGCTTGGATTTCGCAACATCAGCCACACCTTGCAAAGCATTCAGTTTACGCTCGCCATCCACAACATGGCTGCAGAGAGAAGCGATCATACTTGTATCTATCAACAACAGTGCGACCGGAGGTGTTGGAGCACTCGAAGATCCCGTGCCAGAATCGATTACCTCCAAAGGATGAAGAACATACAAGATGTTGAGTCACACGGCTGAAGGTCACTCGACGTTTGCATCAAAAATCACTTTCGATTGCCCGGGGGCTACTCCCATCGGGAGAATAGGAAGTAAAGCAAAGAGAAATTTCTGCCAAACACTTCAAACCCCACACTTAGAAAACAAAAAAATATTCCAGGAACACAATCAAGGTTCATTACAAGACTAGAAAACAAAAGCAACACTGTTGTCCACTCTAAGGAACAACATATTTTCCGGAAGCAGCCCATTCGTAGAAGGTCTCGCGTCACGGCCGCGAGACACTAACTCCGACAGCATCTTGGCCAACTTCTTAGCACGACAGCCAAAAGGTTTGAGTGCTACCTTATTGCATGCGTCGTCCCTGGGAGGCATCGAGTACGCCTTTTCCACATCACCTTGGACGTTGTTCGCCATTGCAAACCGGGTCGCCGTCTTCGCGCCACACTCGGTCTGAGCAAGGGTGTATTCGTGGAGAGGATCTCCTTCGCTGAGGAAAGCTTGGACGAGGCCCTCCAGAGTCGAAGGATCAGGCTTCGCCACGAACAATCGTTGGTGCAGTAAGGAAATCACTTGCGAAGCGTCGCGGATGACAGAGGCGGCCTTCATCCCATGCCCTTGCAGCTGGTTGCAGACGTCCATCACAGCGTCGACCCTTACCTAGCCGGGAATCGCCAAGGCAGCTCCAAGCGCATTTGCTACAAATCGGTGAAGTTTTGAGAAAGAAAACAAATCAAGAACACAATGAAATTCGGCGAGTGGCATACCAGACAAGGCTTCAGCCATAGGGCGGAGAGCATCCATCAACTCATTATCATGAGCCGTGCCTGCAGCCTCCAGCTTCTCAAGGGCCTCCTTGCACTTCGCGATTCGGTCAGCGGTGTCATGTTGAGTGGACTCCAGATCCTTCTCGGTGTTAGCGCGAGCAGCCTCATCTAGAAAACAAAGCAAATCGCGCTAAGGAAGAGAGAAAAAAGAGATCTCCACTTGCCAAATATCAGGAAACTTACCTCTCGAAGACCTAAGATTTTGAAGGAGCTGGTCATGCTCCCGACGAAGAGCGACACCCTCCTCCTCAGCAACTACGAGATGACGTCCAAAAACGGCCAAGGACTCGAAGGCATCCTGCAAGAAGAAAGGGTTAGAATCAATGTAATGCTACTTGAGTCTATACCCGACTGCAAGGAATCGACTATAGACTCGGGGGCTACTTCCATCGGGAGCACTGGCGTGTGACTGTTTGTGTTGGAAACCCCAAGAGGAGGGTGTGATGAGCAAGCGGCAAGAATTTTCCTCACTTAAGAACCAAGGTTATCAATCCAGTAGGAGAAAGAGGATCTCGGGAAGTTTGCTGCCACTAACGGAGGTGATGGCGCTTCACCGGTGTCAGCAACAACGTGTAACCTGCACACAACACAACCAAAATACTTTGTCCCAACGGTACAGTGAGGTTGCCAATCTCACCGGTCTTGCTGAAAACAAAGATTAAACGTATAGTGTGGAAAATGATGTATGCTTGCAGTAAGTAAAGAGAGCAGGAAATTGTTGTGGTTTGTTTAACAGTGTGGAAAATGGACCGGGGTTCATAGGTTCACTAGTGGTGTCTCTCCATGAAGATAACATGCTGGGTGAACAAATTACAGCTGGGCAATTGACAAATAGAGGTTGCACCGTAGTGCACATTATAACATGATGAATACTATGGTATTTAGTGAGGGCATTACAACAATATACATAGACCGAAATCCATCTGCATCTATGACTAATAATCCACCCTCAGGTTATCATCCGAACCCCCTTAGGTATTAAGTTGCAAGCAACAGATAACTGCATTAAACAAAGTGTGTAATGTCAGCAATGATTATGCACGCGGGCACTCTCACCGCTGTTTTCTCCCTAATGGCAACAACACGTCCTCCCCCTTCACGTTTCTGTCACTCCAGCAAGGTGGTGAGGAGGAATGAACCCACTATCAAGCATAAATACTCCCTCTTGGAGTCACTAGCAACTACTTGGCCAGAGCAACCACTAGCAACGGAAAGCATGCAAGATCACAAATAACATATGCAATAGAGACTATAATCAACTTGGCATAAGTTCAATATTCATCGGATCCCACCAAACACAACATACAGAATTACATAAGATCAATCTCGATCATGATAGGCAGCTCACGAGATCTAAACATGCAGGCATATGGGGAGAAGACAACCATCTAGCTACAGCTACAAACCCGTAGTCCAAGGATGAACTACTCACGCATCACTCCGGAGGCATGCATGGTGATGTAGAAGCCTCCGGTGATGATTTCCTCTCCGGTAGGGTGCCGGAGACAGCTTCAGAACCCCCTTGATCTATGGTTGACGGTGATGGCGGCTGCGGAACTTTTCGGGGATTTTTGATCAGGTGCCTAGGGTTTTCCATCCGGGGGGATTAAATAGGCGAAAGGGCAAAGGCGGTGGAGCTCCAGGGGCCCCACACCCATAGATGGCGCGGCCAAGGGCGCGCCACCCTATAGTGTGGCCCCTCTGGTGCCCGTCTTCGACTCTCCTTCGGTCTTCTGGATGCTTCCGGGGGGCTTTGTGGGGTCCAATTCCGAGAATGTTTCCAGCACAAGTTTTCTGAAACCAAAAACATCAGAAAACAGGGAACTGGCACTTGGCATCTTGTTAATAGGTTAGTCCCGGAAAACATATAAAAATGCTATAAATAAGGGAGAAAACATGTAGCAATTGACATAATATGATCATGGAGCATCAGAAATTATAGATACGTTGGAGACGTATCAAGCACCCCGCTTAGTTCCTACTCGTCCTCGACTAGGTAAACGATAAAACACAATAATTCTTGAGGTGACATGGTACTAACGTAAACTTGATCAATCTAATGTAAAAGCATATGCACGCTGAGATCATAGAACTTAAAACACAAACATGATAAATAGAACTTTAATAATAAAGCATAGTAATTACTTTGCATCACGAAGAGTATCTCAAATAAAGGATCATGAATAATAATGCGAAGAAAGGTAGACGTTTGTTTCAGGTATAGAGAAAGCATGGCAAAGTGATATTCGCTAGTCCTTAAGAGTGGGGCAAAACATAAATGCCAGGACACCTTCAAAGTTCATGAGAAAGACTAGAGCAAATAATTTAAGAACAAATAATATCACATTATGAAGTAATTATTGATGTTTATGGGACAAATGCACATAGAACTCAGAATGGAAAAAATGCTCTCTCAACTGTGCATAAAGTTAGAAGATGGATACTCAACATAAAAGTAAAAGAAAGGCCCTTTGCAAAGGGAAGCAGGGATCACTCATGTGCTAGAGCTTTTATTTTATTAAACAGAGGATTTAAAAGTTTGACACTGAGTGTCTATATTTTGGGAGAGGTGTATGTTAAGTTCAACGAATGGTAAACAGAAAATACAGTACATCACAAGCCAACTGGATTCACAAGAGCGGCCACCATGGTGAAGGACGCAACTGGTGTAGAAGGTCATCCCTCTTTCTCTTTTGTTTACACAATTATGCTCTGACTGATAAATTAGGGGCAAAAATAGTGAAAATAATTTGTTTGTATTAATTTGGGGCTGGGCACCCTGCTGTCAGCTCTTCTATCATTTGGATAAGCAGATGAAGCCACTAGTCCAGGGTGTGAAATCCAATCAACAAGTCAGATAAAGATTCTCTATTGACGTCCTCATGAGCAAAAACAAGAACACAAAACCGGAATAATTTTGAAGGTTTTAAAGGTAACACATGAGCAATTTACTTGGAGTGGCAGTTAAATACCACATGTAGGTAGGTATGGTGTACACAGTGGGAAAAACTTTGGTTTAAGGAGTTTGGATGCACGAGTAGAGCTCATACTCAGTACATGTGGAGGCTAGCAAAAGACTGGGAGCGACAAATCCAGAGAGCATAAGAGCCATAATCATGCATAGCGACATAAGCATCATTAATTAAAGCATAAGCAGTATCACAAGTTCAAAAACTAAGTGGTCATGGAGGCTATTCATGACTGGTTTGTAGTCATAAACATGGTGTGAGCATGCGCCAAGTCAACCAAATAAAACATTCGAAAGAGAATACCATATATTGATGCTTTACTATGACAAGAACAACTCATGAATCTTTCATGACATATTAAACACTCTCAGCTATTTGAGGCTATTCATGCTACTCAATAACCACAAGGCTTTCAAACTAAAATAACATTTAGCATGGCATGAAAAAGTTCTAGCCACAGTCTATACAAGCTTCTACTAGCACTCTTATAAATTCTACTTCAAGCAGCAATTTTCTTCTCCCAACAAGCACCATACAAAACATGCTTTAACAAAAATCCTCTTTATGATACAGAAAGCAAACATGAGAGTACTCACATAACACTACTAAAACTAACAGCTCTAATGCATGCAAAACAGGAGCTAATTAAATGCAGCAGCCAGACAAGATTAAGAATACAAAGTATTCTCATGAAAAAGAGGAGAGTGCCACTCTACAATAAAAGAATGTTGGGGTCCAACCAAGATTATTGAAAAAGTAAAAACAAACTGAAATAAAAAAACAAAAACAAACTGAAAACAAAAATAAAAGACGCTCCAAGTAAAGCACATAAGATGTGACCGAATCAAAATATAGTTTCACTAGAAGTGACCTGATAATTTATTGATGAAGAAGGGGATGCCTTGGGCATCCCCAAGCTTAGATGCTTGAGTATTCTTGGAATTTTCTGGGATGTGCCACCGGGGCATCCCCAAGCTTAGCCTTTTCACTCTTCTTGATCACATCATATCATCCTTTTCTCTTGACCCTTGAAAACTTCCTTCACACCAAACTTCTCACAATCTTCGTTCGCAACGTTAGTGCAATCGAAATAATAAATTCACATGGTTCAGTTTCAACACAAGTATAACACTCAAAAACACATTAGCTACTGGCACAACTTCTTTTAAAACTCTTTTCCCAAAAGAACACCAAAAGAAAGAGATTAAGATGCTAATGCAATAAATGTCAGAAATCTGTGAAAATAGAACAGAAAGTAAAGATCGATTTTTTCAAAACTCTTCTGTTTCTCAAATAAAAAAGATGTCAACTAAAAAAAGTTGCGTATATAGCTCAGGTTTAGGCACAAAAAAACTCAGGCATTTTGAATTTTCTGTGATTTTTTACGGAATAAACAGTGGACAGCAGAAATCCGAAATGTAGCCTCAACTTTCCACTAGAGGTTTTACTTGGCTCAACAAAAAATCAAAAGAAAAGATACAGCGGGGTTGCTAAGGAAATAGACACCATCCAGGTGCAAAGCACACCAAATAAAATGAAAGAAAATGGGTTGAAAACAGCGAAATAAAACGGGTTGTCTCCCGGTAGCGCTTTTCTTTAACGGCTTTCAGCTAAGCATAAAAGGGCAACTCAAGTATTTTCAAGTGAGGCATTCAAATCAAGATTTGGAAATTCTTTAATAATGCATTGTATTTTATCTAAGTGAGTTTCATAGGTTCCTCTCTTAGTACTTTTAGTCTTACTATCTTCATCAAATAAATTTTCAGGAACAATCCAATCAAAATTCTTTTTTGGGGCTTCCTGCCGTGCCACTAATTTAAAGGGGATTGGTATTTTATCATTGTTTTCATTATTGTATTCAGTTTTTTCTAGAGCACCAACAATGTCTACACATGAGCCAATCATATTGAAACGATCAAATACTTTTCTAGCTTCTATAGCAATATCTCCAAATTCTTTAAGCATAGTTTGTAAGATGAAGTTTCTTTTCTCAATATCTTCAATGTTATTCAAGTTGAGGAACATATGTTTTATTATGGGATGGAGGTTAACAAACCTAGCTTCTAGCATGTGAACTAAAGAAGTTGCAGCAGTCTCGTAATTGGGAGCAAGTTCTACTATGTATTTTTCCTCAAAGTTATCATGCTTACTAACATCATCAAAGAATTCTTTGATAGTGTCCTTTCCAAGTATAGAACCACTTCTTACCGGCAAATCTTTCAAGCTAAACTTAGGGAACAACATGATGAGAAATAACAACGTAGATACAAAAATAACAACTAGAATGAGAACTAATTTTTTGTGTGTTTTTGATATAGAGAAGAAAAACAAGACAATAAACAAAATAAATAGGTTGAGAGTGAGAGACTCCCCTTGCCAGAAGACTTCTTCCTCCCCGGCAACAGCGCCAGAAATTCCTTGACTGCTTTGTGTTGGAAACCCCAAGAGGAGGGTGTGATGAGCAAGCGGAAAGAATTTCCCTCAGTTAAGAACCAAGGTTATCAATCCAGTAGGAGGAAGAGGATCTCGGGAAGTTTGCTGCCACTAACGGAGGTGATGGCGCTTCACTGGTGTTAGCATAAACGTGGAACCTGCACACAACACAACCAAAATACTTTGTCCCAATGGTACAGTGAGGTTTTTGAATCTCACCGGTCTTGCTGAAAACAAAGATTAGACGTATAGTGTGGAAAATGATGTATGCTTGCAGTAAGTAAAGAGAGGAGGAAATTGTTGTGGTTTGTTTAACAGTGTGGAAAATGGACCGGGATTCATAGGTTCACTAGTGGTGTCTCTCCATAAAGATAACATGTTGGGTGAACAAATTACAGCTGGACAATTGACAAATAGAGGTTGCACCATAGTGCACATTATAACATGGTGACTACTATGATATTTAGTGCGGGCATTACAACAATATACATAGGCCGAAATCCATCTGCATCTATGACTAATAATCCACCCTCAGGTTATCATCCGAACCCCCTTAGGTATTAAGTTGCAAGCAACAGATAACTGCATTAAACAAAGTGTGTAATGTAAGCAATGATTATGCACGTGAGCACTCTCACCGTTGTTTTCTCCCTAATGGCAACAACACATCCTCCCCCTTCACGTTTCGGTCACTCGAGCAAGGTGGTGAGGAGGCATGAACCCACTATCAAGCATAAATACTCCCTCTTGGAGTCACTAGCAACTACTTGGCCAGAGCAACCACTAGCAACGGAAAGCATGCAAGATCACAAATAACATATGCAATAAAGACTATAATCAACTTGGCATAAGTTTAATATTCATCGGATCCCAGCAAACATAGCATATACAATTACATAAGATCAATCTCGATCATGATAGGTAGCTCACGAGATCTAAACATGGAGTCATATAAGGAGAAGGCAACCATCTAGCTACAGCTACGAACCCGTAGTCCAAGGATGAACTACTCACGTATCACTCCGGAGGCAGGCATGGTGATGTAGAAGCCTCCGGTGATGATTTCCTCTCCGGCAGGGTGTCGGAGACAGCTTCAGAACCCCCCTGATCTTGGGTTGACGGTGACAGCGGCTGCGGAACTTTTCGGGGATTTTTTATCAGGTGCCTAGGATTTTCCATCCGAGGGGATTAAATAGGCAAAAGGGCAAAGACGGTGGCGCGCCAGGGGCCCCACACCCATAGCTGGAGCGGCTAGGGGGCGCGCCACCCTATGGTGTGGCCCCCTGGTGCCCGTCTTTGACTCTCCTTCAGTCTTCTGGATGCTTCCGGGGAAAATAGGCACTTCGGGCTTTGTGGGGTCCAATTCCGAGAATGTTTCGAGAACAACTTTTCTGAAACCAAAAACCGCAGAAAACAGGGAACTGGCACTTGGCATCTTGTTAATAGGTTAGTCCCGGAAAACGTATAAAAATGCTATAAATAAGGGAGAAAACATGTAGCAATTGACATAATATGATTATGGCGCATCAGAAATTATAGATACGTTGGAGACGTATCACCGTGCAGCCGATAAAAGCAGGAAAAAAGACAACTAAGGAATAAAAAGCTACTTGAGTCTATGACCGACTGTGAACAGTCGACCACAGACTCGGGGGCTACTCCCATCGGGAGCATTGACATGCACCCGACGGAAAAAAATGACTACTCGAAGAATTTTTTTACCTTGTCACTCGGGGTCGAAAAAGGGTCAGGTGAGCTACCGGAAACCTCTTTGCTCGCAGACGCCCCGGCATCTCTCGGCTTGTCAGTCGTGAAGCTAGGCATCATATAGTCCGAAGCGTCGGCTTCCTTCGTGGGGCTTGGAGGTCGTCGAGGAGGACTCGAAGCTCTGGTAGACTGTGCAACAACTCCCTTCTGCTTCGCAGATTGAGCCAAAGAAATGAACTGATCCTTGGTGAGCACACGAATTCTAAAAAAAATTTAAGGAAGAATAAAACAGCTAATCGACAACAGTAAAGCAGGGGACTTACTCTTCGTCCTCGTCCTTATCGAAGAAGTCTACGTTCCATGCATTTGGAACTTTCGTCTGCTGAAACGCGGGAGAAAGCGTACTCCAAGGAGTTGCTCGGATAACAGGAGGGTCAACCTCCTCGACCGTCTCCTGGCTCAAGGAGGCGTCCTTCAAAGTCGCCTCGTCCTCCTCGCGTCGGCAGTGCTTGCGGTGGTGGAGTTGAAGATCCTCGTCTTCTTCCTCCTCCTCTACCTCCTCTTGCTCTTAACTCGACTCCGCATTCGCGACACTAGTGTCTGGAGGGGAATCAAAGTTACTCGCAAGTAAATCCGAGCTCCCGCCATCCGTGGCAGAGAGCGGCGGGTAGCTTTTCACCACGTCCTGGTTCTATAGAAAGGAAAAAAAGAAACTCAATCCAAAAGGAACTCAAAACAACAAAACCACAAGAAAAGAAGAAGAAAGAATCTACCTCACTCGGAGGATGCTCGTAGTCGAAAGGTTGGAAAGGAGAGGGCAAATAGCTTTCCCCCTTCTTCAAGCTGGTGATGGCAGTGAGCTTCGCCTCGAACTCGTCGTTAAAGCTCGTCGTCGCACGTTCGACTCGGGTCATTAACACCCAAGTATTCCCACAAATTGTTGGGCCTGTGTTGCAGCGGTTGCACCCTCCGACGCAGGAAGACGCACGCTAGGTGTATCCTGTTCAGTAGAGGCGTCTTATCCTTCTGGCAGAGTCGTGCAACTTGCTCGAGTAGTGGCGTGGTTGCTTTAGCTTCCTCGGGTGATAGCTTGTGCGCCCAGAACTTCCTTCGCTTCAAGAACGCAAACGACTTGAACTCGGGGACGCCGTGCGAGTCGGTGTCATGGACGTAGAACCACTTCCTATGCCATCCCTAGGCTAACTCGATGAAATTCATCTCCAGATAGGGAAACTCATTGCTCTCCTGGATTCCGAAGCCTCTAGTTGCTAATGGTTCCTTGATCTTCTTCTCACCCGCGGGCACTTTCTCTCGGTGAATTTTCACCGAGAAGATGCTTTTCCATAGCCCCCAATGCGGGTGAATGCCCAAGAAGCATTCACACAAGACGATGAAACACGAGACGCGCTGCACCGCATTAGGGGCGAAGGTCGTGGAGCTGTATGCCATAGACATACAACAACCCGAGGACAAAGGGGTGAGGGGGAAGGACATACCTCGAGAAACATGCTCTGAGAACGCAACGCGCTCGTTGACGCGAGGGTTGGGCACTTCTTCTCCCTTCGCCGGCTACCACACGCGTCCAGAATCTTCGAGAGGGATTAGCCCCTCCATATGCATCATGTTGATGCTCTTCCTCGTCACGATCGATGAGCGCCATTCACCCGTTTTCTTCAGTGGAGCGGCCGAGGAACCGCCGGCCACGTCCTTGCCGGACACCGCACATCCAGCGCACTTGCTCTTTCTGCCAGCCATGGAGCTCGTCTTCGCAGAGAATGATGGAGGAGCTAGAGGAAGAAGATGAGGAAAGAGCCGGGGGAAAGTAACTTTCCTCTAAGGTCGCATTTTATACTGTTACTGGGCCACTCTGAGCCGTGGATCTTTGCAGAAGGTACATAGGTGGCACGCATCCCGGCCACCACGCGTCGAGAAAAAACGAAGTGCCGGGGGCTGATACCCCGCACGATCTTTAAAGCAAGATCGTGCGCAATTAACTGCACGTACCGGCGCACGACGGCCCGTCTCCGGTCAAAAAGCTGACAAGGTGGGCCCTACGCGCCCTGTCCCACTGCGTCACGTCCCATCGGGAGTAGATGAGTGCGCGATGACGTCATCAAGGACTCCAGAACACGAAATCTATTTCGTATTAACTCAGAAGAAAAGATTCGCCTCGCTCGAGGATTAAAAGAGAAAACAATATGGCACTCGCTATTAAGCAAGACAAGGAAGAGGACTCGCTATGCTGTAAGAAAAAAAATCGTGGGTCCATGATCCCCGCAAATAACACAACTCGCGATTATGATGTATGAATGCATCACACAATAAACCCCGGGTCGTTCGGCCATCGCGGTACACCCGGATGCCGCATTCTTCGAGTGCGAAGGTAAGACCCAAGGATCTGTTCTGTGGGCCTGGAATCGCCCTCAAACTGTGTCCTCCAGTAATTTTCCGTGTCAACAAAGAATAATCCTAGCGGACGCGTCGGGTGCCCCTTTAAGGTTAAGTTCGACTCGATAAATCCTCCACGGCCCAGTCCCAATGATCACCTAACCGGATTCGAGCCGGAGGTCTCGAGTTCGTGTAGGCCAGACACGTTTTTTCCCGGGAGCAATTAGTTGGCCCTGATCCATCGGGTGAGCCAAGCAACTTAGCCGCATCCTTGTGTGAAAAAAGCCAATGCATGGCGCATTCATCGCTTGATACTCGAGTATCATCCATACAGGGTTCACATCCTTCGAGTTAAAACCTGGCTGCTCAGCCGCAAGATTCTGAAATAAGTCTTGAGTGTTTACCCGACTCTTTACAGTCGAAAAAAAATCAGGGGCTACTGAGTGAGGATGACTCCCGAGTCCCTCAACTGAGCCTATCTAGTCTAAGGACCAACGCTAAACCCCAGTGTGACAGACCACCCTGAGGTTTTAGAAGGCCCTGCTACGGCCACCCGCAATACTGGCGGCTCAAGAAGGAGGAAACTTACCGACTAGGGCTAGGGTTCTGTAACCCACCTGGGTATGGGTTTGAGACCCAACATCCTATATAAAGGCTAGGAGAACTACCCGGGGGGAACATCCAATCTTGACGACACACCATAGGAGACGCCTCTAGAGATTCAATCTCTCGATCTGTGTGCCCGCCATTGTAATCATACACCATAATACAGAGACAAACAAGCAGGAGTAAGGGTATTACCTCTACGAGGGCCCCAAACCTGGGTAAATTGTGCCCCTTTTTAGTCGTCAAATCCACCAGCGCCTAATCAGTTCCTATATTCGAAACCCTACCGGATCACCCAAAGGATTTGTTGATATGAGTCATCAACAATGGTTAACCCAAACTAGAGGAGAAGAAGGAGGAGGAGAAGAAGAACAAGAAGAAGAAGAAGAAGAAGAAGAAGCATGAGAAGAAGAAGAAGAAGAAGAAAGAAGGAGAAGAAGAAGAATAAGAGGAGGAGGAAGAGGAAGACGAAAAGAAGAAGGAGATGGAGAAGAATAAGAAGAGGAGGGGGAGGAGGAGGAGGAGGTGGTGGAGGAGGAGGAAGAAGAGGAGGAAGAAGAAGAAGAGGAAGAAGAAGACAAAAAAAGACGAAGAAGAGGAAGAAGAAGAGGAACGACGACGTGATGCGAGGAGATATTCCACCACAGTCTCCGGTCTACGATTACGGGGCATCGGAGTCCTTCGATGAACCCTACTCAGACGAGGTATGTCACATATAAGGAGAGGAAAACCCTAATTCTTGGCCATCCACAAAAAGCCACGAATTTTGCCTCCCCATGGCCTCATCTACATGGTGGGAGGGCTCATCTATAGCACCAAGAAGCCATGAAAGAAGAGTGCTAAGGGAAGGCGCTCCCCATGATGGTCGGCCGGCCCAGGAGGAGCCACCTGCGCTGCTGACGTCCACCGGCGCCGCCCTGCACCTCACGTGTTGTCCCTTCTCCGTCCTCTCCGCCATGACGCCGCCTTAACCAACATTTCCATCATAATATCTTCCATAGCTAAAGAGGTCCACTCTCCCGCAAACCTCTGTAATACCCTATGTAAACATGGTGTTTGACGTTATAAATTATTTGCAAATGATCTATTGCATCTATGTCATGTTTGTGTATCTTCCTTTCTTCATATGATTAATTGTGGAATCTCTATGGTTCGTTTGAGCTATATATTGAATCTGTTACAGTACTATGGTGCCCATCATATTTTTATGCGTGCATGGATCATATCATAGGGTTTTTAGTATGTGGAGAAAGATAGAGGGAGGGACTCTTGAGTGACAGAAACATTATCCCCATTCTAGCGATCGAAGCATATGGAAAAAAGAGGCCCATTTGATATTAATGATATGGTTGAGTATTTTTACCTTAATGTATCTTCTAATAGTTACGGATGTTTGCTAGAGTTCCAAAAATAAGTACTTGCAATCATTAAATAGTGAGAGTTTGTTAGCTTTGCCTCTCCCAAATAAAAGAGGATATCGACCTTGTATTTGACTATTTGATCGTGGACAATTTCATCACACGTTTCACCACTTTTCCACACTCATACTTTTGTTACTTTAGTGTTATTTATTGTTACAGAAACTAACGGTTATTTTCTTGTTCTTTATTTTGTTGCAAATCTATCCTTTCCTACCCGTTCCCATAGTTTTAATTTCTAATTAGAGGAAAGGTTTCGGTGTGCATAGAGTTGTATCAATGGTTGTTAGAACTTGACAGAATACCAATCATACATTTAGCTTATCATTGGGTTCAACACTCTTACTTATCGAGAAGGCTACAACTGATCCCCTACACTTGTGGGTTATCATAGTCCTGCATCTTTTCCATCTTTAAAATAAGGAGATCAATATGAACATATGAGTTGTGTGTATATGCATAAAATCATCATAAACAAATATGAATGAAACTGCACACAATTGACGGGAATAAAATTAAATTATGAATAGTGTTTACCTACACCAATTTGTCTTCTAATTCTGCGGTTCTCACTGGTCATCATGCTAATCCACTCGCAAACATAGTATGCACATAAATTTAGTCCCATATGGCTGCTGATGGCACCACTATGTACAATAATAGAATTCAATCAAAATTTATTCAAGCATGATAATAGTATTGAAACTAGAATTAAAGAGATGCGCAGACATAGGTAGTACTAGTTACCTTGTTGAGAACAAAATGACGCTCTGGTTTCCATTCACCGACTTCATGCTCGATGAACCGTTTCCAAACCCTGCCCGACAAAAAAAAGGAGTTATTAATTACTTGATATTAGGAAATGAACGAAAGAGGCTGATATAGTGCGATAAGGATTAAAAATACCTCTGGATGATATAAACAATGCTCATGTATTCTTTACAGTGTTTCCTTAAAGAGTCCATGACTTTAAAGGTTCCATCGTCAATTCTGAAGATTAGCAGAATCCAGGGAAGCTACGCATGTTTATATAGGCAGTCATGCATAACTCATCAATTACACTTAACATCGAGTAAGAAAAATAGAATGTGTACAAGACAGTAACACTCTCTTGAAGTTGTAAGGAAATAATATTTCTGTTTTCCTATTATGTTCCTTTAAAAACCTTAGCATAAGTTTCTCTATCTCCTTGGCATAGTGTTTTACGGTAACTTTATGAATGTTATACGGGTCAACGAAAGCAACATCCTAGCTTCCCTCCTTTTTGCATTCCTAAATCTTCATTCTGCATAATAGCGTACAAAAGAATACAGTGAGGATATAATTATAGGCAATGAACGAGTTGAGATAAAGACTTAACTTACAGAAATAAATTAGTTATAGACAATAGCACGTTACGAGAGATTTGTCGAGGGAGTCTTGATTGTATAACTGAAATAATTCTTAAAAATCAAGGCAAACATCGTAATCTTGTAAGAAGTGCTCTACCTTAACGTCCACCATGACCATGGTGCGACTTTCAGGTACCAGTCATGCAATCTTCGCATTTGTGTTGTTAGCTTTGGGACTTGCTCGGGTCTGACCAGAGACTGCGTGTGAACATATTTCCATGTTATCTCAGCCATGGGGTAACCAGTGTCACCTATGACTTGAGCAGCACTAAGAGAAGTACTGTTGTTGTGTACGTCCTTATCGAGAAACATCTTGAGCAGGGGGGTCAATTGTTGTTCCTGTTCTTCGATCTAGGGAACTGTTTTCTCGCTTTTCCCATGTTCTCTATATGACTTTGAAATAGAACTCTCATAGTCCGATGCCAACTTAATTTCTGGGCCCGAGAAGTTCTTCATGAAGCGCTCAATTTCCTCGGGTAGTTTCTGCTTTCGCTCGGGCTGTTTCGGTGCAAAATGTTTTTTCATGTCGGCAATCATGACCACTCTGGTTTCCTCATCGGTCAAGTCGTAAGGTAACTTATCAGGCGTCTTGTATTATGAATTGTTTGTACCTTTCTCCTTAGGAGGCAAAGCGGTGAAATTTTGCTTATTCCCCTGGACGGAATCGAGCTTTTAATTCTCATCAAGGATTAATTCGGTAATGATTGCTCCTATTCAATATGCTGCACCTGAATTGATTCCAGCAAACACATGCCCGAGCCGTGATCACGTGGCGGCATTTGAGGTCTCCTCTGGTCACCGTGGTGTCCAGAACCGCAAGATTGACTCGTGTCCCGCAAACTCGAGTGTGGGACAAGTTTGGAAGCCAAAATGCCAGCATGTGCCTCCTGTCCCCTGTTCTTCCTCTCTCGACCACATCATTCCTCCTCCCCCGCACCACGATGAACCAGCTCGAAGTATTGTTGCCATCGCCAACATTCCAGTGAATCCCACCCCATTCTTGCCTGATGGGATGAAAATTGATCCAGGTCCAGCGGATAGAAAGGTGCATTCTGATCTGGTGGTATCTCCAAACCCCCCTCTGTAGCATGATAGGGTTCTTATTGCTGAAACTAGCAGATTTATTCCGATCCAGCTTAGGTAAGACACTAGACTTGCTATTGCTAAGCTTCTAGATGTAGCTAGATATCCTGTTACAGATGTTGATGATACTGTGTTTGGCATTGGTACGTTTTCTTTTGCGGAAGTGCTGATAGCAGATACAGTTAGGGATCTAACTTTCAAGCTTTAGGAGGAGACCACTGTCACTTTTGTTAAACATGATGCTGCAAGGAACAAGATATTAGTTTCTTTTGGTAGGGAAACCTGGATCATGTATTTGGATTTTCTATTGGATTATCAGACCACCTTTTTATGAATAGGGATGTGGAGTACTTTGGGCTTCTTTCCATTTGGCACAATCCCATAGGAAATCTTTACAACGTGCTGCTTAAAGTCTGGCTAGTTCACCCTAAGTTTGTGCCAAAGAGTTTTGTGATTTTCTACAATTACCTTTTTTATTTGTCGGAGATATCCGGAATGGGGTATCTACCGGCATCCAGAAGCCGGACCTGAAGGGCAGGCCCAAAGACTGAGACCCATGAGGCACGAAGCGTAGGACTGCATCCGGATTGGCGGCCTTGAAGCCCATCTGCACCCTTAGGGGCTGGATGACCGTATATTGTTAGGGTTTAGCTAATGCATGGTTTGTCTTCCTGTATGCCCCGGTCCGACTGCTTATATAAGGCCAGACAGGAGAAACCCTAAGGAAGATTTGAGTCATACACCTAATCTGCCCTAGGTAATTGTAATCTCTGTTCGGCTTCGCCGTGATAGTTGATTTGTAGGAAGTAGGGAGCCTCTCCGGCTAACCTGAATCTGGGTAAAACTCCGTGTCCTCGCCCCAAAGCTCTCCCCCACGTTTGCCTTCCCTGCGGTTAACCCTAGAGAGATGGATACCCCTTTCGAGAAACCTAATCCTAGAACACGTTATTTGGCGCCCACCGTGGGGCAACCTACGTTCGGGGTGATCTTCAAGGCAGGACTACTGGGCGGCGTTGGCAGCACGATCACCGTCAGCAGCGCCATCCTGATGTCTACGCACGCTTTTATTCTTGTAGACGGTGTTGGGCCTCCAAGTGCATAGGTTTATAGAACAGCAGAAAGTTTCCCTTAAGTGGATTACCCAAGGTTTATCGAACTCAGCGAGATAGAGGTCAAAGGTATCCCTCTCAAGCAACCCTGCAATTATGATACAAGAAGTCTCTTGTGTCCCCAACACACCTAATACAATTGTCAGTTGTATAGGTGCACTAGTTCAGCAAAGAGAGAGTAAAATATAAGTAGTATGTATGATTATAAGTGATAATAGCAATCTAAAATAAGAATGGCGGCAAGCAAACAAGTAGCAGAACTGAATGTAAATAGTGTTTCAATGCTTAGAAACAAGGCCTATGGATCCTACTTTCACTAGTGGACACTCTCAACAATGATAAAATAATTAAATGCATAAATATCTCTCTTCACTATGCTACTCCGAACCACTCTCCGGTTTAATAACAAACACCAATTCATTGTGTAGGGCTGTAACAACACTCCTCAAAGTCACACTCCCATGTCTAGTTAACCCCACACTGTCACTATGAGCGCCCTAGAAGATACTAGATAAACACCACAATTTCATAGGGTCATCCAACACAAGATATAAATATCATGCTAAACCACACGGTGCACACACTGTCACCTTTACACCGTGATCAAAGTGTTTACGGAGACTCATAAAAAAACCACTCGAGTAGCATAATAGATGAAGAGTAACATCTAGTAATTCAACTAGATTACAAAGCTCATGATCACATAAATATCACACCATGGGAGAGAGAGATGAAACACATAGCTACCTGTAGAGACCTCAGCCTCGGGGGAGAAATACTCCCTCCTCGTCATAGGAGACAACAACGGTGATGAAGATCGAGGTTGAGTCGATGGAGATGGCTCCGGAGGCACTTTCCCGTCCGGCAGGGTGCCGGAACAGAGATTTTTGTCCCCCGAAACTTGTCGGCGGCGGCGGCGGAGCTACGGATGTTTTTGGTGAAAAAATCTGATTGATTTAGGATTTATTCCTCTAGGGGAATAAATAGGCGAAAGGGTGATGCCGGGGTGGCCAGGGGGCCCACACCACCTGGTGGCGCGGCCGAGGGGCCTGCGCCACCCTATGGTGTGGACACCCTGTGGCCCCCGTCCGGGACTTTTCGGGACTCCGTGGACCCTCTGGGAATTCTAAGACTTCTGGGCTTCGAATTTTCCATTTCCGAGAATATTTCCAGAACAACTTTTCTGAAATTAAAAACAACAGAAAACAGGAACTAGCTCTGTGGCATCTTGTCAATAGATTAGTCCCGGGAAATCGATAAAAATGACATAAAGTGTAAGGAAACCATGTAGCATATGGCATGAAAACAACATGGAACTTCAGAAATTAAAGATACGTTTATGACATATCAACATCCCCAAGCTTAGTTCCTACTCGTCCTCGAGTAGGTAAACGACAAAACAAATAATTTCTGAGGTGAGATGCTACCAACATAAACTTGATCATGATAGTAATGTAAAGCATGTAAACTAGGATCAAATGAATAAAGGATGTGGTTTATAGTTGATATCAAAGAATAATGTATAAACCATTAGGAATAACAAAGTAAATTTTTTCAATGAATCAATACTAAAAGACAATCCACTGTGCAAAGTATATTAGAGATGATTTAAGCTTCAAGAACAACAATATAATCATCCAAGGCATCAAACTCTCACAACAACTCCTGTTAGGATCAATCAAGTGACAACAATATGCACATACGAAAATCATTCAAATAATTTTGCACTCAAAACAAGCAAGCGTTCTGTATTGGTTCCTTGGTACCAGGATGTTGTGGCTAAAAGAACATTATGGGGGGTTTGGATGGTCAATGGAAGAAAGTCTCACACAACTGAAAGTGATCATTAGACAAGAGGAAGTCTTATAATCAAAGTTATGCAAGGAGTAGTGATTGCCACACAACGGATGCACATATAGCTATAAGTGTATGAAAGCTCTCCAATGGAACTAGTGGGGGTGCATCCAACCTGCTTGCTCACGAAGACCTAGAGCTCTTTTGAGGAGGCTCATCATTGGAATATACAAGGCAAGTTCTATAATGTAAGTTCCCCACATAGTTATGCAAGTCATAATATGAAAAATCTCTCCAAACTGAAGTAATGATGCTAAACAAAGCACAAGCGTGGAATAAATGATAGTAGTTCTGCCCCGTCTCTCTTTATTTTCTCTCTTTTGCCTCTCTTTTTTTCTCTTTTGGGCTTTCTCTCTTTTTTTATATATAACCTCACCGGTAGGGGCAACACTCTATTTTACAATGAATCATCACACTTATAGTACTCATAACTCAAACTGAAATATCTCTGATGTAAATAAAACTAAATGGTCCTGTCAGTGTAGCAGTATGCAAAATAACAATGAAACATGACACATAACATAATGATGATGGATGTTGTTATGCAATATATCTCGGAATGGCTATGGAAATAACATGGTAGGTAGGTATGATGGCTGTTTTGAGGAATATAAATTTTGGCTTATGTGTAGAAGAACAAATTTCTCCCACGGGTTTGGATGTACTGGCGAAGTTTGCACCAACTCTCAATGTGAGAATCAGCAATGCACAATACCGAAGAGGCTAGCAAATATGGATGGTGGAAGTGCCAGAAAACCGGAACATAGAACTCACAAGTTAAAAGATTCCAAATAAAATCATGATATCATAAAGCATAATGAGAATCACTCCAAGAGGTTCCGTGGCAGTGAAAAGTCACTGTTAGCTACCCAGATCGTATCGCGTAACAAAAATCCATTACGATTGCTATTAGCAAAGGAAGTCATATAACATTATCCTATCAACTGGTTATTTGAGTGTGGCACGGTTTCAAGCTTCTAGACCAACCATTAATTGTTTTTACTCTAATAAATCAGAAAGTTTACCATTAATCATATTAATATCTCAAGACAATAGCAAATAATCAAGTGAACCAGTTTAATGATCTACAAGAATATACAAGCTTTTTCGTTATACCATCTACCACACGTAACATTTTCTACAAAACACCAAACAACAAAAACTCTCCAAGAGATATAGAAATGAAACAAGAGAGTACTAACACAAATCTACTAAAACTAACAGCTCTAAAAAAAGAGATGCAAGAAAAACAGGAGCTAAAAGGATTTGCAGCAGCTAGAAGAAAAACTAAGAATACGAGCATAACGAGTATTCAAACGAAAAAGCGGAGCGTGTCTCTCTCCCACACAAGGAATGATAAGTTACAACTATATTATTGCAGCCAGGAAAACAAAAGAAAACAAGAGAAAACAAAATAAAAACAAACAAATGCTCCAAGTAAACTTCATATGATGCGACCGAATAAAAATATAGTTTCACTAGAAGTGACCTGATAGATTGTTGATGAAGAAAGGGATGCCTTGGGCATCCCCAAGCTTAGATGTTTGAGTATTCTTAAAATTTTCTTGGATGAACCACGGGGGCATCCCCAAACTTTGACCTTGCACTCTTCTTGATCACATATATCACCCTCTTCTCTTGACCCTTGAAAACTTTCTTCACACCACACTCAATGAGTAATTCGCATTAGAGGGTTAGTGCAACAATAAAAAAACAATCCATGGCTTCTGTATGGGGACAAGTGCTATTGATACTTTTAAACATTAGCTACAGCCATTGATGTTTCGTGAAGCAAAGAAATCCACTTCACATCGTAAAAGAGCAAATGCAAGAAAAATGACAGAATCTGTCAAAACCAGAATAGTGTGTAAAGACGAATTTTTTTCGGGACACTTACATTGCTCAGATTGAAAAGGCTAAATAACAAAAAAGTTTCTGAATCATCTGAGGAATAAGCACAAGAAATTTCAGGTTATTCTGATTTTCCTGTTAATTATACGATTTTTTACGGTGGACAGCAGAAATCTGTTTCCTGCGCAGAAATCCAAAACCAACTCCAACTCTTGTCAGAAACTTTACTTGGCACAACTAAAACATGAAAATAAATATACAAAGAAGTTTCTACAGAAGTATACAACACCTTGAATCAAAGAAAACAGAGAAAAAAAGCAAAAATAAAACCATGTGTTATCTCCCAAGAAGTGCTTTTCTTTAAAGCCTTTTAGCTAGGCATGATAATTTTGATGATGCTCACATGAGAAATATGAATTGAAGCAAAAGAGAGAATAAAGAAAAAAATGTAAAACAAATTTAATTCTAACCCACTTCCTATGAAAAAGAATCGTGTATAAGAACAGCTCAATAAAACACGAAGTGGCTAGCATAGGAAGAAAAAATAAGTGCAACTTCAAACTTTCAACATAAAGAGGGGAAACTTGATATTGTTGAGATGCATAAAACTATGTTTCCCTATCTCATAATAACTTTCAATAGCATCATTAATGAAATTAACAATATAACTATCACATAAAACATTCTTATCATGAGCCACATGCATAAAAGAATTAATACTCTCCACATAAGCATATTCATTCTCATTAATAGTAGTGGGAGCAAATTCAACAAAATAGCTATCATTATAATTCTCATCACCATAATCATCAAATATAGGAGGCATATTGTAATTTTCTCCTCAATAGTAGGTGGACTGAAAATAACATATTCATCATTGTAATCATCATATATTTGAGGCAAAGTATCATCAAAGAAAATTTCCTCCTCAAGACTTGGGGTACTAAAAATATAATATTCATCAAAACTAGCTTCCCAAGCTTAGACTTTTCCATAGCATTAGCAATAATGGTATTAAAAGAATTAATGCTAATAACATTGCTACTTGCATGCAAATAAAGTTCCATAGGTTTTCTAATTTTCTCTTCAAACACTTCATGTCCTAATTTAAGATAAAGATTATAAAGCTCTCTCATATTTTTGTTGTTTTCCATTAAGCCTAACTAGTGAAAACAAAAACAAGAAACAAAAAGATATAATTGCAGAATCTAAAGGAAATAACTTCGAGCTCTCACACCCGAGGATGTGAGTACCTTTTGCCTTACCTCCCCGGTAACGGCGCCAGAAAAGAGCTTGATGTCTACGCACGCTTCTATTCTTGTAGACAGTGTTGGGCCTCCAAGTGCAGAGATTTGTAGAACAGCAGCAAGTTTCCCTTAAGTGGATTACCCAAGGTTTGTCGAACTCAGGGAGGTAGAGGTCAAGATATCCCTCTCAAGGAACCCTGCAATTAAGATACAAGAAGTCTTTTGTGTCCCCAACACACCCAATATACTTGTTAGGTATATAGGTGCACTAGTTCGGCGAAGAGAGAGTAAAATGCAAGTAATATGGATGATAATAAGTGATAATAGAAATCTGAAATAAAAATGGCAGAAAGCAAACATGTAGCAGAACAGGCGAAAAACGGTGTTTCAATGCTTGGAAATAAGGCCTAGGGCTCCTACTTTCACTAGAGGACACTCTCAACAATGAAAAAAATAATTGAATGCATAAATATCATTTCTTCACTATGCTACTCCGAACCGCTCTCCGGTCGAATAACGAACACTAATCATTGCGTAGGGCTTTAACAGCACTCCTCAGAGTAAGAACTTTCCCAACCAAGTAACCCCCATGCTATCACCATGGGACCCAGATGGTTCCACACAAACACCACAATTTCATAGGTTCATCTTCCAACACAAGATATAAATATCATGCTAAACCACACGGTGCACACACTATCACCTTTACCCCGTGATCAAAGTGTTTACGGAGATAACAAAACCACTTGAGTAGCATAACAGATGAAGATCAATCTACATATTCAACTATATTACAAAGCTCATGATCACATAAAGATCACACCATGGAGAGAGAGATGAACCACATAGCTACCGGTAGAGCCCTCATCATAGGAGACAGCAACGGCGATGGAGATGGCGGTGGAGTCGAAGGAGATGGCTTCCGGGGGCACTTCCCCGTCCCGGCAGGGTGCCAGAACAGAGATCTGTACCCCGAAACTTGTCGGCGGCGGCGGAGCTACGGATGTATTTTGTGGAAAAGGTCGATTCTTCTAGGGTTTATGCATCGGGGAATATATATAGGCGAAAGGGCGATGCCGAGGGGTGGCCAGGGGGCCCACACCCCTAGGTGGCGTGGCTAGGGGGGCCAGCGCCACCCCATGGTGTGGCCACCGTGTGGCCCCCCTCCGGGGCTCTTCGGGACTTATGGAAGCTTCCGGTGCTTCTAAGACTTCTGGCTTTCGTGGGGTCCAATTCCGAGAATATTTCCAGAACAACTTTTCTGAAACTAAAAATAGCAGAAAACAGGAAACTGGCTCTATGGCTTCTTGTAAATAGGTTAGTCCGTAAAATCGATAGAAATGACATGAAGTGTAAAGAAAACATGTAGAAATTGGCATAATATCAACATGGAACATCAAAAATTAAGGATACGTTTATGACGTATCAGTGTGTCAAGCGTCCCGTTGTTCGGTCCAAATATGTCAAGATAACAACAGATGACGATAACCCAATCAGCCAAAGGGTAGCAGCCGTCAATTGGACGAAAGAGTCCACACGAAAAAACTCCAAAGGAGAAGTGATGTTCGGGACCCAGCAGTAAATGCAGCAGCGGCTTATGAGATCATGAATGAAAACGGCTACTCGCTGGAAGATAAAATCAAGTACGGAAACGTACTGCTGCGTCAGGCTTTAACCCAGCAGCAAAACAGTGAAACATGATTAGGGAAGCTGTTAGAGAACTCCCAACTCTGCAGGACCCATACGGTGACTATCCTCCCTCCAAGCTCCGCCAAAGCCCCGAAAGAAAAGGGTAAAATGCATAAAGAGGATGAAGCATCCAAAACAGGCTCCAATCAAGGAAAGCACGAGAAAAAGGGCGAGAAACACACAACCCCTCGTAAGAAGGACATTCCTCCCCCAAACTTGCACCGCGAGGGATCAGGATGACTTGCCACCCCCAGCAAACCCCAATGGCGGACACGGAAGATCGGCGGGATGATAGAAACACGAGCGTTCTCGTTCACCGCGCGGCAATAGGGGAAAGAACACGGAGCGCACACCCCCTAGGTCGCACCACAAGCCCGCCGATAAGGCGGAACCCGAGTCTAGGCGCGAGCAATCGAGACATAGTGCCTCCTACCACTTGAGACCCGTGCACTCTGATGCGCGTGGTGTACTGGATGCCATCAGGGCTTCAAAGGATGCAAACTACCTAGGCCCTAAGTGCTTTGGTGACACCATTCGCCATCTGGAGTTGCATGTGGGGTTCGCAAAAGTAAGAGCGACCCATGAACGATATGACGGATCCACTAGCCCAGATATTTGGTTGCCAGACTACCACACGGCGGTTAGAATAAATGGTGGCACCAACCTGTAAGCAGTACGTTTCTTGCCTTTGATGTTAATCCAAGGAGCAAGAACATGGATATAAAGCCTTCCCCCCAAATCCATCAATAGTTGGGAGGATATGGCTCTGGAGTTCACCCAACACTTTCGGGGTAAGTACAAACGCCCCAAGAGTTTCAATGAGCTGCAAAACTTCGTCCAGTACGACAAAGAATCCAATGTGGATTACATCTCATGATGGACGCACTGAAGAACAACTGCGAGGGGATAAGTGATCTCCAAGCAATGCACACATTTGTCAATGGGCTGAGAAGTGGCTTGGTCAAATGCATGATAACTTCCACCGATCATCTGGACCTCGGATCCATGCTGACAACTGCGAACAAACACGCATAAGCTGACGATATGAATGGCGGAAAGTTCGACCAATACATCAACAGTCGAAGATAGCCAAAAGCTGAACACAAAATCACCCAGGATCCGCCAAAGAAAGAGGTGAACACCGCATTTGGGAAAGGCAGATCGTCTAATGGCGGAAGGTGGAAGGGAAAGGCCAAAGAACCTTACTTCAATGCGGACATCAGGAAGATGGACTGGGACAAGATTCTTCGTCACATGCATCACGTTGATTGCATTGCGGACCTCTAGGACTTTCCATTAAGGTAGTTCCTAAAATATAGATTTCTTCTTCCACATGGGTGCGTGTCCATCAGCGTCATTTGGAACAGACTGTCCGCAAGGACCTTTTCCAAAGATTACTTCTAAATCCTTGACCATATCTTTTATACCATCACCACTACGGCGGGCAGGCTTATTACGGTGATCTGCCTCACCTTTGAAATGTTTCCCTTCCCTTCTTAAGGGATGCTTGGTCGGAAGATGCCCTGGGTAAACATTCTTCCTACATTTATCCAAATATATACTTTCAGTTTTATCTAAACAATGCGTGTATGCATTGTATCACTTGTTTGTCTATCCTGAAAGGTTACTAAGAGCAGGCCAATCAATGATGGTTACAAACAGCAACACTCATAGGTCAAATTGCTCATGTTTGTTCTCATCCCACACACGTACATATTTTTCATGCCCCGACTGTAAAATTTCTTCAACAAATGGCCTTAGGTACACATCAATGTCGTTGCCGGGTTGTTTCGGCCCTTGAATGAGCACTGGCATCATAATAAACTTTCACTTCAAGCACAACCAAGGAGGAAGGTTATAGATACGTAGAGTCACAGGCCAGCTGCTACGACTGCAGCTCTGCTCCCCGAAAGGATTAATGCCATCTATACTTAGACCAGTCCTTAAGTTCCTTGCGTCACATGCAAAGTTCTTGAACTCTCTATCGATTTTTCTCCACTGCGACCCATCGATGGGGTGTCTCAACATCACGTATTTCTTACGGTCTTCTTTGTGCCATCACAACAACTTGGCATGCTCTTTATTTTGGAACAAACATTTCAATCGTGATATTATAGGAGCATACCACATCACCTTGGTAGGAATCATCTTCCTGGGGCGCTTGCCATCAACATCACCAGGGTCATCTCGTCTGATCTTATACCGCAATGCACCGCATACCGAGCATGCATCCAAATTCTCGTACTCCTCACTGCGGTAGAAGATGCAGTCATAAATGCATGCATGTATCTTCTGCACCTCTAATCCTAGAGGGCAGAGAATCTTCTTTTCTTCCTACGTACTGGGGGGCAATTCATTATCCTTTGGAAGCATCTTCTTTAACATTATCAGCAACTTTTCAAATCCTTTGTCAGATACACCATTCTCTGCCTTCCATTACAGCAATTCCAGTGTGTTACCCTGCTTTTTCTGGCCATCTTCGCAATTTGGGTACAACTGTTTTTTGTGATCCTCTAACATGCGCTCCAACTTCAACATCTCGTTTTCACTTTCGTAGTTTATTTGTGCATCAAGAATGGCCCGACCAAGATCATAAGCGGGGGGCTCATCAACAATGGCCTCTTCTTCATCTTGATCTTCTTCCATTTTAGTACCACCGTGTTCAGAGAACAAAGGATAGTTGTCATCATCCTCTTCTTCTTTATTGTCTTTCATTATAACCCCTTGTTTTTCCATGCTTGGTCCAACAATTATAGCTGGACATGAAACCGGATTGCAACAGGTGGAAGTGAAGGGTTTTTTAGAAAGAGTAATCCTTCGTATTCTTATAGACACTACATGGACAACAAATAAAATCATCCCGCTTGTTTGCCTAAGCCACACGGAGAAAAATATGCGGTCCATTAATGAACTCGGGACTGTCGGTCACCGTACATCCATTGCTGGCTCATCTGCATTATATAATTTTATCAAAAACTATTACACCACATCATGAATAGAGAACTGACCAAATTAATTAATACAAAATTTTATCACATTAAAAACGATATAACATAGTTCATACATAGTTCTCATAAAACATACATTGACACTAACGTAACAACTATCTAATGCATTTAAATGCAACAACAAAAATGCGATCAAAATCGCAACAAAGGTAACCATTGATCCGACAAAATAATCATACCAAGCCTCTTTATTAATGGCATAGTTTCTAATCTTTTAATCTTTAAGCGCATTGCATCCATCTTGATATTGTGATCATCGACGACATCGACAAGATACAATTCCAATTTCATCTTCTCTTCTTCAATTTTTCTTTAATTTTTCTTTCAAACCATCGTTTTCTTTTTCAACTAAATTTAACTTTTCAACAAGAGTGTTGGTTGGAATTTTTGGTTCACATACATCCTAGATAAAATATCTATGTCAAGTGTTGTTCGGCATAATTGTCATAAACACGAGATGAAATAAATAGTTACAAAAGATAATATACCACATCTGAATCATAGACCGGACGAGGCCCAACGGGGACGGATATCAAAACCATTGCACTATACATATAACAAACAATCATATAACTAAGAAAATTATACAAGTAATAACTCTGCATCTAAATCATACAAGTAAGTTATTTTTAAAAGATAAAAAACAAGAGGCTCACCAAGGTGGTGCCGGCGACGGGACGGCGAGGCCGATCGACGCCGGTAAGGACGGAGATGGAACATCACTAAAATCCAAAAATCATACTTCAATTTGAGCTCATATTGCATATAGAACAAATAAACTCTCTTAGTTTAGATATTTCATCCTCAAACACCTAGCTAGCACAGGAAATATAAAATAAGCTAAACTAGCAATGAAATGAAATGAAAAGATGAAGTTGCTAACCTTGGATAGATAGGGCACCGTCAATCTTGACAAATGGTGAAAAAAATGAGGATGAACTCGAGCTCGGGAGAGAGGAAACAAAAGAAGAAAAAAATAGAGATGTCTCTAGAAAAGGGCGGCTAGTCCCGGTTGGTATCACGAACCGGGACTAAAGGGGCTCAAGCTGGCCCCACCCTTCGACTGCCTGCCGCGACCCCTTTAGTCCCGGTTGGTATGACAAATCGGGACTAAAGTTTCCCTACGACCCGGGACTGGCCGGCGTCCTAGCCAAACGGAAGCCGTGATTTCTGCTAACTGAAGAACCACATTTAGAACATTCATAACTAGAGTAGAAGGAAAAGCATGGACCGAAGCTAATATACTCCAATTGTGTACATATATGTATAGCCTCGGCCGAAGCCTAGCGAGTAGTAGTGATCGAGACCGGAGTGCGCGCATGTGATCCATGTACTAGCTCTCAGCGCAGTAGGATGGGGAGGAGGGAGCATAACGTGACACTCCCGTACGTGGCGTGGGGACAAAGGGCCTTCCCTTGGCCTCCCACGACACGCCACGCCATTTCCATGCGTCGATCGACCACGGGCTTGCCGACGTGCTCGTCGGGAACGGCACCTGCGGCCCCGCGCTAGCTTGCTGAATTGCTGAAAGACTGAAGCTGACATGCGACCGGCTATAGATACCTGGCTAGGCAGCTGAAATGAAGAGCGAAATTTGATTCCAACGATCGGGCCGCTGGGCCGTCGTCACGGGGAGGGGAGTACGCGCGCGTATCGATATGCAGGGTGGATTTCGAATGTATATGCATGCATGGGATGGATGATTTGCTGAGACTGCCGCCGTACGGCATGCATGCACTCACTTCCCGGACGTGTGGATAAGCGGGCTTTAACGAGTTTTGCAGGTGCTGATGATTGATCCCCCTCTCCACTGCGTGTAGGTGTAGAGACAACCGACAAACACAGTGTAATGTGGCAGCGACGGTGGTGTCAAATCGGCCAGTAAACCGCGAACTAGCTAAAAGCGTCGGTGATGTGGCAGCGACGGCATAGGAGCTGAGACAGTGGTTAAGATCGCAAATGTGCAAGATAATTGGATATCACGGGAGTGGTTAAGGTCGCCAAGTGGAGCCATGCTGGAGCGCGCGGCCGGTTGATACACTCTGCATGGAGACCGCAGATTGTGGGAGCCTAAAGAACCAAGGTGCTTGGGCTGACAAACCTGGTGCCATGCGACGAGACAAATGCCTCCATCTCACGCTGTCCTTCCCAGCCCACAGAAACCCTCTCCGAAATTTATCAACACACCGGAAAACATATATATATATAGGGATCAAGGCCCAAATCCAGCATGTGGTAGACAGCGAGGAGATGTATTCACAACTTGGCCAAAGACAGCCCTCCAATCCATGGTTAGCAAAGCAGCCTCGCCTTTAAGCTTATTGGAGATCGATCTTGAAAAGCTTGATATGGAGAGAGGGAGGCACATCACATGTATTTGCAGGGGAGGTAAAAGGCTTACATTTTAGAACAGATTTAGTACCAGGTACGGTTATGGAGCAAATGACAGCGCCCTAGCTAGCCTGCAGGGGATTTGTTACAATTCGTAGGCGTACAATCGATCTACCGAGGCCAAGCAATCACAGCAAACATGACACCGAGATTTGGTAACGCAGTTCGGCGCTTAACGCCTACATCTGCGGGGCATGACTACGGGCGCTCCTCCCCATGTACTAGTCAAAGTACCGTCGACGACAAACCGGCCAAGGCAATACAGACGCACCAGATCTCAACGCCACGCCGGTCCGGCCGCCCCTGCCACGGGCGCCGGACCGTCCCCTCGTGATCTTGTGTCTAGCCTACCAGCTTTCGTCGTGTCTATTTGGGCTACCCCCGGTGCCTTTATATATTAGGCCAGGTTACACGTGTCCGACTCAAACACCTAACCTTCCGTTAATTACAAGTCCAATTGTAACCCTACACGTACACATATTCGACACATATTTCAACAAACTCCACCTTGGCGAATATGTCCTTCGCCGTCTTGAAGCCGTCATGTCCGAACCTCTGTATACCTGGACATGAACCATTAATCATGAGCTCCGTTGCTACTCCCTTGACTCCATATGACTCCACCTGCAACCATAGTCCCTTCCTTGTTTCACCACAGTCAATGCTCCCACGAAAATTAAGTTCTTCCTCACTCTTGTCTCGTGCTCCCAACTCTCCGGAGTATCCGTCCACCGCCATCACACAACGATCATAAAGTCACCATATCGACAACGCCGATGCATCGTCACCTTGGTAGCCTCGTCCTTGATCTATGTGAAAGTGAACAACTCACATATTAGGTGTCACAAATGAGAGTTACCTGAACTCATCATTCTCGCTATTGTTGACTGCATCTCTGAAAGCTGCCGTTGCCTTAAGTCATCTCCAGTCAAATTCACAACTGTCTCATCACCGCTTTCGTAGATTCTCCATGGCCGACTCATGTCCATCACTTGATGTCAATCCCGATAGACCCAGTCACCAACTCGAACCTGGTACTCGCCAACACTGCTTCAGAACCCCTGCACACATGTCAAACCTCATGTACGACCGTCCGTGCCCTGGTCCATCGCCGTGTCCCGTGCTTACCGCACACCTCGCCGCTATTACCGCGTCGAGCATCCACAATCTTGGCCAAGATCTTCAGGGTCGCGTACCCACAACACCTCAGGCCCCACTGTAGATACCACCAGTCATACATGACCGGTGCCGAGTTCCACGCATCTCTCCGAACCCTGAGCTCTAGTCCGAAACAACGTGCTTCTCGCCTTCCCGCTGATTAGGTTTCGACTCTCTGCTAGCTTACGCCGTAGCCCCTCCATCAGCCGAGTGGAATCGTTAGACTCCAGCTCCACCTTCAACATGACTCCATGGTAGATGATCAGTCCACCCCGCGCCTTGTCGACCTCAAGATCTCGATTGCGCTCCATCTTGAAAAAACCCTGCGCCATTGCATGTCGAAGCACGCATAACCATGCGCCGCGTGTTGCCACGCCCCAGAATTCGGACACCATCAGCCGTCACGCTCCTAAGTCGTCATCGCCGATCTTCACCGTATTCTGTCCCATCAGACTGTTCAGTCCAACCCAGCCGAACGTATCCGACTGCAACCATGCTCCACCTTGCGCCTAGTACACCCGCCATATTGTTGTGCACTGTCCGCGCCTTGTATATGCATAATCCTTCACGACACGTTCCATGCGTCTTGTCTATTTTAACAGTACACCCGCTAGCCTGCACATCTACTACCGATCACCATCCTGAAGAGCATTTAAGTTCCTTCCATTATAGCGATTCTCCTGGTAGCAATCCATGTGCACTTAGCATAAAACTGCAAAATAGTACAATCCAAAACCACTGCCATGGCTTCGTGCCTTGGAACTTGTGTCACTTTTTTTTTAAGTAACAAATCTGGTCAGCTGCTAGGCACTGCACGTCTGCCAGCCTCTGCGTACAGGTTTTGTGACCTGGGCCATATTCCGATCGATTGGCCTTCATGTCCTGTGCGCCAGCGGACTTGCTCGCATGCTGCTGGATGCAACACCAGCTCGCCTTAGTCCTCTGTGTACACGCCTGACAACACAAGCCGCTCGACCACGCAACCATGCTCGCCTCTCTAGCCCGTCTCGTACCTGTCGTGGCTACGTTCGTCCCATCCCCGCAACCGATCTCGTCGAGATCGATATGATCAGGAACGCCACGATTGATTCTGCACGCGCTGCTGCTGCCTGATACTTGCACGAGTTCCGCCGTCTTCCGATCGCCTCTCGTCCACATGCCGCTCTTTAACGACATCACACGAACAACGCCTGATCAAAAACATCGGTCCTCCTTCCTCTAGATCAACAACCGCAACCTCTAAACCTTGCTCTGATACCACTTGTTACAATTCGTAGGCGTACAATCGATCTACCGAGGCCAAGCAATCACAGCAAACATGACACCGAGATTTGGTAACGCAGTTCGGCGCTTAACGCCTACATCTGCGGGGCATGACTACGGGCGCTCCTCCCCATGTACTAGTCAAAGTACCGTCGACGACAAACCGGCCAAGGCAATACAGACGCACCAGATCTCAACGCCACGCCGGTCCGGCCGCCCCTGCCACGGGCGCCGGACCGTCCCCTCGTGATCTTGTGTCTAGCCTACCAGCTTTCGTCGTGTCTATTTGGGCTACCCCCGGTGCCTTTATATATTAGGCCAGGTTACACGTGTCCGACTCAAACACCTAACCTTCCGTTAATTACAAGTCCAATTGTAACCCTACACGTACACATATTCGACACATATTTCAACAGGATTGACCGTGAATGATACATTGAATATCGATCGTGTTAATTTATATCCAAGAGGACGCAAATTAAGACGAAACAAGAGCATACATCGCAAACAAGTGCGTACATGAATGTTACAAAACCATAACGCAGCTCAATCATATCATGCATCTCTGAAACTAAAATGCGCAAACATTACCGCTCAATTTTGTCCACGGAGACATACATATAGCTGATTAGACTAGTTGAATCGGTTGTCGTACGTCCCCCCGTCGCAACACAACAAAACTGGTGCTAACTCATGAACACGTACACCACATAATTCTTGGTTCTGCCAACCATTTGTAGGGATCAGCACGTGTGGGGTGGCGCCAACACGAGGGTTGCGGACAAGGCTCGGCGGCAAAACACCACCCCGTGAAAGCGTTTCTTTTGGAGCCTTGCATGCACCACGTCTCATCGCCTCCAAAAACCAACAAGTTCCTTATGCTCAACTCTCGTGCCGTTCAACGAAAATGCCAAAAATATCCAGCTAGCCAGCCAGACATGGAATTCTCCCGAAATAGCCCATAACTGTTCAAGGAAAAGTACGTATGTGTAAGCCTATAATATATGTGAATGGTATTGGTGCACTATCCATCATGTTTCCACTACACACATAGGTAATTAGGTAGGTCTAAGACTCTCTACATAATCATCATCTTTAGATATATATTTCCACAGCCAAGCCATATTCAAGTTAGCCGAGAATTAATTGTGCAGGTCAGCAGGTGCCAATGACCGGGAACCGCTAGCTAGCTAGCTCAAGTATGCATGATCACATGGTTGTCAAGTGGAGTATCGACCCGGCCGTAGCTCCATAGACGCGTGATATGGCTTTGTCGCGCTATAGCTCATCTTGTAATGCTGCCGCTGGCGCCATTGTTGTCAAGCCCACTCCGCAACAAGGCATCCCCCTGGTGCATGCCCCCTCACGAGCAGATTCGTTCGCCCTCACCGCCCGCGTTGCCCCACTACTCTCGTGCACACACGCAAACACGCGACGTCACAAGCTAGCTAGCTGCATACCAGACGAAACATATACTCCATTCTTTAACGTTTTACTTGTACGTGCGTGTGCATGCATAAGTCTCTGCAGATATTCATGGTCTTGCTGCACCGTGGTTTCACTCTCACTTGCATATACTACGTGTTACCTACTGTCGATCACATGGTAGCTGCTGCGGTGCTTACCTAATCGAGTTCTGTCGATCGTCGCCATTCCCAGAAAGAAAAAGAGAAGAAAAACTTATCACATCGGTCCTCTCTCTCTGCCTCTTCTGTCGACTCTATGGATCGGATAGAAATCATATCGTAAGTTGCCAGGGCAGAGGGGTACGTGCGTGTATTTAATCGAGCAATGCATGCGCACAAGGCAGCTATAGATCACGAGAACTCTATAAACTAAACTAGCATGCATGGTTAGTGACGTGGCCTTTCATTCTTTTTGTACGTGCTTGTGCTGTTCTGCATATACATATGGTAGAATATTGTGTGAATGCATGTGTGGATCGTTATGTGGTGAACGAGGAGAGAATTCCTTATCTAACACTCCTTTAAAATCATGTTCCTTATTCGACCCTGCGATTTTTTTTGTTCCTTAGTTGACACTGTTGGAGGTATGTCCTAGAGATAATAATATTCAGTTATTATTCTATGTTTAAATTCAGAATTAAGTTTATATCATCATGCTACAACCACTATAGCACTTGAAAAGTAAGTTTTCAAAACAAAAAAAAAACTTTGTGCGGGTGTGAATACATAAACAAACAAGACTTCATAATCTTGTCTCTAAGGTTAGCTTATGATTTGTGAGATGATCACATTTTCCTGATCATGCCCTTGATTAAAAGTCTAGCAAAACATAAGAGTTTATTGTTAGGGTAACAATAGTACTTGTCGAGACATCGTAGTAGTTTTCATAGACGGGGGTGCCATGAGACTACGGTAGAGACGTGGGGTAACGGGATCGCGTGGTGGACAGTGAACACAGGATTTACCCAGGTTCGGTACGTCGCGACAGTACGACGTGCCTACTCCTGCACTTCTCACTAATCAGGACTAAAGCCTGGATATAGAATTACAATGTGAGGTTTAGATCTAGCTATTCGCAGAGGATCAACTTCTCGGCGAGTTAGCCTATAGCTTCTTCTCTGTTATCCGTTATCAAACTTATCTCCCGTCCGGCTTTATATAATAGCCGGATTAAGGTTTACAGAATAGGAAACCTAGAAAACTACTATAACTTGGAAAGTAAGAAACCCGTCTTCTCCTTCAAGCCAGATCACGTGGGCCGCGATCCGGGTCCTTCTAGAATCCGGCTTCTGTGCGTCGAGTTACTGGGCCGCCCAATGGACCTTAGCCCACTACCACTTGGGCCACCCTGGTAATCCGGCACTTTGACTACCATCTGATATACCCCTATTTGGTATATATCCGACAGTAGCCCCAAGAAGGATTAAAACTCTGATTCTCCGTCTTTCGCCAAGTGTGCTTTGTCCGAGAAATCTCAATCAGCAGTCTTGATTCTTCTTATTCTTCTTTGAAAAGAGATGGTAACGTGAAACTCGGAATCCTGAAAATCCGGCTTTTCTCTCGCGATCCTTCGCGGAGAAGGAACTTCCTACGTCAGCGCTTGAGACGTGCTGACGTAAGGGACGCTTGTGAAAGAGCATGGTTCCCCCATGTGTGGTTTTGGTAATTGATGACAATCACTATGGACTAATGGTTGCATTGAGCTACACTTGTAGAGTTTCTCCACAGGCAATACTTGATGTCCATGTGTTGGATTCAAGATAATCAAGTGGTGACCAAGGTGCTATTCATGTGAATATCCCAAGTTTGGTCATGAGAGAGTTGAGCATATTGCAAGTATGTCTTGAAGAAGAATATTGTGTGAACATTCATCTTTACCTTCAAGACATCATTATTATGAAGAGAGAAGAAAAGATAAAAGGTTGATCAAGGCAAAGTGCTAAGCGATGGTTAATAGTGATCAACTCACAAAACAAGAAGATGCACCATGTGGTATCATGGTATCGTAAGTAATTGTTCATATAGCTTTGTGTTCTAACCCATTATATGTGTGTGTGGTATATCTATGTGGGGTTAGGCATCTTTCCATGGGCTTGCATCAAAAGGAAGATTTCATATAGTCCATGGTGGATGACGTCAAGTTGTGATCGTCATCAAGTTCGAGAAGTGCAAGTTCAAGGGAAGCATATCGAAGAGATCACATTCTTGAAGCTTGCCACTCTTTTGGAGATAATGTTAAAGTAAAGATATACTTAAAAGAGCCTCTCCCATAGTTGCATATGGGGGGAGCATCTTTGTGTCTTCATCAAGCAAAAAGAAATCAAGAAAGGTGTTCCATCTTGAGGAGGTCGAGATCGTCATATTATAGCTCAAGTGGAATGCTCAAGGCAAAGGTATGATCTTGATAGGTTTTCTATTTTACCGGTCTCATAGCATTAGGAGGGAGACCGGATTATAGGATAGATAACCGTACTATCAAGAGGGGCTCTCATATTAGCAACTTGATCGCATCACTCGGAGAGAGCTCAAACCTTTGCATACTTGGCATAACATTTCTTGGTTCTTATTTGTGTTTTCTCGATGTGTTGTTTTTGAGCTTGTCATGTGCTTCAATACAAGCTCAAGTTCATCAAAAACGGGTTTCGCATGAAAAACTTATTGCGTTTTTGATATTGGAGGTTTTACCGATTGTTCCTTTATAGAGAGGTAATAACTTTCATCATTTGGTTTTATCATCCAATTATGGACTATGATGTTTCTTTGCATAATCTTGTAGTGCTCGTTCTTACGATTTCAACGAGCCCAAGATCATCGAAAACGGAGTCCGGATGCAAAAGATATCGCGTTTTTAGTGAAGGACATTTTCTGAAAACTGGTAGGCCGGCCCCAGGCCGGGGTGGGCTCCCCAGGCCGGACCCCTACCCGAACCGTCCGGCCTGGAGGCCGGCCTGGCCGGCCCGGGAGGCCGGGGTGGGGCAGAATGCCCCCAACGGGCTGTTTTTGGGGGCCTATAAAAGGGGGCTTCTTCCCCATTGGTTTCCTACCTTTTTAGCAAGTTTTCCCCCACCATTATTGACCTTTTTGGAGCTTGCTCTCTCTCTATTCCTCCATGATTCTTGCCTCCAATTAGTGGGAAAAGAGAGAGGAGATCTAGATCTATTATCCCACCAATCCATCTCTCCTCTTAGTGAGGGGAAAGTCTTTGGATCTAGATCTTGTGGATTCATTTGTTGAGTTCTTCCTCTCTTCTCCCCCCATAGCATTTGTTGCTTTGGTGGGATTTGAGAGTGAAGGATTTGAGCACTTCTTGTGTTCTTGCCATTGCATAGGTTGCATCGGTTTGAGTTCTCTACGAGGATTCGTTCGAGTGAAAGGTTGAGAAGCTTGTTACTCTTGGGTTCTTGGAGTGCCCTTGAGCTTGTCCTTTTGGGTACTTGGAGTGCCCTAGACGGTTGTTGTTGTCTCGGAGTTTTGGTAGCTCCGGACCTTGTTGCTATCTCGGAGTTTTGGTGGCTCGCGGGATATTGTTGGGAGCCTCCAATTGAGTTGTGGAGATTGCCCCAACCTTGTACGGGATCGGTGACCGCCCTCAAAGGTCCCATAGTGGATCGTGGCACTCCGCATTGGTGGAGGCACGAGGAGAATAAGGTGAGCCATTGGGCGCTTGGAGTCATTGTGACTCCACACCTCTCCAACGGAGATTAGCTTCCATTGGGAAGTGAACTTCGGGATAAATCATCGTCTCCTCGTCTCTCGGTTATTTCTATACCCGATCTCTTTACTTATGCAATTTACTTTGTGATAGCCATCGAGCTTGAAGTAACATATCTTGCTATCACATAGTTGCTTGAATTGTTTAGCATAAGTTGTTGGTGCACATAGGTGAACCTAGTTTGTTTAGGTTTTGGCTTGATAAATTAAACGCTAGTTTTATTCCGCATTTATTCAAGCCTTAACCGTAATTATTTTTAAACGCCTATTCACCCCCCCCCCTCTAGGCGACATCCGTGTCCTTTCAATTGGTATCAGAGCCGGGTCTCTCTTCATAGGGTTTCACAACCTAGAGAGTAAAGATGTCGGCTAAGGGATTAGTGCACAATGACACTTTTATATTCGATGGCACAAATTATAATACTTGGAAAATTAGTATGCTTAATATTTTTAAGGACATGGGTCCAAATATAGAGAAAATTGTAGATATGGGTTTTTCTACTCCAACGGGTATTGATTGCTCTTTAGAGGATGATAAAAACTTATATCTCAATACTCAAGCTACTAATGTGTTTTTCAAATATTTGAGTATTGTAGTTCTTGAGTCAATTAGGCCATCTTGGAAAGCTCATGATATTTGGACCAAGCTTCAAGATAAATATGATGTGTCCAAAAGTTGTGGTGATGATTATACTCCCTCCACCTCCGGGCGTGATGAGTTCTCAACTTCTTCTACCTCACCAACATGTGTCAAGGCACAACATAATGATATGGTGAGTAGTGACAAAAATTGCAATCTTGATAGTATGCTTATTGTTGACGATTCTTCATCTCTATCTTATTGCTATACTTTGTCTATGGACTTAAACACACCTAGCACCCAAAATGATTTACATACTTGCGTTGATAGTTCATGCATATCATGTAAAAATTCCTTGACTAAATCTTATAATGATATGCTTGATACATCTTGTTTCCATAGTAAAAATGGTTGTATTTCCTCTAGTACTTGTGTTACTAACCATGTAGAAGAAACTCAACATTCCATGGAACAAGATGTGGATTTAAGTGGCGCTTCAAGTAATGGTTCATCATCATCTACCATATCTCACTTTTGCCTTATGGCTAAAGGTTCAAAGGTAGCTCCTACTTTGAACGCCAATGTATCTAGTGATGATGATGATGAATATGATGGTGATGAGGATGATGATGATGATGATGATGACGATGATAATGACAATGATTCGTTAATGGAGAAAGGTAAAATGATTCACAATATCCTTTATGAGGATAAAGATGCTTGTGCCAATTTCCTAGAAATCATTAGAGCATTTGATAGGCGCAATATCACCATTAAGGATTTGGAAGCATGCATTGACGCGTGTTATAGCCGCGAGCGTGATTATTCCAATGAAATTGCAAAACTAGAGGAAGCTCTTGTAGAAGAACAAAATATCAATGAATCTCTTGAAGAGACTTTTACTCTAGAGTTATCAAAATTAAAGGACTCTCATAATAGAAATCTTGAGGTGGTTAATTGTCTTAAAACTAAAAATGATGAGCTAAAAGTCGAACATACTCAACTTAAAGCTTCATATTCAAAAGGACTTGCCAATTTGCCTTCTCCTATTTCTATTAATTATGATGCTTGTGCTACTAACTCTATTTCTCGTGAAGCATCTACATTGAAGGAGAATGTTGACCTAAGGTCTCAACTTGAGTTGCTAACTAGCAATTATGGGAAATTGGAAGAAAGTCATGAAAAGCTCTTAGGCTCTCATGAGGATCTTTTAGTCTCACATGATAAGCTAAAGTTAGCTCATGAGGCTATTACTACCAAGGTGATATCTTGTGAGCCTCATGTGTACATTAGCACAAACTCTACTCAAAATTCTATTTTGCCTCGTGCTAGTCCTATTAATTCATTCACTCATAATATCGCTACATCTTGTGATGAATTGCTTTCCATGCCTTGTTGCTCTAACAATGAATCATCTACTTCCTCTATTACTTGTGTTGCTACTAACCATGTAGAGGAAATAAAAGAGCTCAAGGTCCAAGTCGCTTCTTTGAAGAAAGACTTGGAAAAGCGTCATGGGAAGTCCGCACTTGACAACATGTTGAGTGTACAAAGATTACCCAATGACAAGAGTGGACTTGGATTCAACTCCAATAATAACAAGAAGTCCAATATAAAGAAGAATCATATAATCAACAAGAACAAGAGCCAAGAACAAGTCAACAATTCGTCCAAGATTGTTTGCTTCAAGTGCAATGTTGAAGGGCACCATGTTAGGTCTTGCCCATTAAAGAAGAAGCCTCTTAGTGAGAAGCAACAAGGGAAGCGGCCACAAGTTCAATCTCATGCTCAACCTCAAGATGAAGAAAGGCTTCTTCCCAAGAAGAATCAAGTTATAATTCCTCAAGTTGAGAAATCAACTAAGAAGAAAGGAGGAAGCCGATGTTGCTACTTATGCCGTGAAAAGGGCCACCTTGCTTCCTCATGCACTAATGGTACCTTATCCAACCCTATCATTATTATGATGTTTATTCCCTTCGGAAGGATAAGGTTGGCAATGTGTTTGCCAAATATTTTGGCTCTCAAAGTGGTGTTAAGAAACGAACCATTTGGGTTGCCAAGCCTATTGTGACTAACCTCTTAGGACCCAACTTGGTTGGGGACCAACAAGCTAAAACTTGATCAATAGGTGTTGTTGGAGGGCATTGGAGACTTGGCTATCTTATGAAGAATTAAGGGATCTTCATCAATTATATTTACTCAAGCCAAGTCATTTGTATCATCATATATCTATCTCCTATCCAATGTGTCTCCTTGCGGTAACTTGTATTTAAATTATATACATTAAAAGTTGCTTGCCCCTTGCATGTGTTAGTTTTGTGTCTAGCATGTGTTTGTATATGGTGTGCTTACTAATTACCTATCTTGAGTAATCTAGTATGTGTTTGTTGGTTTGCACTCCATGTACTTGTTTGTTTTGTGTTGAGCCTTTATTGCAATTTATGATTAATTTAAGTTGACTCTTTTGAGAGATTAATGAACTATCTCATTTTGGGGGAGTGGTGTGCTTACCACCTCACAATCCTAAAATATGTGTACATGAGGTATATCACTTATTATTAACGTGACAAGATTATATAGTCTCCATGTGGTATTTCATTCTCATGAGAAATTCGAATTTCACAATGTTCATTAATTATCTCTTATTTGATTTCACTTGCCTCTTGTTGAAAAGAAATGGATTATCACATTATGGGGGAGTAATAAGCTATGTGCATATTACAATCCTAGAAAATGTGAACATGTGAGGTAATGCCACTTAGAATTGATATTCTAAATTATATTGTTACTACGTGGCATGATTAGCTCAAACAAGTTCCATACTTGCTTAAATGAGTTTTTGTATCTCATATTTTGGTTTGTTGAATTTGAGAGAGTTTCTTCGTGCGGTGTTCCTCAAATGTGCACTAGTATTTATTGTTTGGGAAACCGGTTGCTTCAATATATATTAAGAATTGCTTTGCATGATAATTTTACTAGTTGAAGCATGGTAATTAACTCATATCCTTTTCCATAAACTTTTGTGTTTCAACATGATCACGAATATTTTTGCAACATACCACCTAAAATTAACACCATACCCTCCTTGTCCTTGGACAAGTGACAACCATATTTGTGGTAGAAGTTATTGATCATATTTACATTATGCTTTGCTTCCATTTATATTATCGACGAGAAATTGTTTTGTATGAACTCACATTGTCTTCCTTGACTCGTGAATATCTATGTGTTATAATCAAACAAAATTCTAGTGTAATGGTTGTAAGAAAAGTGAGGATCCCCTTATAGTGCTTTTGTATTAAAATGCAAACATCTATATAATGCATAAGTCATGGGAGAGCTATATTACTTCCTTTAGAACACTATATTTTCAATTGGATCTCTTGGCACTTAATGAAAGTTTCTATTGTATGCATGCGAAGAGTGATGATTCCATTTGTGTGCAAAATTCAAAAATCATGCATAGATCATGGGGGAGCTATCATAGATTCTTTTTGAACACTAGTTATCATCAAATGATATTAGATCTTTTTAAATTGGTATTTTAATCAATATCTTGTGAGTTTGTGGAAGGCACAACTTTTATTTTTTTATTACTTTGTGCCATCATAAAAAGTGTAGAGGGCTTGGTTATCTCATTCCTTGTTTTTCATTCTATTGTTTTGAATGAGATAAGTCTTTGATCATATTTTACATAGACATCCTCTATGCTCATTTGTTTTGCTTTGAGGCCCTTAATTTCTATTTATTTGGAGTTTGATATCTCACTCATAGATATTTGCTTCAATTGACATCTCTTGGAATTTGACATGGTTCATTTGATGTCTATTGGGATCTCAATATTTTACTCCTTGATGCATTTTTATTTAGTATCCCCCAAGTGATAAGTATTTCCTTTGGTATTTTATTTTTACAATGATATATTTTCTAATTGGTATCTTATCAATCATGAGTTGATTGACATGTTCCTAAATCCTATTTTGAGTGTTTGATCACAACATATGGAAGGACTAACGTGTTCCCTAAGTTTACTCAGAAAATATCATGGATAAAGTGCAACCATATCTACCCGTAAACCACATGCAAGTTGCAGCAATAAGAGAGAAAAGTCTACGGAAAAATATGTGGAAGAAAGAAGAAGAAACGGAGAAGAAAGGAGAAAGATAGAAGGAGAAAGGGGGTGACCGGCCTGACCGGTCCCCTAGGCCGGGTTGGGCGCTGCAGAGTGGGGGACCCCCCCCCCCCCCAACGACCATTTTCTCTCTCCCGGGTATAAAATGAAATGTTTCTTCTATCTTTAGATTGCATGCATAATTATTAGTGTATATGTTATGGCATGTTTATTTTCCTTGATCCAATATTTATATAGAATAATATCCATAAATCCTAAATTGGCTAAGATGTTCATGATATTCAATTTCTTATCTATATGCCTATATTCATGTGGATTGAATCCTATATATTGTAGTTTGTGTAATTACTTTGGACCCAATGAGTTTGGGGACCATTTTTGTACTTAAATATGTTTTAGGTACATTTCATATGCGTTGGATGCTTGCCTCATTCACAAAGAAGGTGTTATCAATACATGCTTATTGGAGTCAAGCTATGATGATTGATGAATTCTTATATAGTACAACATCACCAATGCTACCTCGGTAACAAGTATCTATCTCATGCATATACTCTAACATTTCAACCTTTTGAAGGTTGTATCATGGCATGAAACATATTTACTCCTTGTGATATTTGTTGCTTTTATCAAAACGTCCCAACTATCTCTGTTTCCCTTATTGATGTTCGTGACGTCTTTGATGTGTTTTTGTTGGAAGGTCATTCATATCCTCTAAAAAAAATGCTTTCAAGCAAAGATCTTATTATCATATTTATGTCTTCGAATTGGATATCTCGCTCTTTCTCTTTGTAACTATATTGTGTGTACATGTTTCTTTATGGATGTACATCATCATGATTGTGGTCTATTTAAGAAACTTATACACATGATAAGAATTACATGTCTTATTGGTATCCTAATGGTTCGGTGTCCATCCTTTTATTGATAACTTCTATTATGGCTTAACCATCTCTTACTCCAAGTGATATGCCTTATTTTCTTTTATGATCACTTGCACTTGCTTTGAGTTTTGAACAACAGTGGGGGAGTTATGATTCCATTTTTGTGCCCTTTGCGTTCAAAATGCAAATATTTCTAAATCATGCACAAATATTGGGGAGCTCCTCTATTTTCTTTAAAAACACTCATTTTCTCAAACCATAATATACCTTGTTCGTTTGGTTTGTTGGATCTCTTGTTTGTTTGCTTCTCTTTAGGAGAATATTAGATTTGTATACCATCTTATTTGCAATCTTTGGATCCTTGGTATAGTTCCTCCCATTATTCATCATTGGATAAGTGTATTTGATTTCACTCATATTATGAGAAGTGCATAGCCTACGGAGGAACCCTTACTATATTGGCCATCTAAAATTTCTATGATCCCATTTTGGAAATGGATGCCAATGGGGGAGAAAGTTTTGAGGGTTTAAGAAATTTTGGTTTTGTTCTTAAACATTTTCCTTTCATGCTCATGCAACCTTGCTTGTCTATTTGCATGGTAGGTAAAATTCATTATATAAACCCTCGTAAAAGAGTTTGTCATCAATTACCAAAATGGGGGAGATTAAAAGAGCATGGTTCCCCCATGTGTGGTTTTGGTAATTGATGACAATCACTATGGACTAATGGTTGCATTGAGCTACACTTGTAGAGTTTCTCCACAGGCAATACTTGATGTCCATGTGTTGGATTCAAGATAATCAAGTGGTGACCAAGGTGCTATTCATGTGAATATCCCAAGTTTGGTCATGAGAGAGTTGAGCATATTGCAAGTATGTCTTGAAGAAGAATATTGTGTGAACATTCATCTTTACCTTCAAGACATCATTATTATGAATAGAGAAGAAAAGATAAAAGGTTGATCAAGGCAAAGTGCTAAGCGATGGTTAATAGTGATCAACTCACAAAACAAGAAGATGCACCATGTGGTATCATGGTATCGTAAGTAATTGTTCATATAGCTTTGTGTTCTAACCCATTATATGTGTGTGTGGTATATCTATGTGGGGTTAGGCATCTTTCCATGGGCTTGCATCAAAAGGAAGATTTCATATAGTCCATGGTGGATGACGTCAAGTTGTGATCGTCATCAAGTTCGAGAAGTGCAAGTTCAAGGGAAGCATATCGAAGAGATCACATTCTTGAAGCTTGCCACTCTTTTGGAGATAATGTTAAAGTAAAGATATACTTAAAAGAGCCTCTCCCATAGTTGCATATGGGGGGAGCATCTTTGTGTCTTCATCAAGCAAAAAGAAATCAAGAAAGGTGTTCCATCTTGAGGAGGTCGAGATCGTCATATTATAGCTCAAGTGGAATGCTCAAGGCAAAGGTATGATCTTGATAGGTTTTCTATTTTACCGGTCTCATAGCATTAGGAGGGAGACCGGATTATAGGATAGATAACCGTACTATCAAGAGGGGCTCTCATATTAGCAACTTGATCGCATCACTCGGAGAGAGCTCAAACCTTTGCATACTTGGCATAACATTTCTTGGTTCTTATTTGTGTTTTCTCTATGTGTTGTTTTTGAGCTTGTCATGTGCTTCAATACAAGCTCAAGTTCATCAAAAACGGGTTTCGCATGAAAAACTTATTGCGTTTTTGATATTGGAGGTTTTACCGATTGTTCCTTTATAGAGAGGTAATAACTTTCATCATTTGGTTTTATCATCCAATTATGTACTATGATGTTTCTTTGCATAATCTTGTAGTGCTCGTTCTTACGATTTCAACGAGCCCAAGATCATCGAAAACGGAGTCCGGATGCAAAAGATATCGCGTTTTTAGTGAAGGACATTTTCTGAAAACTGGTAGGCCGGCCCCAGGCCGGGGTGGGCTCCCCAGGCCGGACCCCTACCCGAACCGTCCGGCCTGGAGGCCGGCCTGGCCGGCCCGGGAGGCCGGGGTGGGGCAGAATGCCCCCAACGGGCTGTTTTTGGGGGCATATAAAAGGGGGCTTCTTCCCCATTGGTTTCCTACCTTTTTAGCAAGTTTTCCCCCACCATTATTGACCTTTTTGGAGCTTGCTCTCTCTCTATTCCTCCATGATTCTTGCCTCCAATTAGTGGGAAAAGAGAGAGGAGATCTAGATCTATTATCCCACCAATCCATCTCTCCTCTTAGTGAGGGGAAAGTCTTTGGATCTAGATCTTGTGGATTCATTTGTTGAGTTCTTCATTGTTCTTCCTCTCTTCTCCCCCCATAGCATTTGTTGCTTTGGTGGGATTTGAGAGTGAAGGATTTGAGCACTTCTTGTGTTCTTGCCATTGCATAGGTTGCATCGGTTTGAGTTCTCTACGAGGATTCGTTCGAGTGAAAGGTTGAGAAGCTTGTTACTCTTGGGTTCTTGGAGTGCCCTTGAGCTTGTCCTCTTGGGTACTTGGAGTGCCCTAGACGGTTGTTGTTGTCTCGGAGTTTTGGTAACTCCGGACCTTGTTGCTATCTCGGAGTTTTGGTGGCTCGCGGGATATTGTTGGGAGCCTCCAATTGAGTTGTGGAGATTGCCCCAACCTTGTACGGGATCGGTGACCGCCCTCAAAGGTCCCATAGTGGATCGTGGCACTCCGCATTGGTGGAGGCACGGGGAGAATAAGGTGAGCCATTGGGCGCTTGGAGTCATTGTGACTCCACACCTCTCCAACGGAGATTAGCTTCCATTGGGAAGTGAACTTCGGGATAAATCATCGTCTCCTCGTCTCTCGGTTATTTCTATACCCGATCTCTTTACTTATGCAATTTACTTTGTGATAGCCATCGAGCTTGAAGTAACATATCTTGCTATCACATAGTTGCTTGAATTGTTTAGCATAAGTTGTTGGTGCACATAGGTGAACCTAGTTTGTTTAGGTTTTGGCTTGATAAATTAAACGCTAGTTTTATTCCGCATTTATTCAAGCCTTAACCGTAATTATTTTTAAACGCCTATTCACCCCCCCCCCCCTCTAGGCGACATCCGTGTCCTTTCAGCTTGGTTTTCACGCGGGAAACCCAGTAACGTATCTCTGACAGATTCTCACGGGAAACGAGGAGATAGCTATCATTACCCTGTCGTTTCATTTCCCGGATTTTCCGGCGAGTGACACGCGTTGATCATCCAACGGTCAAAATAGCCGTTGGCACGTATCTTGACGGATTTCCGGCTATAAATAGCCGTCTTCGTCCTCGCTGAAACCCTTCCGCACGCTCACTCTCCACGCCATTGCCGCGCACGAGCCCTCAAGCGAAGAACAGTCCGTGAGCATGAAACGCACCCAGAGCACCACCGGAAACGCAACGCGCCGCCACCAAATGGCATCCTCGCCGTCGTCCCCTACTCGCTCCGCCGCGCTCACCGTCGACGACATCATCAACGACTTGGATCCGCAGCTTGGATCCCCAAAGCACGCCGGCGGCGAGCCGGAAAAGACCGCGGCCTCTGCGGCAGGCGGAGGTGACCTTTCCGCCGCCGCGAACCTCACGGGCTCGAGCTCCGTTCCCTCCCCGCCGTTTGCTCCCGAGACGGCGGAGGAGAAGATCACATTCCATGGCGATGAGCATACCGTCGCCGGAGCTAACAAAGCAACGGAATTCGTCGGCAACTGGAGTCCGAGTAACACTCCTCTCCTCCTCCTTCGACGAATGTCAAAAGAGGGATTAATAGTTAAAGGCAAATGGCGGAACTCGGAAGGCGAACTCGAGCCCAAACCAAAAGACGGAGAACGCGTCCTCCTTACCTCTCACATCGCGAGAGGTATGGGTTTACCTCCTTCCGCCTTCTTCTTAGACGTCCTTAACTACTATGGCGTCCAGCCACATAATCTTACTCCAAACTCCATCCTCCATCTAGCTAGTTTTCAAGCCCTTTTTGAAGGGTATCTCGGAATAACTCCTAGTCTAGATTTTTGGCAATATTGCTTTGAGGTAAAACATAACATCACAAGAGGAATTTCTCCTATCTGCGGAACTATATCCTTCGCCCTTCGGAAGTTCAGAGAAGATTGGTACCCAACGATAGAAATGCCGGAACCTGCCCAATCTTGGCTAGGTTCTTTCTTCTACCATCAGGACATCCCATTCCCTGGTAAGGAAACCGGGGTTCCTCCATTTGTTAATTCCGCCGCCATCCCTCGAGAGAGTTGGACAGTCGTAGCAGTACAAACATTGCCGGAAAACCTGATGAGGATAAAACGACGTATCGCCAAACTTACTTCCTCTCAGCCTTCTTTAACTGGGAAGGATACCATTTTATGCTGGTTTGGACGCCGCATTCAATCTCTTTCCTTTCATTCCCGGCTTCTTTGCGAATACAAAGGGCCAGAAGATAGCATGAGGGGGACAGATAAGGCTTACACCAAGAATGATTTTATGAAGCGGCTTCACCAACTGGTTGCCACCAGCGATCAAATTGAAGAAAGTCTGGCGATTTATCACGTGGAAAATCTGGTCCCAAAGGTATTTATACTTTTCCTTGCTTCCGAGTTTTCTTCAGATTAACTTTTTCTCTGACTTTTAACATAACGTTAATTCTTTCCTAGTTCGACGAACTTCAAGGAGCTGATCTTGCTTCCGACATCGAGCTTAGCGAATTACATGCTAGCTTTTATAATAATCGAAAACGCAAAAGGCAAGTGACTTTCGGGAAAACGGTAACTGTTGACGGAATTCCCATCGCCACCTCCAGGTAATTTACTGGAGCTTCCCTAGTTATCATTTTCCTTTGGTTCTTCAAGATTTTTATTTCCCGGATGTTCTCCTTTCAGCCTTGCCCCAACTCCTCTGAAGGCAAAGAAGTTGAAGAAACATAAAGCTGTTATTAAAGAAGAATCTTCTTCTGCAACCACGGGCGTGAGGGGGAGAACGGAAACACAGACGGATGGAAATCTCCGGCCATCTGTTGGAAACGAACCCATCTCCAATTTGAACAGCAATATCCAGATAAAGGAAGAACCATTCGACGACCTTGGATATATTCGTCCAGAGGCTAATAAATTCTTCACTCCTGCCCCTCTGATTCGCCCTTGGCCACAAGATTAATTGTTCGCAATGATTTCGTATTTTCACCTCGTCAGATCATACAAGATGGCCTTCATCACGTTGGGATTCTTTTCTCGGAGTATGCAAAAGAATTCAACGAGACTTTGGCAAACTTGCGAGAAATGAGCCAGGTAATACTTCCAGCCCCCAAGCATTAAGTTGAAAGCCTGACTTCTTCTTAATGCTTCTTACTATGCTTGTTAATACTTAAGCATTTGGCTTTCATTTCCATGTTGCAGCATTCTGCTGATGCCATAAACTTAGAAGTTTTTAATAAACTTAATCTCAAGAATGAAGAGGTGAAAACCCTTCATTCTATTATTAAGTCTAAGGATAATAAGCTGGCATCATCTCAGCTACAGTTATCGGAAACAACAGGTATGATTTTACTCTGTTTTATCCGGATTATCCATAAGCATTTTCCCGAGATATTTTTAAACTCGGAATTTTTTACTTGATTTTCAGCTGCTTTGGCTAAGGCCAAGGAAGTAGTCAAAGACGCCAGCAATTCCGAACGTCTTCGCAAGGAGAATTCGGACCTTCATGAGGAGCTTATGAAGGTTCGAGAAGAACTGGAAGCCAGTAACCTGGCCCTTGGAATTGCTCAATCCAAGGCTTCCGAACAGGCGGAGAAAGATAAATCCACTATCTAGGATTTGGAAAGTATCTTAATCCTTCGCCTAAAGGAATGTTCCGAAATTGACAAGGTTCTCGGTGAGTGTTATTTCATTTACCGATTCATCCATGTCTTTCTTTCTTTCTCTGTTTTGTCACCTAACCTTTTTGGAGGCTTGTTTCGACAAACAGGGAATTATCCAGGTCTTTCTCGCATTGACAAAATCCGAGCCTTTGGTAAGGTATGGAATGCTATCAGAAATGCTGGGATGCAACTGATCAGCAAGTTCTTCCCTGCGAGTACCATAGAATTCTCGGAGATTTATAAACTTCTGGGTGTTATCCTGGAGGTGGCGGAATCCAGGGAGTCCTCCTTACGCTTCGCTGCACGGGGTGGTGCACGCATGGCCCTAGGCCTTATGCGTATGCATTACCCTGGTGCCAAATCTTAGCGTGTGGCATCTGGTATTCCTCAAGCATACACAGAGAACCAACGAGCCAGCATCTTTGATGAAATCAAAGTCCATGCTACCAAGATTGCCTCTATGGTAAACATCTCTATCACCTATCCGGAAGAGAAGGTCACTGAAGCCCCCGAGAATGACAGCAGCGACGAAGACTCGGATGCTTGAAGGGCTATCCTGATCCTGGATGGCGGAATTTAAACAATAGGAGCATTACTGCATTTTTACAATGTAATTCATATTGTAATGCTTCTATTCCTTTTGTATAAACAAGAACTCCGTCTTTTGCAGTTTTTAATTATGAAATTCTTTGCAAGGTTTTCGGGTTTTAATATTCCTTTGCCTTCTAAGTTCTCTGGCTTATATGTTTTAACTGTCCTTAGTGTTTGAAATGTCTTAATAGTATTATGAATCGTCATGCCGAGTAACTGGGTAGAACCAATCAGCTTGAACTCGGAAACATGGATCATACTAAAAGCCTTTTTACTAACTAGCTTCAGTGACCCAACACATAAACAATCAGATAATACTTAGAGAAAAGTAAGGAATTTTTTGAAACTTGGGCACGCAGGCACAATCCGAGTTTCCTTTAGCCGTTAGCAAGCTGAAATTCATTCAGTTTTTAAACACCGAGCACGCAGGCACAATTCGGGTTAACATTGAGTATTTTGTAAGATCATTGGGAAATAGATAAGGTGGAATCATGCTTTGTACTATAATGAACTTGTAAAAACATGGATATCAAAATTCCGACAACTTTATTTCATGATCTCAAAGATGTCTACATAGAAATTGAACTAAGTATAGAAGGGACGTAACTGCTGGATGCTCCAAGGCCTCTTTGTCTCTCCTAGTTCATCATCTATCTTTCTCTTTCTTTTGTGATTCGGCTTCTCGGGATCATCTTCCGTGTCCCGAATATCTACAAGATAATATGACCCATTTTTCATAGCTTTGCTGATTACAAATGGTCCTTCCCAGACTGGGGCCAATTTGTGCTTTCTTTGCTGCACCAATCTCAGCACTAAGTCACCTTCTTAAAAAGAACGATGCCTGATTTTCCGACTATCGTAACGTCGCAAACCTTGCTGGTAGATGGCGGATCGTTGAAGCACAAGCTCGCGTTCCTCTTCTAGGAGATCAACGGCATCCTGTCGTGCTTCTTCGGCGTCTGAGTCATCGAACTCTTGCACTCTTTGACTGTCATGGATCATGTCCGTTGGAAGGATAGCTTCCGCCCCATAAACTAGGAAAAACGGGGTTTGCCCAGTTGACCTATTTGGCGTCGTTCGAATACTCCAAAGCACGGAAGGTAACTCTTCTACCCATGCTCCAGCTGCTCTGTGTAGAGGGGATTCGAGTCTTGGGCGTATTCCTTGCAGGATTGAGCTATTCATTCTCTCAACCTGTCCATTGGATTGCGGGTGTGCCACAGATGCGAAATCTAGGTGAATTCCCGTTTGTCGGCAATATCTTGCCAACTCCCTAATGGAGAAATTTGTCCCGTTGTCGGTTATTATGATGTGTGGAACGCCGTATCTCATTACCAAGTCAATGATGAAATTTCTGGCAGTTGCACCATCCAGCTTTTTGATGGGTTTGGCCTCCACCCATTTGGTATACTTATCCACTGCTACGAGTAGATGTGTAAGTCCACCCCTTGCAGTTTTGAACGATCCCATCATATCTAGTCCCCAGACCGCAAACGGCCATGTAATGGGGATAGTTTTGAGTGCTTGGGCCGGCAAATTAGTCTGCTTTGGCGTAATATTGACACCCAGCGCACGTATTAACTATGTGCTCGGCATCTGTCTTGGCTGTTAGCCAGAAAAACCCAGCGCGGAATGCTTTTTTAACTATGCTTTTTGATTGAGCATGATGTCCGCAATCTCCGGCATGGATTTCTTCCAGTATTTCTCGTCCTTCTTCTGGTGAGATACACCGCTGAAAAATTCCGGAAGTACTACGTTTATACAGACAATTGTCAATTACCACGTACCCTTTGCATCGACGCTGTATTTGTCTTTGCAAGACTTCGTCTGCTCCCTCCGGGTACTTCTGATTGACGAAGAAGTTTAGATACGGAATTGTCCAGTCTGGTTTGACGAGCATAACTTCAATTGATTCGGAAGTCAGAGGATAATCAACATCTCCACCTTTTATGGATGGTTCGTGCAAATGCTGGACGAATACACCTGGTGGTAAGGTTTTTACCCTCTCTGATCCCATGCGGGCTAACGCATCCACGTTCCAATTTTCCTCCCTTTTGATGTGGAGTACTTCAAATCCAAAGAAACAGATGGCGAACTCGTCCACCGTTCTCCGGTATTCGGCCATTATAGGGCTTTTGGCGTCCCAGGTTTGGTTAAGATGATGTTGTACCAAATCCGAGTCGCCATAGCATAAGATGCGCTTTACTCCTATTTCCTTTACAATATGCAAGCCCTGAAGCAAAGCTTTGTATTCTGCCACGTTATTACTGGCGTTGAAGTGTATTTGCAATACGTACTCCATTGTGTCTCCCTTAGGGGATTTTAAGACTACGCCGGCGCCAGCGCCCTCCTTCATCTTGGATCCGTCAAAGTGCATGACCCAGTATTCGGACTCCGGCATTGGTGTTTTCTCCATTGCTTCCGTCCAGTCGGCGACAAAATCTGCCAAAACCTGGGATTTTATTGCCGTCCTTGGCTGATACTTAATGTGGAAGGCAGCCAGCTCGATACCCCATTTGGCGACTCGGCCAGTTGCCTCCGCATTGTTTATAATGTCCCCTAGTGGTTCTTTACATACCACCGTTATGGAATGCCCTTGGAAGTAATGGCGCAGTTTTCTTGATGCGAAAAACACACCATATGCCAGTTTTTGATAGTGTGGGTACCTCTGTTTAGACTCGAAAAAAACTTCACTTATGTAATATACCGGATGCTGGTCTGGTATGCTTTGTTCGTCTTTCTTCCGCTCCACAACGTTTACCGCACTAATAACCCTATTTGTAGCCGTGAGGTACAATAACATAGGTTCTTCGTCTTTTGGGGATGCCAAAATCGGAGCTTTCATCAAAGTTTCCTTTAACTGGGTTAACGCTGCATCAGCCTCTTCTGTCCACTCGAACTTGTCGGATTTCTTCAGCAACTTGTAGAGTGGTAAGGCTCTATCCCCCAGCCGACTAATAAATCTGCTGACGGCAGCGGCGGAACCCGTCAATCTTTGGACATCTTTCACACACGTAGGTTTCGAGATGTTCAAGATGGCTTTGATCTTTTCCGGGTTAACCTCTATTCCTCTGTGAGAAACGATGAAACCCAGAAGTTTTCCTGAGGGAACCCCGAATACGCACTTAGATGGATTTAACTTTATCTTGTATGTGCGCAAGTTTTCGAAAGTTTCTCGCAGATCCTCAAGGAGTGTATCTTTTTCCTTGGTTACGACAGCAATATCGTCCATGTAAACATGTACGTTTTTGCCAATCTGACTATGCAAATAACGTTGCATGCAACGCTGGTAGGTTGCACCTGCGTTCTTCAGGCCAAATGGCAGGGTTACGTAATAGTATGTCCCGTATGGGGTTATGAAAAAATTCTTAATTTGATCTTCCTTTTTCATGCTTATTTGGTGGTACCCGGAGTATGCGTCCAAAAAGCACAAAAGCTCAGAGCCTGCAATGGCATCTATTATTTGATCGATTCGCGGTAACGCGAACCTATCTTTCAGACACAATTTGTTCAAGCCTGTGTAATCTATACACATTCTAAGAGCAGTAGTGTCTTTCTTTGGTACTAATACCGGATTTGCAGACCATTCAGTGTGGATTACTTCCTGGATGAAATCTGCTGCTAAAAGCCGGATAATTTCCTTGCCAATAGCCTTCCGTCTTCTTCCGTCAAATCGACGGAGACCTTGTTTGACGGGTTTTGATCCTGGAATCACCTTGAGTTGGTGCTCAGCAAGTTCCCTGAGTACGCCTGGCATGTCAGCTGGACACCAGGCAAAAATATCCCAGTTCTCACAGAGGAACTTGGTGAGCTCGCCTTCCTATTTGTCGGTCATCCCAGTCCCTACGACGATGAACTTTGTCGGATCTTTAGGGTCTAGGATTACCTACTTTGTATTTTCGGACGCCTTGAAGCTGTCTGTTGGCTTTCGAGTTTCTTTTCCTGCCGGCATTTCTGTCGGCGATACCTCCTTGGCTAATTCCTTCAGTTCTTCCTTTGCTATTACTCTCTGAGCGCAAAGGGCGTTTTCTTTCTCCAACTCGTTTGCCAACTTGAAGTCACCAGCTATGGTGATTACTCCTCCTTTGGGTCCTGGCATCTTCAGCTTGTTATAAATATAACAGGATCTTGCCATGAATTTGGCGAAATCTGGACGCCCGAGTATTGCGTGATACACGCTTTCGAACGACACTACTTCGAAGGATACTTTTTCCTGCCGGAAGTGATCTTTATCTCCGAAGGTGACATCTAGGGAAATTTCTCCTAGGGATCGTGCTTGTCTGCCAGGAACAATGCCATGGAAGCGTATGTTGTTGTAATTGAGCTGGGACTCGAAAATCTTCAGATGCTTCAGTGTATCCAGGTACATTATGTTAATGCTGGATCCTCCATCCATCAGCACTCTTCTTGGCCTAGTATTCTGGACAATAGGGCTTACGACAAGAGCTTGTGTGCCGGGTTCAGGGATATTCCCGGGATGATCAGACTGATCCCAGGTAATTGGTGTGTTGGAGTACTTCAAGAATTTCGGGGTTGCCGGAACAACCGCGTTTATTTCTCGAAGTGTTCTTTTGGCCACCTTTGCTGACGGAGTTGCTAGGAATGTTAGCATTGCTTCTCCATCAACTCTCGGAAATTTGGGTTCGCCCTTTCGCTGTTGTTCCTGGATTTTTTCATCAGTGTCCAATCCACTGTCTTCTTTTTCAGCTCCTGGCTTTTGTTTGGTTAGTTTCCTTTTGGAACCCTTCCCCTTATTTCCGGATCCCGCACTGCCTTTCATGTGCTTATTCAGCCGGCATTGCGCGTTTGTATGGGTGGGTTTCCCAAATTGTGAATGGTGGACACAGGGTTCTGACTTAATCCTCTCCCACTCCTCTAGAGTGTAGTTGATTGGATCTGTACTGCGTCCTTTCCACTTATTCCCTTTTTCACTTCCAAAGGCTATGTTGACCTCTTTGGGTTTTGTCGTTGTTTCTGGAGTTCCTTTTTTGTCAGGACGAGGAGTTTTCTTAGCAAGTATCAGTGATTCGATATTGCCCCCTCTTGCTCTGATGTCGTCTTCGGCTGCAGCGTGTTCGTTGGCGGTTGTAAGCATAGATCTGAGATCTTTGTGCTGTTTGGAACCAACCATGAACGGTACAAGTCCGGGTTTTAGGCCATTGACGAAAGCATGCATTGCTTGTACGTCAGTTACTCCAGAACAACTATTCTTTATTGTCGTCCGTCTGGAGATGAAATCCACGTATGGTTCATCCTCGAATTGGGTGCAACGGTTCAGCTGGTTGATGCTATTCGGGCGTTTGTACGTTCCCCGGAAATGCTGAGTAAATACTCTAGCCATATCATCCCAGTTGTCGACAGTTCTTGATGGTAATCCATTAATCCAATCTCTGGCTCCATCCAGTAACATTAGGGGAAGAAACTTGACAGCTTCCAGGTCTGTCCCATTGTTGATCTGGACGGCTGTATAGTAGTCTGAGAGCCAGGTGTCCGGGTTTGTGCTGCCGGTATATTTTTGGTACGTTGGACCAACTTTGGCGAAGCCAGAATGCAGGGTTATCCTTCGGATCCTGTCAGTGAAACACTTAGGACCAAAGTATAGATCATCCTTTTCTGCTCTATCAATGTGTGCGGAATATCTTCCAGCTGAATGGACAGAAGGGGATCTACTCGTTTCTTTTCCATTGTTGCGCGGACGCGCTTTTCCGGGATTGTATCTATCTCTTCCATGATCACGTCCTTTTGGATTAGGCGGAGTCCTGCTCCTGTGCCTTTCTTTATCCTTAGGAGGTGTCCGGGATCTCTCACGTCTGTGAGGTATGTCGTATCTTCCGGCTTTCTCAGCTGGGTTTCTTGGAGGTGGCATTGTTTTGTCGTCATTCCGGTATTTTTCTTCCCGATCGTGGGGTTTGAGTCCAGCTTTCGGGGGATGGGATCCGGTTCGGGACGCTTCATCCGTATTGTCGGGGTTTTTCTTGTATTTTCTCGGATCCTCTTTTTTATCCTCTGAATTGTATGAATCTCCAGGTTCCTCTGGTCCGGGTGCTCCAGCGGCGCAAGTAGCTATTTTGCATAGGGCGGAGTTATCCTGCAGTCTTCCTGATCGCTCCTGGGCCCGCTGTTGTTATTGCAATGCTTTTCCTAGGAAAGCATACACCCCCTGGAGCTTTTCACCATTAGAGTACAAGTCATTGTTGAGGATGGCGAACGCTGCTTCCGCGTTTTCTGCTGCGGTTTTGTATATTGGTTCGCCTCTGGCATCTTTGCCGTTTACCTGCTTTTGCCAAGATGGGTTGTGAAACCTTTATTTTGGCAGCAGTACTTCCGGTCTTACGATTCCGGGTAACCTTGTAGGTTTAATGCCAGATCTATTCTTTCTCTCGTACTCCTCAATTTCTTCCTTCATGAGCTTAATGTCATCCTGGGTTTTTTGGAGGTGTTCGCGAGTTCTGAGTAGATGTTGTTGTTGCCGTTGGAAGGCTCGTCTCCTGGCTTCCAGCATCTCAGCGGGTTCGTTTACTCCCACTAGCGTTTGCAACAGCTGCTGTTCTTCCTGTTCCGTCATTGGCGGAGCAAGGATTTCTTTGATTTTCTTCTCCGCAGTCTTTGTTCCGCTAGCATCTCCTACTTCCAGGTTTTCATCAGCTAGATCAGCTGATTTTTTCTTTCGGATTTTGTATTGGAGTTTCTTAGCAGCACGGTGCTTTTTCTTGGAAGAGGGAGGTTTTTTGACAGGCTCATCTTCTGTCAGTTCCTTTACATTAGGAAATATCGGAGAAGTTTCTCCGTCTTCTCTCTCTTCCTCTGGCGGAGGGGTTTTAGGGCTTTCCTGGCTGTCGGCGTCCGTGGTATCAGCCGGTTTCGCCATTAGCACTTCATGGAATCCCTCTTGAAAATATTTAACTTTCCTTTCGAAGGCGTCCGCGTCTTCGTCTTCGGAATCAAAATCATCTGATCCGGTTTCCGATTCCAATCTTGCCTCAATGGCAGCTAGTACAGATTCAGCTTCCGAGTTCATCGTCGTGTTGACAGATGCCGGATCTTCCGCCTGTATGACGGGTGTCGGATCTTCCGTCTCTATGACGGGTGTGTTTTTGTCTGCTTCTTGCACGGGATTTCCGTCATCCGTGTTTTCGGTGACTTCGGACTGCACCATGCCGATAAAGTGTGTGTCACTTTTTTGTCGGCGATCTGAGCAGAATCCGGTATCATAGTCATCCTCGACTGGGTATAGGGCGGGTGGGATGAATTTGCTTCCACCGCAAAACCCCATTGCTTCTGCAGTTAGTCCGATAAAGATGTTAGCAGATCCAATCGGTAACACGCAGGCACTTACCAGGTGGTTTTGCGCCGGTATGTAGGATCCGTTGTCGAGGAAGCGTCCGACATCGTCGTCGAATTCCAAGCTTCCGACAGTGATTGATCTTCCGATTCCACCGAGTATCCCAGATCGGAACTTCACGCCTGACATCGTTTGCCCCACGGTGGGCGCCAACTGTCGAGACATCGTAGTAGTTTTCATAGACGGGGTGCCATGAGACTACGGTAGAGACGTGGGGTAACGGGATCGCGTGGTGGACAGTGAATACAGGATTTACCCAGGTTCGGTACGTCGCGACAGTACGACGTGCCTACTCCTGCACTTCTCACTAATCAGGACTAAAGCCTGGATATAGAATTACAATGTGAGGTTTAGATCTAGCTATTCGCAGAGGATCAACTTCTCGGCGAGTTAGCCTATAGCTTCTTCTCTGTTATCCGTTATCAAACTTATCTCCCGTCCGGCTTTATATAATAGCCGGATTAGGGCTTACAGAATAGGAAACCTAGAAAACTACTATAACTTGGAAAGTAAGAAACCCGTCTTCTCCTCCAAGCCAGATCACGTGGGCCGCGATCCGGGTCCTTCTAGAATCCGGCTTCTGTGCGTCGAGTTACTGGGCCGCCCAATGGACCTTAGCCCACTACCACTTGGGCCACCCTGGTAATCCGGCACTTTGACTACCATCTGATATACCCCTATTTGGTATATATCCGACAGTACTATACCGACCCAATTATATGTTGCTTCTAAAAGAGACTAAACAATTGTAATTTATTTTAGCAAAATACATATGAAATTATCATTGGTTATAATTCCTATACTATAAAAATATCTAGTGACCGCACGATCAAAAGTTATACTTTGGATGTCATCAAACATCTTGCCGTAACCGGGGATCATAACGGTGATGTATGAGTATAATCTAGAAAGTGTAATGGAACTGAGATCGTTCAACACTGGTACTTAACTCCTCTAGACGATAGAGATATACACTCTGGGCCCTCTCAGTATCACCGTTGTCAACCAATCGTCTGGCCAGACACAGTGTGATTTATCACAAGGACATCAGAGATATGGATGAGAAAAGAGGACGCTATCGGTAACGAATTTTATATATTATGATCAAAGAGTTTGAACATATCATATCATATAGTCTCACCTCGTGATATTATTGGTATCATAATGTTAAGGGAATAAGTTCAATGAGTAATTTATAGGGTTCTCTCGTTCTTTGTGAACACATAGGAGCCATCATGGGCATCCACTGTCCCGCTGTTGCTTATTGTTCGGTAAGTTACCGAACATGTCTGTGTGTTATCGAGACTTTGCGAGTCACACACTTAAGCCGTGAAAACTTTTAACTGAGAGGATTAATATGTTTCTATTGGTTTTATGAATGTTCGATGTTGTTACGATGTCACGGAAATAAGTCTGTTGTCAATCAGAGTGGTTCCGGCGAAGTTGCTATTTGTGAGAAATTATGCCGGCGTTAGGTAGAATTTATATGAGAGGTAACGGCGGACATGAGATGTCCCGGGATGTTAGAATTATGCTTCTAACATCAGTAGGTAATATCGATGATTTATCTATTGGCTTTATATGGTTTCAGAAGAGTTCCGCGAGACATTCCATAAAGCGGGGAGTGCCAGAGGGGGGGGGGGGTAGAAATGCCCCCTCATGGGCGCATCCTAATTTTAGGGGCTGTCAGGTGGGACCGAGTGGCACCACATATTTGTACTCGTCGTTCCGGTATTTTCCTGAATTTATTAGAGAGAAAATAGAGAAAATAAAAAGGAGAAAAAGGAAAGAGGGAGGTGGGATTGGTCTCCACTTGGAGCCAATCCGAGTTGGGCTAGTGGAGGGGTGCGGCTACCTCTCCTCCTAGCACAACTAGGAATCCTCCCTACCCATTTGTCAAGTCCCCCTCTTCCTCCCACTATATAGAAGACCCTAAGACTCAAGGAAAAACATACAATTGGCTCTCAAGCCTCTCTCTCTAGTAGAATTATAGTGTCTAATTAGAGCCTCTCTAATTGAATTAGAGCCTCTTCTAATTGGATTTAAAGTTTTACTCTCCCGATAAGACCTAGATCTAATTATCTCTTCTCTCTCATGTGTTGAGAACTTCCATATTCATATATCTCTAATCATAGTTGATTAGAGCTACCAATTAGCAACGTCGAAAGGCTGTCTCCCTTCGTTGGTACCGAGTCTTGGACGACAGAGCGCTGACGGGTTGTCACGAGCGTACGCATGCACACCATAAGAGAGATTACATGTGTGATCCTTGACGAGTGAATCTTAGCGACATCCTTGCAACTAGGCCTAGTTGTGAGGATCTATGATTGTTCAAATATCTTCTTCGACTACATTAAATCTGCTGTCTGGTGAGTCGTGATCCTAATTCTTACATGTATGGGCATGTCTTGTTATCTGCATAGTTATCCTGGCAGACTACTAGGGAAAATTCTGCAGCGTAGACCAGAAGTGATATCACAACGTACTATGCGTGGATACGATTAGATCTAGAGCACAATTTTTTGCGGGTATTGCATAAACTTGTGCAAGTATATTAGAAAGCTCTCTAATATTCAGTTTGTTTTTATCGCCTCCCAATAAACCGTGTTTATTTTGTTTCCGGCGGCATGGTATGACTTTTTGCAAACTTCTGGCAATCCTAGGACGCTCGAGTTGCCCCTAGCATATCTCAGTTGATCCGAAAAAGTGCTTCAGTAGTTTTGGATTGCACCATAGTTGGTATCATATAAAGGCATGGTGGAAGGGACATGTGAATTGGGTTCACATGGGGGTCATGGTTATAAATAAGTTTTGATTGAGTCTCAAGACATTTTTCGTAATGTGTGTGTTTCAATCACCCGCAAAGTTAATCTAGCAATGAGATTAAACATACCTCGAATTGCGTAGGTAATGACGATAGTTGAACATACAACCTCCAGCCACGCTAAAACTTGCAAACAAAGCGTTAGAGGCGTATTTTTTTTTGCAGAGTGTGCGTGTGGTTTGGTATATCTATTCTTTACTATGTTTTGACAGGATGGGCAATGCCGAAGGATTTTCATTGTTCGACATCGACAATCAGGCGTTCACCGCGGAGCTCGGAGGAAGTACATGATAGGAGAAAGTGGTCGTTTCTCCATCATGGAAAAACTTGAAGCAATTTTCACCGCATCAGAATTTCTTCGCATATTCTGCTATGGAGAGAATAATGAAGATGGAGAATCCTCATTGGAGATGCGTAAAGAAATCCCCAAAGAGCAAAGGCTATACTGAATCATGCGAATTATAAATTTCCTCTGATGTTTATCCTTTGTTGATTGCACCTTGATTGCAAAGTAATAGTTTATTAGGGTGACTCCTCGCTTCAAAATATCAATGTAGTTCGTGTCTCCCAATTGTAGCACCGTCAAACCGACATGGGTACATGGTCATCACTTGGATACGAGGGTCAACATGCCTCTACTTTCCAGGAGGCGGGTTATAGTTTTCTCACTTGGTTACAAGGTGCATTCTGTATGGCGGAGTCAGTTGGCTGTCTTGTTGTTCAGGCATGAAAGTTATGAGCTTGGAACACACACATCAAAAGATAAGAGAGAATCAAATGGGTGATTGCCATGGTAGCCTACTCTAGTCATAATCTACTGGGATCTTGTTGCACTGAAAGTTGATCTTGAGAAATATCAGTTTAATGGAAGCATATCTTAATTTCAATTTTATTGAATCAAGTAGTGCAAATTAATTTTGAACTATAAGAGTCTAAATAAATTTGTTCTATTGCAGAGATGGATCCCTTTGTTATATATCAATTTAATCTTATGATGATTCGTGAGCCTTTGGCTGCAAATGGAAATTATTTTTGGGAATGGTTTCATACTCTGATGAAGGTTCTTAGGAACACCCATATGGATCACTTTGTGGGTCACATGTATAGAGATGAGGATCATGATGGACCTCATATCCAATGTGACATGTGCGTTTTCAAGTAGCTCTTGCACACATGCATTGATGTTGACCTAGTTGATCGATTTTGTAACCATCATCCCAACTATATAGTAGAGGCACTGAAAGCTCTATCCACACATTAAGTGCGTAGTGAGCGTTATAATCTGACCAGAGAACTGATGAATAGTCGTCTTGTGTTGTGTGAACCCATAAAGATGTTTCAAATCAAGATGATCAGATTAGAAAGAAAGTTGGGGGGTGTTGGTTTTCCAACAACTCGGGAGCATTTCTGTGACATCGTACTAGGATCACTTTCGCCAAGATTTCATGGTTTTGTTAAGATTTACAATACAATCGCGGGAGAGTGGTCAGTTCAGATGTTGTTTGCCTTACTTAAAGAAGCAGAAGATGACACTGAAGCCGGATATCCTACATGGGCTAAGACATGTATAAGAGTTATACCAATACTATTTACATAGTTCCAGCAAATTTCATTTAGTATTAGATACTAATTGATGCTCTTACTTGCACAAGTGGCAGGTACTTTGGACGGAGAAAATGCTGAAAAGAAGAGGAAGTTCTGGAATGACGTAGTAAATGCACTTGGAGTGTAGCTGGTCATCCTCATGAAGTCCAAGTCAATAAATAGGATCAACACTAGGACTTCGAAATAATAGTTATTTTGAGTTCGATCATTTTGCAATGAATATTTTATGTTCGTGAACCCTGTTGAGTTCGAATTGTAAAATATGTGTGGGAATTTCAAGCTTGGGAATTCAAAGTTTATGATCTTCTTTATTGTGTCATGTCAATTAGTTTTATTATTAAGTATTGAATATTTTGATTCAAATCATTACTTAAGTTTGAGTAATAGGTTTATGGCTTGTTAAATAAATTGGAGATAATTTTTTTATTTGATTTATCATGGTTGAGAGACTACCTACAAAATATTTAATATAGCCAAAAATCAATTAAGTGCTAGACACTTATGAATGTCAAAATTCACATAAGAGATGGATGTTTTCTCAATTGACTTAATTTCATTGAAGACTCAATGTGGTAAGTTAATCATATTGATGAAGTGGAATAGATGAAATGATTTAGCTTTCAATGTTTCATAAATGTAAATAAGAGTATTTTGAATAGAACAACTGAGATCAAAGAAATTTGATTGAAGTATGAAGGACTTAATAGAAATTATAACATGGTTGACAAAGAAAAAAATTATCAAAATTTCTCATGATAAATTTTGAGAGATTCATAATTATCGTGATAATAAAATCTTTGTAAGACAAGGTTTTAATCAATTTTATAATTGTTAAATTTCTTTGTGTGACAGGTGAAAGCGTGAAACAAAAATAATTCTCAAACCCACTAAAGAAAAATATTTTATCTCTTAAAGGTGGAGCCATGACATTAATTAACTTGGAGTTATTTTGATGATAGTTCCTACTAATCAATATTGCTTAAGTATGATGCATAATTGATTAAAGGGTTTTGCATAAAACCAGTAAGTTCATTGGTAGTAAATGTCCACTTTAAAATCCAAGTGTTTTTTAAACACAACTGGATTAAGGAGAAAAGTGTATTCTCATGATTGAGAAGGTGAAAATTATATTAAGTTAAGATTGAGAATCTTTGGAGAAAGGATTGAATGAAAGGGATGGCATGCAAATGTTTCCAATTCATCTCCTTATCAAAGAATTTATGTATAAGATACGTAAAGTTTGAACTTAATATTTAACAAAAGTCATATGAGAAATTTGATGTAATATTCACCTTGTGATGTAGTCATCAAAATTTCAAGATAATGACCATGATGTGCAAAACAAAAACAAATAAGATAATAGTACTCATAAATATATGATTTTAGATTATCATATAGATCCATTAAGAATATATTCATGTTGACACCAAAATTTCATCTTGAGAGTAAGTTGGAGTGATTTTAAAATCACAAAGAACATGAATATTTTCGCAAGGAAAAAAGATATAAATGTTTTATATTATAAAGCTAGTATTGATGAAATTGTTTTGTGAAGTACGAATAAATGATAATTATGAGTTGAAAACTTATCTTATAATTGTAATTATTGGATCAATTATTAAATTATTTTGCTAAGTGTAATAATTTTGTATTACTAGAGTAATCTAAAATATTACAAGTACGAGTATTAAGTCAGTCGTGTTAATGAAACAAGAATGTCTTCTTTTTCATTATATAAAGAGAAAGGAGTTAAAAATCAGTGTGAGCTGATTAGGATCTTTTGATTTGGATGGGCCTAAATTGAAATTGGCATCCTTATGGATTTTGGTGACATTGCATAAAAGAATGTTTTCAACAAGGTTTTTTAGTCTTGTCTCACATACTTAGTTGTTCTATTTTAGTCATATCGCAATAGAAATGTAATAGTGACAGTTGATATATGTTACACATGAAATGTGTTAACGTTTTAGTGCTTGCTGATACGTCCAAAACATATCTTCTTTTCCGAACAATTTTGTTATTGTTTGCCTCTAAACTTTTGAGTTTTGGATACAACTAACACGGACTAACGTTGTTTTCAGCAGAATTACCCTGGTGTCTTGTTTCTGTGCAGAAAAACCAACTTTCGGGAAATTGCCCAAAAAAGATCCCAATGACCTTATTTCACCCGAAGACCCCGGGAGCCAGAAGGAGACCCGGAGGGGGCAAGGAGGGGGCCACACCACCCCTGGGCGCCCCCCCTAGGTTGCGCCACCAGGTGGTGTGGGGTCCCAAGGCACCCCCTTGGGCTCCCCTTTCTACTACTTATGCCCCGTAACCCTAAAACATCATGGGGTTTGCCATATTCCATAGAAACACCACAGAGCGCCGCCGCCACCTCGAAGCTCAATTCGGGGATCAGAAGTTCCTATTCTGGCGCCCTTCCGGGACGGGATTCGAAGGAGATCATCGCCATCATCACCGCCACCACTTCTCCGTCAACCATTCATGATTCCCCCGTCCATGTGTGAGTAATCCCCGCTGTAGGCTGAGAGGGATGGAAGGGATTGGATGATATCGTTCATGTAATAATAACATATTGTTAGGGCATAGTGCCTAGTATCTGTTGTTAGTGTTTTCTACCGTTGTTGCAACTTGTTATGCTTAATGTTTGTCACTATGGCCGAGTGCCATGATATCAGATCTGAACATGTTATTGTTTCATGAGTATAATTATGTTTCTTGATCATATCTTCAAGTTGTTTACACATATTGTTGTCCGAAACCCGAGGCCCCAAAGTGACAGAAATTGGGACAACCAGAGGGGATGGTTATGATGTGGGGATCACGTGTGTTCACGGAGTGTTAATTCTTTGCTCTGGTGCTTTATTAAAAAGAGCACCTTAATTACCAGTAGTTTCTCTTGAGGCCCCACTGCAAACGGACTAGTAGGACAAAAGATGTTGTGCAAGTTTCTCATTGCGAGCATGTATGGCTATATTGGAACACATGCCTATGGTTTACCTAGAAGTTGGATGCTTTATTATTATCTATCTGCATTCCCCACGTTATTATTATATGAACTATCTTATCCATGAAACGCCCGTTCATCCATTCCCTATGCCTACGGTACTTTCATCCTGCTGTTTTAACGACTGCTACTGTTGTTACTATTTTACTACTGCTGTTATTTTACTACTATTGATGCTGCTATAAAACTGTTACCACTGATAAATTGTTGCGAGCAAGTCTACTTTCAGGTGCAGCTGAATTGAAACCTCAGTTGTTAAGGCTTATAAATATTCTTTGGCTCCCCTTGTGTCGAATCAATAAATTTGGTTTTTTTTACTTCACTCGAAGACTATTGCGATCCCCTATACTTGTGGGTCATCACTTGCGTTGTAAGATTTTGGATGTGATGTGTCATTTGTATTTCTAGTTTACACATACGAAAAATCTCGGTGCAAACAAGCAAAACATAAACACCATTTCTGATGAGCCCCTTATTAAGTAAACATGGGAGGAGGTGAGAAGATGGCGCTTCCCTACTAGTGGTGTTAGCACAATATTGTTTGTGTGTCGTCAAATCCATCCGCATGATGGATATGTGCCACGAGATCTGTTCTTTCCAGCAATGTTCGTGGCAAATGGGGCAGCATAACAATAGGGACAATGTTTTCTAGTGGTTCTCTATAAGCACCGAGTCTCCATCTCCTGGGTGAAAACCCTAGGTCTGACTTCATTGGTTGTTTTGAATATGATGGATCGATCTCTAGTAATTTTCATGTTGAAGGGTTTGTCAGGAGATTGCATGGACTTTCTCTTAGGTGAAAACTCAAAATCTTACTTTGGTTTAGATTGGATGAAGATGGATATTGTGCACTATTCCCTTCATGAAGGCATTGGTTTTGCGTAGTTCGGTGTTGGCAATGTTGGTGGACCTTCCTTGTTCTTAAAAGTATGTTGTTGTGTAACTGGTGTCTACTTGATCTTGATATATTCATATTATCGAAAAACTCATTAGATTTTCATGGCATTAGCGAAAGTAGAAGCTAAATGTTAAATTCAGAAAGCGCCAAAGGTGAACTCACTTGGAAAGCTCGACTAAGTACAACTTTATGAAAAATAGAGCATTTGCATATTGCACTTCTATAAAATCATATACAAAAGAATCTAATAAGATCATAAGAGTTGTTGAAATGGAGAACTTTGTTTTTTTCGATCACTTGTTTTCTCATTGGTGCCACTTTGTATGAAGTTTAATTTTTTTATAATACCTTTTATTAGCATAGTTACTCTATTTTTTCTTCAATTACACTTTCACTTTTCTTTGTTGCAACTGCAACTTATTTTCGTGTTAGCGCATTTTTTTTATTTCCACGGTTGCACATTTAGTGGTGATGGCAAGAATCTGAATTAAACTTTTCAAATTTTGAGTCACATGTGCCCTATATATTCGCTAGCATTGCTTTTCAGTCGATTCAGTTTTTTAAAGTTTCCGTCAATTTAGAAAAATGCGACGTGCATTTCTATATAAAATTGCACGATAAGTATGAAAAAAATTATCATTGTTGTTCTAAAATTTTGTTGATCCAGAAATTTTAAGTACAAATATTATTTATTTTGAGATGAACAAAAATAATAAAACACCCACGAACGGATCTCAATTTAGAAATGGATGGATAGATAGTGGGTGCAGGTGCAACCGTGTTCACTAACATCTTTCCATGTCAAGTAATCACAATTTATCATTCATAAAAGCCAACTTACTAAAGTTTGTTAAAGATGAGGATTTAAAATAAGTGAGACTAATGTTTAGGGATTCTTTCATAAAAGTAATATATTAATATCAAGATGATAGCAATTACACCTAACCCTACAACATCATAGTGAGTAGAGCTAGTCTAGACATTAAGCATACACATAGCCGAAAGAAAAGAAGAAATGGAAAAAAACAAAGAACCCGCCAAGTCAATCAAAGCCTGCAACAGAAATAGCACCACAAGTGGTGACGATATCTCGACTTCGAAAACACTTCTCCAAAATGAAGCCTCTAAAAATGTAAACCATCGATGATGCTCGATTTAATCAGCTTGGCCAGATCCTAGATTTTCACCCTCGAGAAGCTCGGGTCTCTAGACAATGCCTTAAAAAGAAAATGCGTAGGAGGCCACCATTGCCAGGTACAACCACCGAATGTCAACCTAGGGGTTTCACCCTCAGTATGAGAAACGAAGCTCGAACAACACCATCAATAAAGAAATCTTCCAAGGGCACCACCCCCACTTGTTGAGAACACTCCTACTGACGTTGATGGTCTAACAAATATTTCTTCCAATCCCCTACGAGTGCTCTATGGGGCTTCTCGACTTGATACGGGCATGCAAGATGGCACTTGCAGAGCCTGTCCGGACTTTTGCAAACACAATAGCCTTGATCCCCCACCAAAACCCTGAAAATGGCGGCAAGTAAGGTGTCAAGGCGTATCCAAGGTGGATGAAGGTCGCCACAAACCGTCGGGAAAAGAATCTTCACATTGCGAGCAACGACGTTAGCACATCTGGCCGAACATCCGTGGCAAAGACAATGCAGGCAATCAAGTGCACCTCTATGCCTACCACAGATGTCAATCTGGCGCGCTTGTAGATCTAATCATGCGCGCCCGTCTCCTAGGTGATTCCGTGTGCGTGCCCAGCCAAAGCAGTCTACGTGGGATCGCGGGATCGCACAATTCACACCAGGAACTAAGGTGGAAGATGTGCCACAGCCACACCAGGATCAGTTTCTCCTGATCCGCTCCAGAGCCGACTAGGTAGAGGATAAATTGCGGCGGTGGGAGAAAACGTTAGGGCCAAAAAACGCCTCGCCGAGGGAGACAGAAACTTATTGGGGGGCACCCCACCGCCGTCGCCCAGATCGAAGGGCTTCTAGCACTAGTGGAAACACGGGCACTAGTCCCGGTTGGTAAGGCCCATTTGTCCCGGTTGTGCAACCGGGATGGGCCAGGCGGGACAAATGCACCTCCCCCATTGGTCCCGGTTGCGCCAGGACCCGGGACAAATGGGACTAACCACGTGGCGAACCTGGCCAGGGGAGTTAGTCCCGGTTCGTGTTAGGAACCGAGATGAATGACTCCTCTGAAAAAAGCAGCAGTTTGGCCACTTTCTCTGCCGCGGCAGGGGGTTTTTTCCGCATTATTTTTTATTTTTTACAAATTTACGATGCATGTCTCGTAATCCCCAACCGGCCTCCCCTTCCCCAACCGCGTCCACTGGCCCACGTTTTTAATTAAGCCCACTGGCCACATTTGGACAAAGGGTCCACTGGCCACATTTGGTCAAAGGGCCCACTGGCCCACGTCTTTAATTAAGCCCACTGGCCACATTCGGTCAAAGGGCCCACTGGCCACGTGGGGTCAAAGGGGCCACTGGCCGGCGACCTAGTGGTTGGCTCGCCCGCGTCCACGTCCCCACGTATTTAAGTAAGACCATAACCGCAGCCGCGCACGGTCAAAGGTCCCACTGGCCAGCGACCTAGCGGCTGCCTCGGCTTCCCCGCGCCTCCACTTTCCCACGCGTGGCCACTAACGGTCACGCCATGCCTCGGCTTCCTCCCCGCGCATTCATGGCCGCCTGCAACCGCCGCCACGTTCTCGCCGCCGGTTGGCATGCCAATCCCGCCCGGGTCCTTTTTAAAGGGCCCCCGCCCCCCGTACACCCCGCACATCCCGCTCCCCAGCACGAACCCTAGCCATGTCGCCCCGCCGCTGGTTCAAGCGCGCCAAGAATGAGCACGAGGCTGGCTCTTCCAGCGGCGCCGGCCAGAGAGGCGCCGCCGTTCCCCCGCCGCCGCAGGAGGCGTTCGGCTACGGTCCGGGCGACATCCGGATCGGGGGCGGCCCGCGCGTCCCCGCACCACCTCCGGCAGCGCGCAACCCGCCGCCTCGCGCCGCGCCAGGCAAGAGGCTCCGCCACTACGTGCGGAAGGAGGAGGCGACGTGGCACTGGGACCACGCGACGCCGGTCTTCTGGTCGGACGTCCACCTCCGGGACGGCTGGCACCTCAACCCCCAGAGGATCCCGGTGCCGCCGCCCCCGACCAATGAAGGCGCCCACGAGGAGATAGATCGCCAGCGCGCGCTCCTGCCGGTCCACCTCCTCAGGGACCGCGCCTACGCGCGGAGCTCCCCGAACTGGAACGTATGGTTCCAGCAGGAGCACGAACAGCGCCGCCGCTCCTACTTCCCCACGCCCCAGGAGGAACCCAGCGTCGAGACGTACCCGGCGCCGCCGCCCGGCAGCGAGCCGGAGCTGTGGTTCGAGGAGGACATCCTCGACGACGAGGAGGACCCCGAGCTGCAGGCCGGATTGGAGGCCGCCTACGAGGCCTCCCGCCGCTCCCTCGTCGAGGACGAGATTAAGCGGTGGGAGCAGGTCCTGGCCAGCGCGGCCGGCGTCGCCGACGCGATGCCGTCCCCTCCACCGCTGCAGCCGTGGTGGCAGACGATGAACGCCGCCATGGAGGCGTCGGAGAACCAGCCGGATCCATAGCCGCTGCCCCCGGGCCTAAAGTACGGCATGACCTGGGCCTGGACCGGCAGCGAGTGGCCGACTCAGGAGTTGCTGCCGCCAAAGGATCTGCCGCCGCTGCCGGAGGGCGCGCCCCCGATGCCTCCTCAGCCTCAGATGCCTCCGCAGTCACCGGTGGGCGCCCCCCCAGCTGCCTGCCCACCTGTGGCAGCAGCCTCCCTACCACTGCATCTCCTCCAACGAGGAGGACTAGGCCGGCGCCGGCGCGCCCCCGGCCACCTATAGTACCTAGGCTACACCCTTCCCCCCCCCCAAGAAACGGCCGGCCGCCTGTGGCTGCGCCGCCGCCTCCCCGTCGTCAAGAAACACGGTCGGCCGCCAGTGCCCCCCCCCCCCCCGATGTAAGCACCGGTCTTCGGACCTTTTCAATATATGAATGAATTCCCTAAAACTCGTCCCCGGCCAAATCTACGTCCTAGTTCATCCCCGCCGGCGGGATCTTCGTCTCCATTCCCGCCGCCGGCAGGGCTTCGCCTAGGCTCGGTCGGCCCCGAGTGTGGTTGCTCGGCCTGGAGAGAGGGCCGAGATATTTATACAAATGGGCCTCTAGTCCCGGCCCGTGCCACAGACCGGGACTAGAGGCACCCCCTTTGGTCCCGGTTGGTGGCACGGGCCGGGACCAAAATGTATTTCGAAATTTGGTGCCACCCTGCGCGCCCAAATGTTTTAGCGCCAAAATTTGAAAATTGTTTAAATATGCACATGAATAACTTCTATATACTTTCGAATTTGACAAAAATTTCAACATGAAAAGTCCTTGAATTTGAATTACTAAATCAAATCCATTTTCTGTTTAACTAAATAATTATTTTAACTATTCAAACTACTAACTATTTTACTATTTTTATATAATTTGAATATAAATATCTTATATTGTTTTAAAATTAGTAACAATTACATTAATAGCAACATAATTAATAGACTTCTTCTTCTGTGTCACTTTGTTCGGATTTCGCCCCAACCATGAACAATCTTCATCATTTATTTTGTTTTCTATTGTTTTCCTTTATGTTTTCTATTGTTTTCATTTTGTTTTATCTTGTATTATTTTTGTTTTCTCTTGTGATTAGGTGAGGAACAAACCTTGCCTACCCTTTTTATTTTTGCTTGGTTCAAGAGGACTTCTCTGCCGGCCACGCATCTCTACATTTCTATTCTTCTTACTACTTCTTCTGCGAGGTTCACTGTTGGTAACTTCGTTCTGAACCAGATTTTGCTGATGACTTTTCAGGATAGTGCTCAAGGAAGGTTTGTCATGCAGGTTTGCTTGCAAAATAAGCTCAACTTGCTCCAGGAGCTGATCATATTGGCTCTCCATGAATGCATGAGCTTCAACATTTTTTGCAGCCTTTGCTGCAACTTTATATAAAGTTCGACAAAGCGAGTTGTACCTTTTTGACACGGAGAATTTGGGATCTTCGTCTACAACATAAAAAACCAAAGTTCTCCTTTGAATGTTCACTCTGAGCATCCTTTCGCCATCTTTTCAAAACATAGTGTGGTGGAATTTCTTTGATATTTCTGATCTCAAGAACCTTCAGTACATGGCAACACGGAGGACCTACATTTTCAAACTTCTTGCAGCTACAAACGACAATATATTCTGATGAGTCGAATCTAACAAAATGGCCCCGAGGCATGTTTTTGACAGTTATCTCATACTCGGATATGGGTCATAGTTGTCAGCTTTTGACCGGTCAATACAAATTATTGGTCAAACAGAACTATGATCATGTATTGCACGTTTATTATTACACATCACCAACAACATCCCTATCTAGTCTTCTGAATTTTCTTCGTGTAGAGATGGTCCATGAACCCTTGTCCCTTGCTTATGATCGCTTCGGCCGTAACCATGGAGCATCTTCATTATTTAACAGGATGGTGGGGTCAGCTTTCACTGTGAAGGGTGGAATTTCAACAAACTTATTATAATCTTCTGACATGTCTGTCGTGTCCTCGATTCCCACGATGTTTCTTTTCCCTGAAAGAACTATGTGACGCTTCGGCTCATCGTATGATGAATTTGTTTGCTTATTTTTTCTTTTTTTCGGCCTGGAGGACATGTCCTTCACATAGAAGATCTGAGCCACATCATTGGCTAGGACGAATGGTTCGTCATTGTAACCAATATTGTTGAGATCCAATGTTGTCATTCCATAAAGCGGGTCTACCTTTACCCCTTCTCCATTCAGGTTGACCCATTTGCACTTGAACAAAGGGACCTTAAAAGAAGGTCCATAGTCAAGTTCCCATATCTCCTCTATGTAACCATAGTATGTGTCATTTTTCCCATTCTCGTTTGTTGTATCAAAGCGGACACCACTGTTTTCGTTGGTGCTCTTCTTATCTTGGGAGATCGTGTAAAATGTATTCCCATTTATCTCGTACCCTTGAAAACTCCCAATAGTCGAAGATGGTGACCCTGCCAACATGTACAGCTGATCTTCAACAGTGGTGTCATTTATAAGATGTGTTTGCAACCAACTTCCGAAAGTCTCCATGTGTTTGCGTTTAATCCATAAGACATCCTTCCCCGGGTTTGTGGAGCGTACAATATTCTTGTGTTCCTCGAGATACGTAGCCATGAACATAGAATTTTGTAGAACTGTGTAGTGTGCTTTGGTGAAAGAATGTCCGTCCCTGGGTATCATTGTTTTCTTTTCCAGCGTTCCTTTTCCCCTCAGTCTCCCCTCATGCCGCGATTAAGGAACACCAATCGTCTTAAGGTCAGGAATAAAGTCAACACAGAACCCAATGACCTCCTCTGTTCCATAGCCCTTCGAGATGCTTCCTTCTTGCCTAGCACGGTTATGAACATATTTCTTCAAGACTCCCATGAACCTCTCAAAGGGGAACATATTGTGTAGAAATACCGGACCGAGAATATGAATCTATTCACATAGGGGAACCAGGAGATGAGTCATAATGTTGAAGAAGGATGGTGGGAACACCAACTCAAAACTAACAAGACACTAGACCACATCCCTCTGTAATCTTGCCAGAATTTCTGGATCGATTACCTTCTGAGATATTGCGTTCATGAATGCACATAGCTTCACAATGGGTACTCGAACATTTTCCGGTAGAAGCCCCCTCAATGAAATCGGAAGTAACTGCGTCATAATCACGTGGCAGTCATGAGACTTTAGGTTTTGGAATTTTTTCTCTGCCATATTTATTATCCCTTTTATATTCGACGAGAAGCCAGACGGAACCTTGATACTGTAAAGGACTTCAAAAAATATTTCCTTCTCTGCTTTAGTAAGAGCGTAGCTGCTTAAGTAATGGCGTACTGTATCCGTGTGCTTGTTGCTTGGGTCTTTCATACGTTGCTGGTCCTTCCGTGCTTCTGGCGTATCTTTTGACTTCCCATACACGCCCAGGAAGCATAGCAGATTGGCGCAGAGATTCTTTGTCACGTGCATCACGTCGATCGAAGACCGAACCTCTAAAACTTTCCAATAGGGTAGCTCCCAAAATATAGATTTCTTCTTCCACATGGGCGCGTGCTTATCAGGGCCGTTCGGAACTGGTCGGCCGCCAGCACCCTTACCAAAGATTACTTCTAGGTCCTTGACCATTTCGAATATATCATTACCACTACGGAGCTCAGGCTTCTTCTGGTTATCTGCCTCACCTCTGAAATGGTTCCCTCCTTTCTTTCTTAGAGATGCTTGATCGGAAGAAATCTACGATGCCCCAGGTATACACCTTTTTACATTTATCCAAAAAAAAAAACACTGTCAGTCTTATCTAAACAGTGTGTGGATGCATTGTATCCCTTGTTTGTATATCCGGAAATGTTACTAAGAGCAGACCAATCATTGATGGTTACGAAAAGCAACGCCCGTAGGTCAAATGGCTTTTGTTCGTTCTCATCCCAGACACGTACACCTGGTTTGCCCCATAATTGTAAGAGTTCTTCCACTAATGGCCTTAGATACACATCAATGTTGTTGCCAGGTTGCCTCGGGCCTTGGATGAGAGCTGGCATCATAATGAACTTGCACTTCATGCACAACCAAGGAGAAAGGTTGTACATACATAGAGTTACGAGCCAGGTGCTATGACTGGAGCTCTGCTCCACAAAAGGATTAAAGCCATCTGTAATTAGACCAAATCATAAGTTTCTCGCCTCTCCTGTAAAGTCCGGGAAGTCTCTCTCGATATTTCTCCACTGCGATCCATTGGCGGGGTGTCTCAACTTTTCGTCTTTCTTACAGTCTTCTTTGTGCCATCGCAACAACCTAGCATGCTCTTTGTTTCTAAACAGACGTTTCAACCGTGGTATTATAGGAGCATACCACATCACCTTAGCAGGAACCCTCTTACGGGGGGGCTCGCCGTCAACATCACCAGGATCATCTGCTCTGATCTTATACCGCAGTGCAGTGCATACCGGACATTCATCCAAATTCTCGTACTTCTCACCGCGGTAGAGGATGCAGTCATTAATGCATGCATGTATCTTCTGCACATCTAATCCTAGAGGGCAGAGAGTTTTCTTTGCTTCGTACGTACTCTCAGGAAATTCGTTATCCTTTGGAAGTTTTGGCTTCATTAGTTGAAGTAAAATCACAAATGCCTTGTCAGTCACACCGTTCTGTGCCTTCCATTTCAGCAACTCCAGTGTGGTACCGAGCTTTGTGCTACCATCTTCGCAATTTGGGTACAACAACTTTTTGTGATCCTGTAACATGTTGTCCAGCTTCAACCTCTCCAATTTACTTTCACAGTCTTCCCTTGCATCAGCAATAACTCGGCCAAGATCATCATCGGGCTCTTCTGATGCCTGTTCTTGATCACCTCCTTCTTCTACATTCTCTTCCATTGCAGTATCGTCGTATTCAGGGAACAAAGGATCTTCTTCTTCTTCTTCGTCTTCCATCACAACCCCTCTTTCTCCATGCTTGGTCCAGCAATTATAGCTGGGCATGAAACCTCTCCGAACTAGGTGGCCGTGAAGGATTCTTTCGGAAGAGTGCTCTCTGACGTTCCGACAATCAACACATGGGCAACACATAAAGCCATTATCTTTGTTCGCCTGAGCTACAGCAAGAAATGCATTCAGGCCTGCCATATACTCGGAAGTGCGTCGGTCACCGTACATCCATCGCTGTCGTGCATCCATCTGCATCGTATAATTAAGTTTATCAAAATACATTACAATAACATATTAATACAGAAATGACCACAGTACATCGACAAATATTATTTTTTTATGTATCAGTTACAGATGAAAAAGATAAGTTTGTTAACCTCGGTCGAAGATACCATTTTCAGTGAGCTTATGTGTGGCTCGGGAATTTCGTCGAACACATCGTGTGCATAGTAAAATAAAACACACTAACACCCACCTCTCTCACACCTCCAAGCAAAAAAAAAGATGAAAGGGGGGGGGCTGGGGCAGTATATATAGGAGAAGGGGGGACATTGGTCCCGGTTCGTGGAATGAACCGGGACCAATGCCCATGCGCGTGCCACGTGGCCTGTGGCTAGACATTGGTCCCGGTTCATGCCACGAACCGGGACCAATATCTCCCCGCGAACCGAGACTAATGCCCCCAGGCGATTTCTGTTGCCCCGGGCGCATAAACCGGGACCAATGCATAGCATTTGTTTCGGATTTGGTTACAACCGGGACAGGTGCCCCTGACCCCCTAGACGAAAGGGGTTGTTTTCACTAGTATAGGTTTTTTTTGGGTTTGCGGCGGGGAACTCGGGGATCCCCCGTGAGCTATCCAGGAAGCGTTCTCCCTGAGAGCACACAGTTCTGGGCTTTAATCCTCCTGAAAAGGAAAGTTTAGGGTTTTTTGTACAAGCAAATTTTAGGGTTTTAGTTAAACTGAACATGAAAAATACGGCGATGAGGTGGACTACTATTTTATGTATTTATTTTCACTGGCTTTCTAAATAAGAGGAACGAGAAGATACGAACAATAATGTAGTATGAGGAAAGTCACGTGAGTGGCCAGCAGGAGAGCACTATATAGATATGGAGAGCGAGCTCCAGCCTTCTCGCCTTCCTCGGTCCTCCAAGCTAGCTGCTCACTCCCTTCCTCCCTCTCCCGCGCTTGGATCGAATCGTCCGTCGGGCTGCGAGATTGTGTGTGGCAAAAGCGCGCGAGAGAGATGATGTCGAGGGAGCGCAAGAAAGCGGGCGCTCTGCAGGAGAAGCTGCAACTCCTTCGCTCGCTCACCCACTCCCATGCTGTAATTGGTTGATCTTCTTATTAGTTTCTCAACTTCCGCTCCAGTTCTCCAATACATATGCTAGCTTTAACTAAATCGATGCAATGCATGGGTGCAGCTGAGCGATACGTCCATAATCCTGGACGCGTCCAAGTACATCAAGGAGCTGAAGCAGAAGGTGGTGATGCTGAACCAGGAGATCGCTTGCGCGCAAGACTCGCGCGGCAGACAGAACTCCTACCCCACGGTACGCAGCTAGCACATAGATATGCTTTTGCTAGTATAGTAAAAAAGAGTATCAACCGTACTACTACTAGTTTTCTCTTCATATGTTAACACACAAGAAGAATGAAATTTGGTTTGAACAGTAGTAGTACATATATGTACATGTAGGGCCACCCCGTACTCACATGCGTACAGCTTCCAAAGTAATCCCCCGGCCGGCCCTGCAACTTTGAGTTGCATAATTGATCTGAGATGGTCCTCGAATATCCGGATGCAGGTGAACGTGGAAACCCTAGGACACGGGTCGTTCCTCGTCAGCGTGTTCTCCGACAGGAGCTGCCCGGGGCTTCTCGTTTCCATCCTGGAGGCGTTCGACGAGCTGGGCCTCGGCGTTCTCGAAGCCACGGCCACTTGCGCCGATACCTTCCGCCTGGAAGCCATAGGAGGGGAGGTACTGCTAACAAACAAGACAAAACAAATTACTGCAGATTGCTTGATGGATCAAAGCTAATTAATTACTGTCGCCAATGTACGGGATGCAAAATAGATAGGAGTATAACTGAACTCATGTGTGGTTTCCATGTCGTGGTCGTGCAGAACCTGGCGGAGAACGTGGACGAGCACGCCATCAAGCGGGCTGTGCTGCGGGCCATAAGGACGGCGTATTCTTCCCAGAGCGGAGGGGCGGAGGGCGACGATGACCAGATATAGCGCAAGCTAGCAGAGCCTCGCCGTCGACCGGCCGGGCGTAAACCTTCTCTAGTTAATTATTATAAGATGTTGTATTCTCTCTCTATATATATCTCCCTCCCATTCCTTCCTTAATTATTCGTCTACCGGACCCTAGCTAATTAAATCGGTGAATCGGCCTAGACCATGTAAAATGTTGTTAATCAGGGGTGCCGGGGCAATGTTGATTAAGATGTTGATGGGCATGTAACGTGTGATGGGAGGCCTTGCATAATGTAGTATGTACTAGTCTTGTTGATGCAGGATAAGTACATGTCCATTCATGCCTCCCTCTTTGTCCCACCTAGCTAGCAATCCACTGTGTCCATGAAGCAGATGAGATCATGAGGGGCCTGACGACCACGCAACGCATGCATGCACGAGCACAACAGTTGTTTGCATGCATCTAAAAGCTGATGTTGCTAGGTTCCGAAATCGGTAGCGACTTAAAGCGGAACATGGAGCCCAATGTCTCACCATGATCCGATATATACGAATAGAACTCGAGATGGATTGTTTTGTTTCCTAAGAAAATAGTACGATCGAAGGCATTGTGTTGCAAAGTAGTACTGTCGATCGTAGTAATCCTTAGGGTGGAACTTTTTTGTGATTCTCATCTTCGGACTCCAGATTCTCAAGGGGTCGATGAAGAGGCCATGAGGCTGGTTGTAGTCGTGGTCGATCGTTGGAGAGATCAACGTAGTCCTGATTGTAGCGATCGGAGCGATCGGTTGAGTGTCCTGGTCCTTGGCGCTCGGCGCCCTAGGGTTTGGTCGTGAGTGTTGAAGACTAGGGGAATCGGAAAACTGAGCCTGGGGATCGGCAAGGGAGAGGGAGGCGGTTGTGTAGGAGTAGCTAGGGTGTAGATCGTCGGGGATGTGGCCGGCGGCGGCGCAGGTGAACTGCAGCGGCGGCGGAGCTAGATGGAAGGAAGAGGCCTGGCTGATACCATGTCGATCGTAGTAATCCTTAGGGTGGAACGGTGTGCTCGTTACGTGTTATATCCTGTGAGGAAAAGCCCCTCATGTGGCTAATACAAGGTGGAGTACGTATATGATGTGGTGTACTACACCATCACATATACGTACGATGCAATCTCTAATAACTAGAACTAGTGAGAGACACACAGTGGGTGCTAGCTGGTAGGAGTAGTAATAGTGAGATAAAAGAGGCGCGGCAAAAGGCGAGGTTCCAAAAACCGAGGAAAGCAGCCAATGGGGGAAGCGGCGGTGCAGGGTGATTGATTTAACCCGCGGTCGCTCTCACACATAGGCGCAAGCAAAGTATAGGTAGATGGAGGAAGGTGGTGCCATATCTTTGGGCAGCTGTCTCGCTCGCTACTAGTGCATGCGTTCCCAGCCTCCTCCTCCTCCTCCTATACTATGCTCCCCGTGACACGGATATCTTGTGTGTATAAATAACCATCAGAGACAGCCAGCGGCGTGTAGCGTACTAGTATGTGAGCATGCAGCCTCTTCCTTCATGAGCGTAACAGTTTCCAGGTCCGGCATCCAGTCCAGACTAGCGTAAGCCTCCAGGCTGCAGTGCAGAGAGGCCCATCAGTGCCGCCTCAGAGCTCCGGGCGAGCGGATGCACGTCATGTCATGTGTTGTTGGGTTCCCTTGTCCTGGCAGACGGACGAACGGGTGAGCAATGGCACTGGCAGACGGCGTCCAGTACTACGCCTCACGAGAGGGATTTGCGGGTGGCTCCATGTAACAAGCGTGGCCCTATCATCGTCGTCCTCGTCCTCCATCCGGGGCGTGGGACGGGAGGCCAGGGTCCGTCCTATCCTACCTCGTCTGACGCCCAGCTTTGGACAGGTGCAGGCTGCTGTTGCTCACGAGGCGACAATCAGGGCACTGAAACTCTGAGCAGCTCATCCCCCACCATGGATGGATGATATGACGTTCGGTTCAGCCATGGATCAGCATTAGCATCCCCGTGGAATCAACGGCCAACCCTACATTACCATGTTTGTGAAGTAACGGACTGGGCGACTGATTCTACCATCAAACGAATAGAGCAATACCTGAGACTGAGAGATGGTGCTTTTAAGGATGAAAACAAAACCTAGCCACTCAATCAAACAAAATTGTTTGTGTTGCTCTTGGAAAGTGTCTGCTCAAAGGGAAGTAACACTTAAAGGTCTATAGGTTTTCCTAGTCTGCTCAATGAATGGCTCAGCCTCCCAGTAGTATATTGTCATTGGGGAACATGCATTAACTTGAACCCTAACAATGCCTGCCTGCCTGCCCAAAACTCAGGTTCCAAATGCCTGACAAAAAACATTACTTCGGTTCAATAAGGAACCGTATTTGCTTCTCTTCCTCGCCCACCTTGCCATCAGCTTCATAAACAAAATTAGCCACCGCCACTGCTTTTTCGGGCCATCTTTACACGCACGTAATCGTCTCTCCATGCTCTATAGGCCACCCTAACTTCATCCAACTGCGGGTTCGGTATGCTCGTGAAGTGGTCCAGCTTCTCCACCCATTCTTGCCACGGAGGCAGGGATGCGTCCAGGTACTTTGCTAGCTCGGGCAGAAGTGCCGCCTTGTAGAACTGCACTACACCCTTCTTCATTTCTTCCGACTCGTTGATTGACTGGATGCCAGGCCGGACAATGCTCCCTTGCTTGTTCCGAGTGCAGAAACTGTTGTCTCGGAGGATCAGGACTTCGGAAGGGGCGATTGGTAAAACGATGCGAGAAAACTTTGCCAGGGAAAGTTCTATAATGTCTTTGGGTAGTAATCCACGCTTCACTGCCACCGCCGTGCCAACCATCTTCCGGATCTGAGGTCAACAAAAGGAACAGCATCGCTCAAAACTCTGACATCAATGTACGCATAATATTTTCACTGTTACGACATAATATTTATCTCAAAATATCGTGCTAATTTGCTAGTACATCAGAAATCTCAGTTAACATCCTAACACATGAACGAGATTAGCTTACAGGTTATGTGTACATCCTAAAACCTGAATTAAACTACTCCCTCCGTCTCAAAATAAGTGTCATTGACGGAGGGAGTAGTTTACAGGATATTTCTACATCTAACACAGGACTAGTTTATTGCTACCAAATACTACTGTTCAGCAACCATATATCCAACTTAGAGATAATTAGTTAGTGAAGAGCTGCACTGGATTAATCAATATACCATTCCATTAACACAGGAAAAAAAAAACTAAGCCTAGAAAGAAAGTCTCAAATTTAACACAATCTTGTGAATTCAGTTTATTTTGATGAGTATTTCTTAATGGACTCTGCATACCTGATGTAGCATAAAAGATACTCCACATATTGTCAGTTCCACAAATTGAGTTCCTGATGAACTCTGCAACTCTCCACAGGAGCAGTTGAGGATATCTCGGAAGTGTGATGCGCTTAGTCTATCATTTTCATTAGGCTCATGGAGCCATCTAGCTTGAATCTGCACACTATTCTCAGGAAGTTCAGGATTCTCCGTCTTACAATTATCTGCAGGTGCACTAGAATCAGGTATTGACGGAATCTTTGAGCATTCCTCATCTGGATCGGAAGTAGTGCCCTCGCCAGAAGTGCTTTGGTCCACAACCATTTCGTCAGAGATGGAATGTACTGTTGAGCTTGTTTCTTTGGCTCTTCGGTGCGCTCCTGCTAGAACCTTTCTATACTTGGCACGAGCAGTGTAGTTATGAAATGGGTGGTTTCCCTGCAAGTACAAATATATTGAAGCCAGGGCAGATGCAGAAGAATGAAAATTGAAAAAAAAAATCGAGAAAACACAAAGGACCTTTGTGTTTCATTTCATTGAAAAAGATAGGTTTTGGTTACAACCTCCTAAGAGGCAAGCATGCATTCAAATAGTTTTACAATCGGTGAACATCCCAGGTGAAAATTGAAATTGAATGAGTAGAATTATCATATGCTCATTTCTGCCTTAAGTGTGCTTTACAAAAATGAAATCATTTGCATGGAAAATATTTACCCAGCAACGGCCATGGAAATTCCTGCAGTTGGGGTATAATCATGTTATCTAAGAAAGACAGAGAAAATCTGAAATATGGACATACCACCCGGACCTGATTGGGCAGGTATTTTAGTTTATATTTCCTCTAGAAGCTGAATCAGTCAATATTACATTGGAAAGTACGTCCCTGCCTGTTCAGTTACATTTAGTTCCCCCTTAAACTTCAACTTTGGTCTGACGGGTCGCCAAAATTGTTTAAATGTTCACTGAAGTCCATTCAACAGTAAAGTAGCTGGAAAACGACAAGCTAGACCCCAATGAAGCTACTCACCCTTCCTTAACTATGCTATTATCCCATTACCCCTATCGTCATGGTTAATTTGTACTGATCAGGTGTTTTTCCATGTCAATTTTTGTTCTCATTGGCCATGCCAACGTTAAAATTCAAATTTAAGATCATAATAATTAGTGGACTAACAGGCCAGGTTTGATTATTCCAACTGTAATCTTCTATCTTGTGTGGCATTCTTATTCATATTACAGTTACAATAATATTTCTCCCTTAGCATATGTTTGTTACTCAATTAGATGATTCATCAGAGGTATTCACAAGCCCTGTTTTTCTCTATAATCAAATCCAGAGCAGACAAAACTACAAAAGACATATTTACAGACTTACCTCAAAACCTTTCAGTATGTTATTGAATTCAACCAAGTGTTCCTTTACTTCTTCAGTGCTAGAGCCGCTTTTAATTCCAATAATTTCAGCAGGCAGAAGATAAAAGTACTCCCGGTACAAGCATTCCCTCCTTACATCGAAACTCCTATAAATGCAAACTATGTCATGGAAAAACATTGTTGTTTATGCATAACATAGTTAATTATTGGACACCAGTGAGCTATGTGCAACACCCGCTACCTCTGAGCAGGCAAGATACTGAAAACTTTGATATTGTTTGGTAAATTTGAGTTGATGAAATTCGCAAGAGCAATGCCATCGGGATCCTTCTCCCATGCTCGGTCAGGGATTTCCATCTTCAGAGAGATCATTGTAGCCAATGAATGTACCTGAAATTAGTCCATACTAAGCATGCATAAAAGCATTGTTAGCCAAAAGATAGGTAACATAATTTTTATGGTCAATTAGAAAATTCAAGAGGTTAACCAGTTGAGTCCTACCCCTTTATCAGTTCGGCTACTCCTTTCCCAACCCACTTTTTGTAACTTTCCATAATTACTCTCCAGAATGCCCCCTGCCTTGAAGATGGCAGATTCCAAGACTGACTCAATGGCTACAGAAGAAGACAAGAAAGTCTAATCAGCATCCACTGATCATCCATGATGATATTTGACAAAAGAACCAGGGTGGACTTATAATCTTGTCATTTTGGCATCTGATTAAACAACATAGAGAGGTTCCTGGTGGAACAATTATACTTGTGCATCCATACATAGAGTGTATACATCCCGTGTCACTCCCATAGTCAACTTCCTATAACATTACAGAACAAAGCATATCCAGGTATTACTCCCTCCGTTCCAATTTACTTACATCAATATGGATGTATCGAGACTTATTTTGGTTCTAGAATATATATATTTTGGTGTCAAGTACTCCCTCCGTTCCAAAATACATGACTTCTATTTATCTAAATATGCATGTATGTATATATACTAAAACATGTCTACATACATGTATATTTAGACAAATGGAATTCATCTATTTTGGAACAGAGGGAGTAATATGGTATGGAGGGAGTACAAGTTAATTGTAGTAACACCAATAAATAATCAGCATGAGATTAAACTATTATGTGATTTGTCGCAAGAATATGCCACATTTCGGGCAGAGCTCCTGACGGGGTTATGCCGGATAGGTACCCCTCTGGCGTGGCCCTAAAGCCGGACTGCCAGGGTGGTCCGCGCGGTTATGAGGCAGGAAGCCTCATAGGGCTGCCCAGTAGGCCGAAGCACAAGACGGATGGCCGGCTTAGAAGACGGAGGCCCGGAAAGACTCGGACTTGGAGTAGAAGCCGTACGCCTCTACCATCCATAGTTAGGTCGATTTACTGTATGGCTAGGGTCTAATCTTGTACACTCGGTCAGTCCAGCTGTCTATATAAAGCCGGACGGGAGGAACCCTAGAGGTTAAGCTCTTAGAGACAGAGAGATACACATTGTAACTTGTACAAGGCTTTTGCCCTAATAGTGATAATGCAGGAGGTAGGGCGCCACCGCTGGCTTGCCTGAACCTGGATAAAACCTTGTGCAACCCGGCACCGGCAACTTCCTCCTACATTAGCCCACACGTTCTACTCCGGGATATGGCACCTCATACAACGTCTAATTACCCGATACACCGACATCTCCCAATGCACATAGATAAAACACGGGTGGTAACAATTTGATGTACTCCCTCCGTCCACTTTTATAAGGCTCACTTCTTACTATTGAAATGCTAAGAAGTGTGCCTTATAAATGTGGACGGAGGGAGTAACTAACATTAAACGGTGCATCTACTTCCCCTTTCGCAATTCAAGTGTTAAATCGCAACAAATAACAGGTGCGTATCAGCAATTTAAGCTACGGCAATAAAATAGGGCTTACTTGAATCCGCGCTGAGTTCTCGCTGCTTCTGAAGACCTGAATGAAAAATACCAATGCACTGAATCAATGCTCAAGCGAAGACTGACGCGGCAAGCATTACTGGGATACAAACCGACGAGCAAGCCGTCCCATCCAACCTCGGTACTCGCTGCCGACATAACCGACGCGCAGCACGACCCTCTTCTTCCGCGTCGACTCCCACCTCATACCGCCACCTCCATCGGCGGAGCAGGTGGTGGCCGGAGGAGAAGGCGAAGGAGAAGGCGGGGTTGGTGTTAAAGAGGCAGGGCCGAGGGCCGGGGCGGAGGCAGAATGGGAGAAGCATAGGGTGGTACGGAGGGGCCTAGGATTCGCGCAGCGTGCGAGAATAGTGTAAGAGAAGGGTCTACGGAGAAGCCACGACGCCGTCGTCGTAGCGGCGGCGGCGGCGGCGGCGACGGCCATGGGCGAGGCGACTGGGAAGTACAGGCAGACGTGGGTGGCCAGATTAGATTTTGTGAATGGAAAGCGAATAGTGTATAGAATCTTATTGGGCCTAGTATTATTGTGGGCTTAAAGTTTTCTTTAAGTGTGGGCTCAAAATTTCTTTTCTTTTTACCGTATACTAGTCAAATGTCGGTGTTCCACTGAATAAAAAATTTCCCTAAAAAAAAGTTGAATGTCTGAGTTTTTTCCATGAACATGTATGTCTCACGGGTAAATATAAAATACACATAATTATTCACGTATAGAAAAAGGACAGCCGTGAAGAATTAAGAAACTCAAATATGCTTGGAACAATTACATTTTTTTAAATGCCACTAATGAGAAGTATGTAATAATCATCAAGGAATGAGCTCAAATCTCGTTCGGCGAGTTCAGGTGCTAAGTACTTTCTTATAGACTATGTCCTGCGTGGTTGTCAAGACTCAATTCTTTTTCGGATCTGTCATTTCTCTTGTCCTTGATGGCGAGGATCATTATGTTGCTCTTCGCGGTTGCTCGGGACAACGCGAAGCACAACTAACCATGAGAGAGAACAAGGGTTCCGCTAACTGCACACTGACAATCGCGATGGTCTACCTTGTATCTTGTTGATTTTCATGGTTAAGCTTAGCCTGATCGGAAATTGATTACTCTTGAATCTAAACGGGAACATGTCATCATCCGAGGGGCGAAGAGGTATCCAAGGTAGAAAAAACATTTGCACAAGGTGTTGTCCCACCACGTCGATGGCGTTCCTTTGGAACCCACGGATCACAAGCAGTGTGTGATAGCGTGAATCACACACACCCGTTGAGTAACTTCAGCAAAACGGTAAATTTCTCTCAGTTTAGAAACCAAAGTTATCAATTCAGTAGGACTTTAATGACTTTCAGCAAGACGACAGAAATTCACTTGCGTGTTGACGGGCGTGGATCTGCACACAAGACTCAAACTCACTTTGGTCTCCAACTTTCCAGTAAGATTGTCAAGCTCCCGGTCTTATTGTTAACAAAATAATTAAACGTTCGGTGTCTTTGGAAGTAATGAAAGCAAAAAGGAACAGGGCAAGTAATGATAAAAAAAAGTAAACGAGGATGTAAACAATGTAAAAGAATGGACCATGGGGCATAGTTTCACTGGTGGTGTCTCTCCATAAAACAGAACATGTTAGATAAACAAATTACAGCTGGACAATTGACAAATCATGAGGGCATAACAATACTATTATGAAAAGATAAAGTTCATTGCACTAATCATGTAGGCATTGCGCCAAACATATATAGATTTCTATCCAACATGCATATATAACTAATAATCTACGTTGAAACAGCTATCCAGCATGCATCTCGCTGTTATTAAATTGTAAAAACAGCGGATAATTGCATTAAGCACAGCACATAATGTAACCAATATTCATGATCAATGAGTAGATATAAACACTGTTGTTTTACCCTTAGTAGTAACAGCACATCCTCACACTTATACATTTTGTCACTCGTGCCTAGGATTGGAGGTGGTATGAACCTACTATCTAACACTAAAATATGTCGAATATATACCAACTAGGGGTATATCAGATGGTAGTCTAAAGTGCCGGATTATCAGGGTGGCCTAAATGGTAATGGGCTATGGTCCATTAGGCGGCCCAGTAAGCTGATGCACAGAAGCCGGATTCTAGAAGAACCCGGATCGCGGCCCACGTGATTTGGCTTGGAGTAGAAGGCGGATTCCTTACTTTCCAAGTTAATAGTTACCGTAGTCTTCTAGGTTTCCTATTCTGTATGCCCTAATCCGGCTATTATATAAAGCCGGATGGGAGATATGATAGATAGACAAGAAGCTAAAGGCTAACTCGCCGAGAGGTTGATCCTTGATGAGAAGCTAATAGAACCTCATGTTGTACTCTGTATTTACAGGCTTTAGTCCTGAATAGTGAGATTGCAGGAGTAGGAACGTCGCATTACTGCGCCGTACCGAACCTAGGTAAAAACCCTGTGTCATTGTCCTTCGCACAATCACGTCCCCCCACGTCTCTATCAGTAGTCTCATGGCACCCCCGTCTATGATTCTACTACGATGTCTCGACAGTTGGCGCCCACCGTGGGGTCAGTTACGTCGTGCATTAAGTTTCAATCTGGGATACTCGGCGGAATCGGCAGTTCCATAACTGTCGGAAGCTTGGAATTCGACAACGACGTTGGACGCTTCCTCGACAATGGATCTTACATACCGGCGCAAAATCATCTGGTAAGTGCCTGCGTGTTACCGATTGGATCTGCAAATATCTTTATCGGATTAACTGCAGAGGCCATGGGGTTCTGCGGTGGAAGTAAATTTATCCCACCCGCCCTATACCCAGTCGAAGATGACTACGATACCGGGTTCTGCTCAGATCGCCGACATACAAGTGAATCACACTTTGTCGGTATGGTGCAATCTGAGATCGCCGAAAACACGGATGAAAGTAATCCCGTGCAAGAGGCAGAAAACAACACTCCCACAACAGAGGTGGAAGATCCGACATCCGTTAACATCACGACGCACTCGGAAGCTGACTCTGTACTAGCCGCCATTAAGGCGAGATTAGAGTCGGATCCCGGATCGGATCACTTCGATACCAAATACGAAGATGAAGACGCTTTCGAAAGAAAGGTCAAATCCTTCCAAGACGGATTCCATGAAGTACTGGTGGCAAAACCGGCTGAAAACACGGATGCCGACAGTCAGGAAAGCCCTAGAACGCCTCCGCCAGAGGAAGAGAGAGAAGAAGGAGAAACCTCTCCAAAATTCCCCGATGTCAAAGAATTGACAGAGGAAGAACCTGGCAGGAAACCTCCCTCTTCCAAGAAGAAACACAAAGCTGCTAAAAAGCTCCAGTATAAACTCCGGAAGAAGAAATTGGCTGATCCAGCCAATGCAAGCCCGGAAGTAGGAGACGCAAGCGGAGTGAAACCTTCGGAGAAGAAAACAAAAGAAATCCTTGTTCCGCCAATGACAGAACAAGAAGAACAGGAGTTACTGCAAACACCAGTGGGATTGCACGAACCCCCTGAAGTGCTAGAAGCCAGGAGACAAGCTCTCCAAAGGCAGCAGCAACATCTATTCAGGACTCGTGAACACCTCCAAAAAACCCAGGATGATATCAAGCTCATGAAGGAAGAAATCGAGGAATACGAGAGAAAGAATAGATCTGGAATTAAACCTACAAGGTTACCCGGAATTGTAAGACCGGAAGTACTGCCGCCAAAAGAAAGGTTTCACAACCCATCTTGGCAAAAGCAAGTAAACGGCGAAGATGCCAGAGGCGAACCTATATACAAAACCGCAGCAGAAAATGCGGAAGCAGCTTTCGCCATCCTCAACAATGATATGTACTCCAATGGTGAAAAACTTCAAGGGGTGTATGCTTTCTTAGGAAAAGCATTGCAACAACAACAGCGGGGGCAGCAGCGATCAGGGAAGTTGCAGGACGACTCAGCCCTATGTAAAACAGCTACATGCGCCGCTGGAGCACCTGGACCGGAAGAACCTGGAGATTCAAGCAATTCAAAAGAGAGGAAAGCGGATCCGAGAAAAGACAACAAAAATCCCGACAACAAGGACGAAGCGTCTAGAACCGGATCCCATCTCCCGAAAGACGGACTTAATCCTCGCGATCGGGAAGAAAAGCACCGGAATGACGAAAAAGAAATGCCGCCTCCGAGACGCCCAGCTGAAAAAGCTGGAAGACAGGATATACCTCACAGGTGTGAGAGATCCCGGACACCCCCTGGAAATAAGGAAAGAAACAGGAGTAGAACTCCACCTTATCCAAAGGGGCAAGATCTCGGAAGAAACAGAGAGAATCCCGGAAAAGCGCGTTCGCGCCATAATGGAAAAGAAAGGAGCAGATCCCCTTCTGTCCATTCAGCCGGCAGGTACTCCGCACACATGGATAGAGCGGAAAGAGACGATTTATACTTTGGACCTAAGTGCTTCACAGATAGGATCCGAAGGATAACCCTACATTCTGGCTTTGCCAAAGTTGGTCCAACATACCAAAAATATACCGGCAGTACAAACCCAGATACCTGGCTCTCAGACTACTATACAGTCGTCCAGATCAACAATGGGACAGACTGGGAAGCTGTAAAGTTTCTTCCCCTAATGTTACTGGATGGAGCCAGAGATTGGATCAATGGATTACCCTCCAGAACTGTCGACAGCTGGGATGATATGGCTCGAGTATTTACTCAGCATTTCCGGGGAACCTACAAACGCTCGAATAGCATCAACCAGCTAAACCGTTGCACCCAATTTGAGGACGAACCATACGTGGATTTCATCTCAAGATGGACGGCAATGAAGAATAGTTGCTCTGGAGTAACTGACGTTTAAGCAATGCATGCTTTCGTCAATGGCCTAAAACCCGGACTTGTACCGTTCATGATTGGTTCCAAAAAGCACAAAGATCTCGGATCTATGCTTACAACTGTCAATGAACACGCTGCAGCCGAGGACGACATCAGTGCAAGAGGAGGCAATATCGATACACTGATACAGGCCAAAAAGAACCCTCGCCCTGAGAAAAAAGGAACTCCAGATGCAGCACAAAAGCCCAAAGAGGTCAACATAGCGTTTGGAAGGGAAAATGGGAATAGGTGGAAAGGACGCAGTACGGAACCGATAAACTACACCAAAGAAGAGTGGGAGAAAATAAAGTCGGAAAACTGTGTCCATCACTCGCAATTTGGGAAGCCGACCCATACTAACGCACAATGTCGCTTGAATAAGCATATGAAAGGCAGTGCAGGATCCGGAAACAAAGGGAAGAATTCCAAGAGGAAATTTTTAAAGCAAAAGCCAGAAGCTGAGAAAACAGACAGTGAATCGGACACTGACGAAAAAATCCAGGAACAGCAGCGAAAAGGCGAGCCTAAGTTTCCGAGAGTTGATGGAGAATGCAACCTAAATTTCCTAGCAACTCCCTCACTAAAAGGTGGCAAAAAGAACGCTTCGAGAAATAAACGCGGTTGTCCCTACTCACGCTGGGCGTTCGGGTTACCCGAAAGTATCGGGTCGGGTTTTTCGGGTTTTTACAATTTCGGGTTTCGAAAAATGACACCCGAGATTTCCCCATATTTTTTGCTACCCGAGAATTCGGGAACCCGAATATTCGGGTTCGGGATCGAGTTCTCCCGTTTCTCCCGAAATAACATAGGAAAGGGAAAAAATCTTGACCCATGGAGTCATCGAGAGGGGCCGGAGTCTGGCCAGAGCAGCATGTTGTTGCTGAGATGGGGCAGGCACTTGTAGAGGAGGTGGAGCTCCCAGAGCACGGCGGCCGGAGGTCGGAGCCGGCGCATGTAGCGCTGCGACGAGGACGCTGATTGAGTCCGAACAGGACACGGATGAGGAAAGCGGGGGCAACGCTAGGAAAATCCAACTATTTGGCTTGCACATCGAGTGAGCCAAACGGCAGCCAGCGATGATCCGTCTCCACCCGCCCGGCGGCGCAGATCTGCGAGAAAACTGGAGGAGGAGATAACTTACGTGTACGCGTTGACTCACGTGAGGGATGCGATCGTGGGGATTTGGGGAAGGGTCGAGTGGCCTTGGCCTTGTCCTATTTCTTTACGTGCGTGACATATTTGGGCTGGGCCTTCTATAGCTTCTAGGTGCGTACGTTGTTTTTTTGGGCTACCAAATTATTTCGGGCTGAACGGGACATTCGGGTAAGGTGGCCTCTTTCCCGAATTTGCTGAATAAAATTCGGGTTTTCAAAACTGCTACCCGATATAGTGCTCGAGTTTCTCGGGTTCGGGTTATACGGGTTCGGGATCGGGTTTTTCGGATTCGGGATTCGGGTATCGGGTTTTATGCCCACCGTGAGTCCCTACAACCCCGAAATTTTTGAAGTACTCAAATACACCAATTACCTGGGATCAGTTCGATCATCCCGGGAATATCACTGAACCCGGCACACAAGCTCTAATCGTAAATCCTATTGTTCAAAACATTAGGCTAAAAAGAGTGCTGATGGATGGAGGATCCAGCATTAACATAATGTACCTGGATACACTGAAGCATCTGCGAATCTCAGAGACCCAGCTCAACCACATCAACATACGTTTTCACGGCATCGTCCCTGGCAGACAAACACGATCCCTAGGAGAAATTTCCCTAGATGTCACCTTTGGAGATAAATATCACTTCCGGCAGGAAAAAGTATCCTTCGAGGTTGTGCCGTTCGAAAGCGTGTATCACGCGATACTCGGACGTCCAGCTTTTGCCAAATTCATGGCAAGATCATGTTATATTTATAACAAGCTGAAGATGCCAGGGCCCAAAGGAGGATTAATTACCATATCTGGAGACTTCAAGTTGGCAAACGAGCTGGAAAAAGAAAACGCCCTTTGCGCTGAGAAAGTCATAGCAAAGGAAGAATTGAAAGAGCTGGCCAAAGAGGTATCACCGACAGAAATGCCGGCAGGCAAAGAAAGCCGGAAGCCTGCAGATAGCTTCAAGGCTTCCGAGAACACAAGGCAGATAATCCTAGATCCCAAAGATCCGACAAAATTCGTCGTAGTGGGAACTGGGATGACCGACAAATAGGAAAGCGAGCTCATCAAGTTTCTCCGTGAGAACTGGGATATTTTTGCTTGGTGTCCAGCGGACATGCCAGGCGTACCCAGGGAACTTGCTGAGCATCAACTTAAGGTGATTCCAGGATCTAAACCCGTCAAGCAAGGTCTCCGTCGATTTTACGGAAGAAAGACGGAAGACTATTGGCAAGGAGATTATCCGGCTTTTGGCAGCAGATTTTATCCGGGAAGTTATACATACTGAATGGTCAGCAAATCCAGTATTAGTCCCGAAGAAAGATACTACTACCCTTAGAATGTGTATAGATTACACCGGCCTGAACAAACTATGTCCAAAAGATAGGTTTGCGTTACCGCGAATCGATCAAATAATAGATGCCACTACAGGCTCTAAGCTTTTATGCTTTTTGGATGCATATTCCGGGTATCATCAAATACACATGAAAAAGGAAGATCAAATCAAAACTTCATTCATAACCCCCTATGGGACGTACTATTACATAACCATGCCATTTGGCCTGAAGAACGCAGGTGCAACCTACCAGCGTTGCATGCAACGGTGTTTGCATGGTCAGATTGGCAAAAATGTCCACGTTTACGTGGACGACATTGCTGTCGTTACCAAGGAAAAAGAAACACTCCTTGAGGATTTGCGAGAAACCTTCGAAAATTTGCGCACTTATAAAATGAAGTTAAATCCATTAAAGTGTGTATTCGGGGTTCCCTCAGGAAAACTTCTGGGTTTCATCGTTTCTCATCGAGGAATAGAAGTAAACCCGGAAAAGATCAAAGCAATCATAAACATCTCCAAGCCCACGTGCGTAAATGATGTGCAAAGATTGACGGGTTCCGCTGCAGCCGTCGGCAGGTTTATTAGCCAGCTGGGGGATAAAGCCTTGCCACTATACAAATTGTTGAAGAAATCCGACAAATTTGAGTGGACAGAGGAGACAGATGCAGCGCTAACCCAGTTGAAGGAAACTTTGATGAAATCTCCGATTTTGGCATCCCCAAAAGACAAAGAACCTATGTTATTGTACCTTACGGCTACAAATCGGGTTATTAGTGCAGTAATTGTGGTGGAAAGGAAGAAAGACGAACAAAGCATACCAGACCAGCATCCGGTATATTACGTAAGTGAAGTTTTCTCCGAGTCCAAACAAAGGTATCCACACTATCAAAAACTGGCATATGGCGTATTTTTTGCATCTAGAAAACTTCGCCATTACTTCCAAGGACATTCCATAACAGTGGTATGCAAAGCACCACTAGGGGATATAATAAACAATGCGGAGGCGACTGGTCGAGTAGCCAAATGGGGCATCGAGCTAGCAGCATTCGACATTAAGTACCAGCCTAGGACGGCAATAAAATCCCACGTTCTAGCAGATTTTGTTGCCGACTGGACGGAAGCAATGGAAAAAACATCGATGCCGGAGTCCGAGTACTGGATCATGCACTTTGACGGATCCAAGATGAAGGAGGGCGCTGGAGCTGGTGTAGTCCTAAAATCCCCTAAAGGAGATACAATGGAGTATGTATTACAAATACACTTCAACGCCAGTAATAATGTGGCAGAATACGAAGCTCTGCTTCACGGCTTGCATATCGCAAAGGAAATAGGTGTCAAGCGCATCCTATGCTATGGCGACTCAGATTTGGTACAACACCATCTCAACCAAACTTGGGATGCCAAAAGCCCTATAATGGACGAATACTGGAGAACGGTTGACGAATTTGCCATCTGTTTCTTCGGATTCGAAGTACTTCATGTTAAAAGGGAGAAAAATTGGAACGCGGATGCATTAGCCCGCATGGGATCAGAAAGGGTAAAAACTCTACCACCAGGTGTATTCGTCCAACATTTGTACGAACCATCGATAAAAGGTGGAGATGTTGATTATCCTCTGGCTTCCGAGTCAATTGAAGTCATGCTCGTTAACCCCGATTGGACAATCCCATCTTTAAACTTCTTAGTTGATCAGAAGTACCCGGATGGATCAGACGAAGTCTTGCAAAGACAGATTCAGCGTCGATGCAAAGGATACACGGTAATTAACAATTGCCTGTATAAACGCAGCACTACCGGAATTTTTCTGCGATGTATTTCATCAGAAGAAGGACGAGAAATCTTGCAAGAAATCCATGCCGGAGTTGCGGACATCATGCTCAATCAAAAAGCATAGTCAAAAAAGCATTCCGTGTAGGGTTTTTCTGGCTAACAGCCAAGACAGACGCTGAGCACATAGTAAACACATGTGCAGGGTGTCAATATTACGCCAAGCAGACAAATATTCCAGCCCAAGCACTCAAAACTATCCCCATTACATGGTTGTTTGCGGTCTGGGGGCTAGATATGATGGGACCATTCAAAACTGCAAGAGTCGGACTTACACATCTACTCGTTGCAGTGGATAAATATACCAAGTGGGTGGAGGCCAAACCCATCAAAAAACTTGACGGTGTAACTGCCAGAAATTTCATCATTGACATAGTCATGAGATACGGCGTTCCACACAGCATAATAACCGACAACGGGACAAATTTCTCCATTGGAGAGTTGGCAAAATATTGCCGACAAACGGGAATTCGCCTAGATCTCGCATCTGTGGCACACCCGCAATCCAATGGACAGGTTGAAAGAATGAATAGCTCAATCTTACAAGGAATACACCCAAGACTCGAATATCCTCTTCATAGAGCAGCTGGGACCTGGGTAGAAGAGCTACCTTCCGTGCTTTGGAGCATTCGAACAACACCAAATAGGTCAACTGGGCAAACCCCGTTTTTCCTAGTTTATGGTGCAGAAGCAATTCTTCCAACGGACATGATCCATGATAGCCCAAGAGTGCAGGATTTCGATGAATCAGATGCCGAAAACGCACGACAGGATGCCGTCGACCTATTAGAAGAGGAACGAGAACTTGTGCTTCAAAGATCTGCCATCTATCAGCAAGGTTTACGACGTTATCATTGTCGGAAAACCAGACATCGTTCTTTTAAAGAAGTTGACCTAGTGCTAAGATTGGTGCAGCAAAGAAAGCACAAACTGGCCCTAGTATGGGAAGGACCATTCGTGATAAGTAAAGCCATGAAGAATGGATCATATTATCTTGTAGACATTCGAGATACGGAAGATGATCCCGAGAAGCCGAATTGCAAAAGAAAGAGAAAGATAGATGATGAACTAGGAGAGACAAAGAGGCCCTGGAGTATCCAGCAGTTACGTCTCTTCTATACTTAGTTCAATTTCTATGTAAACATCTTTGAGATCATGAAATAAAGTTGTTGGAATTCTCATATCCATGTTTTTACAAGTTTATTATAGTACAAAGCATTATTCCGTCTTATCTATTTCCCAATGATCTTGCAAAATATTCAATGTTAACCCAAATTGTGCCTGCGTGCTCGGCGTTTAAAAACTGAATGATTTTCAGTCTACTAAAGGTTAAAGGAAACTCGGATTGTGCCTGCGTGCCCGAGCTTCATTCAAAAAAAATTCTTACTTTTCTCTAAGCATTATCTGATTGTTTATGTGCTGGGTCACTGGAGCTAGTAAGTAAAAATGTCTTTAGTATGATCCATGTTTCCAAGTTTAAACTGATCGGTTTTACCCAGTAACTTGGCGTGAAGATTAAAGTACTACTGAGCCATTTCAAACACTAAGGACAGTTAAAGCACACAAACCAGAGAACTTAGAAGATAAAGGAATATAAAACCCGGAAAACTTGCAAAGGATTTCATAAAAGTTAACTGCAAAAGGCGGAGTACTTGTTCATACAAAAGAATAGAAGCATTACAATAAAAATTACATTGTAAAGTGCAGTAATGCTCCTATTTCCTATTTCTCCTATCCAGGGCAGGGAGAATTCTTCAAGCATCCGAGTCCTCTTCACTGCTGTCATCCTCGGGGGCTTCAGGAATCTCTTCTTCCGGATAGGTGATGGAGATATTCACCATAGAGGCAATCTTGGTGGCGTGACCCTTGATTTCATCAAAGATGGTGGTCCGCTGAGTCTCCGAATATCCAAGAGGGATACCGGACGCCACGCGTGAAGATTTGGCACTGGGGTAATGCATACGCATAAGGCCTGAAGCCATGCGTGCACCACCCCGTGCTGCGGAGCGCAAGGTGTATTCCTTGGATTCCGCCACCTCCAAGATAGCTTCCGGAAGTTTCTCAACTTCCGAGAATTCCCCAGTTCTTGCGGGAAGGTACTTGTTGATCAGCTGCATGCCTGCAGCTCTGATCGCGGTGAATACCTTCCCGAAGGCTCAGATTTTCTCAATCCGAGTAAGATCCGGGTTATCTCCTGTTTTTTCAAGACAGAACAACCAAAGGGTTAGCGAAAAAGCAGAGAAAGAAGTTAAGACATGGAAAATCCGGTAAAAGTTGATAACTTACCGAGGATCTTGTCCATCTCGGAGCCTTCCTCCAGGCGCAGGGTCAAGGCGTTCTCCAAATCTTGGATAGTGGCCTTGTCCTTGTCAGCTTGTTGGGAGGTCTTGGATTGAGCAATTCCAAGAGCCAGATTGCTGGCCTCCAGATCCTTCTGAGCCTTCATAAGTTCCTTATGAAGGTCCAAGTTCTCCCGACGGAGATTCTCGGCATTGCCGGCGTCTTCAGCTATTTGCTTGGCTTTCGCCAAAGCAGCTGGAAAGCAAGGAAAAAATTCTGGGTTAAGAAAACTCGGAAAAGTTACTTAGAAAAAATTATGGACAAGGAACTTCAGAGAATTAAAAGTATACCTGTTGTTTCCTCCAGCCGTAGCTGAGACGATGCCAGCTCTGTTTCCTTAACTTCAAGAATAGAGAGAAGGCTTCTAACCTCCTTATTCTTGACAGTTAGCTTGTTGAAAACTTCCATGTTTATGGTTTCGGCGGTTTGCTGAAACACGTAAATGAACCAGAACGCTTAAGTTAGAAACAAGCATGATAAAGATGAAAGCATTAAGTTAAAAGCATGCATTTTAACTTATTGCTTGGGGGCTAGAGATAATACCTGGCTCATTCGCTGTAAATCTGCCAAGTTTTCAGTGAACTCCTTTGCGTACTCAGCAAAAAGAGTCCCAGCCGCGCTAAGGCCCTCGTTGATATTCTTGAATTCTTTATCGAAGGTGGGAATTTCCTCCTCAGTTATCCGAGAAGGACCCCCCACATCAGGGACCGCCCTTTCCCTCGTGTCCATTTCTGGCACAATGGGCTGGCTGGTCTGCTGGGTTTCGACGTCGGGGGTAGCAGCGTGCTCTTCTGTTGTAACTACCGGTGTATCCGGAGCAGTAGCAGGAGAAGGATGTGGGCCTCTGCTGGCCACAGCTTTGTGCCTCTTTAGCTTTTTCGGCTTCAGAGTAGAGGGAGGCAAGCTAAAAAAGAGAAAAGCCGGAAAGTTAAAACTCCGAGAAAAAGGGAGAAATTCCGACAAAGTAAAACAACCCAGATGTTCGAACCTGGAGGTGACGTCGGGGACCCCGTCAAGATCAATGATTTCCCTGGAAGCGAAAATCTTCTTGTGCTTACGTCCACCCGCAAAGGTGGCACGTAATTCCTCCAGCTCGGCATCGGAAGCAAGTTCCGACTCAGGAAGTTCGGCAATCTGTTAAGAAGGCAAAACCTGAGATAAAAACACGAAAACCAAGAAAACGAAAAGGATTAAAACCCAAAAGGCAAAGAATTGTACCTTGGGAGCCGGATTCGTGGCCGTGTACATTGGCCGGCTTTCTTCATATTGGTCGCGGGATGCGACCAATTGATTTGCGCATTTCCGCAAATCCTTTGCCGACCAAACCTTGTTGGTTGTCCGCATAGCATTGCCGTCTCCCGAGTACTCGCAGAGAAGGCGAGCGCCGTGATTAGCCAAAGGCTGAATCCGCCTTTCTAGCCAGCAAAGGACTGTGTCCATGCCAGTTAGAGGCGGATCGGAAGTGACGAGCTTTGCGATGCGCCGCTTGATCCTGAGAAGATCCGGCGGCAGGGTCTGAACTGCTTCAGTTCCCCAGTTTTCTTGGGGAAGAGTGGCGGTGTTCGAGAAAGGTGGAACCCCGGTGGTTTTCCCAGGGAAGGGAACGTTGGGATGATAAAAGAAGGAACCGTCCAAAATTTGACGGATTCCGATGTCTTAATCTTGGGGAACCAATCCTTCCTGAATCTGCGCAGGGTAAAGGATATGGTCCCATAAGTTGGGAGTGCGCCCTCCGAAGAGTTCCGCTTAACCCCAAAGCAATAAAGCCAGAAATCTAACCTAGGAGCTATACCTAGATATCCCTCGAAAAGGGCCTGAAATCCGGCTAGATAGAGGATGGAGTTGGGTTGCAGATTGTGGGGTTGGATGTTGTAGTGGGCTAAGATTTGGAGAAAAAAGGCGGATGGTGGAAGACCCATACCTCTCAGTATATGGGAGGTGAGGAGGACACGTTCCTCGTCCTTTGGCGCGGGCTCAGGTTCGTCCTCCGGGATCCGCCATTTCCTCTTCAGCACGAGACCCTCCTTCTCCATTGTCGGAAGGAGGGATGGCGGAATAGTGTTGGCACTCCAGCTGCCGGCAGTTTCCGCCTCATCTTCTGCTCCGGCGGCGGCGGACGCTGCGGCCTCCGCGGCCGCGAGCTCGTCTCCGACGAGGGTGAGTTTCTCTTCCGCCGTCTCGGGCGCGAACGGCGGAGGAGGCGCGGAAGAAGACCCCGCAAGATCTGCGGCGGCGGGACGGATTTCCTCGCCCGCCGCACCACCAGTGGCCTTCGTTGGCTCGTCGCGGAAGGCGTGCATCGGTGAATCCAGTTGCGGATCCATCGTATCGATGATTTCGTCGATGTCTTTTGCGACGGTGCGGGCCGGTGAGGAGCTTTGGGATGCCATCGATGGGCGGCGCGCGGTAGCTCCGGTGAGGTCTCGGGTGGCGTTCGTGCGCTCGGGAGTTGCTCTGCGAGAACTTGGGCGCTAGGAATGGTGTTGCGAAGTGAGAGTGGAAGGTTTCCTCGGAGGAAGGAGGCGGCTATTTATAGCCGGAATCCCGTCACGATGCGTGCTAACGGCTCTTTTGACCGTTGGATGATCAACGCGTGTCACTCGCCAGAAATTCCGGGAAATGAAACGACGGGTGATTATTGCTATCGCCTCGTTTCCCGCGAGAATCTGTCAGAGATATGTTTCTGGGTTTCCCTCCTGTAACCCAAACGTCCCTTACGTCAGCAAGATTAAAGCGCTGACGTAGGAAGTTCCTTCTCCGCGAAGGTTCGTGGAAGATAAGCCGAATTTTCTGGATTCCGAGTTTTGCGTTATAACATCCTTTGAGGAGAAAAAGAAGAATCAAGACTGCAGGCCGATATTTCTTGGAAAATGTGCATTTGGCGAAAGACGGCGAATCCGAGTCTTAATCCTTCTTGGGGGCTACTGTCGGATATATACCAACTAGGGGTATATCAGATGGTAGTCTAAAGTGCCGGATTACCAGGGTGGCCTAAATGGTAATGGGCTATGGTCCATTAGGCGGCCCAGTAAGCTGATGCACAGAAGCCGGATTCTAGAAGAACCCGGATCGCGGCCCACGTGATTTGGCTTGGAGTAGAAGCCGGATTCCTTACTTTCCAAGTTAATAGTTACCGTAGTCTTCTAGGTTTCCTATTCTGTATGCCCTAATCCGGCTATTATATAAAGCCGGACGGAAGATATGATAGATAGACAAGAAGCTAAAGGCTAACTCGCCGAGAGGTTGATCCTTGACGAGAAGCTAATAGAACCTCACGTTGTACTCTGTATTTACAGGCTTTAGTCCTGAATAGTGAGATTGCAGGAGTAGGAACGTCGCATTACTGCGCCGTACCAAACCTGGGTAAAAACCCTGTGTCATTGTCCTTCGCACAATCACGTCCCCCCACGTCTCTATCAGTAGTCTCATGGCACCCCCGTCTATGAATTCTACTACGATGTCTCGACAAAATCTCTCTTTAAAATTTCTAGGATTAGAGGGCCAATTTGAAACAGTGCATCTGAAATTTCTTTATCTGACAATTTCTTCAACAAAGCATCGTTTATGTCTTGTGTTACAACAACTTGAATAATGTCCAGGAGGTCTGAAGGCTCGACATGTTGGTCCTTGTTTTTTTTTCCAACCGGGCCACACACCCCTTTCCATTTTATTAAAATGGAAATACAACGTTCGACATCCAGAGAATATGGGGGGGGGAAGCGAGTTGGAGCAGCTGTAGGAAACCCACTGAGATCCCTTCGACTCGAAGAAGACCTCTATGGGACGAAAACCTACAGCCACCAATGTTCAACCAAGCAGCTACAGGGAACAGACCCAAAGTACCAGAACAGACCAGGCAACCAATGCCAAAACAACCGCTGCAACATTCAGCAGCCCAGCACAACCAGCGACACAAAGCAGAAAACTAAGACAATCACGCGCCAGAAATCATCAAGGTGGTCCTCGCCGCCACACCCGCCTGTGCTCCAGAAGTAGCGTAGAGCTCGGCCGTGACCTGCATCATCTTTGTCGCCTGCGTAGTCAAGACCTCCTTGTCATCGTCTTTCTGCAAACCTGCCCAATGTAACATCAAAGCAGCCGCTGTGTAAACCGCCTCAAAAGGAGTCAAGATCTTGTGATTGTCGAAAGTCACACTGTTGCGAGTTTTCCAAATGCTCCAGCAAACTGCAGCAATACCAACCATAAAGTACCGCTCTCCCCCGGGAAGAAAAGCATGAAACCAAGCAAACGACTGTCAGAGAGAATTAGGACAAGTATTAGTGCCAAAAACCCTGGCCACAATACCCCACACGCAACGAGCCACGTGACACGAAAAGAACAGATGCTCAGTTGTCTCCTCCAGTCGACAAAAGGAACACATAGTATTACCAGGCCAGTTTTTTTTTTCATATTATCACGAGTAACCAAAGCATTGCGAAAAGGTTGCCAAAGAAAGATCTTTATTTTCAAAGGAATTTTGGCTTCCCAAATAAACTATTAGCCCCAGCCAAACCAACTTCCAGGTGTTTGTAAACAGATTTAGTTGAGAAAATCCCATTAGCATTCAAACTCCAGGAAACCATATCAGGAGAGGAGGACAGCTCCAGGTTTCTAACAAAGTTTAAACACTCATTCCACTGATCCAGCAAGGTACCATGAAGAGTTCTCCTGAAAGGAAGATTCAAGTCAGAACTAAAAGCCTCTTGAACAGTCCAGTTCTGACAATGACTGATAGCGAACAACTCAGGGAACCTATCACACAGGGGAAGGGAATTACCAAAGCTATCAAGCCAAAATCTCGTAATATTTCCACACCCAAGGGATATTTTCCTCCCTTCCAGATATACATCTTTTACCTTAAGCAACGCCTTCCAACAAGGAGAATCCGAGAATTTGGCCTTGACATTAGCCATAGAAGTGTTACTGAGATACCTTTTTCTCACAATTTTCTGCCAAATACCATCATATTTTTCAAGCTTCCACCACCATTTGGTGAGAAGGCTGATGTTCTGCCTCCGAAGATTCTTAATGCCCAACCCCCCTTTCTCTTTAGAACGACACACTTTAGACCATTTAACCATGAAATAGCCTTTCTTCTTCCTTTTACCATGCCAAAAAAACGTCTCCGGTGTTTATCAAGCCTTTGAATGAAAGTTTTGTTAAGGAGGAACATCGACATAACATAGGAAGGGAGATCAGACAAGCTAGAATCAACTAAAATAAGCCTTCCACCCGAGGAAGCTGTTTCACAAACCCAAGCATCAAGCTTCTTCACAAATTTAGAGTTCACAAATTCCAGGTCAGCACAACGAAGGGTATTAAAACTGACAGGAACCCCCAAGATACAACATAGGTAAAGTGCCCACTTTGCAACCAAATAAGTCAGAATAGAACTGAGCCACATTATTATCCCCTCCAACTAAAAAAATCTCACTCTTCTGATAGTTTATTTTTAAACCAGACATAAGCTCAAAAAGATATAGAAGCAGTTTAAGATTGATAGCCTTCTCTTCATCATGAGAGATGCAAAGAACCGTGTCATCCACATATTGCAAAATGGCTAAACCACCATCCACAAGATCAGGAGCCAAACCATCCAATAAACCATTAGATTGAGCAGTTGTAACCATTTTAGTGAGACAATCAGCTGCACAGTTGAACAAAAAGGGAGAGAGGGGATCACCCTGCCGCACCCCTTTGGCGCTCTGAAAATAAGGTCCCATGCAATTGTTAATCTTTACTGAAACTGTTCCATTATGCAGAATTTGTCTCACTTTACTACACCAAGATTCCGAGAAACCTTTGGCTCTAAGGCAATTTATAAAAAAATCCCAATTAACCTTGTCGTAGGCTTTCTCGAAATCCAACTTAAGGAAAATACCCACCCTCTTTTTCACATGAGTATAATGCATGATCTCATGCAAGGATAAAATACCATCCATAATATTTCTCTTCTTAATGAATGCATTTTGATGAATACTAATCAATTTATCCATAAAAGGATTCAATCTCATCGTTAAAACCTTGGTCAGGAGTTTGTAAATACACCTCAACAAACAAATTGGTCTGAACTGAGAAATCACATCTTCCCCCGACACTTTAGGCAAAAGAGTAATGACACCATAATTAAGTCTCTGCACATCCAAAGACCCCTCATGAAAGTCTCTAAATTTTTTCAAAATATCCCATTTGACCACCTCCCAACAATGTTGATAGAACTCAGCTGGAATATTATCAGGTCCAAGAGCTCTATTCCCCTCCATAGAAAAAAGAGCAAGTTTGATCTCCTCCAAAGAAAAAGGTCTATTTAACATTTCATTTTCAACACTATTTAACTTCTCCTCATTGCACCACATATTATGATCAAACCCCACAAGGTTGCCAGGAGCAGGCCCAAAAAGACTTTTATAATAATCTGTAGCATGTTACAGGATATTTTCGGTACCCTCAATGTTAACATCCCCATTTTTCAAACATAACATGGTATTTTTCCTTTTACGACCATTAGCCACCCTATAAAAAAAGCTAGTATTACGGTCCCCCTCCAGGAGCCATCTAGCATGAGACTTTTGAAACCATTGAAGTTCCTCCTCCTCCAAAAAAATTTAAGAATGACCACAATCTCCACCTTTCTACTAAAATTAACAGGAGACAACTCCTCAATTTCTTCCAAACACTCCAGACCAGCCAACTCATTCCGGAGGTCTTTTTTTTAACTTTCTAGTGTGCCCAAATAAATTGGAACCCCACCCTTTGAAGAAAACTTTAAATCTTTTCAGCTTGATATTTAAAATATCAATAGGATCTGAGCTGTTCACTCTCCTATCCCAATTTTTCTTAACCAAAGGAAGGAACTCATCATTTTTCAACCAAGATAAATCAAACCTAAACTCCCTTTTAACTTTTTCACAAGGAGTATTCATATCCGACTCAAGCAATAAAGCATTATGATCCGATAAATCCCTCACCAACTTCTTGATCGAAACCAAAGGAAAAAGAATCTCCCAGTCAGGAGACATAAGGATACAATCTAATTTTTCCATGGTAGGTTGAGCATGTTGATTGGACCAGGTGTGCATACCCCCATGCATGAAAATTTCCCTCAGCCCCAGGGAGTGAATGACATTATTGAATAAATCAGAAGCATGAGAATGATGAAAAGCAGTATTTTTTTCTCCAGCATGCCTCAAAATATTAAAACCACCTCCAACAATATAAGGCATCATGATACCATTGCAAAAGGAGGCTAGCTCAGTAAGGAATTCACATTTGAACTCATCTTGGGCTGGACCATAAACCACCACCAAAGCCAGTTACATTTTTTAACTTTGTCCCACAAAATAAACTGCAACATTATTTCCCAGCTTTAAAAAGCACTCACATCCAAGGTCTCACACTTAATGCCACACAAAATACCACCTGATCTTCCAACAGAAGGGTTCCATTTCCAAAAATATTTATTACTAGGATCCAATTTCCTAAAAAAACTATCCTTGTAATTTTTTTTCATAGTTTCCTGAATGCCTATGAAATCCAGAGAAAACTCATCCATAAGATCCACCAAACAGGGAACCATGCCTCTCTTACCCACCCCTCTCCCATTCCATATGACTCCTTTCATTCAAAACGAGTAGGTTTTTTCCTGTTCCTGATTACCCTCCTAGGATCCAGGGGAGTGATATCAGCATCCACATATTTTTTCTTTTGACTTCTAGTTAGGGGCCTAGAACATTGAACATCATCCTTCTTCCTAGCCAATTTACTTTTTTTTTTTACTTTCTACAAGGACAAAGGGTTCCCCCTCGTGTTCATTATCAGTATGCCAATCCATGCAGAGAGGAGTGGATTCACCAACATTATTCTCAATGAACAATTGACCAGTATTAGGAATAGGTGACTCATATTTTTAGATTTAACTCATTCCTAGCCATATCCAATTCCCTAACCATATCGATAACCGAGAAATTACCATCAGGAATCACTACACCCATGTTAGCAGCGCGCAACATAATCTCACTGTTCGACAAAATATCAAATGAATTGGAAACACATGGGGTACTGCAAGATGAAAAATTACCTTCCAGGTTACGCTTCCTTGAGAGGCGAGCAGCTTTCTCCACTGTATCCTCGTTCACCACAGATTGAAGCATGGAGCTGAAACGCACAGCTGGTGGGGTATCACCAGCTAGAACAAACAGAGAAGGGGCCCCACTGTCAGATTCCGGTGACTGCACCAAGTAACCTTGACCATTAGCTTCAGAAGGGGAGACGGCCTCATCAGACACATCAGTAACCACTGGAAGCTTGGGCCACTCATCAGATTGAGTCCCAAAAGTTTGCTCCTCTGTAACCGAGCCAGCACCACCCACATCACCATCCCCCATGACAGAACCATCACCAGCATTCACACCAGTAAATGGGACCAGCCAGGTACTGACATTCATGGGATCATTGCATGTCAGCATCTCAGCGTGCTCCCTCGCCATCTGCTCGATCAAAAGCTCATGATCATCGGCACTAACCTCCTCAGAGTCCTGTTCGCAAGCAATATTTTCCACACCACCCAAGGAAGAAGAAACATTCCTGACAGAATCAGATTGGCTCCCACCACCCTGACTGACAATCACCTGGTCCTCTGATCCCCCTTCCGACAACACATCACCCCCAGTTACACGTGGCCTTTTCGGGGAAGGAGCACCCGGATTCTGATCAACCGACAAAACAGAAGGGGATTTAGGATTACCAGCCACCACCACCTTATCAATTTCGAAGAAAAAATCGTAGAAGTTGTCACCAAGGCAAGCTTCAACCACAGCAGGGATCTTTTCCACATCTCTGCACCCAACAAGGACCCTTACAAAGTCAGGTTTATGCAAAGTGGAACCATCAAGCTCCAAAGACACTCCAATCAAGGAACCCACAAAGAAGACATTAGCCTCATTTCTCTTATCCAAAGGAATATTGCTAATACGGACCCAAGCTTTTTGTAAAACCGCCTTGGCACCAACAGAAGCAGTCCAAACCGACAGCCTAACAGTAGGTTCAACAGAACTCGGCTTCATTCGTTCTCCATAGTACACAGCGCTCTGCACCTCCCTCGCTGTCGGAAATCTCATGATGTATTGATTGGGTCCAATTGGCCTTGCGGTACATCTCCAACTGTCACCCAAAAATGTGTTGAATTCCCTCTCTAGGTCCCTGGAAGAGGCAGAGCCCTCAATGATAGTGATGACAACACTACTGGACCTCTCCTTGCTTTGCTTAGCCGAACTAGCATCTGGCAGAAAAAAGAAGCCCAACCCCGGAGTCTAGAAACCACACATGGAGGGGATGCACTCCCAAGGAAGAACAGCCTGACACACTTGAGCCATATGTCCCAAAACCTTGCATCTTTCACATCTAATCGACGGGCAACTGGCAGGAAGATGACCAGATAGATTGCAATTGGCACAAAAAAAAATCTCACCAGCATCCACCGAGGAATCCGCACGAGGATCCCTTCCTGCAGACCCATATCCAGGATTATCAACACTTTTCTGACCCATGGAAGCCTCCTTCGCTTCTTGTTCCCACCTATCACTGGAGTTGAGCGAACCCGAGCCCTTCCCGGAGTTTGAGGAGACCGCAGGGAGATCACGGTCGTTTCGGTGCCACACGTGGTTGCGCCCGCGGTCACGACCCGCGCCATCCCCACGGCCACCAAACCTGCCAGCCGCGCCTCCACCGCGACCTCCCCCTCCGCCACCAAAACGCGCCGCCGGGCCGAAATCACCACCATGCCCACCACCAGCCCCCTCCCGCCATGGATCTGGACGGGGAAGCTAGCACTTGAGCGAAGGAGCGTAGATCTCCAGCCACTTTGCCGCGCCACCAACCGAAGGAATCGCTCACGGGGGGTCTAGGTGAGGAAACCCTAGATCCCTTCTAGAAATGCTCGAGGAGAGAGTCTAGGTCAAAACCGGCGGCGGGGGCAGGTATATAAGCAGAGGAGATACCTGGACCTACCTGTCGGCCTCCGCCATTGATTCCCCTCGAGACCTCCCCTGCAAAAGCTCCACTCACCTCGGCCCGAGACGCTCGCAAAAGACGGACCGGAAACGGTACGCGTCGAGCCAGGCCACGCACCAAGGATCCCCTCCACCGCGGGGATGGGCCGCCGGCGTCCTGGATCAATAGGGTGGCCGCCCCGTGGTCGCGCCGCCTCCGCTCCGAAAAGCTCCGCGAGAGAAGCAGGGCACATCATCGAGCCTTTCGAGCCTTGGTAAATAAGGTGGATAAATAGCCTCTGGTATATTCGAGTATTTCCTCTTTATTCTGTACACTACAGGAATCTGTTGTTAGGCCGACGAATCCCGTCGGCACAGGTAAGGCCATGTAGGCATAGTTCGAATCCCCGTCGGCACAAGAAAACCCCATCGGCGTAGGGCATGGGTGGGCCCCACCCACATATGACAGGTGCGCATATTACGCCGACGGCCAAGCTGTCGGCACACATGGCCACGTGGCGTCCTCTACTTCCTCCTGGGAGGCGACCCTACGCCGACGGCTTTGCCGTTGACACAAAGGTGGATACGCGGCGAGCTGAGATGCACGCGTTGCGTCTACATCGACGGCAATGTCGTCGGCACAGGCCTGACCATTTGGTTAGCCCAGGTTATGTGCTAACGGCATTGCCGTCAGCATAGCCTCTGGCCAGGTTTTTTGTTGTTGCTGTTTTGGTTCCAAAAATCACACAAATTGCACAATTCATATTTGAAAGCAATAGAAACTTGTACGAGCACAATATCATCATTATTAACTATCAAAACATCCATACAAACATCGTTTAAGAGGGTCACACCCCGGAGTGCAATCTTTGCCATCAAAAACACACAACACACCTATACTAACATGGTATGGCACCCCCTAGCTTGTTTTGGGATACATACGCTCCGGAGCCCCCCTCCGGTGAAACCCTAGACCCGCTGGAGAAATACCGTACTTATATGTATATATACGGTAACGACGTCGAAAGGGGGTAGCAATGTGGAACTAGTTGCTTTGTTGTGTTATGGTAGACCATAGGAACGCAAAACACAAAGGTAGAACCCACCTCTTCGGAAGATTTCCGATGTTTCGTCCGATACGGGAGTTTCAGCCTATAAACGCATGTAAACTCACTAGAGAGAAGTGGATGCAGGTGAAGCGGTTCACACCCCGGAGTTCAATCTTTGCCATCCAAAACACACAACACACCTATACTAACATAGAATGGAACCCCCTAACTTGTGTTGGGATCTAGACGCTCTGGAGCCCTCCTCCGGTGAAACCCTAGACCCACTGGAGAAATACCGGACTTATACGGATACACACGATAACGGCGTCGAAAGTGGGTAGCAATATGGAACTAGTTGCTTGGTTGTGTTAGGGTAGGCCATAGGAACACAAAACACAAAGGTAGAACCCAACTCTTCGAAAGATTCCCGATGTTTCGTCCGATACGGGAGTTTCAGCCTATAAGCGCATGTAAACTCACTAGAGAGAAGTGGATGCCGGTGAAGCGGGTCACACCCCGAAGTGCAATATTTGTCATAAAAACACACAAAATATGTCACGTCCTGAGACCGGGCCTGGGAGAATGACACCGGCCGCGCGTCTATAGACCGAAGGTCTATACACATGCAAGGCGTAGAAAATTAGGATAAACCAGCAAGTGGATCTCAACCAGCTCATTTATTCAATTTACAATATTATTTACATTCATAAGAATAAATAAGTTCTCTAAATCGCTTCCCATCCCATCTAGTCCAGTCTACTCTTCGACCACCTTGTTTCGCTGCGAACTCTGCTAAAAGCACAATGGAGCAAGGGTGAGTACGACAAGTCATACTCAGCAAGCAGATACTTTACTGAACAACAAATGATTACGAGGAAGAGTAAAATAACAATGGATTAAGCGAAGATAAATAAGATAGCAACGGGAACAAGTTCAAAGGAATGAGATAACTGGATATAAACATAATGAGTAGGAAATATATTGGCATCACACATGACAGCAAGGTTTCCTACCCGGGACTTACAGGGGTGAATATTCACACTTTTACACTCTTAAGAGGGGTACTCCAATATCGACAGCCTCGACCAGAACCACACAGACTCCAGAAGAGCAGAGCCCTTTTACCCGCTAAGACACCGGACACCTTGACATACTCGATATCGATCGCTCCAATGGATCCATCACCGACATTTTCCCGACAAGGGCCGCCCCTAGCGGAGAACTCAGTCAGTCTCATACCTGAACCGTGACCGGTAAAATACGTTCACCGTCGTGACACCAATACCCAAAAAGGATATAACAGGTGTAGAATAAAGAGATTACATAGATGATGTCCAAATATCAAGTCTCACGCCTCCACGTGAGACCAACTAGCTCATGATGATTCTCACTTATCATCACACATATATATCTGGTAGTACCAAGGCCAACGGCATCCATGGTACCAAGATTAAGGGCTCCTTTGGTTCGAAGAAAATAAGAAGGAAACATAAAGGGTTAGGGAATTTTCCACAGATGCTACTATTCACATGTTTGATTCATGGGAATGGAGGATAGGAAAATCATTGGAACTTTTCCTTTAGATCCCAGTTTCAGTACAAAACTTGGAGGAAAAAAGAATCCGGTCAGACTTCATGTTTTGGTTCCTAGACACAATGACCGAGCCTAGTATAGCACCCGCCATCCTTTCCTTTCAGTATATCTTTCCTATTCCTTTGATTTGCATATCCTACGAATCAAATGAGCCCTTAAGAGGAAGAGATAGCATCGACACATATCTCCTCAACAATATCAAAATCAACAAGAGAATAGCACATGGAGCAGTACATGCACCTCAATGAATTAATAACAAGATATTAGAAGTAGCAAAACTACTGCGGTGATGAATAAAGGGATTAGTAGAGTAGCCACTTGCCTCGGTAGCAAGATCAATAAACGTTGTCGGCAATATTCTGATCAATGAAATAGAACTTCCAGAAATATATCCATTGTATGATATACGGCCTGACTATATATTAGCATCCCCATCTTTAATTTCTTCTCAGCTCTCCCTGCAGTACCATCTTCTTCGGTATTCTCTCTCGGCAAGATACACACTGCGCTGGTTGCACTCTCTCTCGCGCTCTTGCTGGTCTCACGCGATGCAATAGCGTCAGCTATGTAATGCCTATTTATAGATCATGGGAACCGTTGTCCGTTGTGAAGGCTGACTAAAATATCTGACCGCTTTGCCGCCTGCCGCTTGCCGCTTCCGAGCCGCAGTGTCCCTTCGCTGCTGACCATTCGAATATCCATGGAGCTGGCCGACGTCCATTGCCTGAACAGAGTGGCCACCTCAGCATCCTGAACACCAAGCAACGAGTCCACGTAGAAACTTTGCAAAGCTGACTAATCAATTGGCGTGCAGCCACGCACCTCACTCATGATAGCTTGTAGTACTACTTTGTACGACAGCAACTAATACAACAGTACCAGCTAACTAGCTAACTACATGGAGCTATCGATGCATGCAAGAGAGAGTACAAGTGAGCACTAAAATATCTAGTACCTCATGCATGTCTACTCAAGGCTTTTTTTTTAAAAAACGGAAAAGCCAGACTCTGCATTCAGTGGATACACACAGCTTATTTATTAAGAAAACATCCAGTAGTAATAGCTAATCCAAAGTATTATATCTCCAAATTATTACATCTCAACGAAAATACACTGTGGCCACAAATATGAGCCACCAAAACATACAAAGACTACACATATTGTATCCTCCTAGTGTGCAGCCACCCACCCTGGCCGAAGATAGCCCGCACGACCGCCATTAAGCGTGCACATCCTGTATCCAAGCTTCCATGTAGCTCTTCTGGGAAGAGGAGCGACCATAAGTGGATCCAGTTGGTGGCCCTGTGTACAACCTGCAAAAAATGACCGGCTTCCATCTTGTTAAAAATAACATCGTTTCTGCAATTTCAGATTGCCCAAAGAAAAGCACATATACCAATACGTATACTAACTTTAGTCTTTCTATCCACCCCATCTAACCAACCCCCAAATAGATTGTTAATCGATGACGGTGGATTAATACTAGAGGTGAAGTGAATCAATCGCCAAATCTTTTTTGCAAATTCACAGGAAATAAATAAATGTTCAATAGTCTCTTGATTACCACAGAAAACACACTTTGAGCATCCCGTCCAACTCCGTTTAGCCAAATTATCTTTCGTTGATAGTTCCTTACGATAAAGAAACCACATAAATATTTTTATCTTAAGTGGCACTTTTATTTTCCTTATATATCTACGCAAGCATTTAGTACCTTCGTTCATTAAATCCTCATAATAGGATTTGACAGAGAAAATACCAGATGTAGTCAATTTCCACTTAAAAGAATCTGGGCTATTAGAGTTGGATATGTTCATTAAGCGTTCAACTAAATGCAACCATGCGTCCCATTTATCTCCAGTTAACGCTCTTCTGAATACTAGGTTTGGATGGTCATTCCATAATACATGTGAGACAAAAACATTTTTATGTCGCACCACATTATAGAGACGGATACTGGGCAGCTAAAGTAGTATCCCCTAACCAAATGTCCTCCCAGAAACGTATGGTTTGACCATCACCCAACATAAACTGAACCCGTTTAAAAAAATCTCCTTTGACTCGCATTAACCCCTTCCAAAAGGGTGAGTCAGTGTGTTTTGCTTCCACCTGCTGAAGTGGTACATCCCTAATATATTTATTATGTAGTATCTCACTCCACACCCCTTCTTCAGTAAGGAGTTTATAAAGCCACTTGCTTAGGAGACACTTATTTTTTATCTCTAAAACCTCAATCCCCAGACCCCCTTGATCCTTGGGTCTACAAATTATATTCCACCTAGTTAATCTGTATTTTTTCTTCTTCTGATCGCTTTGCCAAAAGAAGCGAGATCTAAAGAAATCTAGCTTTTTTCCATACCCCAATAGGTATCTCAAAAAAAGATAGGAAAAACATAGGCATACTCGAAAGAACTGAATTAATAAGAACCAATCTATCTCCATAAGAGAGTAATTTACCAATCCAAGTACTCAGCTTGTTCTCAAAACGGTCCTCAATCGGGAGCCATTCTTTATTCAAGAGTTTTCTATAATGAATCGGAATACCCAAGTACTTAAACGGTAATTGTCCCACATCACATCCAAAGATGTAGCGGTACTCATCCTCTGCCTCAACCGCAGCCCCAAAACAATAGATTTCACTCTAGTTTCATATTAACTGCTTTATCGAGATCATGTTCAAGGAACAGGATTGTATCATCTGCATACTGGAGAATTGAGACCCCACCTTCAACCAAATGTGGTACAAGACTCCCAACACTACCATCCTCTTTTGCCCTTGCAATTAGGACTGCTAACATGTCAGCTACGAGATTAAAGAGAATAGGAGATAATGGATCTCCCTGTCGTAATCCTTTTAAAGTTTGGAAATAATGACCAATATCATCATTCACCCTGATACCCACACTCCCCCCTTGAACAAATCTCGCTACCCAGTCACACCACAGTGGTGAAAAACCTTTCATCCTAAGCGTTTGTTGCAAGAAAGACCAGTTAACCTTGTCATAAGCCTTCTCAAAATCAATCTTAAATAAAACTCCATCCAATTTCTTAGTATGAAGCTCATGTATTGTTTCATGTAGGACCACCACCCATTCTAAAATATTTCTACCAGGTAGAAATGCAGATTGAGTGGGTTTAATAATACGCTGCGCAATCGCAGTAACTCTATTGGTCCCAACCTTAGTAAAAAATTTAAAACTGACATTAAGTAAACAAATAGGCCCATATTGTTCTATTCATGCCGCATCCTCTTTCTTAGGCAATAGTGTAATAACCCTAAAATTCAACTTATAGAGTTGCAACTCCGCAACATGTAATTGGGCAAACATAGACATAATGTCAAGCTTGATCACATCCCAAAACTTCTTATAGAACTCAGCCGGGAACCCATCCGGTCCCGGTGCTTTATTTAGTTCCATTTGAGTTATTGCGTCAAATACCTCCTCTTCAGAAAAAGGAGCAGTTAGAAGATTGTTTTCTTCCAAAGATACTTGAGGTAGATCAGCAATCCTTCCCTCATCAAGTGAAATATTTGTTTTTTCGGATGGTCCAAATAACTTTTTGTAGTATTCAGAGATAAAAAACTTCAGGTTTTCTTGACCAACAATAGTTCCCTCTAGCTGAAAGATTTTTTCTTTCTATTTTTCCCATTAGCCATTAAGTGGAAATATTTTGTGTTATCCCCCTCTTTAATATGTCTCATCTTAGCACGTTGACCCCACTTGGACTCCTCATCCCGTCTAAGTTTAGCTAGATACAATTCAGCCTCCCTTTTGGACTTTCTTTCATCATCAGAAAGAAGCATAGTCTCGGCTTTAATGTCTAACTCATTGATCAGGAGAATAAGTTTATCCCTCTGAATTTTATATTCCCCACTCTTATTTTTAGCCCACCCCCGTAAAAAACTACGAAGATGTCTAATCTTGTTTTGCCATATCTCAATAGCTGAATCACCCATATGCGGGTTCATCCACTCTTTTATAACCATATCACAAAAACCTTCCTGTCTCAGCCAAGACAGCTCAAATGAGAAGGTTGATTTATTTCCTTTATGAATTGAACAACCCGAGTCCACAAACAAGGGCACATGATCAGATCCTGTTCTTGCCAAAGCCTGGACAAAAACAAGTGGGAATTTCTGTTCCCACTCTACACTCGCTAGTACACGATCTAACTTCTCATAAGTAGCTATCTCTCGTCTACTAACCCAAGTGTATTGTCTCCCTGACATCTCTAATTCTTTTAGATCCAGACTCTCAATAATGGCATTAAAAATAGATGGCCAACGTGTATTAAAATTATCATTACTCTTCTCGTTTGGTCTCCTCATAATGTTGAAATCTCCACCTACCAAAATAGGCCGAGTCTCACTCTCACAAATACGTACTAGCTCAGACAGGAACACAGGTTTTTTATCGTCTTGAGCAACCCCATAGGCTACTACCCACGCCCAAAGGAATCCACCGTCCTTCGTACGTAAATGAAATTTAACATACCCCCCCCCCCCCCGCAATAACCGTCTGAACAGTCATCATGGCATTATTAAAGCCAACTAAAATCCCTCCCGATCTTCCCTGAGGTGGTAAACAATACCAACAAAAGTCTCAACCACCTGCTATATGAGATAATAATTGTTGCTCAAAACTAGACCTACCAGTTTCCAAAATAGCAACGAAATCCAATTGTAACTCACGAACAATCTCATTGACTGCTAAATGCTTGGCTGTATCCCCAAACCCATCCGTGTTCCAAAAAAACCCTTTCATTGATCTTAATTTTTGTGAATAATAGCTTTTAATCGACTACTTCTTCTTTTAGGTTTAGAGGATGCATTGTTTTTCTTTTTCCGGGAACACGTGACCTTCACACCTTGAGATAGATTCACTGAATCTCCCAAGCCCTCTTCCTCTAATTCATGAAACTCTTCATCCAGTGATGATGACATTCTCTCCACTAACCCATTAGAATTTTTCTTATAATCACTCTCCAAGAAAACCAATTATCTAGATGTTTCTAAATTTTTAAGCTTAGTAACAACAGTATCAACTTCCTGTTCATTATTACCCAAGGACACCCCTAATCTAGACGCAAAATCAACAATATGATTATTAGGCAATTGTGTAAATGAACGCGGTAAAGTACCTGAAAAGTTGATGTCACGTTGAGCCGCTAGCCGTGCGGCTCTCTCCGAGATGGGCGTGTCTGCATCCGGATGTGCGCGCGGACGTGCACTCGATCGAAGTCCCACGCTCCCCGGTTCTGAGATCCCCCCGAAAACCACCAACTCCTCCATAGAAGGTGCCATATGTTTGGGACTCGGTGTACTCACAGTACCATTGCACGTCCCATTATCATTAGGCATCATCAGTTTTGTATTAACAGTAACAATAGACTTCATCTTGTTATTCTTCTGAGTGAATGTTGCAGCCAACATCGCAGAAGTAGCATCAATCGGCCCCTGGGCAGATTGAATTGCCTTGGTCGCTGATGTCCTCACAGATAGAGTAGGCGCCGCACTGATTCTCCATGCTGTATCAGCCCCAGCACCGCACGCATCCACCTCCAGATACCGTCCCATCTGCACAACAGCAGCATTCGTGAGCATCCCGGCGTCCCCAGCCAACTCCACTCCACACGGCAGCGATGGCAGAGAAGTTGGAGCTTTTGGACTCCCGGCAGGCGATTCCCGCACTGCCGCAGCACTCCACGGCAGCGATACAAGCTGAATGTGCTGCCGTGCGGCAGAAACAGCATCTGCCGGCAGAGATTTTCCTGCCGCCTTCGGCAGAGAGACAGCAGCACCAGTGTACTCAACAGCAGGCGTCAGGGAGCCCACTGTTTCATGCTGTCCAGTGCCAGATATCGGCGCAGCACGAGCATGTTCCGTGCCGTTCTCCGCGTGGCCCAACTCTGGTTGTTCAATCTCTGCATTGATCTCGGTCCCTGCTGTAGCATTCGCACCCGCATGTATGAACATCGTCCTCAGCTCCTCTCTAGCGCGCTGAATGGATTTCAGAACCAAAGGTGAAAACATAACACCAGCTTTCCTCGCAGCAGCTCCACCCGGGCCATGTGAATTGGTACTTTGTGTATCCATCATGGGCTCATCTGCCTTGGTACCATTAGCATTAGATGTATTAAGTGACGTGTTTGCCAATGCATCCGTAAAGTCATCTAGAATCCCATCATCATCGTCCTTTTCAACATTTGGGTCAGTCATCACCACATCCTCCTCCACCGAGATATCTTCCCCCTCCACCTCAAAAGTGAGTTCATAGATACCGTCATGGATAAACATGGGATAACTCTGGGGTATTTTTGTGTAATCCAGGCAGGCCACCCTAATGCGAAGTACTCCGTGCCTCCTAGTGTAAACCATATCCACCTTCGAAGTCTTACCAAGCAAGAAACCCACCGACCAGAGGGCCAAAAAATCCCCCATGCGATCTTCTGGGATACCGGAGACACGCACCCAAAACTCAGGGAGTGTCTCAAGGGGCTCAATCTTGCGTGTCCAAGAATCAAACAGCATCTCACAAGTACTTCTAGGCACACGATAAGCTCCGAAGATTTTTAATCGATCCAGCTCTACTTTTGACGGAAATTGAACCTTGAAGATATTCCACCCCTCCTGCGAAACCCGCCAAATAAAATTCTCCGCAGGCACCAACCTCTGCAATTGGGTGATTATCTGCGGTATAGACATTTCACCATGGGACACCACAATAGACGCCATTTTCACATTGACAACCTTTGGTTTATAATGCTCCGATAATGGCATGCCAAAAAAAGTCAACTCGTCATGTGTGTATCCATACATGATTGGATGCGGTTTTGGTGCCAAAAGGAGATGACAGTTATTGGTGACATGATCTACCGACTGGCAAATTTCACATATCGGTGTTGGGCAATCATTTAGCAAATGTCCTGCTACCCCACATCTAAAACACTTCATCCTGTCCACCTTGTTTTTCTTAGGAGCAGCACCCGCCACTGCCATTGCCACTTGTTGAGCCGTCATCCTCTGCACATTCTGCTGCTGCATAACGCCAACACCCGCACCCATATCACCATTGTTGCCCACTGTTGCTTGGGCCAATGCCACGGTTGTCGTGGGATTATCACGGCAGATGTTACCGGGGGTAACTGATCTTGGGGCAAGACGACACAGGCGTTTGGGAGAGGGTTTAGCTCAGAGGAAAACATGATGGAACTCGATCTGGTAGCCGGCAATCAAGTCGCCGAGTCTCCGATCTCAATGTATTAACTCAATCTTTCGTATACACTGGATGCTCGATATTAAACGGTACTACTAGGGTTCTTAGATCTCCCTCAACTAGACCTAGGGGTCGGTTTATAAAGCACCCGTACCCCCTGACTTACTCTCCAAGGCGCACCCTGAATCCTACCCGGACACCGCACACAAACTCTAACTTTCCTTTACCGTAACCCACAATCCGGGTTACGAGGCCTACAAACTTGGGCCTTCCAGAAGTTTCTTTATCCTTAGCCGGATCTTGCGCAGCGTCCTTTGGGCCGGGTTATACCTTGGAGTTGGCCTACCGGGTTATTATCCCTCCATCAGTAGTCCCCAGAATAGCTTGGGCTTCACGGATCCTTCCTTGAAGCGCTTGCTATTCCCTGCAAAGATATCAAACGCACAAGTGTACGGAGGCCGGGTTAAAGTGCTATGACAGATAGCTAGGCCTAACTCCATGGTGGCCATATAGTAACCCGGTTTCCCTCCAAGCACACTGCTCAGATTTCCGGGTCAAAGCCCTGATAAAAACGTCAGGATTCTATACTTTTACTCGATAATTAACCCTGATTTCACGGAGTGGATTTCTTTCTCTTTTTCGCCCGGGTACCTCGCTCAATACCTGAAGCATATCTCGCAAAATCCGCATGGATAACCATTACCCCATAATTTCTGGCTTCTGGCCGTTAGAATAGGTTCATCCTCACCTTATAAATAGTGCTCAAAGGGTAACCTAGAACCCGACGCTTCACTCCAACTTATTCTTTCCTTCCTCACACCCTGCGCTCTCGCAACGCCACCGCAAGAATCTAGGGCTCGCCACCGGCCGTGTTCGTTCTCAAGCCATCCGCGCCGCCACCAAGCTCCATTCCCGCGCCCTCGTCCTGCTCTCCGAGAACCGCAAAGGGGCATTCAGACCACGCCGCCCGCAGCCGTCGCATTACGCTTCCAGTATCTCCCTGTAAGTTCCTTGCATTCGCTAATTTTAGCCCCGCAATTTTACGATTCATCCTGGATTGGATCTTGGTCAACCCGCGGACCGTTTCTCCCGCCACACCGGATTAGATGGTTTAGATGCTTGCCAGCTCCTTCAGTGACCTATTTGATGATCACACACCACCCTCCTACCATTATTAATCACCAATTTCTTCGTAAAATCATTCGCAAGTTTTCCAATCTAGATCCATTTCATCCCAACTTTCCGCGCATATCATTGACACCCGGAAAATCCCCCTTTTCCGGCTCTTTTGCTTGTAGTAGATACATGGGCAACCATCCGTCTTCCTCAGACACTTTTTAATACGTAAGTGAACAATAATTTCTAGAGTTTGTACTTAATACCCGGATAACTCGCAACCTCCACTCCGTGATGTGATACCCGGATAATTCTTGGTCTTCATACTTTCTTGATACTCCAAGCGCATGCCCGGATAACCTAGTATTCCCGAGTCTTATTTCCTGTATCTTTCTTCCTTGTGTTTGCAGGTTGATCCCATGGCTCCCAAAAGGCAAGGGAAACAGCCGGCCCAGGCGAAGGCAACCCAATCCATATCTGCCAATTGGGGGCGATCCACAGTCACAAAGGCCAAGCTGGAAGAGCTGGCCGAGTTGGGGGTCCTCCCCCCTCAGAAGGATATTCGCTGGAGGGCGCCGGGTGACGAGACCCGGCCCACACCCACCGACGGCGAGGTAATCTGTTTCGTAGAGCACGTGACCCGGGGATTCCGTCCTCCGGGTCACCCTTTCTTCCGTGAAGTCCTGAGCCATTATGGCCTCAGGATATTTGACATAGGGCCTAACTCTATGTTGAATATTACTCACTTCATTGTCCTATCCGAGTCATACTTGTGCACTCCGCCAAGTTTGACTCTCTTTACTGAACTCTTCCAGTGCAAGCCATGCCGCGAAAGCGGTGATGGAGCACTTCTCACTTGCGGCGGGGTATCCATCCAACGCCACAAAAACTCCCCAATGCCAACCCTTAATCTGAACTCCCATGTTAAACACTGGCAACTATCCTTCTTCTACTGCCACGACACCTCTCCACCCGGCGAGAAGAGACTGCCGGGTTACTCGGAGGACCTCCTCAATACCTCCGAGAATTTCAATGCCTTCGCTCCTGACTCAGACAGGGAGGCAATCATACCTTTGTTAGCTAAGTTAGCCGTTCTCTCAGCCCAAGGCCTTCTTGGGCTCAACTTAGTAAAAACTTGGGTTGACTTCCGTATCCAACCTAATTCCATCCGCACCAAGTTGATGTGCGAATACTCGGGGCACACCACAGATGCACTCCGATATTCCACCAAGAGCTTTGCAGCCGGGGATACCAACAAAACCATCAAGGGTTTCCTGACGGAGAAGCTGGAAGTGATAAAAAACATTGCCGGGTTACCTCCGTTTACTCGGGAGAACCCGGCCCCAGCGGTAAGACCCGACGTTCATAAGCTTATTTCTTCATCTTTACTCGATACTTACTCCTAACTCTTATTTTCACCTTTCCGTCCCAGGCCGGCGACCCTTTCTGGACAGTTGAGGCCTCCCCCCTTCCGTAGACCCGGAAGACGAAGACGAGCCGGTTGACGGTGATGAAGGTATTCACCAGGATCTTATGTTACCCTTACTTGCATCGTTATCCTCCTATTTAACTTTTCCATGGATACATACCCGGTTCGCAGGACCGGAGGATGAAGACGAGAAGAACGAAGACGACCCGGAAGCTACTGAATCTGATCAAGAAACTCCAGTCGGGGCCAAGAGGAAGGCTAGAGGGGTAGTGTTCAAGGTTCCTTTCTCTTCTATGTCCTCTAAGCCTTACTCCTTTGATACCATGCGACAACTTAATCATCAATTATCGAACTCGTCGTACTTGAAGGATTCTCTTCCAGCCAAGCGCAGAGTGACTCGGAGTTCCCCGGGTGAGGATCCTCTTAACCCGGGCATCTCCACCTCTCCCGTCCATCGTACCAGTGCTCATCCGCCTCGTTCTTCCAATTCTCCTCAGCGCCACCCCTCTCCTAACCATCCACGCGCCGGGCAATTTCGGGTTCCGCTAACGGTCCCTTTGACAACTTCGTCTGCTTCCAGCGGCAAACTCCCGCCGGATTACGCCGTAAATACTGGGTAAGCTTTTGCTATATAACATCCTTTGATGCCTGACAATTTTCAATCACCATTGCTAACTGCCCCTTCCCATTTTTCTTTAGTGCTCAAGCCACCGTTAGTGACCCGGAGAACGCGGAGATGGATAACCGGGAGGTGGATAACCGTCAGACAGAGGAGCCGACTGAGAACGTAGACGCCGCAACCGGCGGTGATACTGAGAACAACCAGGAACAAGCCGCCGAGTCTCCTGAGTCATCCGAACCAGTAGACGAGGAGATCGAGGTCTTGGACACAAGGATGGGTTCTCCCAACCCGGATACTCAAACTATCCGGGTCTCAACTCCCAGGGCGGGGAGAGCTCCCCCATCAGGTGACCAGGCTGCCGGCTCTTCCGGTGCCCGATCTGAGGACCTGACGTTTGCCCAGATGCTCGAAACCCTGCGCGCTTTGAGGGCTAATGAAGAGAACATTTTGGAGGCTTTAATAGCCAAACGCGAGGTAAATTCGACTAATATTGCCTGTGTCCTTATCCAGTCCCCAAGTTCCGAGTGAATTAATTCACAATTTGCTTGGAACTTTTACGATATAAGCGACTGATAACTTACCCATTTACCCGGCTAATCCTTCCTGTGTCCATGCAGTCCTTCGTGACTCAATCTGAGGAGAAGCTGACCGAGGCCGCCAAGCTCATTGAAAAGGAGGTGGCTCTACGTGAGGCGGCCGAGGCTGAGGCCAGGAGGAGCAGGACGATAATGAAGAAGTATAGGAGGAGGGCTCACTCAGCAGAAGATGATCTGACGAGCCTTTCTGTTCAAATTGCTGATACGTACCGTGCTTTGCTTGGTACGCCTCTTCATCCGGGTTATTCTTTTGATAAATAGCCGGAATTTCCTGACTTGTGTTTCTATTTCTGCAGGTCCGGATGAAGTGATGCCGGACGAGGGTGACATTGCCAGGCTGAAAACTATCAAGAGCGTGATCCCGCAGCTATGCGCCGGAACCAAATGGATCCTTCAAGAAATACGGTGGCCGGGTAAAGGGCATGGCAACCTGAAGAAAATGCTAGACGCTTGCTCCACTATCCCTGAGTGGATTTGGCACTGGAAACGCTCGTCCTGCCGGGTTGGGGTAACCCGGGGTCTTGCGCTTGCCAAGGCTTACTTCCCTAAGCTCGAGCTAGCCAAGCTTATGGGCGGTTTACCGGAATACAAGCTTGATGGGTCCAAGTTCTCCGTGAAGGATTTCCAGGCCATCCAGAAGGAGGTTCGATACCCGGCCAGCATGATTGCTGACGGCTTAGATGTCGATTCCCTCGTCCCTGCTTATGATGCTGCTGGTGAAGCTATTAAGTCGGAACTTCCCGAGCCATATGACATGCTTGCCCGATGGAAGGAGGAAGCTACTAAGTTGAGGGAGGAGGCTGCTAAAAAGAAGGCTGAAGCCGACTCTGCGCCCGCTACCTCCACACCAGTCGTTCCTCCTCCTGCGCGAGCCGGCACTGCTGATCCGGGTGCTGCTGCTACCCCAAGTGACGGCAAGGGTAAGGTGAAGATGGATGCCGGGGCTTAGGATGCCGAGTGATACCTGTTCCTTCGTGCCACTTCTCATGCGTCAGTCGTCCGATGTGCCGTTTAAACAATTATTTTTTGGATGGTGCGCCTGTGCACCTTTGATATCATTTATCGGGATTTTGTAATGGACTCTAAGGTCTTGATGCACTCTATTCCTCTTCGGGGCTTTTAAATTTATTTACTTTTGAACTCATTCGCACTAGATATCCGACTTTCTTTACTGTTCCGTTTGTGAGGCTCGGTTTCCGGGTTTCATGCGTGTTGACAAGCGGACTTGCTTCGAAGTCCCCAAGCCCCCAAGACCCGGATGTTTGGACTTTTTGAGCTTGAACAACTAAGCAATTTTTCTCTTTCTCAGGATCCTGAGTCCCCAAGGCCCGGATTTCTGGGTTGGGGATACGTGATTTTTTAAGGAGAACGCATTGTTTGCTGCTAAATCCAAAAAGTCCAGAGCCGTTTCACATAGGTTCTGAAGTTATGCTTGATAATCGTTGAGTTTCCGGCTATTAGCCCTGTACTCTGCATAACTTGTGGTTTAGATGACCCTTTTGACTATCTTGTACTATAAGCCGGCTTTCGCATGGATATCATGTTGTTACATCTGTACGAAGACAGGGTCAACCAAGTCCCATTGGGCTTCATGGCTGATTGTAGTCGTAAGCGAGCAAATCATGCCATTTTAGTGCGAGTCACATCGAGCTTAAGTAAGAAAAGTCAAGAAAATTTGGCTCTTTTGTCCGGTTATGAGATTGCAGCCGTACTTGTTTGCGAGTAATCGGCCCCCATAACTCATAGGCATCAAGGCCGGGTCTTTGAGTTTGCAACTGTGCTATTCAAGCAATCAGTCCCCAAGACCTGAATATATGCAACGTACTGGGACTGAAGAACATAAGAATAACCATCTCTTTACTTGATATGAAAAAGTTAGGTCAGCAAGCCGCCTCATTAAAAACCCATCCAGTTTCCAAGGGTACCCTGGATAGGAAAAGAGTACGTCTGAAACCTGCTGCTTGTTACATCGTGCAATTCCTCTTGCCAATATAGTCTTTACTAAGTATAATATGGGCGTAGCTGAGCCACGTTCCATGGCCTGTCTCTTTCTTGCATAGATGAAGTAGTGTGAGTGGTGTCATTAACTGTAGCCGACTCCTCCCTTGCATCTACCAAGTAATACGATCCATTATGCAGATTTCGGCTTATGATGAACGGTCCTTCTCATGGCGGCGATAATTTGTGTTTTCCTTCGTTTGACTGTACCAGGCGCAGAACCAGATCTCCTTCCTGGAAGACCCGGGTTTTCACGCGCCGGCTATGATACCTCCGTAAACCTTGCTGATAAATGGTTGATCTCTCCAGGGCTTGTTCCCTTTGTTCTTCTAACATATCTATGGCATCCTGCCGGGTCTTTTCATTCTCCACTTCAACGTAAGCTGATACTCGCGGTGAATCATGGATAATGTCACTCGGTAACACTACTTCCGCTCCGTAGACCATGAAGAAGGGTGTCATTTGAGTGGATCTGTTAGGTGTAGTGTTGATACCCCAAACCACGGAAGGAAGTTCTTCGACCCATGCGCCAGCAGCTCTGATACAGGGTACTCGCAATCGTGGTTTCAACCCGCGCAGCAATTCTTGGTTTGCCCGCTCCACTTGTCCGTTGGCCTGTGGATGAGCCACTGATGCTACATCAAGCCGGATTCCATTGTTGCCACAGAATTTTTCCATCTCACCAAGGGACATGTTGGTTCCATTGTCGGTAATTATGCTGTGGGGATACCCAAACCGGTAGATGATTCTTTTCAGGAACTTGACTGCTGTAGCTGCTTCACAATTAGTAACTGGCATAACCTCAACCCACTTGGTAAATTTATCAATAGCCACTAAAAGATGTGTCTTCTTGCAAGGTGACATATGAAAGGGGCCAACCATGTCCATCCCCCAGACAGCGAACGGCCAAGTTAACGGGATGGTCCGTAATTCCATAGCCGGCACATGGGTTTGGCGAGCGTACCTTTGACATCCGTCACACCTTGCTACTAGTCGTTCCGCATCTGCTAGAGCCGTGAGCCAGAAAAATCCGTGTCGATAAGCCTTGGCCACAAGGGATCTTGTGGATGCATGATGCCCGCAATCGCCTTCATGGATTTCCTTGAGGATCTGCCGGCCTTCTTCTGGTGCTACGCAACGCAAAAAGACCCCCGCGGTGTTTCTCTTGTATAACTCTCCGTTGATGATAGAATATCCCTTTGCTCGCCGCAAAATTTGCCTTGCTAACACTTCTTGCTGTGGTAACTCGCCTCGTGATAGGTAGGCCAAAAATGGTTCTGTCCACTCTGGAATAGCGCGTACAGTGGCCACGAGTCCTAACTCTGGGTCTTGACTTGCCAATTCCTGCTCTGACTCGGTTTTAACTGATGGTCGCCATAACTCGTCCAGGAAAACGTTGGGTGGGACCGGTTCTCTGCGCGAGCCGAGTCTAGCGAGGGTGTCGGCTGCCTCATTCTTCCTTCTATCTATATGCTCCACCTCATACCCGGAAAAACATCCTGCAACCCTGTCAACTTCCCTGCGGTATGCTGCCATAGTCGCGTCCTTTCTATCCCAAGTTCCTGACACCTGCTGTACCACAAGGTCTGAATCTCCAAAGCATCGTATCCTCTTGATGTTCATCTCCTTGGCTACCTTTAAGCCGTGCAATAGGGCCTCATACTCGGCCACGTTATTGGAACAGTCAAAGTGAATTTGTAGTACGTAACTCAATTTGTCTCCTTTAGGTGATGTTAGCACCACCCCAGCTCCTGACCCCTCATACTGCTTTGATCCATCGAAGTGCATGGTCCATGACTCGGAGTTTGGAACCGTGGTAGTCATGCCTGTGTGTGTCCAATCATTAACGAAATCAACCAAAGCCTGAGATTTGATTGCTGACCTGGGCTCGTAGCTGATGTGATAATCCCCCATTTCTATCGCCCATTTGGCTATTATTCCGGTTGCCTCCGAGTTTCTAATAATATCCGATATTGGTATTGAGCTAACCACGGTTATGGGGTGTTCCTGGAAATATGGCTTCAGTTTCCGGCCGGCCATAAAGACCCCAAAAACCAATTTTTGCCAATGCGGGTAGCGCTGCTTTGCCTCTGATAATACTTCACTGACATAATAAACCGGTCTCTGGACTGGATAACCCTTCCCATCTTCTTTACGCTCCACCACCACTAGAGCGCTGACGGCTCGGGGTCCAGCTGCCACATATAGCAACATAGGCTCTTTAGGACCCGGGGCCGCTAGCACCGGTGCTTCAGATAGCTGCTTCTTTAGTGCCTCGAACGCCTCGTCCGCCTCTTGATCCCATACAAACTTGTCGGATTTCCTCAAGAGCCGGTACAAGGGTATCGCCTTTTCTCCGAGTCTTGATATAAATCGGCTCAAGGCTGCTACGCAGCCCGTGAGCTTTTGAACATGATTCAAATTTTCCGGTTTTTTCAGACCTTGGATAGCTTTGATTTTGTCCGGGTTTGCCTCAATTCCTCTCTCGGAAACGATAAAGCCAAGTAATTTCCCGGCTGGGACTCCAAATACGCACTTTGTCGGGTTAAGCTTCATCTGATACCTCCTTAAGTTTTTGAACGTTTCCTTCAGATCGTCAATAAATGTTTCTGCCTTCCTGGTCTTGATAACCACATCATCCACATAAGCATGGACATTGCGTCCAATTTGGTCCTCGAAGCACTTCTGAATACACCGTTGATAAGTTGCGCCAGCGTTCTTCAACCCAAATGTCATGGTTTTGTAACAGAAGGCCCCAAAAGGGGTTATAAACGATGTTTTCTCCCAATCCTCCCTCTTGAGTTTAATCTGATGATACCCGGAGTAAGCGTCCAGAAAGCACAATAGGTCACTCCCAGCTACCGCATCTATGATATGATCTATCCTTGGTAGTGCGAACGGGTCCTTCGGGCAATGCTTGTTGAGACTCGTAAAATCAATACACATTCTCCACTCATTGGTCTTTTTCATCACTAGCACCGGATTTGCTAACCAGTCCGGATGAAATACTTCCTTGATGAATCCGGCTGTCAATAGCCGAGCAATTTCTTCACCTATAGCTTTTCTTCTTTCCTCATTCATCTTCCTCAAGCCCTGCTTCACAGGCCTGGACTTGGGATCTACATGCAAACTGTGCTCTGCCAACTCTGTAGGGATACCCGGCATATCGCTAGGTGTCCAGGCGAATACGTCCGCATTTGAACGAATGAACTCCACAAGTGCCTTCTCCTGCTCGCCGTCTAAGTTAGAGCCTATAGTAAATTGCTTAGTGGAATCACCTTCAACAAAGTCTATCATCTTGGTGTCTTGTGCTGCCTTGAATTTTGCTCTTTCGTCCTCAGTGTTCGGCCTTTTCAAAGCGGTCATGTCCTCCGGGTCTACTTGGGACCGATAATACTTGAGTTCCTCTTTTCTGCAAGCCTGCTCGGCCATTACCGAATCTCCTTCGTCGCACTCGGCCGCTATGTCCCGGTTTCCATGTATGGTGATGGTTTGCTTAGGACCTGGAATCTTCAGTTGTAGATACACGTAGCACGGCCTCGCCATGAATCTGGCGTAAGCCGGTCTTCCAAATAGTGCGTGATAAGGACTGCGCAATTTGACTACCTCGAACGTGAGCCACTCCACTCGATAATTATCCGTTGATTCTCCGAAAGCTACCTCCAATGCGATTTTCCCCTCGGGACATACCGAGTGACCCGGCACTATTCCATGAAAAATTGTTGAGCTTTTCTGCAGCTGGGACTCCTTGAGACCCATGCGTGAGAAAGTTTCCCAGTACAAGATATTGATGCTACTTCCACCGTCCATCAGGACCCTTTTTAACTCGTAACCGTTAACCTGTGGTGCGACTACCAATGCCAAGACTCCCGGATGCTCTATTCTCTCCGGGTGATCTCTTCTGCTCCATGTTATCTCTTGTTCCGCCCATCCCAGGTGTTCCGGAATAGCCGAGGAAACCGAGTTCACAGCTTGCTTGAGTATCCTTTTGTTCCTGTCAGAAGTTCCCGTAGTATGCACATGATATTGTCCTTTTAAATCAGACGTACGTAACATACCGATGAAGACGCTGATCCGGCCGATTGTCATGACAGATCCGGATTCGAGGTGATCCGACTCTGGCCCCCAGCCGGAATCGTCCACCATCTCTTCTCCTTTGTGGTCGATGTAGATCTCGCCGACGACAAGATTCTCCATGTTCTTCCGAGCTTCTCCCGTGATGTAAACACCTTTGGACGCATGCCCCACGGTGGGCGCCAACTGTCGTGGGATTATCACCGCAGATGTTACCGGGGGTAACTGATCTTGGGGCAAGACGACACAGGCGTTTGGGAGAGGGTTTAGCTCAGAGGAAAACATGATGGAACTCGATCTGGTAGCCGGCAATCAAGTCGCCGAGTCTCCGATCTCAATGTATTAACTCGATCTTTCGTATACACTGGATGCTCGATATTAAACGGTACTACTAGGGTTCTTAGATCTCCCTCAACTAGACCTAGGGGTCGGTTTATAAAGCACCCGTACCCCCTGACTTACTCTCCAAGGCGCACCCTGAATCCTACCCGGACACCGCACACAAACTCTAACTTTCCTTTACCGTAACCCACAATCCGGGTTACGAGGCCTACAAACTTGGGCCTTCCAGAAGTTTCTTTATCCTTAGCCGGATCTTGCGCAGCGTCCTTTGGGCCGGGTTATACCTTGGAGTTGGCCTACCGGGTTATTATCCCTCCATCAACGGTACTAACAACATTCGGTTGCCTCACTGGTACCTGCTGTTGTACACCCTGCTGAGCATGCCCTGTCACTTGTGCAGCCACAACCGGAACATATCTCGGTTGAACCTGCCTAGGATAGTGACGCGGCCCCTGGTAACCACCCCGTGCGCGACCAATAGTACCCCTTCCTTGAAGCTCATAGCGCTGCCTTCCCCTGTATCCACCTTGATGGTGATTCCCTCGAAACTGATTAGTGCCGCGTCCTGCATTGAACGCAAAGACTGCCTGTCGCTGATCGGCAGCTCCTGCATCGAGCGCCTGCCCACCATTAGTAGACCCAACAGGAGGCATCCCAACTGGCACCCCTGTCGTCCCACTGGACTCTCCAACCTCTACGATCCTTGTACAAAAAACCCTCTACGATCCTTTGTTGGACACCTCCACGCCCAGCAGCGGTGAGATCCCCGCCGGTTCGGCCGCCACCTCTATTCGCCATGGTCAAACAAGGCGCAGCAGCCGAGCGCTTCCAAGAAAACCCTAGGAGCTTTCGAAGCCTGTAATCTGAAGGTATTTTTGCACGCGCACAAATACTTCCAATTCGTGCATGGCCCATGCAGCCGGTCCTTCTATCCATTGGGCCTATCTGCGCACTTGGTCCACAGGGGTCCCGATCGCGCCCGATGCTGACATTTTCAGAATTCAAATCCCCGCTCGCAGTCGAGCCTCGCCGCCGGCGAACTTCCACCCATGGGAAGGGGCTTTCCTCTAGAGGAAAAGATGAGGGTGGGAATGGAGGAAGTTTCAGTACCTTGATGAGCAGAGGTTTCCTCGGAGTCGATGCCAGTGCACACATACATACACACACGGATCAGATCAATCAACTCTATTTTTTTATGCATGCCTAAATTATCACCAAACCAAGCACTAGAGATTACCAAAATAAAGCTGACCAAAAGTTAATCATTTCTTTTTTTCACTCATATTATTTAATATCTACAAATTCAGGGTTATCACAAAATACACCTATACTAACATGGTATGGCACCCTCTAGTTTGTGTTGGGATCCAGACACTCCGGAGCCCCCCTTTGGTGAAACCCTGGACCCGCTGGAGAAATACCGGATTTATACGGATACACGCGGTAACAACGTCGAAAGAGAGTAGCAATGTGGAACTAGTTTCTTGGTTGTGTTAGGATAGGCCATAGGAACACAAAACACAAAGGTAATAAATAAATATTATGTCCAACTGAGAGTAATAAATAAATAATACTAAAAGAAGAAGGAAAAAATATGTCCACATGTGGCGACGGCAAAGCCGTCGGCATAGAATGTGGGCAAAATCTAGCCCCACAGGCTAGCTCTCTGTGCCGACAGCTGGAGAGGTGCCGAGGGCAGCCGTCGGGCCTATTATACTTGTGTCGACGGCTTATGTTGTGCCGAGGGCTACCGTCGGGCCGTACTCACCTACGCCGACGGCCGTCTCTGTGCCGATGGCCACTTTGTTAGGCTGGTCTTCCAGCTACATATGCCGACGGCCCCGACATTTTGTCGTCGGCGTATGATTTGGCCGTCGGCACCTTGTGCGATTCCTGTAGTGATAAGTGCTGATCATCTGTTGTTCTCAGGGTTTTGATCCTGTTTTTCTTGGCTCTCCAAGTAGCTTTTCTGTGGAAGTATTTCGTGTTTTGATCACCTTCCTTTAGCCAAGTAACTATGGATCTCTGTCTCCACATCATTTCTTCCATTAATAACAACTCGTCCAATCTAGCAGTAACACGCCTAATTTCTACGGTATGTGCCTACGGGTTATGTTTATAAATCTACTCAAGTCTCTTGTTTAACTTTTTAATCTCTCTATCGACTCTTCCAAACCTATCTCTGCTCCAGAATCCTCAGTGCTTTCATAGTACTTTGAAGGTTATTTTTTTATGTCAGTCAGATTCTGCACTTGCCCACAAGCCTACCAAGCTTCATTGATTGCATTTCCTAATGATTCTTCTCTTTCCCACATACTCTGATATCTATAAGTGCTTAAATTTTTGTTGTTGTTTGATTCCATGCTGCCCAGGTGTAAGATTAAAGGCCGATGATCTGACCTAGAGGAGATAACATGTTCCACTGAAGCTGTTGCCTGGTTAGCAACTGCTTTGTCCAACCTTACATTGCCATTCCTCCTTCCTTCTTACTTATTATTATATGTCCAAGGCAGTCCACTGTATCCCAAATCATGAAGGTCACAGAACAACATAGTATCCCTGAAGTCTTGCATCCTTTCACTCATTTTAGTTACTGAAAAACATTCACTTTGCCACATGGCCTCATTGAAGTCTCCCAACACGAGCCAAGGTAGATTTTATGCTCTATTTGGTTCTATTCTCCTCAAATGTTTCCAAAATTCAGGTCTCTGTTGTGCACATAGTTCTCCATAAACGAACGTGCTCCTCTATATTATTTCAGTATTTTGCTGGACAATTACATTGATATGATGAGGGCTAAAATTGACAAGGTCTATCATTACATCCTTACTCCAGCAAAGAGCTAACCCGCCGCCCTTACTAGGAAAACTAACAGGAAAGCAACTGTTATAGCCTAGTATCACACACAAACTTTCAACTAGCTTCTTATTCTGTCGTGTTTCTGAGAGGAACATAATGCTTGAGCGGTCCTCGGCAGTTCGAGTTAAATATGATCATGGCTCCTTCCATTACAACAGGAAAAAGAGCGCTTATTGGAAGTACTCTGGAAACATCGTGGAGCTACTGGTTACACTTTGGACGATCTTAAATGAATTAGTCTTGTTTTATGTCAACATATAATTAATCTTGAGGCTGATGCCAAGCCCGTTGTTGATCACCAATGTCGGCCAAATCCAACAATGAACGATGTGGTGAGAAATGATATAGTGAAGCTTCTCGAAGCAGGTACAATTTATCCTATTGTTGATAGTAGATGGGTCGACCCCGTTCATTGTGTTACTAAGAAAGGAGGTATGATTATTGTTCCCAATGATATGGTGTTCAAACATTTCCTATGGAGAAGCCCTTCAAACAAAACTCAATGAAACCATTAGTCCATCAATATTGTCAGTAATCATCAAAACCACACTTATGGGTTAGATGCACTTTCAAAGAGACGTAGAGAAAACTGACTGGCCGAATCCGGTGTGGTCACACATCACAACGAGGGTTTGGTTTGTTTCCGTTGCCGATGAGATTCTCCACTAGACACATGTTCTTTCGTCTGTGATGAGGTCTTTATATCGGTAACATAATTGTGGCGACAAGCCAATTTCCCGTTAAGTGTTGCTGATGTGAGTTTCAATCCATGCACATACTGACTTTTTATACTATACTACAGTCGGATGTGATACACATAATAACGCGACGGTGTTGCGCATAGCTACCACCAAGGTCACGGAATCAATTTCTTGAAGATGAGAAAACAAGGGAATTAAATACAACAAGACCCAACTTGATCAATCCTTTGGATTGGTTGCACCTATCAATAAATAAATAAAATAAAAAATGAAGAAAAATGAAATGAAAAGATGTATCAATCAATAAAGGCCAGTTGCACGTGGTCGTAGGGCCCAGACGGCTACTGATGATATTGGAATACAGTTTCTTGTTAGGATGTCTAATTAATTAATTAATTAATTGATTTCTCCCATAAAAATGATTAATCGTCGTTAGTTGGTTCAAGCTAGCGCTGAACTGGCTAGCCACACGGAGACAGAAGAAAAGAAAGAAAATGACAGTCTAGTGGGGGCTGATTTCGGGATCAAACTTGAAGAGAGAACAAGAATGATACGGTGTACGATAGATGCATCGAACCATGTAGTCATGCATGTCGGGACCATGCCCGGCACGGGCTATTTTGCATTTTGTTTCATGGACCTTTTAATTCGTTACTCAAATTAAGTTGAGTTGTTGTGTGTACGCACCGAGGTGTTATTGCATATGTTCAGACGTTCGTGTCAATCCCAGCAAGCCAGCAGGGCATTCAGGCGCACATACATGACGACATGCACAAGTGGTGCGCGACAGAAACAGACGTCCGCGTCGTTCGCGTCCAGGGCGACTCGGGCGGACGGGAAACCCTAGCGCAGCCACAGCGGGTGCGGGCATCCGGGCGCGCCGTTGCCGGAGGACGCCGCCGGGCGAGTCCTGTGTGGCCAACGGCGACGGCGGGGCGCTCCCTCACGTCGGCTCAGATCTGCAGGGCGGCGGATCAGGGCAGCCCGGAGGTCGACCAGGGATGTGGCGGCTCGCCCTGTGCGATCTGTGGAAGTTCGTCGCCGGATGCCATGGCCGCGCTCGCCGCGCCCGAGTGCTGTCACAACGCCACCTCCAACTTCACCGACGCCTTCTGGCGCCACGCCGAGTACCTCCGTTTTCGCCAACCGGTCGCGCGCGCCCTGCTACTTTGTTACTACCCCTTGGCCTGCGATGAATCGAGGCGTGAGATGGAGTTCCCTGCGGCCAGAGAATGAATTGGAGGAAGAAGAGACAGATGCAGACGGCATCGAAAGGGGGCAGAAGAGAGAGAGAGAAAGACAGGGGATAAGTCTCTTCTATTCCTTTTCTGTCCGTCTCCTTCTCCAACCGGGCTTATATACTGCCCAACAACTCACACCCACAGGTCACGCACACACACGCACAACTGCGCAGCAGCCACCAACTCGAGGCCCCCCACGACTACGTCACCTACTCATGTACGACCACGGTTGTTACATCACCCCCCGGTGAAGAACTTGCTTGTCCCCAAGCAAGCGCATCTGGGAACCTGTTCTTCAGCACGTACAGATCCTCCCATGTCGCGGATGTTGCTGGGATGCCTTGCCACTTGATCAGCACCTGAGGCATAGCGGAGTTGCCTTTCTTGACGAGCCTTCGATCCAGTATCTCTTCTGGTTGTGTATCCAGTGCATCCAGTGCTGGTGGATTGGGTAGGTCAGAGTAGACTGGCGTGAAATCCGGTGTATAATTCTTGAGTTGTGAGACGTGGAACACATGATGGACCGCACAATCCTCTGGGAGTTCCAATTTGTATGCCACCTCTCATATCTTCTCCAGAACTCGATATGGGCCATAGAACTTGAGTGCCAGCTTAGGACAAGGACGATTGACCACCGTGGACTGAGCATAAGGTTGTAACTTGAGGAGTACCTGTTCTCCCACTTGGAAGGATTTTTCTGTTCTCTTCCGATCAGCCTGCATCTTCATGCGATTTTGAGCTGCTGCCAAGTGAACCTTCAGACGAGCTAATTGTTCCTGCCGCTGTTGAAGGATTGTCGCCTGATCGTCCTCCTTCCTCGTTGATGTATCAGGTATCGATGCCAGATTTGGGTCAGCTCCATAGACTGCTTTAAATGGGGAACAGCCTATAGCAGAGTGATAGGTGGAATTGTACCACATTTCAGCTAGTGGTAGCCATTTGCGCCACTGTTTGGGGTCTTCATGTACAACACATCGAAGGAACATCTCTAAACATTGGTTCACCCGCTCCGTCTGGCCGTCCGTTTGGGGATGGTATGCCGTGGAAAACTGGAGTTTTGTTCCCAAAGCTTTGAATAGTGCTCGCCATAGTTGACTTGTAAAGATTTTATCCCTGTCTGAGACAATCGCCAAAGGAACAGAGTGCAGCTTGACCACCGAATCCAGCAAGGCATCAGCTACTGTGGCTGCCGAGAACGGGTGCTTGAGAGGAATGAAGTGAGAATACTTTGAAAGCCTATCCACCACGACCATAATGACATTTGCACCGTGTGACATAGGAAGCCCTTCAATGAAATCCATGGAGATTTCTTGCCAGTTACCTTTGGGGATGGGAAGCGGTTGCAGCAGGCCAGCTGGATTTGTGTGATCATGTTTTGCTTGCTGACAGGTGACGCATTGTTTCACGAAATTCTCCACCGCTGTTTTCATACCTGACCAAGCAAATAGTTTCTTTAACCGTATGTAAGTTGGTAAGATGCCAGAGTGCCCTCCCATGGCACTGGAGTGGAAAGCATTGATAAGTTTGGTCTGCATTGCTGAATTGTTACCCACCCATACTCTTCCTTTGTATCTGATGATGCCCTGACATAACTCACCCATTCTCATCTGGACTGACGACTGCCAATGCTTGCATTTTACTTTGCGCTTCGGTATCTGTAGTGTAGGTGTTGATCACTTCCTGTAACCAAGCGGGTTTAACAAAAGAAATTGCTTGCAGATCCAGAGCGTGAGCCACACGTGAGAGAGAGTCAGCGGCCCCATTATCTCTCCCTTTTTTGTACTGGATCCGAAACTGCAATCCCATCAGCCGGGTCATGGCTTTTCGCTGCATTGTGGAGTGAAGCACTTGATCGTCGAGAAACGTGAGACTTTGGTGATCCGTGCCTATGATGAATTCGCCTCGCAACAGGTACTGATGCCATCTTTCCACTGCCAGTATAAGTGCAAGAAACTCCTTTTCATAGATGGATGTTGCGCTATGCTGAACACCCAGCGCTTTGCTGAGAAATGCTATTGGCCTTCCCTCTTGCATCAGCACTGCTCCTATGCCAGTATCGCATGCGTCCGTCTCGACGACAAATTGTTTAGTGAAATCTGGTAGCTGGAGCACAAGTGTGGAAGACATTGCTTGCTTCAGCTGCACAAAAGCCTGTTCTGCCTCCAACGACCATACGAATTGATTTTTCTTCTGGAGCAGATTTGTCAGCGGTTTGGCGATAATCCCATAAGAGCGTACAAACTTGCGATAATATCCCGTAAGCCCCAAGAATCCTCTCAATTCTGTCACATTCAACGGGCGAGGCCAGGCCAACATTGCTTCAGTTTTATGTGGATATGTCGCCACTCCATTGCGTGACACAATGTGTCCCAAGTACTCGAGTTCTGGCTGCGCAAACGAGCATTTCGAGCGTTTGACAAACAAAACTGACTGTCTTGTAGCAATTTGAGGACTTTTGTTAGGTGTTGAGCATGATCTTTGAGAGAGGCACCGTATATCAGAATATCATCCATAAATACCAGTGCAAATTTGCGAAGACACGAGTGCAGCACTTGATTCATGACACATTGAAACGTAGCTGGAGCATTTGATAACCCAAAAGGCATCACTCGAAATTGATAGTGGCCATGATGTGTCTTGAATGCTGTTTTGGGCTCATCATTAGGATGCATGCGAATTTGATGGTATCCAGCGCGTAAGTCCAGTTTGGAGAAATACTGAGAACCTGCCAATTCATCCAGGAGTTCATCAATTACTGGCATGGGAAATGTGTTCCTGATGGTAAGCTCGTTGAGGCGCCGGTAATCTACGCAAAACCTCCATGATCCATCCTTTTTCTAGACAAGCAGAACTGGAGAAGCGAACGGGCTCATGGAGTGAACAATTACGCCTGCTGCCAACATCTCTGCGACTTGACGTTCGATCTCGTCCTTGTGGAGAGGTGAGTATCTGTAGGGGCGTGCGTTTACCGGTGCTGCACCAGGTTTCAGTGGAATAGTGTGGTCATATACCCTTGACGGCAGTAGTTCCTTGGGCTCAATGAAAACCTGCTCGAAATCTGAGAGCACAGTCTGTATTTCTGCTGGCAACGTACTCTGTACTTGATCACCTACGGTATCCAGCACCGCAATCGCCCAAACATCATTTCCTTTACTCCACCTGATGAGCTGCTCAATGGGGAATTCCTGTATTGGCAGTAGTGGTGTGGGCTGTAGGCCAGTCAGTGTCACCTCCCTTCCTTTATGCACAAACTTCATTGTTTTCTTTTCCCAGTTGCAACACATGTCTCCTTGGAGCTTTAGCCAATCCATGCCAAGAATGGCGTCATATGCCCCCAGAGGTAATATGCGCATATCATGAGTAAATGTTTCTCCATGTGTCCACCACTCAAAGTCCTTGATCATTTGATTGCAGTGCATCAATTCATTATTTTCCACTCTGACAGAAACCGGAGCAATTGGTGTTGTTTGGCAGTTGATTCGCTCCACAAACTGAGAACTCAAGAAGCTATGACTGCTTCCGGAATCTACTAACAATAACATGACTTGGTTCTTTACAAGAGCACGGATGCGTACTGTGTCTCCCTCCTCCGCCCCCGACAATGCATTAACTGAGAGTGACAATTGCCTTGCTTCAGCGATTTCCTGCAGTTCTATCATGTCGAGCACATCAGGTGATAGTTGCACCGCATGATCTTCTACTGTCAATGCTTGTACTACTGCCATTGCCTTTTGTGTGCAGACATGAGTTGGCTCATATTTCTCACCACAACGATAACACAACCCATTTGCCCGGCGATATTCTTTAAGCCGGCGTTCCTTCCACAATTCCCCTTGCCCAGTTTTTCCCACTGGTCGAATCGCATCAGTTTTGTGATGTGTTTGTCCCTTGCCAGCCCAAGGCTTGTATTGAGTGCTCAGGTCCTCTTGAACGTGTGCCAACAGAATTGCTCGATCCACAGTGTCTGGTAGTTGAGATGCTACTTCCATTCTAAGATCAGGTTTCAATCCCTTTAAAAAATGCCCCACAAACATTGTTTCATCGTAATGCGGGTTGTGGCCACACAGTTTGAACATCAACTCCTGAAACTCGACACAATATTCAGATATCGACCCTTTTTGCTTCAGTTGAATGAGTGCCGTCATGAACTGTCTATGGTCGTCCACTCCGAATTTCGCCTCCACTGCTGCGATGAACACCTCCCAGGAAAGCACCTCATTGCGCATTTTGTAAGCTTGGAACCAGTGTTTGGCATTACCTTCCAGGTGTAGCCGAGCAGTGGTAAGCCACATTGAGGGTGTTGTGTTCATCACTGTAAAATAATCCATGCAATTGTCCCTCCAGATACGCGGAAAACTGCCATCAAATTTGGGGAAGGACAGCTTTGGTGTGGCCGGTCGGTTGCCTCCAAGGTGCTGGTCTGGTGGTCCCCCCCGTCCACGGCCTCCATCACCTCCACACACCCCAGCGCTAATGCCCGGATCCAGCTAGCCGTGTGTACTTGCCAAACCTGGACGAGTCGCCCCCAGATTCGGGTCTCCTCCGCTACTGCCAGCCGTTGGAGAACCCAGTATTGACTTGCTCCGATCGGTCCCTAACTCCCCCTCCTTGTCCTCGAGATTCACCGTGATCGACGGTTTTGCGCTTGCCAACTTCGCCACCGCCTCTGCAGTGACTGCCATCTGCTGCGATAGGGACTCCTGGCGCCGCTCAATGCCGTCCATGATCCTTGTGTGATCTCCCGCTGCTCACGAATTGAAATCGAGTTGGCTCGCTACCTGTTGATATGAAGTGTCGAGCAACCCTAGGCGCGCATCGAGCGAACCCATATGTGTTTGAACAAGCTCGAGGCTAGCACGAATCGCCGTGAGCGCCTCGTCCGTTCGTGCCGCCGTTTCGCTCATCGCCTCCAAAACGAACTGCGTCTGCGGTGATGGCTTGGGAGGTGCCGTCGCGACTCGCTCGTCAAGCCCAGCCAACCAGTCTCGGGATTGACACGGTTCAGAGCAATTCCGATCGAAATCGAGCTTGCTCCGATCCGATACCCTCCACCAGGAATTTCACAGCTGCAAGCCGAACGGAAACGCGAATCGCAGATCGACCTAACCTCTGATACGACTGTTACTACCCCTTGGCCTGCGATGAATCGAGGCGTGAGATGGAGTTCCCTGCGGCCAGAGAATGAATTGGAGGAAGAAGAGACAGATGCAGACGGCAGCGAAAGGGGGCAGAAGAGAGAGAGAGAGAGAGAGAGAAAGACATGGGATAAGTTTCTTCTATTCCTTTTCTGTCCGTCTCCTTCTCCAACCGGGCTTATATACTGCCCAACAACTCACACCCACAGGTCACGCACACACACGCACAACTGCGTAGCAGCCACCAACTCCAGGCCCCCCACGACTACGTCACCTACTCATGTACAACCACGGTTGTTACATACTTCGACCTGGATCAGTGGCGGGCCGGTGACTACACCGCGAAGCTCGAGTACTGGATGGACGTGCAGAAGTAGGAAGCCAGGATACGAGCTGGGCTCCCTCCCGCCGTTGCTTCTGGTTTTCGCCGGCGTCGTGAAGGCAGAGCAGCACATGTGGAACCAGCACGGGCTCGGCGGTGAGTGGCCGGCGGCGATGGACGTTCCGCAAGGAGCTCGGGTCGGGCAGGCTTGAGGCAGCGCGGTCTATTGGCCGGCGTCTTGGGTCACCGACGGTGTGGTTTTGGAGATGGCGGGGCGCATCCTTCGGGCAGTGGTGATCTGGGCCTCTCTGGTTCGATCCTACTGGCCTGCCCTCTTCACGCCATCATCGTCGGTGAAGGTCGGTGGCGTGGGGGCCATGACCCGAGATTAATCAGAATAAAGGAGGTGGTCCTAGGGTTTGCCATCGCGCGAAGATGAGGATCTTGTTGTCGGTTCTCTTTGATCAAGCCGGGATGTCGACCGGATGGCTCCGCCGGCGAATTCCCATGGGCGACGCCTGGAGATTGCTGGATCGGTGGAATTCGGTCGCAATGCTCAGTCATCGAAGGTGATATTGGAGGACCAGCAACAGTGTTTGGATTCTTTGCATCGATGGGGAGCTGGCTTGGAGTTTCAAGATTCGTAGCAGCCGTATGTCAGAGGGGGCGACAATATGCGTGAAGTCCATCGTCCTACCTTTCAGGGTGAAAACCCAAGGTATGGCCTTAATTGGTTGTGCCTGGCACCTGTCTTCTTGGAGCCTTTGTTTTGAGAGCGAGGATTATCTTCAGGGTGAAAACCCAAGGTCTGGCCTTAATTGGTTGTGCTTAGCACCGTTCTTTTTGGAGACGTTGTTTTCGAAGAGATGGATATCAGCTGTTGTTTAGGTGGTGGTTGTGCGGATGCCGCGAGGACTGTAACTATGTAGCGGGACTTTTCTTTTTATTTTCTTCTTTTTATTGCCTTTCGGCTGTGTGCATCCATTGCGTTGTTGTAAAGGCCGGGTGTAATTTATATCTCCGCGATATTAATATACTTCCCTTTATCAAAAAAAATACACGACGACACACATGTGTGGTTATGAATTTATGATATATTCTGAGAGACACACAGTCGTCAATCCATCACTGTTTATTTATGCTAATTAGGATTCCGTTGTTTGTACAAATTTTCAAGCAAACAGATGCCCGATTAATTGTATGTCCGTACTAGCAAGCTATTCCTCGTTTTTTTGGGGAGCATGTGCACCAGTTAGGAGTAACTAGTTGAATGCCCGTGCGCTGCCACGGGAGCTCTGCTTTGACGAGACGTGTCAAGGATATGATATCCCTCGGCTTCTTTATTCTTCAATTCGTTTTCTATTGTTATTTTATTTATTCCGCTCCAAACCATGAGATTACGCGAGCTATTAGCTAACCAATTGAAAAGGAAAACACAAAGTGAAGTGTAATGGTTGTGGAAAATTGTGAGCACAGACAAACTATGTATGGGGTCGATTGCATGTCTTAAGTAAGAAGACGCTTGTTTTGTTTCAGACCATTAACAATTTTTATGGTAGCCTTTCTTACTATGGATGGCAAGGGTACCCGTTACCGGAATACCGTACAGGTGTTCACCCATTAGGGTAAGGGTTTGGTAACAAAAAGCTTCCCACGGGTACGAAAATGGTAAAAGATTAGGTATTGTGGATCCAGGTAGGGGAAAGCAAAACCCATAACCATATACCCACTCACGTGGCAATTTTTTGCATGACATATGGGTCCATGGTAACATAGGACCGTTGTGGAAAACAAATCCTGCCTCTAATCCTCCTTCACGGTTCGGTCGCCCCGCCACCTAATTTTCGCTCTTACTCCCATGTTGTGTTGTTTCATCGTTCATTTTCATATATATATATATATATATATATATATATATATATATATATATATATATATACATATATATATATATATATATATATATATATTGTGTTGTTTTTTTGTTTATTTTCATGTATTTGTGATGTTTTGCTGAATCATTTAATGGATGTTCATACACGTGTATGTTTTCCTTAAATCTTCTGTTGTTATATTGCTTCGTTGATTATTTGGGAGAGTGTGGAAGCGAAATGTAGGTGCTTTGACCAACAGCATGCATGACAACATCCTTTGTTTGATCGGGAGATTCATGACTCAAGCAAGGAAAATTGAGCTGCGATGATAACACGTACCAAATAATATTCAAACTAACATGTTTGAGGAAGATAAAGATCATGGATAAACAAAATTTTGAAGAAGGTTGATGATGAAAAATGAGTGCACATAAATAAAAACTCGGTTGCATACAAAGATTGATAACATAATTGCTTGTGGCGATCTCATCCAACATGAGCACAAATTGCAAAACATGTGATACTGTGATCACTCTTGAAGGAGTGGCACCTGATTGCACCCAATGCAGTCTCTCTAGAACAGCAAAACCTGTCTCCGCGGGTGGAGGCCTTCACGAAGGGCTCCATCAAGTGATCTGCAGACAAGAAGCAAGATGAAGTGGCACAATGAATATCGTTCACAAAAAAGAGAGCAAAAGTGATGTAGAACTTTCTCCCGCAATATAAGTACAAATTCCAACAGTTTCCGCCACAGTTCAACCCTGCATGTTTTGCTGACACCCTCATCAGGCTGCTGGTAGCTTATTTTGTGACTTAAAATTCCACGTGCGGATGGCCTCAAAACAAAACTTTCTCAGAGCATAACTCCACCAATCATTTACTCAAGAAAATAGATTAAATATTTTCACTGAAAAGAACTCTATAAAAGCTAATTAATTACAATGAATGAAGGGAGAGTGGCTATACAGGTTGATGCCCCCCATCCATGCCAACTTACCGACAAGTATTTGCTCATGCTTGGTTACTTTTTGCTCATCTGTGCACAAACATCATTTTCAGTGATTACTAATTAGCTTTATTCACAGATTCACAGTTGCTAACCATATAAGATTACCTCTGCAAGTATGCCTACAGTCGTTCCACCCATCTCTCAACCTGACCGACCCATGAAGCATAGACTCATGAATGTATACATCGAGAGAAATGACTGTTTAATAGATTGGAGGCCCGCATGAAAACCCTCAGCTCTGACCAGCCTACAATATTTGTATCGGGGACAAAAATGATATACTACTACCATGTAACAAATTTTATGGACGCATTGCACAAAATTCATATACAATCCATTTCCCTTCAATAAGTGGACTAATCGTCACATAAAATATTTATGTGTCTGGAGGAATATAGTTTTTTCCTGGATTTTCTTTATTGCACTTGTCCATAGTGTACAAGTTTGTCAATTTGACCGAGGCCAAAAGGTTAGTAAACTTCACAGAAAGAAAGAAAGAAAAGGTAAATGCAGGAAAAAAGCTAGCTCGGCAGTAGCACCGCTGCCGCTATAATCATCATGGAGCTGCAGCAGACCGACGACCGGAAGACACGTACTGCCGCCACGATGGTTGTGGTGCCATTCCTCGGCCAGCAAACCCATCGTGTCCACTATGTCATGAGTTAGCACTACATTCTACAACCATAAAGTAAAGTGCAAATGTCGGTGCATGCTAAGTCTATCGCGGACGGACCGAGCAAGCAAGCAAACAAAAGCAGAGAGCAGCAAGGCGACCTGTCGGGTCACCACATCATCGCTGGTGACGCGGAGTCGGGCGGCGCGCGCGGCGGCTACGCGGACGGCCTGCTCCCTCGTCTCCCTCCACGTGGTCGGCCGCGCCCGGCCGTACACCACGGCGGGGCGATCGCCGTACACGGCGGCGGCACGCTCGATGAAGCTGATGAGCATGAGGGGCGCGTAGTTGGCCGCGCACCGAATCGTGCAGGCGTCCATGTCCAGCACCTCCTCCCACCCACCGCAGCAGAGGGCGCACCTGAGAGGAGACGGGGGATGGGTTACCTTGGTCCTCGATCTAGCGCCGCCCCCGTCGTTGTCGATCTAGGTCTGGTCACAGGCGATCCGATCAAGCGCTGCCGCCATGGTCTGGGGAGATGCAATTTTGCCCTTGTGGCAACAAGAGCGAGAGGTGACATAAAATATTTCATCGAGCTGCGGGCTTGTGTTGGGCCTGGCTGGCCTGCTCGCAAGTTGATGCGACGGGAGCGATCGTCTGGTGGCAGACGATGCCGAGGACGGAGGAACGTCGAAGTCACAATTAATAGTAAAGAAGATAAAAGATAGTGAGTAGAGATTTGTTGAGGTAAATCAGGAGATTTTTGTGATTGTGTGAAAAGTTTTTTTCCACGTGAGGTTAGAGATGGGAGAGAATTTAGGGCGGTGGCATATTATCCGTAATTACGTAGAAGTGGGATAGTTAGTTGTGCGGTGGCATTCCTTCTGTAATTTCGTTGAAGTGTGACACCACCGTCACAGCAACCTTAATAGTAAAGATAGTAGCAAGCTATTCCTCGTTTTTCTTTTTCTTTTTTCTATTTTAGGGAAGGGAAAAGTTGATTAACCAGCTTGGTACCAGAAAGGTCGTGGGCCACAGAGATTTGCAACCTCAGCTAGCTAGCTCCATGACGGGGAGCGGTGTGGCTATATATACGCATGGGAGCTAGCTAGGTACTGGCGTTGATCTTTGTATCAGATGATAATGGCTTTTCCCGGCTGCCTCTTCGTTCCTATCGTGGCGATCTTGCTTCTCGGTCTGGCCCCGGCGACGTCGGCACAGCTGTCGGCGACGTTCTACGACTCGTCCTGCCCGGCTGCCCGGGCGCGCTGGCGACGATCAAGAGCGCCGTGACAGCGGCGGTGAACAAGGAGCCCCGCATGGGAGCTTCCCTGCTGAGGCTTCACTTCCATGACTGCTTCGTCCAAGCAAGTATCTCTTTCTCTCTCTCACACACACGCACATGCATATAGACGGCCGGTCATGGTGCAATCATGCATGCAACCTCTGCTTCCGTACCCTGTTTAGTGATTCGGATATGCTGTCTGCTTAATTTGCTTTCATGGGCTGTTGGACTAGGAATCGATCTGATTGGTCTCCCCTCCCCTCCCGATAGCCCCCTCTCGCCCCCCCGAGGGCGACGGGGCTCCTCCCCCCACCCCTCACCGTCCGAGCTCCCCCCTACCCTCTCCCCCTGCGGCCGCCGTCGGCAAGGGTCGCCGGGCAAAGGCCCGCGCGGCGCCGGCGGCGGCGGCCTCCTCGTTTCCCCACGGCGTGGTAGGGTGGTCGGGGCCGGTCCCTTCCTCGGCGGCGGTGCTCCTAGGGAAGTCCGGGTCCAGCGCGGCTGGGTGACGAAGGAGGCGGTGGTCTCCGACGCGGGGCGTCCGTGCGGCAGGCGGCTTCGGCGGCGCGCTGGTGTGGGCTTCAGATGGGCTCGGCGGGCCCAGATGGGCTCGGGCGGGCCGAGGCCTGGTGGCGGCTGGAACCCCCTGGAGGCAGCGGCATCGACTGGTCGGGTCGGACGACGACGGCACTGCGGCCTGAGTATTGCAGCAGGGCGGCCGGGGCTTCACGAGCCCATCTGGGTTTGGCCGGGCCCGACGGGGCCTGGTGTGCCCCCGCTGCTCTGTCCGGCCGATGACCGCCTTTTGGCAGTGGAGGTGGGTACCTCCCGCGGGCTGCGGAGCTGTTGTCCTTTGGCCCGACTGTGTCGGATGCTGCCGTCTTCCACGCCGTCTTCCGGGGTCACGAGGTGACCAATGAAGGTGGGCTCTAGTTCGCCGTGGCGTGTATCGGTGGCTGGAGATGCTCGGTGGAGGTACCCCCTTGCGCCGGTTTGGTTTGTGGGTAGGGGTTGGGAGAACTCCCTGTCAGCTAGGCTGACCCGGGCGCGGTGCCGCCGTCGTGTGGCACCAGTCCTTCTTGGAGGGCGCCGTAGGAATCCCTACCCGCTACTACCCGTGTCGGGGGAAACCCTAGGACCTCGGGTCCGGGTAGCAGCGCTGTGTCGACAGTGCTACCCTCATTGGAGGGGCTGCTTGGCACGAGGTGCTCGGGGGTACCTGGGTTGCGGTGGGACGAAGATGGAGGGCGCAGCGGTGGCGGGTCATCTTTGTTTGGGCGCCTCGCCTTGATTTTCATTTCTTTTTCTCTTTGGGCGTGATCCTTGTGCTGCCGCCCCAGCATTGCAAGTGTGTTGGTTGTATCGGGTGTTTGCTATATTAATATAGCGGGGCTACGGCCTATTTCGGTAATTTGCTTTCATACTTTCTTCGGTACTCTTCCAATTTGATCTATGCCGTATGTGAAAGTAATGGCTGCACTAGCTAGCTAGCTCAAGCTGCTGAGTGTAGCACCGTCTTGCAGGCAGCTGGCTGGGATCGATACGGCCGTGAGCGTGACGTGCGTCTATTGTAGTAGCATGCTAGCTAGGAGTATGATCACCTTGGTCTAACACCGTGTAAGCTGGCCTGCGTGTGTCGTGGTGCATGACAGGGATGCGACGCGTCGGTGCTTCTTGCCGACACCGCCAACTTCACCGGTGAGCAGACCGCCTTCCCCAACCGCAACTCCATCAGGGGACTCGACGTCATCGACAGCGTCAAGGCGCAGGTGGAGGCCGTCTGCGCGCAGACCGTCTCCTGCGCCGACATCCTTGCCGTCGCCGCCCGCGACTCCATCGTCGCCGTAAGACCATCGAGACACAATAGTACTCCTGGTCACCGTTAAACTTCAGACTGAGCGCCCAATATATATATTGACATCGACTTTGATTAAACCTGCAGCTGGGAGGAGCGTCGTATACGGTTCCGTTGGGGAGGAGAGACTCCACCACCGCGAGCCTCAGCGAGGCGAACAGCGACCTCCCTCCGCCGACCTCCGACCTGGCTGATCTCGTAGGCAACTTTTCCAGGAAGGGGCTCAGTGTCACCGATGTTAGAAACTGGACAAGGAAAGAGGACTCGAGGGTTTGTGCTGCGTGCGAAAGTGCAGCGTTTTCTGTTTTTACTTCTCTTATTTGTACTGTCGTTACAACTAATTGATCCTACAATCTAGGCATGATCGAGCCGTTACATCGTGCCATCCCACGAAGACTCGCTCACCCCCTAACTACGCAACAAGCGCGTGCAGATCGCTGTGCCATCCCACAGCTCACGCAGCTCGTGCCTATCTGACCAGCAGCTCGAACAGGCTCGACTGCTGATCGTTTTTATTCAGATAACGAAAACTCTACTGAACCCATAACTGCTGTTCGTCAGGTTTAATAGTGTCAACAAATCTCCTCCTAAACCTGACGCACAGACGATACCTTCACGACACCGAGCTTGGACCTCATCTCCACGAACTTGGTTCTGCCCAGTGCCTTGGTGAGAATATCTGCAAGTTGCCCATCGGTACTGACATGTCCAATGTCGATCTTGCCATTCTCGATGTTCTCCCGAAGAAAATGGAACTTCACGTCGATGTGCTTGCTCCTCTCGTGATGCACTGGGTTTTTGCTCAGTGCGATCGCAGACATGTTGTCGACGCGGAGCTTCACCTTCAATGGCGCGTTGTTGATCAGTTCTCCAAGGAGATTGCTCAACCAGACGCCCTGGCACGCTGCTGATGCAGCAGCCACATACTCGGCCTCGCATGACGACAGAGTCACCATCTTCTGCTTCTGAGAGGCCCAGGTGATCGTGCTGCCATTGAGGATGTACACAATTCCGGTAGTGCTCCGGCGATCGTCAACATCCCCGGCGTAGTCGCTGTCGCTGAAACCAATCAGCTCCGATGCCTTCCCTTCCCCTCGCTTGTACCAGCAGCCATACCCTGGCGTGCCACTGATATAGCGAAGAATCTGCTTGACTGCCGCCCAGTGTGGTGCAGCGGGCGCCTTCAGGAACCTGCTAACAATGCCGACAGCATATGTTATGTCAGGGCGAGTGTTGCAGAGGTACCGCAAACTCCCGACGACGCTCCGGTACAGTGCCACATCCACTGCTGCACCAGTTGCCTCCTTGCTCAGCTTGAGCCTGCTTTCCATGGGCGTGTGTGTGGCGTTGCAGCCCGTCATCCCGGCGACCTCGAGGATCTTGTCAACATATGCGCTCTGACAGATAGTGATGCCCTCGTCAGACTGCACCACCTCAAGGCCAAGATAGTATGAGAGCGGGCCAAGATCACTCATGGCGAACAAGTCCTTCATCTCTTCCTTGAACTTGTCAATGTCGCCGTTGCTCGGTCCAGTGATCACTAGATCGTCCACGTACACGCCCACAATCAGTGTGGACGTCGCGGTGCTCCTCCTGTACACAGCATGCTCGTGTGGGCTTCGCTCGAATCCCAGCGCGGCAAGCGAGCTGTCGAGCTTTGAGTTCCATGCGCGAGGAGCTTGGCGCAGGCCATACAAGGCCTTGCGCAGCCGAAGGACTGCATGCTGCTGCTCGTCGTTGATGTACCCGGGCGGCTGATGAACGTATACTTCCTCCCGCAAATCTCCGTTCAAGAATGCGCTCTTGACGTCCATGTGATGAACGGACCACCCACAGTGAGCGGCCACGGCGAGGAGCAAACGGATAGTCTCCATGCGAGCCACTGGCGCGTAAACTTCGTCGTAGTCCACTCCCTGTTGCTGCGCATATCCTTTCGCCACCAGACGAGCTTTATGCTTCACGATGTTCCCCGCTGGATCTCGTTTCACCTTGTAAACCCACTTGAGTCCTATTGCTCGATGGCCTCTTGGGAGTTCTGCGTATTCCCAAGTGTCGTTGCTCTCGATCGCTGCAATTTCTGCATCCATGGCCACCTTCCAGCACTTCTCACCCAACGCGTCACTGACACTGTCAGGTTCTTCAGCTGCAGCTAGACAGGCTTGCTCCTCCTCCTCCTCTGGCTGCAGATCCATCTTCATTACATAGTCACGGTAGATGGTGTTGGGTTTCACAATGCCGTCGCGCGCGCGTGTGATCATCCGATGTCGTGGTGGCTCACTCGGCGTACGCAGCTCAGACTCTGAATTTTCTTGCGCCGTTCCGTCAGAGTGAGCTGAGGTGTCTCCTCCCCCGACTGAATTTGGCGGTGGTGGGGAAGAGACGGCGACGGTGGGTGCAGCGCTGATCACCGGAGACACGGCTTCCCTGTCAGCCACAACCGTTGGCCTCTCAACTGAGACTGGATAGGAGAAGAAATCGACGCTGAAATGTGCGCCGTCAGACGCAGTTCCTGTCTTCTCCCAGTCCCAGCGAGATCCTTCGTCGAATATGACGTCACGCGTGACGTGCACGCGATTCTTGGCTGGATCAAACACCCTGTAGGCCGCAGATCCGGGCTCGTATCCGAAAAACACCATTGGAGTGCTGCGATCATCGAGCTTGGCTGCATTTGGCTTCGTGATCTTCACGTGCGCCACGCAGCCGAAGACGCGCAGGTAGCTCACGTCAGGTTTGTATCCATGCCAGGCCTCGAACGGTGTTCTTCCCTCCACACTCTTCGTTGGTGATCGATTGAGGAGGTAGACGGCGGTGGTGACTGCTTCTCCCCAAAACCTTGCCGGAATCTCCTTCGCCTTCATCAGACTTCTCGCGGCGGCGACGATCGTCTGATTCCGTCGCTCCACCACCCCGTTCTGCTGGGGGGAGTAGGGCGCAGTCAGCTGCCGTCCGATCCCCTCTTCTGCGCAGTACGCCGCGAAGGTCGCCACCGTGAACTCTCCTCCGCGATCCGTTCGCAGGAGGCGCAGCTTCCGCCCGGTCTCCACCTCCACTCCGGCCTTGAAGCGCATGATCGCCGCGGCGGCCTGATCCTTGGTGGCGAGAAGTGTGAGCCACATGTACCGGCTCTGATCGTCGACCAGGAGAAGAAAATAGCGCTTTCCTCCTGGCGTCGCCGGCGTGATGGGCCCGCACAAGTCCCCGTGAACCAAGTCCAGCAGGCCTTGTGCTCTTTTCTTCGCCTGCTGCGGGAACGGCGCTCGTCGTTGCTTTCCTGCCAGACATGCTTCACAGAGCTGCTCTACGTGGTCGATGCGTGGCATCCCACGCACCATGTCCTTGCGCGCGAGCTTCCTCAGGGCGTCGAAATTCAGATGGCCGAAACGCGCGTGCCACCTCCAGGCGTCGTTGTCGTGGTGCGCGGCGAGGCACACCGGCGTGGCGAGCTTCAGAGTGACGATGTACAGCCGGTTCCGCGCTCTGGGCACCTTGGCGAGCAGGCGTCCACGGCGATCGTGCAGACGCAGATGCCCATTGCCTATGAGCACCTGACAGCCGCGCTCGTCGAGCTGCCCGAGACTCACTATGTTGCTCTTCAGGCGAGGGATGAAGTACACATCAGTGAGGGCTCGGTGCTCGCCGTTGCCGCAGGCGAACAGGACCGTGCCGCGCCCCTCGATCTCCACGACTGATCCGTCCCCAAATTTCACCGTGCCGCCCACGTTAGTGTTCAGCTCTGCGAACGCCGCACGGCGCCCAGTCATATGATTACTGGCGCCCGTGTCGAGGAACCAGGTGTCGTCGCCTTGATCTTCTTTGGCGAGGAAGACGCGGTCCTCGACGATGTCGACGCGCTCCACCGTGTCGACGCAGATCGGTGCAGAGATGGGCACGCGTGGCGCCTCGCGCACCTCGTCGGACAGTGCCGCCATGAGGAGGGATGGCCCCTCGTCGTCGCTGAGGGAGCACACCCGTGCCAGGTGCAGTACCGGCTTGTCCTCCTCCTCCGCCTTGGCCAGATTTGCCTGCTGTTGTCCCTTCCGTTCACGGCGCGGCTCCGGACAGTCGCGGGAGATGTGCCCTGCAAATTTGTTGCAGTTGTAGCACTTGATCCCCGACATGTCCCTGTTGCCGCGCTCGCCGTTCGAGCTGCGACGATCGCCGTCGCGCCCCTTCTGCTTGTCGTGGCCACTCCACTTGCCACCGCCGCCGTTGGAGCCTGATCCGTGCTCCTTCTTCTTGCCGCGTGCGCGCCACTGCTCCTCCGTGAGCAGCAGCTGGCTCCCGGCTCCGTTCCCGGCCCCGATCGAGCACCTCTCCGCCGATGAACGCAGCCGTCCGATGAGCTCCTCCACGGACATGCCGTCGAGATCGAGGAGGGTCTCGATGGAGCAGGCGATCTGCGCATACTGAGCTGGGACTTCACGCAAGAATTTTTGAACAATCTTTACCTCATCCACGATGTCCCCGAGTGAGCGCAGATTATTCGCCAGGTTCGTGATGCGCATGCCAAACGCATCCAGCGATTCACCATCCTTGAACGTGATCTGCTCAAACTCTTTGCGCAGTCGTTGCGCCGTCGCCTCCCGTGCGCGACTGACGCCCATGCGCATCAGTTTGATGGCTTCCCAGGCGTCTGCGGCGGTGTCCTTGACGGCGAGGACCGGCACCATCTCCGGTGGTACCGCACGCAGTAACGCCGAGAGTGCCGCCATATCTTCGCGATCTCCCGCCGTGCCCACGCCTGACACGGCCTCCCACAGACCCTGGGCCCGCAGGTTGATCTTCATCACCAGAGCCCACTCGATGTAGTTCGTCGAGGTGAGCGTGGGGTAGACGATGCTGCTCCCGTAGTTCGTGCGCTCCTGCACGACACGCTCGTGGACGACAACCTCGTTGCCGCCCCGCCTGATCACACTCCTCCCTCTGCTCCTTCCTCTTGGCCTTGTCGGTGACGTCGCGGCTCCCGCTGCGGCCGCGGCAGCTGCCGCGTTCGCATCTCCATCTCCGTTGCGGGGCGTCGCCGGCGAGTTCACCGCGTCGTTGGCCATGTGCGCAGGAACGTAGGCGGCTCTGATACCACTTGTTAGAAACTGGACAAGGAAAGAGGACTCGAGGGTTTGTGCTGCGTGCGAAAGTGCAGCGTTTTCTGTTTTTACTTCTCTTATTTGTACTGTCGTTACAACTAATTGATCCTACAATCTAGGCATGATCGAGCCGTTACATCGTGCCATCCCACGAAGACTCGCTCACCCCCTAACTACGCAACAAGCGCGTGCAGATCGCTGTGCCATCCCACAGCTCACGCAGCTCGTGCCTATCTGACCAGCAGCTCGAACAGGCTCGACTGCTGATCGTTTTTATTCAGATAACGAAAACTCTACTGAACCCATAACTGCTGTTCGTCAGGTTTAATAGTGTCAACAACCGACATGGTTGCACTCTCAGGTAATTAATTGCTGTGCGTAATCATTGCGCTGAATTGTTTTCCCAAAGCTCTGCTGACTAATTGCGTCATGTCTCACTCCGTCTCAAGTTTCACATCAATCTTAACTTAATGGAGTACATGAGTAAGACATGCCACATGCTCCGTTAGAAAACCAAAAATGTCTAGTCTAGTCATAAACTCATAATTTGCCACTTGCCGCATGCATACAGGTCCAACTGCTGCCTCATTATTCACTGCAAAAAGGACATGCATGCTAACAACCCTACAGCCAAAAGGAACGGACCAATGCCACGACACGCAGCTTGATAGTTACACCGACATGTGACAAGTACTGACTAGCGGGGGCATCTACACAAGATCATAGTTTCCAGTAATATGCAATAGGGAAGTCTCATTAAGCAATGACCATTTAGTTCGTGGTCTTACATAGTGGATTTTCTCCCGCCTCTAATAATGATCCAAGCGCGAGGAGGTGGATGGAGAAGGAAGAAAGGGTCACGAAAATAAGAGGGAGAAGGAGCTAGCGGCATAGTCGACACAAAGAACAATTTAGAGAAAGAAAAATAAGTATATATGACGAGGGAGGGAGAGGAGTAAGCTCTAACAACAAAGCCCCAATAACTACGCGATGGCGTGCTAGACCCGGGGGAGGGGGGTCTTTGAGGCGAGGAAGAAGGATGTAAAGACAATTGTAGTGTAAGTGGGGATTTGAACAAAAGGTGGGATGAGCGGTAGGGAAGGAATGAAGGCACACAGAAGAAGTGAGAGGGGGGGGGGGGGGGGGGGTATGTCACATAGTTTGAAATTAAGTTTCCGGGTCACCTTTTTTTTTTTTTGAAACGGATAACCCAGCCTCTGCATCTAGTAGATGCACACGGCTTTTATATTAATAGAAACACCAAAGTCTGCATCTTACAAAATCGTAAAGAAAACATCACCGATATGGCAGCGTGGCCACAAAAACCATCCAGCGGAAAATCAACGACAAATGACACCTAGACATAGTTAATTCTTCTAGTGTGCAACCAGCCACCCTTGTTGAAGATAGCCCGTACTAGCGCCATCAACCTGGTGCAACCAGAATCCAAACGTCCTCGTTGGCCTTCTGGTAGCAGATAGGACCACATGTGGATCCAATGAACAACACGATGAACGACCTGCAAAAAATGACCAGCTTTGAAGTTGTTAAAAATCACATCATTACAACAATTTCAAATTGCCCATAAAAAAGCACATACACCAACGCGTATACTAGCTTTCGTTTCTTTGTCCACCCCTTGAAGCCAATTTCCAAATAAATTAGTTATCGAAAGAGGTGCTGAAATACTAAACGTAAAGTGAATCAATCTCCAAATTTTCCTACCAAAACTACATGAAACAAACAAGTGCTCCACAGTTTTCTCATCCCCACATAACACACACTTAGAGCAGCCTAACCACCGTCGTTTTTTAAGATTATCTTTAGTAAGCAACTCTCCGCGGTTCAAAAACCACATAAAGATTTTAATCTTCAAAGGAACCTTCAATCTCCATAAGTATTTACGTAAAAACCCAGTATTACCATTCATAATATCTTCATATAAGGATTTTACCAAAAACACACTCGATTGTGTTAGGTTCCATCGGAAGGAATCAACATGGTCTAATAGGTAAACACCCACTAATCTTTCCACAAGATTTAACCAGGCTTCCCAATTATCCCCGAAGATGGACCTCCTGAAAGCAATATTGGGATGATGCTCATTGAGAATATCGGCAACCAAAAAATTTCGATGTCTCACAATACTATAAAGCGACGGATACTGCACTGCAAGCGTAGTCTGTCCTAACCAAATGTCCTCCCAAAACCTGACATTCTTCCCATCACCAATCAGACAAGTAACATGAGGGAAAAAAAATCTGTTTTCACCTTCATCACACCTTTCCAAAAAGGAGAATCTGTAGGTTTAGCCTCAACCTGAGACAGAGTCTTCCCCTGTAAATATTTTTTATTTGCAGCTCATGCCACACTCCTTGTTCTGTTAACAGTTTAAAAAGCCAACATATGTTTTTCACTTGAAGAACTTCAATCCGAAGAACTCCTTGATCTTTCGGACGACAAACAATATTCCACTTAGATAGTATATATTTCTTCTTAAGTCTATCACATTGCCAAAAGAAACGAGACCTATAAAAATCCAACCTTCTTCTCACCCCCACAGGTATCTCAAAGAAGGTTAGAAAGAACATAGGCAGACTAGACAAAACCGAATTAATAAGTACTAAGAGATCACCGTAGGATAACAATTTACCTATCCATGAGCTTAGCTTTGAATCAAACCGATCTTCAATCGATTTCCATTCCTTATTAAGAAGTTTTCTATAGTGAATAGGTATACCCAAATACCTAAAAGGAAGACACCCAACGTCACATCCAAAGATGTGTCTATATTCTTCCTGAGAGTCTACAGCTTTGCCGAAACAAAAAATCTCGCTCTTGTGGAAATTAATCTTAAGCCCCGAAAGCTGTTCAAACAGAGCCAACAAAAGTTTCATATTAACGGCCTTTTCCAGATCGCGATCCATGAACAAAATTTTATCATCAACATATTGTAGGATCGACACGCCCCCTTCAACCAGATGTGGAACCAGACCACCTACCTGGCCCTCATTATTAGCCCTAGCAATTAGAACTGCTAACATATCTGCTACCAGATTAAAGAGAATAGGGTACAACGAATCACCCTGACGCAATCCCTTCAAAGTTTGAAAAAAATGACCTATGTCATCATTAATCTTGATCCCCACGCTTCCTCCCTGAACAAACCTAGCAACCCACTCACACCACAGAGGTGTGAACCCTTTCATACGTAGAGTTTGTTGAAGAAACGCCCAATTAACTTTACCGTAGGCTTTCTCAAAATCTATTTTAAGCAAAACCCCATCCATCTTTTTATGCTTAAGCTCATGAATCGTTTCATGAAGCACTACTACTCCCTCCAGAATATTCCTTCCAGGGAGGAAGGCCGATTGCGAAGGTCTAATCACCCTCTGCGCAATGGATGTCACTCTATTAGTCCCAACTTTCGTAAAAATCTTGAAACTAACGTTAATCAAACAAATCGGTCTATATTGCTCAATACAACTAGCATCCTACATCTTAGGAAGCAAAGTAATGACACCAAAGTTTAGTTTAAACAAATTCAAATCACCAGCATGCAGCTGTGAAAATAGTGCCATTAAATCATCTTTAACTACAAAAAAAAATCTGATAGAATTCTGCCGGAAACCCATCTAGCCCCGGAGCTTTATTTAATTCCATATGAGAAATAGCATCCATCACCTCCTCTTCCGAAAAAGGAATGGTTAGGATATTATTCTCAATCTCAGAAATTTGAGCAATATCGTCCACTCACGATTCATCCATCGAGACCGAAGTTGGGACCGGCGCCCCAAACAGATTTTTGTAGTACTCAGATATAAACACTTTAAGATTTTCCTGACCAATGATCGTCCCCTCATCTTGTTCTAACTAAAAAATCCTTTTCTTATGTCGCTTACCATTAGCAATAAGATGGAAATATCTAGTAATATTTCCACCTTCCTGAACGTATCTAGCCTTCGCACGTTGAGCCCACTTAGACGACTCTTCATCGTGTCTTAGATTAGATAGATAAGAGTCAGCCTCTCTCTTAGCCCTCATTTCATCTTCTGAAAGAGGACCACTTTCGGACAGTCTAATTCTTGAGTAAGAAGTACCAACTTCTCCCTCAGCCTCTTATATTCGCCGCTTAAATTTCTTGCCCACCCTCGTAAGAAACTACGGAGATGTCTAATTGTATTCTGCCACCTCTCAATAGGAGTCTCCCCTGTCAAAACAGAGTTCCATTGCTCCGTGACCATCTCATAAAACCCCTCTTGACGCAACCAGGACAGCTCAAAATAAAATAGCGACCTATTCCCTGAATGAGCCGACGTTCCTGAGTCAATCAGAAGGGGTACATGATCTGATTCAGTGTGTACCATCGCATGAACCGTGACAAGAGGATTTTTTGTTCCCACGATACACTAGCCAGAACCCTATCCAACTTTTCATGAGTTGGAATGTCACGTCTGCTAGTCCATGTATATTGTCTCCCTGACATCTCTAATTCTTTTAAATCAAGGCTTTGAATAATTGCATTGAAAATAAACGGCCACCGAGGATTAAAATTATAATTGCTTTTCTCTTCTTGTCTACTAATAATATTAAAATCCCCCCCTACAATCATAGGCAAGGACTCCCCCTCGCAAATCCGAACTAACTCGGACAAAAACTCTTGTTTTTTATCATCCTGAGCTGCCCCATAGACAACTACCAATGCCCAAAGAAAACCATCGTTCTTTGTGCGGAGATGAACCTTAACCGAAAAATCTCCCGCTACAACTGTTCGCACAGTTATCGTGGCAGAATTAAAACCGAACAGAATTCCCCCCGAACGACCATGAGGCGGTAGACAATGTCAACAATAGTCATACCCCCCGGCCAAATGATTAAGTAAACTATTATGAAAATTGGACCTTCCAGTCTCCATAATTGCCACAAAATCTAGCTCACACTCCCTCACTGCCTCATTGACCGACCGATGTTTAGCCGGATCCCCAAATCTATCACTATTCCAAAACATCCGTTTCATTGCTTATTATTTATTTTAATCGATTTGATCCTAGCACTTCTTCTTTTAGAACTTGAATTTACGGTCTTTTTGCCTCTGCGAGGGAGTGTGACCACTACACCCTGGTTAGATGCCTCAAGCACATCCACCAGACCCTCTTCCTTATCATCCTCGTAATCCTCACACAAATTGGAGTCCTTACGCACTACTAAGCCGGTCGATTCCAAATCTACCACAATGCTTAGAATATTGCTAACAAAATTTAGTTGACGCGCATATTCTAGAGTTTTTAACTTAGTTACCGCACCCTCTACTTTAGACGGCAAATTACCCAAAGAAATATCTAAGATAGAAGCCCTTTCAACAATAGTTTTATTAGAAAGTGCAGCAAATGAAAGATTTGTTTTCGGCGAGGTACCTGCAATTTTCTCATCGCGTCGAGCAGCCAGCCGTTCGGCCTTCTCCAGCGCAGGAACATCAGCTTCTGGGTTAGCCCGAAGTCGCGCACTGGAGCGCTGACCTCTAGAATCAGGAGCCGCAATACCACCGTATGCGACGATCTCCGCCCTAGATGCCAATGGAGTGAACGGGGAAGCCCTCCCATCAAGCTGATGCCCCCATCCTCCTGACGGAGCCATGGCTAGGCTAACCATCTTGTCGCCCAACGCCGAGGCAACCGCCATATCCCCCTCCTGCTCGAACGTCCCCGGTCCACCTGACCTAGGCGTGAGCAAAGGGGTGAATGGCACGCCAGCAGCGGCGGGCCCTGGCCGCGGCGCAGTCGCACCATCACCCTCCTTGATAGAGCTTGCCGCGGTCCTTGCTCGATCATTCGCTGGCGTCATCATGATGCAAGCACCAGCAGTAGACCGCGCGCCCTCTGCCTCCAGTTCGCCTCCGCGCTGTACACTCATCACTGGCACATGCACGTATGCCTCATGCACGGGCAACTTGCCAGATTCGGACGGAACCACAGGCAGCGAGCCAAAGTCAGGCTGCACTGTCTGTGCATGCATCAGAAGAACAGTACCCGCAGCAGCCACACTTCCCTTGGCTAAACCAGCACTAGCAGCAGGTGAAACAACAGCCAAAGACACATCAGAACCCGGTCTGACATGAGCACCCGATTCTGAAGAAGGCGGAACAACCTACCCAAACTGATGGCGTAACATCAGCGAAAAAACCACCCCTCTAGATGGCATAATAGAATCCATAGGTCCATTAGAAGAACCACCTCCTACATCATCCATAGGAGTGTCCCCATTATCAACAACACCACCCGAGGCCGAACCATTATCTTGCAACGAGGTTTTTGCTAACGCATCACAAAAATCCTCCCCCAAGTCTTCATCGTCCTCATAATCATCGCGCTCCACTTTGTCCACCACCATATCGTCATAAGACTTGCCCTTCTCTTCACCCTCAACATGAAAAGAAAGTTCATAAAATTCATCCTTGATAAGCATCGGAAAGGTGGGTGGAATTAGTGTAATTCAGACATCCCACCAGGATTCGCAAAACACCATGTTCACGAGTATATTCCATATCCACCTTCCTAGTTACCCCCAGCAAATAGCCAACTGACCAAAGAGCCAAGTAATCTCCCTTATATTCCTCTGGAATTCCAGATACTCTAATCCAGAAGTCCGGGAGAGTGTCAAGAGGCTCTATCCTCTGCCCCCAACTGTCCACCACAATCTCGCAGTCTCTGTTTGGAATACGGCACACTCCAAACACCTTCAGCCTGTCTAACTCAATTTTTGATGGAAATGTTGCTTTGAACACATTTTGTCCAACTTGACTCACATCCCACACAAAGCCCTCCGTAGGCACCAACCTCTGTAACTGAGTTATCAACTGAGGAATCGAGAGCACTCCTCTCGTCACGGTGATCGAAGCCAACCTAAAATTTTCCACCTTAGGACGATAGTTCTGCGACAAAGGAAGGCCAAAGATCATGAGCTCCTCGTGAATATACCCGTACATGATCGGGTGAGGCTTAGGTGCTGCAATGAGCGGACAAGGACCATTCTCATGCACTGCACCACCACAATACACACAGAAAGGCCGCGGACAGCCCGCCAAAAAATGTCTCGCCACACCACAGTGGAAACATTTCAGCTTATCAAACTTTTTTGCTTTCTTCTGCACCGCCCCTGCTACTGCAGCCGCAAGATGATCAGCGGAAACCCGCTTCTCCCATGACCCCGACCAACTGCTTCTCCTTGTACATTGCTCGTTTGCTGCCTCTGCTCCACTGGTGCAACCACCACGGCTTGCTGAGACAGCACCGTCGCCTGCTGCTGCAGCAACCCAGATGCCACTGCACCTCCTGAAGCACCACCATTGCTAGCCGTAGCAACCGGTGCGTACCTCACTTGACCATTGCGAGCCCGAAAATTGGCCATGTATCCGCCATTAGCATGACCTCCCCTGGGACCGCCAAAGCCACGACCAAAATTGTCGAAACGCTGGCGTCCCCTGAACCCAAATCTACCTCGGTACCCTCTTCCATGCCCATTGCCTCCGCCTCCTCCGACGGCAGCATTGACGTTGAACTAGGCATTGCTGTTTCCTCCACCAGCGCTGTCAGCCAGACCCGCAGTACCACTTGGCCCAGATTCAAACTGATTAGCCGGAGTCAGCCCCGCCTCCAGTCTGTGATTGGCAACATGAACGACACCGCGCCCATTGTCTTGGCTGGCACCACCCTGTGCCCGTCCGCGTCCCGTAGTAGCGCTAGGATGCGCAGCACCGCGCCCTGTCGGTGCACCACCACCATGGCCTCGATACGCCATCGGAAACTAAGGAACTGACGCGGCGGCTGAACGACACCTCAGAACGAACCCTAGGCTCTTCCTCGTACCGTATCCTATAGGGATCGAGGCCCGATGCACGCACTTACGGCCCAAACACGGAAGGCCCACCCTATAGGACACTCCATCCCTCTGACCCACGTTCTGACAGGGTCGACGCGCAGTCAGCGAACAGTAAAACGTTTGGAATTTGAAATTCACACCGAGCTCATGATCCAAGAAAACCGGATCTCCGGCGATCCCCCGGCGACCTCCTATGCCGCCTCTGGACCAACGTCCACGAATCCTCATCATCGTCCGACAACGTGAACACCGACGGTTCAGTGGCTGGGATCTTGAAACGATGACCAATGAAATCAACCTCCGGCGAGGTGCCTCGAGTAGCCATGTGATGCATCTCCGGCGAAATGAAACCCGACAGCGAGTTACCGATGGGGGATGAAGAGTTGAGAACTTTAGCCACGTACCTCTGTGCAGAACGCTTCCGCAACCGCTTCTCCTTCCTGTCTTCGGACGATCGCAGAGTCCTAGTCGCATCGGATGACAGAGTCTCACAAAGCTTCTCAAAGCACAGGGATCTCAAAACCCCCCGTGCATCCAATACAACTTCCATCTCGGATTTCGATCCTTCAGCATCCTCGTCCACCAGCGCCCAGAACCGGCCGCCGACATGCGACGTCCTTCCCTGGTTGCCCGCAGTAGATACTCTCCCCCCGAGCGTGGTCCGTGCTGAGCAGCCCTGCGCCAGCCGGCAAGGCGCTCACCGCCTCCAGAACTCCGACACCGGCCGCGCCAAACTCCCCTATGCCGGCCACGGCGCTCCTCTTAGTCGCGACGCCAACGTAGACGCCACCGGAGTCGCCTCCGCTGTCTCCGGACATAACGTTCGCTCTCTGACAATCACCCGAATGTCGACGCACTATAATTCTCAATTGGGATTAGATTAGATTAGATTGCTCACTATGATTTTGAACTTACTATAAGAAACTCTCAAGCTGTGCATTGTACTTCGCAACAGAAATTAATATAACTCTCTCCAGCCGATAGCATCTACACCCCATGATATTTTTCAGTAATATCCTATAGGGAAGTCTAATTAAGCAATGAACGCTTTGCTTCGTGGTCTTAGAGAGTGGACTTTGTCCTGCCTCTAATGATGGATCCAGGAGTGATGAGGAGGTGACAGTGGTGGCCGGTTCTAGGAATTTTAGAAATGGATATTTAAAATACAAAAAATAAAACCCCAATTGAAAATAAGTGAATGTTACCAAGAAACTCTCAAACTATACATTACTTCTCAACAGAAATTAAAATAACTCTCTCCAGCCGATAACATCTACACCCCATGATATTTTCAGTAATATCCAATAGGGAAGTCTAATTAAGCAATGAACACTTTGCTTCGTGGTCTTACAGAGTGGACTTTCTCCTGCCTCTAATGATAGATCCACGAGCGACGAGGAGGTGGTAGTGGTGGCCGGTTCTAGGAATTTTAGAAATGGATATTCAAAATACAAAAAAGAAAAACCCAACTGAAAATAAGTGAAGGTTACTAAGAAACACTCAAGCTGTGCATTGTACTTCTCAACATAAATTAAAATAACTCTCTGCAGCCGATAGCATTTACAACCCATGATATTTTTTGGTAACATCCAATAGGGAAGTCTAATTAAGCAATGAACGCTTTGCTTCGTGGTCTTATAGAGTGGACTTTCTCCTTCCTCTATCGATAGATCCAGGATTGATGAGGAGGTGGCAGTGGTGGTCGGTTCTAGAAATTTTAAAAATGTATATTCAAAATACAAAAAAAAATCCAAGTGAAAATAAGTGAAGGTTGGTAGTGTTCGAACCCATGACCAAATGGTTCCATGCAGGTTTTCACACCAACGGGTGCTTATCTCACAACTTGCATGTAATTTTATTCAAATTCGACATAACTAGATGGCTCTATCATTAAAATTTAATATTCTACCAAAATTTATGGGTATTCGGTCCAATATCCTTAATACAACATGTGCCCGCACCTCCGAGGTGGAGAAGAAAGAAAGGAGCAGGAAATTAAGAGGGAGAAGAAACGACACAGTTGCACGATAAATAAATTAGAGAAAAAAAACACGACAACAAAGGTAGAGGAGTAAGCTCACAAGTTCCAACGACTGTGATGACGAACTAGACCCGGGGAGCCTGATCATGTTGAGACGAAGGGGACAAATGGAAGGACAATGGTAGCGGCAACATGATGAGAGTTGTGGGGATTTGAAGAAGGTGGGTGAGTGACAGGGAAAGAAATGAAGTCATAGCAAAGAAGTGAGAGGGGGGAGGAAGGAGGGCGGTGTTCTCTTACTAACGTAATAAGGTGAACTATGGTGAACATGTCCATCGCCACCCTATTTGGCATTGTACTCTCTCGATATTGTTTTTCACAAAATAGTACACCTATGTGCTCCCGTTAAGCGATTTCCATTTAATTTTTTGACATGGCAGCATGAATCGGATTCGAATTTAAGTTTTGTTTAATATACATGGTTTGAGGTTCTATAGTCTCTAAGTTGATGTTCCGAGTCACCCAACATCTAGGCGCTATAATTCATAATTGGGATTTGATTAGATTGTTAGCACCATCAATATAGACTTACTAAGAAACCCTCGAGTTTGCATTGTAACATTCCATTAGTAATTCTTGTCTCTCATGCCATTAGTAATTTTTTTTTGTTAATGTGATGCCCTCAATTGTCAACACCTACTATGCTTACAGACATGTGCACGCATGCATGCAGGAGCTCACACGATCGGGCAGGCGGCATGCACAAACTTTCGGAGCCGAATCTATGGTGAGTCCAATATCAATGCGGCGTACGCCGTGTCACTACAGGCCAACTGCCCGCAGTCCGGCGGCGACGGCAACCTTGCGCCACTTGATGTGTCCACGCCCAGCGCCTTTGACAACGCATACTATGGCAATCTGGTCTCGCAGCGCGGGCTCCTCCACTCCGACCAGCAGCTCTTCAATGGTGGCTCTACCGATGCCCTCATCCAAACCTACGCGTCGAGCCCCGCGCAATTCAGCGCCGACTTCGCCGCGGCTGTGGTGAAAATGGGCAACATCGGCGTGCTCACGGGCGTGCAGGGGGAGATCAGGCTCAACTGTGCCAAAGTTAATTAAATGAAAGCCCAAGAGAAAATACTACCAATGAAAAATACATGGGGCCGTTTTCCGTTGCAAAATTGAGCCGGTAAACTTATTGAATCTGAATAAGATGTCAACATGAAGACAATAATCATAGTTCCCAGAGGGAAAAAAGTGAAGACCATATAGATATGATTTTGAACTTTTTTGAATTTAGTGGACCCTTTCTTGGAATTCTGTTTATAGACTATTGTAAATAAATCATTGAGATTTCTTTCATACTCTGTGTGTCCATAGGGCGCGGTTTTTTCCCTTAACATAAAGGTATAGTTATCCCTTCCACGCTACTAACATAAATGATTTTCGGGTGAAAGCTCAGTGGTTTGTTGATATACTTATTGTAAACTCGCTGATGGTCCCTTTGTCAAATAGAGATACGAAAAGCAGGCTCATGATAGTAGCTCAAGCAAAGTCATGGAATATACGAGTGGCTAGAGAAAACTAGGTTCACCTTGTACTTTTAAGCACTCATTAGGAGCACCCAATACATTAAACAACCTTCTTGTCTGAGAACATCAGAGTATATAAGTTTTGTAAAGATGTAAAAGTAAACAGGATACCCATAGGGTCTAGAAACTCATCATCGTCCGATAGCGTGCTAGGGAGGACACACATCCGCATCAGAGACCCTAAAACCTAAACAACAAACCCTAGCATGGGGCCCAAGCCCATGCTAGGTGACGTCATTGTGCTAGCACTGTGCAACCATCGGATGCATGACAGAATCATAGCGATACTGATTGCTCAGCCCTTTCACCCACGTACATAAGTGACCTACAGTCACTTCTGCCATATGTGAGGGGAACCAAGCCCCCGCATGGATTCAGATTCCCACGCTGAGTGGAGCCTATTGCATCGCCCTACATTTATGTACTAACATCATACAGGAGCATTCGTTGCTTAGTGGGGGGGGGGGGGGATACGGGTGAAAGAGGTCCCACGGTACCATACGAGCCATTATTTACCATGCTCGCATCATGAGAGAGGGCGGACACCGCATGAATTTGTATCCACTTCTCTTGGCACCCTAGGACGAGAAGTAACACGGTTGTCATAAATTTTCTATCACTCTCATGCATGCGTTACTGGCCTTCGCTCTATGCCTCTCCTGAGCTCCACCCCATCCATGGGGCATTATAGGATGCAGGCAAAAGTGGGCACTAGTTTAGCGCATATGTTCTGCCCCTGAACTGGTCCAGTACCGGATCAATTTTTATCATTTTTATAGAACAATAATATAACACCAACCATTTCAATAGAAGTTCAAATTAAACGGATATAAAATATATTACATTAGCTAAAACACATCCAAAATAATGCGAGATAAAGGTATCACGAAATTATACAACAGAACGTGCAATCAATGCTAAACACCAAGGCGATATTCAATCAAGAATGACCGGAGCATCACCTACATCACCACCGCCACCCTACATTGGCCAAAGCATCACCACCCCCACCACCACCACCATTACCATCAACACCACCACCTGATACATTGGACGAAGTATCACCACCACCACCAGAAGCACCATCAACACCACCACCTGCTACATTGGCCGAAGCATCACCACCACCGCCGCCTCCATAGGCACCACCACCACCAACCATAAGATCATGAAGCTCTTGTCTCCTCCGATACATGATATCCATTCGTGTCATCTCCCCAAACTCTCTTGCCGTATGGGTCATCCCATTGGGATCCATCATCATGAGTCAGTTCTCTTCGGCTATCTTTTCATCCCATATTTTTTTCCTCAATAGATATCTTGCGCTCTTAAAAGGTTCATCTCTTCTCCTTGTGCTGACTCTTCTTCTCGGCTAAGGCCATCCTGGTATTCAAGTGTTTCTCCATCATTTCTTCTTTTTACTTCATCACTGAAGCAATCTGGTCTCTCAAAGTTGAGGCCTCGTCCCATCTCTTAGCTTGATCTTTAGCTGTTCTTATTCCATACGGCTTGCCCTTGTTTCTTTGTCCCATTGGTGCATCATTACTATCCCATCGTCTTCCATCTTAGAAAGAGCACATCTCTTCGGTGGAGCCTTTTGATACCTCAACTTCCACTTCTCGCTATGCTCAAGAATGTTCTAACAATGTTGGAGCATGAAAGGTTTGCGGTTTGATGCCAACATTTGTTTGAACCTTTCATTAGCAATAGTGTCATATATTTGCAAAGGAGACAATTTGTTAGCTCATTTGACAACAAATCTCCACAAGAACAAAAATACATGGAAATAAACTCACATATTCATCAATTGTGCACACACTAGGAGGTGCATTTCTCACTTGATCCATAAAACACTCCAAGAAGAACAAGTTTGTTGGATGACATACATCCGGCCATGGTGTGACCTAAATGAATGGGGAACGACACCACATGCTCTCCCATGGTTTTGTGGTACATGTCTTTGACGTGTTTCCAATATCTTGCCCTCGTTTGTGCATTGTCGTTGATTGCATCAAGTGACACACTCTCCCATGCTCGAAACAAGGTAATATCCTCCAACTCGGCATAGTTAGTGCTTTGTTTTCCAAATCTTGGTTGGCTTGCGTTGTACACATCCTCCCCCAATTTCTTTAAGATCAATGTCGGCAGCCCCATCTCCCTTTGTTGATAGGATTAACATTTTATACATAAACTAAGTGATAATTTTTGGACCCTAATATTGCGTGTCTAAATATGGTGGCACACAACTTAATGTTGCCAAATGGCAACATTATTTGATGTTAGTTTTCATCCTCCATCGCCTCGAAAATACAACGTTTGGCAATTCATTTAATCAATGTGACTATATTCTCACATTCTCTCAATATAATTTTCATAACTTTTCAATGATTATATTTACAAGGCCCCAGGTTCTAGACTCGTATCGGCCCCCCAAAGTCGCGGGACCGGCCATGTCTTCGAGGGAAGTAAAAAACCAAATTTATTGATTCGACACAAGGGGAGCCAAAGAATATTTATAAGTCTTAACAGATGAGTTGTCAGTTCAGCTACACCTGAAAGTAGACTTGCTCGCAACAGTTTATCAGTGGTAACAGTTTTATAATAGTAGTAGTAGTAAAATAACAACATGATGAAAATACTGTAGGCATAGGGATGGATGAACATGCGTTGCATGGATAAGATAGTTCATATAATAATCAAAACATGGGCATTGCAGATAGATAATAATAAAGCATCCAAGTTCTAGGCAAACCATAGGCATGTGTTCCAATTTAGTCCTACATGCTCGTAATGAGAAACTTGCACAACATCTTCTGTCCTACCAGCCCGTTGCAGAGGTGCCTCAAGGGAAACTACTTGTAATTAAGGTGCTCCTTTAAAAATAGCACCAGAGTAAAACATTAACACTCCGTGTGTGACGCCCCGAGATCGGGCACTATGCAGATTTCAGCATTCCCGCCAAATCCGCATAATAACCGATTCCAGGTTGCCATTTATGATAACATTACAATAGTTCACGAATAATCCACAACTACAACAGAAACAGATAGATACAAGATGACTCAAACGAGCCAGGGTTACAACTGATACAAAACAAAGATCCAAATAACAGCGGAAGAAACAACATATCGTCCGTCTACAGACAAGATCCAAATTGGACTAAGAGTTCTGAAGATAACCGAGAGCGTCCAATCCCTGCCCAGGCCAAGCCGGAGGGATTCCCAAGCTAACGTCGTCAGACTTCAAACCTGTTGACTGCAATTTGGAATTTGCAGCCACGAAAGAGATTCGTGGGTCAGTACGGTTAAGTACTGACAAGGGGGATAAAACCCATACTCACAAGATACCAGCGTAGCCAGTCATCACAAGATACAAATACTTTAGGATCAACGGAAAAGAAGGGGTTATTGCAAATAAGCGACAGCAGGCTGCACTAACCAACTACGGAGAGATACTACAACTTCCGGCTAACAGAAAAGAGATAAGATCGAGTATTGTAACCAACTGAAAGGAACTCCAAACAAACCCATCCTGGATCTCGCCCCTTATCCGAAGAAGCGATCCGAGGATAACTCACACAGTTGTAATAATGGTAGTTCAGATTATTGTGTCAATAAGCCTATTACTAGTCAAGTTGTTAATCATGGGGTGAAAGATTGTTAATCATTAGGTTTAAGTTGTCCTGAGTACTTGTTAGCCAGTACTTTCACCAAGTAATCCATAACCGCGGAAAACACGGCTTCTCGAGAAGATTATCCCTGCAGGGTTGCACCAATTTAGCCGTACACGCAAGAATAACCCGCCAGATGGGGAGCTAACCCACCAAGCGAGGTACTCTACACAACTCAACTCTTCTTCGCATCAAGCCCAAAGCACCTTGGGCGCACGGCTAATCGAGCCCAGAAGAAAATGGACCCTCATAGTACTCTAAGAACGTGTCCCCCTATATGCCGACTACGAAAGTTCCACCCGGGATCCAAGGGCTCGCAAGATCATGCATGCAGCAAATGGAAAGCCCGAACTAAATGAGGCGATTTGGACGAGATGCGAATCGAGTCAAATTGAGGGGGGCGCCCATACTCGCTTCCCACATGCGGGTAGTGCGCTCATCATGGATCAGTAGACAAGACCCTTTTCCTATTAGGGTCGACACTAGCAGGCCTCAAAACCACAAGGGCCTCCTGCCGGTGCCTTATCATCAAATTTATTATTAAACAATAACAGTAGCATGATTGATTGATTAAACATCGAGCCCCCAGAACATAATAGAGTAGTAACAGAAAGTAACGGGTAACAGACTCGAGCAAAACAACCTAAGCATGCTAGTAAGACACGGGCAACAAGCAATGGTTATAGGTATGGAGGTGAGGCAATATCAAGGTTAAGGGATTCATGTGATGGGTTCGTAACAGAAACAACTACCACTAAGGCTAGCAGAAAAGAACAACGGAAAGAATCGGTAACAAGTGATGAAAGGCAGCCATATGGCAGCAAGTGAGTATACTTGCCTGAGATCCCGCAAGGTAGCAGAACTTGTCGTTGCTCACATCATCTCAACGTCCTATCCGGGAAGAAGCAATGAACCTCGAACAAACACCGGATGCAACAATTACTACTACGACAAAAGATCCAGCATGATCAAGATATGGATGCATGACAAGTTTAAAGATGCATCAAGGTAAACTAGTTGACATGATAAACAAATTTAAATGGACCCATATGCAATTTGAGTTGCACATGAAAATGCCCATGAAGTATGGTTAGATTATTTGTTTTCCAACTAATCAACAGGTGCTAGTGGTTTAGTATGATGCATGCAAAAGGGAAACAGCAAAATAACAACATTAGAATGAATTTAAGATAGGGTGTAGCAATTTAGAATTTTATTCTTAATTTAGGGAATTTTTGGGTGCCTTAAAGGTGACACACAAGTATTTGTTTTTTTCAACCATTTAAATTGTTCAAAACAAATAACAAAGTTTATATTTGAAAAGAACATCAAATTTTAGTTGGATTACATGTTTCAAATATTGAAATAGGAATTAGGATTAATTTATTATGAATTAAACAATATTAAACAAGTTTTAAATGGATTTAAAACAAGTTTGAATATTATTTGAATTTTATTTGTTCAAAACATAAATTCAAATTCATATTTGAAAAGTTCACACTTTGATGGTTTGAAAACATATTTTGCATGTTCAAAATTATTTTATTTTGAGCAAGTTATGATTTTATCAAATTTAAATGAATTAAACAAGTATTAAATTATTTAGGCAATTTAAATTATTCAAACCATGAAACAAAATTTATTTTTGAAAAGGTTATTCAAAATGGTATGGAAAACATATTTTATTTGCCTTATTTGGAAATAGTATGAATTATTGCAAATTACATTTGAATTATTCAAATTTGGATTTTAAATGCAATTTTGAAATTTCAAAACAGGAAACAAAAGTTATATGTGAAAAGGTTATTTGAAATGTCATGGAAAACATATTTTATTTGCATTTATTGGATTAATAAAGAATTAGTTATTGATTTTAGCAAATTGCAATTGATTTGTTTGAATTCAAATTTAAATTGCATTTTGGAATTTCAAAACAGTAAACAAAGGTCACCAATGGGTAGAGAATTAGATTTAGAGTGGTGAGCATATTTTATTTTTACTATTTGAGTTTATAATTTAAAAGTTATAAAGGTTTTAAAACCAGGGAGCAAATTGTGATTCCTTAAGGACTTGTTTTAAAACAGAACCTGGGGAAAAACGTGTCGCACCGCGCAGAAAACGTACCCAGGCGCTGCCAGGGGGGCCCCGGGCCTGCGCGTGCTGGCGTGGCATGTGTGTGGCTGACAGGGGGGCCACCCTGTCAGCGTGGGAGCGAAAAAAGTGGGGAATTTCTCCCGGTGCGGGAGCCAGGGCTCGAGCCTGGTACCCCTCGCTTGTGTGCCTGTTGTCTGAACCAGTGGGGTGGGTGCGTGTTGCTTGACAGTTTCAGATACGCAGTGAGGATAACATTCCAACAGGTTAACTGAAACTTTAACTGAACATGCTCGACGGCGACTGACAGCGGCGGAAGGAAATCGATGGCTACCGGCGACGAGGTCACGAATTGGCGGCGCTGAGCAACTGGATGTACGTGCAACAGCCAGTGGAACATGTTCGTTTGCTTGACGGGCCCGTGCACGCACAGAAGCGCTCCCCACGGCAGCCATGGCGACACGGTGGTGGACACCGCCGGTGATTCAGAAAAGGGATAGCGCGAACAGGAAGCGAAAGAAGGTTACAGGGGGTGGGATCGGTGCGGTGGCTCACCGGGACCTTGTCGGAGGCGAGAGGGGGACGAGAAGACGACGGTGCTGACGGCGCGGCGAGGTTTTTCAGAACAGCAGCGGCGGTGATGACCTCGTCGTCGTCGATCACGGTCCCCTGGACCTTGCTGCGGTTGTCGGAGAGGAAGTAGATGCTCAGGCGGTGTCGAGGGTGGCCTCAGAGTGGACGATGGAGGTCCATGGCGACCTGTCGACGGCGCGCTCCGCCGCGGTTCTTCCATCCCCCGACAACTCCGGCAGAATTGAGATAGGAAGAAGGGAGGAGAGGGTGGCTGGCGGCGGCAGGAGGGGAACAGGGACCTAGGCTAGGGTTTGGGTGGGGATTAGGGGTAGATATAGGCTTGGAGGAGCAGGTGGAGCTCGGGGTGGTTGGAAGCTGGCGTAGGGTGACGTCATCGTACGGAGCTTGAAGAAACGGCCACCAGGCCGTGCGCGCTTGGGAGTGATGGGGTTGTGGGCTGGGCTTGGCCCAGCCTGCCTCTCCCCTCAGCCGATTCTTTTTAACAAATTGTTCTGTTTTATTTTTTTTTGCAGAAAAAGGATTTGGTAGAAAAGGAGATATTTTAGGTTAGCAAAAATTGTAGGAAAATTAGGTTAGGCTAATTGGATTAAAAGAAAACACTGCCAAGTTTTGTTTTACAGAAAGTTTGAAAATAAATTGCTGTTTGGGATTTAAACCAATTTTTGAATGATTTTAGCATTAGGAAAACAAAGTAATTTGTTTAATAGGGTTACCCCCCCTAAGGTGTAATTTGATTGAAATTTAGTTGATTGGCTTGTTAAAGTTTATAAATTCAAAAGTGGTTATGTTTGAGGCATTTGATTTGAAAATGAAGGGGATTTAATTAATTGATTGAGAATAGTTGTTTGATTAAACACAACAATTTAAATGAGTGATTTGATTTGATTTTTTTGAATTAGCCACTAGGGTTGTAATAACAGTGAACATTTTATTAACAAGCAAGTTGATCACAACAGATTCAACCAGTGAAAAGCAATTGAGTGGTTTAGTTTGAAATTTTGAAATTGGAAATTTTTGAGCAAGGGTGAAAGTTTAAATTGTTTTGAAATTTTCAGTTGTGATGCAAACATGGTGCAATGCAATGTGATGCATATGATGCAACCAAAACAAACAGGTAACACCCCAGGTGTTACAGACGACACCACTAACAAGGGATTGCGCCCTCGCAATCCACCTGCTAACCCGGGAGGGGAAAGAAGTTCGACTATCGATTCTTCGTGCTTCCAGTTGATCTCCTCGACACCACTAACAAGGGATTCTTGCTGGGAGTGATGACGATATGATTCCACCAGGAATCTTCCGATGATCGCATCTATTAGGTTAAAGGCTCAGAAAACGTCCAGCCACGTAGAATCCTAACACTTTGAAAGATAGACAAGGGGGGAAGACTCCAAAACAAATAAGATGGGAGGGGAAGTAGAATAGGGATAAGGAGAAAACAAGAACCCTATTGAGATGTTTTTCCAAAATAGTTTAGCAGAACATAGTTTTTGACACTCTAGAAACAACGACCGTTAGCGAGGTTAACCTACAGGCTTTGCGGACCCGTTGCTTCGATAACCATTCGTATCGAAACAATCTCGGGAATCGGAACCAAGGCTCTGATACCATTTGTGACGCCCCGAGATCGGGCACTATGCAGATTTCAGCATTCCCGCCAAATCCGCATAATAACCGATTCCAGGTTGCCATTTATGATAACATTACAATAGTTCACGAATAATCCACAACTACAACAGAAACAGATAGATACAAGATGACTCAAACGAGCCAGGGTTACAACTGATACAAAACAAAGATCCAAATAACAGCGGAAGAAACAACATATCGTCCGTCTACGGACAAGATCCAAATTGGACTAAGAGTCCTGAAGATAACCGAGAGCGTCCAATCCCTGCCCAGGCCAAGCCGGAGGGATTCCCAAGCTAACGTCGTCAGACTTCAAACCTGTTGACTGCAATTTGGAATTTGCAGCCACGAAAGAGATTCGTGGGTCAGTACGGTTAAGTACTGGCAAGGGGGATAAAACCCATACTCACAAGATACCGGCGTAGCCAGTCATCACAAGATACAAATACTTTAGGATCAACGGAAAAGAAGGGGTTATTGCAAATAAGTGACAGCAGGCTGCACTAACCAACTACGGAGAGATACTACAACTTCCGGCTAACAGAAAAGAGATAAGATCGAGTATGGTAACCAACTGAAAGGAACACCAAACAAACCCATCCTGTATCTCGCCCCTTATCCGAAGAAGCGATCCGAGGATAACTCACACAGTTGTAATAATGGTAGTTCAGATTATTGTGTCAATAAGCCTATTACTAGTCAAGTTGTTAATCATGGGGTGAAAGATTGTTAATCATTAGGTTTAAGTTGTCCTGAGTACTTGTTAGCCAGTACTTTCACCAAGTAATCCATAACCGCGGAAAACACGGCTTCTCGAGAAGATTATCCCTGCAGGGTTGCACCAATTTAGCCGTACACGCAAGAATAACCCGCCAGATGGGGAGCTAACCCACCAAGCGAGGTACTCTACACAACTCAACTCTTCTTCGCATCAAGCCCAAAGCACCTTGGGCGCACGGCTAATCGATCCCAGAAGAAAATGGACCCTCATAGCACTCTAAGAACGTGTCCCCCTATATGCCGACTACGAAAGTTCCACCCGGGATCCAAGGGCTCGCAAGATCATGCATGCAGCAAATGGAAAGCCCGAACTAAATGAGGCGATTTGGACGAGATGCGAATCGAGTCAAATTGAGGGGGGCGCCCATACTCGCTTCCCACATGCGGGTAGTGCGCTCATCATGGATCAGTAGACAAGACCCTTTTCCTATTAGGGTCGACACTAGCAGGCCTCAAAACCACAAGGGCCTCCTGCCGGTGCCTTATCATCAAATTTATTATTAAACAATAACAGTAGCATGATTGATTGATTAAACATCGAGCCCCCAGAACATAATAGAGTAGTAACAGAAAGTAACGGGTAACAGACTCGAGCAAAATAACCTAAGCATGCTAGTAAGACACGGGCAACAAGCAATGGTTATAGGTATGGAGGTGAGGCAATATCAAGGTTAAGGGATTCATGTGATGGGTTCGTAACAGAAACAACTACCACTAAGGCTAGCAGAAAAGAACAACGGAAAGAATCGGTAACAAGTGATGAAAGGCAGCCATATGGCAGCAAGTGAGTATACTTGCCTGAGATCCCGCAAGGTAGCAGAACTTGTCGTTGCTCACATCATCTCAACGTCCTATCCGGGAAGAAGCAATGAACCTCGAACAAACACCGGATGCAACAATTACTACTACGACAAAAGATCCAGCATGATCAAGATATGGATGCATGACAAGTTTAAAGATGCATCAAGGTAAACTAGTTGACATGATAAACAAATTTAAATGGACCCATATGCAATTTGAGTTGCACATGAAAAGGCCCATGAAGTATGGTTAGATTATTTGTTTTCCAACTAATCAACAGGTGCTAGTGGTTTAGTATGATGCATGCAAAAGGGAAACAGCAAAATAACAACATTAGAATGAATTTAAGATAGGGTGTAGCAATTTAGAATTTTATTCTTAATTTAGGGAATTTTTGGGTGCCTTAAAGGTGACACACAAGTATTTGTTGTTTTCAACCATTTAAATTGTTCAAAACAAATAACAAAGTTTATATTTGAAAAGAACATCAAATTTTAGTTGGATTACATGTTTCAAATATTGAAATAGGAATTAGGCTTAATTTATTATGAATTAAACAATATTAAACAAGTTTTAAATGGATTTAAAACAAGTTTGAATATTATTTGAATTTTATTTGTTCAAAACATAAATTCAAATTCATATTTGAAAAGTTCACACTTTGATGGTTTCAAAACATATTTTGCATGTTCAAAATTATTTTATTTTGAGCAAGTTATGATTTTATCAAATTTAAATGAATTAAACAAGTATTAAATTATTTAGGCAATTTAAATTATTCAAACCATGAAACAAAATTTATTTTTGAAAAGGTTATTCAAAATGGTATGGAAAACATATTTTATTTGCCTTATTTGGAAATAGTATGAATTATTTATGAATTATTGCAAATTACATTTGAATTATTCAAATTTGGATTTTAAATGCAATTTTGAAATTTCAAAACAGGAAACAAAAGTTATATGTGAAAAGGTTATTTGAAATGGCATGGAAGACATATTTTATTTGCATTTATTGGATTAATAAAGAATTAGTTATTGATTTTAGCAAATTGCAATTGATTTGTTTGAATTCAAATTTAAATTGCATTTTGGAATTTCAAAACAGTAAACAAAGGTCACCAATGGGTAGAGAATTAGATTTAGAGTGGTGAGCATATTTTATTTTTACTATTTGAGTTTATAATTTAAAAGTTATAAAGGTTTTAAAACCAGGGACCAAATTGTGATTCCTTAAGGACTTGTTTTAAAACAGAACCTGGGGAAAAATGTGTCGCACCGCGCAGAAAACGTACCCAGGCGCTGCCAGGGGGGCCCCGGGCCTGCGCGTGCTGGCGTGGCATGTGTGTGGCTGACAGGGGGGCCACCCTGTCAGCGTGGGAGCGAAAAAAGTGGGGAATTTCTCCCGGTGCGGGAGCCAGGGCTCGAGCCTGGTACCCCTCGCTTGTGTGCCTGTTGTCTGAACCAGTGGGGTGGGTGCGTGTTGCTTGACAGTTTCAGCTACGCAGTGAGGATAACATTCCAACAGGTTAACTGAAACTTTAACTGAACATGCTCGACGGTGACTGACAGCGGCGGAAGGAAATCGATGGCTACCGGCGACGAGGTCACGAATTGGCGGCGCTGAGCAACTGGACGTACGTGCAACAGCCAGGGGAACATGTTCGTTTGCTTGACGGGCCCGTGCACGCACAGAAGCGCTCCCCACGGCAGCCATGGCGACACGGTGGTGGACACCGCCGGTGATTCAGAAAAGGGATAGCGCGAACAGGAAGCGAAAGAAGGTTACAGGGGGTGGGATCGGTGCGGTGGCTCACCGGGACCTTGTCGGAGGCGAGAGGGGGACGAGAAGACGACGGTGCTGACGGCGCGGCGAGGTTTTTCAGAACAGCAGCGGCGGTGATGACCTCGTCGTCGTCGATCACGGTCCCCTGGACCTTGCTGCGGTTGTCGGAGAGGAAGTAGATGCTCAGGCGGTGTCGAGGGTGGCCTCAGAGTGGACGATGGAGGTCCATGGCGACCTGTCGACGGCGCGCTCCGCCGCGGTTCTTCCATCCCCCGACAACTCCGGCAGAATTGAGATAGGAAGAAGGGAGGAGAGGGTGGCTGGCGGCGGCAGGAGGGGAACAGGGACCTAGGCTAGGGTTTGGGTGGGGATTAGGGGTAGATATAGGCTTGGAGGAGCAGGTGGAGCTCGGGGTGGTTGGAAGCTGGCGTAGGGTGACGTCATCGTACGGAGCTTGAAGAAAAGGCCACCAGGCCGTGCGCGCTTGGGAGTGATGGGGTTGTGGGCTGGGCTTGGCCCAGCCTGCCTCTCCCCTCAGCCGATTCTTTTTAACAAATTGTTCTGTTTTATTTTTTTTTGCAGAAAAAGGATTTGGTAGAAAAGGAGATATTTTAGGTTAGCAAAAATTGTAGGAAAATTAGGTTAGGCTAATTGGATTAAAAGAAAACACTGCCAAGTTTTGTTTTACAGAAAGTTTGAAAATAAATTGCTGTTTGGGATTTAAACCAATTTTTGAATGATTTTAGCATTAGGAAAACAAAGTAATTTGTTTAATAGGGTTACCCCCCCCCCTAAGGTGTAATTTGATTGAAATTTAGTTGATTGGCTTGTTAAAGTTTATAAATTCAAAAGTGGTTATGTTTGAGGCATTTGATTTGAAAATGAAGGGGATTTAATTAATTGATTGAGAATAGTTGTTTGATTAAACACAACAATTTAAATGAGTGATTTAATTTGATTTTTTTGAATTAGCCACTAGGGTTGTAATAACAGTGAACATTTTATTAACAAGCAAGTTGATCACAACAGATTCAACCAGTGAAAAGCAATTGAGTGGTTTAGTTTGAAATTTTGAAATTGGAAATTTTTGAGCAAGGGTGAAAGTTTAAATTGTTTTGAAATTTTCAGTTGTGATGCAAACATGGTGCAATGCAATGTGATGCATATGATGCAACCAAAACAAACAGGTAACACCCCAGGTGTTACACCGTGAACACATGTGATCCTCACATAACAGCCATCCCCCCCGGTTGTCCCAATTTTTGTCACTTCGGGGCCTCAGATTCCAGACAATGATATGTGTAAACAACTTGGAGGTATGATCAAGAAACATAATTATACTCATGAAACAATAACATGTTCAGATCTGAGATCAGGGCACTCGGGCTCTAGTGAAAAACATTAAGCATAACAAGTTGCAACAACGATATGAAGCACTAACAACGGATACTAGGCACCATGCCCTAACAATCTGGCATTATTACATGAATGATCTCATCCAATCCCTCTCAGACTACAGTGGGGATTACTCACACATGGATGGGGGATCATGGATGGTTGAACGAGAAGTGGTGGCGATGACGACGGGAATGATCTCCTCTGAATCCCCATCCCGGGAGAGCGCCAGAACAGGAACTTCTGACCCCCGAATTGGGTTTCGAGGTGGCGGCGGAGCTCTGGTGTGTTTCTCTGGAATATGACGAACCCCCTCAGTTTTTAAGTCACGGGGGTTATGTATTCTAAAAGGGAGCCCAAGGGTGTGCCTAGGGCAGCCACACCACCAGGTGGCGTGGCCTAGGGGGCAGCTCATGGTGTGAGCCCCTCCTTGCCCCCTCCGTCCATTAATCTGGCTCTGGGGGTCTTTGGGTAAAATAAGGACTTCGGGATCTTTTCCGCGCAATTTCCTGAAAGTTGACATTTCTGCATAAAAACGAGACACCAAGGTAATTCTGCTAAAAACAACATTAGTCTGTGTTAGTTGTATCCAAAACTCACAAGTTTAGAGGTAAACAACAACAAAAGTGTTCGGAAAAGGAGATACGTTTTGGATGTATCAACTCCCCCCCAAGCTTAGCTTATTGCTTGTCCTCAAGCAATTCAGTTGACAACTAAGTGCGATAAAACAACTTTTACGAACACATTTATTTCATATGATGTAAATATTCTCACTATATGATCAAGTGCTTAGGAAATTCATAATAAGAAGTATGCAAATAAAGTCACCTAATAGTTATTCAAACCACGAAGAGATACCAACACACCAATAATAAGCAACATGAAATATATCAATCTGCGGGATTGGAATGTTCATAATAAGATATGATAAAGTGGTATCTCTCTTGCCCTTAATAATGGAGCAAAACATAAATGCTAGGGCACCTCTGAGGTTCAAGTGAATACTAGAAGTAAATATATGAAAGATACAAGCATCAAAGTTATACCACAATCAACCGTGTTCTGGGACAAGCACATTATACTAAGAATGGCAGCTATGCTCTGAAGAAGGTGCATAAAGTGAGAAGGTGAAGACTGATGACCCACAAGTATAGGGGACCGCAACAGTATTCGAGGGAAGTAAAACCCAAATTTATTGATTCGACACAATGGGAGCCAAACAATATTTATAAGCCTTAACAACTGAGTTGTGAATTTAGTTGCACCTAAAAGTAAACTTGCTCGCAACAGTTTATCAGTGGTAACAGTTTTATAGCAGCAGTAGTAGTAAAATAACAGTAGGAGTAAAATAGTAACAGCAGTAGCAATCGCGGGAAACAGCAGGATGAAAAGTACCGTAGGCAAAGGGAATGGATGAACGAGCGTTGCATGGATAAGATAGTTCATATAATAATCAAAACATGGGCATTTCCTGTCATGGTAGTGGAGGATAAAGCGACAGGTGGCTCTGCGCTCCCCTCGCTTTTGGACAGAGCGGTAGGTCCCCTGGCACAGGCTGACGTTTCCAAAGGGGGCAGGTGTGATTCGCCTCCATCCCGAGGTGATCCGCTACCCGTGGAAGCAACGAGGCCCGAGGAAGATCTTCTGCGCCCTGGTCGCACGTCGCAACAAAGCGGTCCACTGCTGTCAGGAGCCAATAGGACGGAGGCTTTACCTCGGGAACTGCTAAAGGCGCTAGCTACGGTTGGCGGCGCAGTGTCAGGGGTTCGGGCGCTAGCTGCGGTTGGCGGCCCACCCACTGGGCCCCCTGGCGAGGAGAAAAGGCCGAAGGTGCAGGTGGCCCTCGAGTGAGCATCTGACACAGAGGGGACTGGTTTGTTGGCGCTGGGCCCCTCCCTGTCTGCGGCAGCCCAAAGCGAGGGCAAGAGGGTGGATGGTTGCGATCATATCGAGGCCGTGCCGATCCTCCAACCAGGCATGCCAGGGCTGGGTGCTACCGTTCTGATAACGGGCCCCACCTGCAGGGAGAGTAGGGCTGGGGCTGTCTTAGCGGACCCCACCTGCGCCAAGGACCCACCCATCTTGGAGGCCGTGGAGGATATTCCAGAGATAAGGCCCAACGAGTCTGATGCATGGGATTCGACTGATAAGGAACCGGGGGACGAGGAGTACTTTGAGGTCTCTTTATCTGATCATGTGGACTCGCTGACACTGGAGACAGTAGCCGCAGGGAATGAGGTGGAGTCATCTAGTTCCGCGGTTCCAACCTCGTCAGCTCCTAGACCAGAGGAGGTCCAGCTCAGCAGATTGAGATCTTTCTGCGCCAATGTGCTAAAAAAACTAGCACCCCCGCTGTTGCGTGAAGTTGAAGCATTGGGGGAGTGCCAGGGCCTGACGCTAACCACCCCTAGGCGTGTCACTCGTAGCACCACAACGCCAGGATCTTGTGGCAAGCCGCCCAAAAAGGCCTCGGTGGCCGAGAATGTCCTTTTGAAGGCTTTGGGTATTGTCCCTGAGCGTATGATGGTTACAGAGGAAGCACTACAGGAGTTCAGGGGGATGTTCGACACTCCCATGAAGGAGGAGCATTTGAGAGTGGTCGCCTCGATCTTCGGGAAGGCGCTATCACCCGCATGTGAGCTGCAGGGTCTGGCGAGCCAGCCCGTGTGCAGTCTGAGGGCGCTGCGCCTGGAGTTTGAGATATGTTAGGTTATGTTATGGATACAAACATTAATATATTGAGTTGGAACCCTCGGGGCCTTAATGACCCTGCCAAGAGGAATGCGGTTCGGGAGTTCGTGGAGTCTGTTCAAGTCAACATTGTTTGCCTCCAGGAGACAAAACTGAGTAGTGTGGATCGCTATGTGTTGATTCAGTGTCTTGGTCCGTCCTTTGACGGCTTTGCTTTCATTCCCGCAGTTGAGACGCGGGGAGGAGTGCTCCTGGCTTGGGATACGACAGTCCTGTCCATCTCCCACGTAAGCATGGATGAGCACACGCTGACTGGCGAAGTTAGGACTAAGGAGAATAAAAGCTGGTGGTTGTCGGTGGTCTACGGACCACAGACGATAGCGGAGAAAACCCTTTTTCTCCAAGAGCTCTCGGAAAGGAGATCCCTATGCCCGGGGCCGTGGTTGCTGATTGGTGATTTTAACATGATTCTATCCGCGGCTAAGAAGAATAATTCAAGCTTGAATAGGGGCATGATACAGAAGTTCCGGAGTTTTGTGGGCACACATGAGCTGCGAGACGTTTATTTGCACGGACTCCTTTACACTTGGAGCAATGAAAGGGCGACGCCGACTATGACACGTATTGATAAAGCCCTGGTTTCAGTGGATTGGGGTATTGAGTATCCGGACTGCTTCCTTCAAGCCCTTTCGAGCAACATCTCGGACCATGCACCCCTGCATTTAGCCCTGGATGCAACGACTAGACCTAAGAGGAGATTTACGTTTGAACTATTCTGGCTCAAACTGGAGGGTTTTGAGGAGGCTGTTAAGGAGGGATGGGTGTGCGATAGGCAGGAGTTTGATCCGTTCAAACGCCTCGACATGTTGTTTAGGAACTTGGCAGGGTTCCTAAAATCTTGGGGTCAGAAAAGAGTAGGCAACATCAAGGTCCAGCTTGCAATTGCAAATACAGTTATTTTGCGCCTAGAGGTGGCTCAAGAACACAGGCAGCTGTCTTCAGGGGAGATCTGGTTACGACGGATGCTGAAGCTCGCTATCCTGGGGTTGTCCTCCCTTGAACGCACCATGGCGAGGCAACGATCCAGATCGAGGTGGCTTAAGGAGGCTGATGCCAACACAAGATTATTCCATGCAATTGCGAACGGACGGAGAGAGAAAAACTTCATCTCAGCTTTGAGAGTTGGGAATGCACTGATCACGGAACAGTCTCAAAAGGAGGAAGCCTTCTTCCAGGCTTACAACAATTTGATTGGAAAGTTGGAAACGAGAGAGCACTCGATTGACCTGGAGTTTGCGGGTCTGCAGGCCCACGATCTTAGCGAGCTTGACGGGCCTTTCACGGAGGAGGAGGTTTGGGCCACCATCAAAGAGCTTCCATCAGATAGGGCCCCGGGGCCAGATGGTTTTATTGGGGCATTCTATCAGAAGGCTTGGCCCGCAGGACATAATGGCGGCTTTGCAAAAGCTGGCCGTGGGAGATGGAAGAGGTTTTGCGAAGCTGAACAGGGCTATCATCACCTTGATCCCCAAGAAACCTGATGCTATCAAAACTGGGGACTTTAGGCCCATCAGCTTAGTGCATAGTTTCTCCAAGCTGTATTCCAAACTGCTAGCAAACCGTTTGAGGAGTAAGTTGGGAAGTTTGGTGAGTTCGAACCAATCAGCGTTTGTCAAAGGGAGAAGCCTGCATGACAACTTCATCCTGGTCAGGCAAGTGGCAAGGAAAATTAATACCCGGAGAGAGAAGGGGGTCCTCTTAAAATTGGACCTCTCCAGGGCCTTTGATTCCTTATCTTGGGCTTTCCTGTTTGAAGTCCTGCGGAATTTGGGGTTCAGCCAGCTTTGGTGTAGGAGAGTAGCCCTCCTGCTCTACACGGCAACGACCAAGGTGTCAGTTAATGGAGTGCCGGGAAAGAGAATCCTCCACGCCAGGGGACTTAGGCAAGGGGACCCCATTTCCCCTATGCTCTTCGTGCTTGCCATGGAGGTTGTGACCTGTATGGTTACCAAGGCGGTGGAATGGGGATTGTTCACCCCTTTAGCTGGATGCTCGGCGGTACAACGGCTATCTGTGTACGCTGACGACGTGGTCCTTTTCCTTAAACCAGCAGAAACGGAGCTGCTGGCGTCGCATCACATTCTTAGAATGTTTGGAGAGGCTTCAGGCTTGAAAGTCAACTATGCCAAGACGGCGGCAACCCTTATCTGTGGGGGGGGGGGAAGAAGATGAGATGGTGGTGGCCAACACCCTTAACTGTAGCATCACAAAGTTCCCTATCAAATATCTAGGATTACAACTAGCTTTGAGACCACTCACCAAAGGAGAATGGCAGCCAATGCTGGACAAGGTACTGAGTTGGGTGCCAGCTTGGCAGAGTGGTATGATTGCTAGAGCAGGCAGGCTTACTCTGGTTAAATCTGTGGTAGCTGCTAGGCCGGTGCATCATCTCTTGGTCGCTGAGGCGCCCGGCTGGCTCTTGGAGGAAATCAATAAGTGGATGAGAGGTCTCTTTTGGGCAGGATCGGAGCATGCTCATGGTGGTCAATGCCTTGTGGCCTGGGAGAACGTTTGCAAGCCCTACAGTGTTGGAGGTCTAGGGGTCAAGAACCTAGGCATGCATGGGCTGGCGCTGAGGGTCCGTTGGGAGTGGCTGAGGAGAACTGGTCCTTCCAGACCTTGGCAGGGGCTGCCGATGCTCAAGGATACTTTGGCAGCTGAGGTGTTCAATAGTCTGGTGTTCATGAGAGTTGGGAATGGTCGGAAAACCTTGTTTTGGAAGGATAGATGGTTGGAGGGGAAGGCAATTCAGGAAATTGCCCCCTTGCTTCGAGGGGCAATTAACACGAGAACGGCGAATAGAAGAACAGTGCATGATGCCCTGAGAAACAACAGATGGATCGGGGACATCAAGACCCCGATGAGTGAGGTTATGGCGTCCCAATGTGTCAGGCTCTGGGTTGCCACACAGCAGGTTCGGCGGGACGAGGCCAGTGAGGATGAGTTTGTTTGGCCAGCTGCGTCTAAAGGCACTTACACGGCTAAATCAACCTACAGGAGACTGATGGAAGGGCAACTTAGCTTCCCTTTAGCTGATGGAGTTTGGAGATGTTGGGCACCTGCCAAGTGTAAGATCTTCATGTGGTTGGCACTACACTACAGGATCTGGACATCGGACAGAAGGGCAAGGCATGGTTTGCAGGAAAGACCAAGCAACTACCCCATGTGCCTGCAAGAGGTGGAAACAACAGATCACCTACTCATTCACTGCGTCTTCGCGAGACAAGTATGGTGGAGTTGCTCGAGAAGGCTCAGAGTGCAACTGTTGATGCCTTCGTTAGAGGATACCTTGGGAGATTGGTGGTTGGCAGTCCGGGATAGTTTTGGAGGGAGGCGAAGAAAAATAATCGACATGCTCATCACGGTGACTTGCTGGAATCTTTGTAAGCAACGCAATGCAAGAGTTTTTGGGAACGTCAGTCAAGTGTGCAACGAGGAAGGTCTTTGCGACAAAGTGCTTGCCGAGCTCAAGAGATGGGTAGCAGCTGGAGCCAGAGTGGAGGGTATCTGTTTAGAGTAGTAGCGTTGTGTGCTTAGTGTGGAGTGTGTGTGACAGCAGGGTTGTACCCAGTGCTGTCAGCTATTTGTACTTCAAAACTCTCCCTTCTATAAAAATAAGGTATGCGATTGCATACCCTCGAAAAAAAAACATGGGCATTGCAGATAATAATAATAATAAAGCATCCAAGTTCTAGGAAAACCATAGGCATATGTTCCAATATAGTCATACATGCTCGCAATGAGAAACTTGCACAACATCTTTTGTCCTACCAGCCCGTTTGCAGCGGGGCCTCAAGGGAAACTACTGGTAATTAAGGTGCTCCTTTTAATAAAGCACTGGAGCCAGCGTTAACACTCCGTGAACACACGTGATCCTCACATCATAGCCATCCCCTCCAGTTGTCCCAAATTTTGTCACTTTGGGGCCTCGGATTCCGGACAAAGAAATGTGTAAACAACTTGCAGATATGATCAAGAAACATAATTATACTCATGAAACAATAACATGTTCAGATATGAGATCATGGCACTTGGGACCTAGTGAGAAGCATTAAGCATAACAAGTTGCAACAATAGTAGAAAACACTAACAATGGATACTAGGCACTATGCCCTAACAATGTGGCATTATTACATGGTCGATCTCATCAAATCCCTTCCATCCCTCTCAGCCTACAGCGGGGATAACTCACACATGGATGGGGGAATCATGGATGGTTGATGGATAAGTGGTGGCGGTGACGATGACGATGATCTCCTTCGAATCCCCGTCCTGGCAGGGCGCCAGAACAGGAACTTCTGATCCCCGAATTGAGTTTTGAGGTGGCGGCGGCGCTCTGTGGTGTTTTTCTGGAATATGATGAACCCCCTAATGTTTTAGGGTTACGGGGGATATGTAGTCGAAAGGGGAGCCCGAGGGAGTGACCTAGGGGGGCGCCCAGGGATGGTCTGGGCCCCTCCGGGTCTCCTTCTGGCTCTGGGGGTCTTCGTGTAAAATAAGTTCATTGGGATCTTTTTTGGGAATTTCTCGAAAGTTGATTTTTCTGCACAGAAACAAGACACCAAGGTAATTCTGCTGAAAACATCATTAGTCCCTGTTAGTTGTATCCAAAACTAACAAGTTTAGAGGCAAACAATAGAATAAGTGTTCGGAAAAGGAGATAGGTTTTGGACGTATCAACTCCCCCAAGCTTAGCTTATTGCTTGTCCTCAAGCAATTCACTGACAACTGAGTGCGATAAAAGAACTTTTACGAACACATTATTTTCATATGATGTAAATATACTCACTATATGATCAAGTTCTTAGGCAATTCGTAATAAAAAGTATGCAAGACAAAATCACCTAGTAGTTATGCAAACCATGAAAAGAAACCAACACACTAATAATAAACAACATGAAATATATCAATATGCAGGATTGCAATGCTCATAATAGGGCATGATAAAGTGTACTCGCTTGCGCTTAATAGTGGAGCAAAACATAAATGCTAGGGCACCTCTGAAGTTCAAATGAAGACTAGAAGTAAAGATATCAAAGATACAAGCATCAAAGTTATAACCCATTTAACCGTGTTCTGCGACAAGCACATTACACTAAGAATGGCAGTCATGATCTCAAGAAAGTCCATAAAGTTAGAGGGTGAAGACTCAGCATAAAAGTAAAAGAAAGACTCTTCGCAGAGGGAAGCAAGGATTAACTCATGTGCTAGAGCTTTTATTTTATTAAACGGAGGTATTGAAAATATTTTTTTAGAGAGGTGTATGCTTATGTCAACGAATGGTAAACAGACAATACAGTACGTCACAAGCCAACTATACCTTGCAAGAGCGTCTCCCATTGAATTAAGCATCTGGTATAGAAGGTCATCCCTCTTCTCTTTTGTTTACACAATTATGCTTCGACTGATAAATCAAGGGCAAAAATAGTGAAGAGAATTTAGAGTAACCAATTTTGGGGCTGGGCACCCTGCTGCCAGATCTTCTATCATTTGGATAAGCGGATGAAGCCACTAGTCGAGGTGTGCAAAGCCCAATCAACAAGTGAGATAAAGATTCTCTATTTACGTCCTCATGAGCTAAAACAAGGGCACAAAACAGGAATAATTTTGAAGCTTTTAAAGGTAGCACATGAGAAATTTACTTGGAGTGGCTGTGAAATACCACATATAGGTAGGTATGGTGGACACATTTAGAAAACTTTGGTTTTTGGGAGTTGGATGCATGAGTAGAGCTCATACTCAGTACAGGTGAAGGCTGGCAATAGACTGGTAGCGACAATCAAGAGAGCAACAACTGTCATAATCATGCTTGCGATAAAACAAAATTATCGGGGGCATAAAAGTGATACAAATAATCTGAGGCAAAATAAATCATCGAGGCTTAATTGAATTTTTGTTTTCAGTCTTATGCATGCGTGAGCATGTGCCAAGTCGATTCAAGCGAAACATTCAGAGGGAGATACCACAATTCATACCCTTCTATGAATAAAACAATGCAAGCAAACAATTATACGACATGCTATCTAATATTAACAAGCTGGAACTAATCATGAGAGAGCACGAACTACTAAGCATCGATTAAATAACATACACCTTACACGAACAAACTAAGCATGTCCACATGGATGAGTATATGTAAAAAATGAAAACAAATAGAGTTCATACCATCCTCTCACCACAACTTGGATTGTCGTAAATCGTCATTATTGCTCTTCACTCGTGTGGATTGAATAATATAGAATGATAATCAAGATCCAATGGAGTCATGGATTACTATTGAACTATGCAACAAACTTTACAAAACCAAAGAAGAACAACAAATATTTTTGGGTTTTCGAATTAAAAACAAGAACAGAAGGAGACAAGCAAACAAAGCAAAATCTTTTTGGATTTTTGAATATTAAACCGAAACGAGAAAGTAAAGAAACCAACAAAAGAAACTAAAGAAGTGAATAAAGAGAAACAACAGAAATATATTTGGTCCTTTTGTGTTTTGGAAAGCAAGAACAAAACAATAAAAACAAAAGGAAGCGAAAGAAACGAAAACAAGGCGAAAGAAACGAAAACATGGATATACAAAGAACCGACAGAAACGTGATATATAGATGAGTGTGATGCCGACATACCTCACCCCAAGCTTAGGCTTTTGGCCTAAGTGGAGATCAATACCAAGAGGGCCATGAAGTGGCGCCCCCATAGTGTGCCGAGGATGAACCATCCTCCTGATATGAGCTCGAGGACGCCCCGGTGTACTGCCTGGTGTAGTCCTCAGAGGGCATGCTCTGCCCCGTCTGATGCTCGGGGTCGTGTTGCTCATGGAATTCAAGCAAGCGCAGCTGCTCATCCAACTCCTCCTCCAAACACGACCATGGCGTCCTGCTAATATCAAACAAAACAGGTTGTGGCAAGAGAACTTCTCTCTCGTCACCGTCAGTAAATAAAACTCTATATACTAGATGTCCAGCAATAGAGTTTGCAGTAGCAAAGTGGTCAGACTTCATGGCAGCAAGGTCAAGTCCCTGTGGAGCTAATAAAACATCATGTGGAGAAACAGAGAGTCCTAGAGCAGTCAAAACATGTGTAGCAATAATACCCCCATAAATGGGTCCTTTAGCAGCTAAGCGGCGAGCAATGAATGAACCAAGGTTATACTTATCGCTACTATTCAGTGCAGAAGCAAGAAAAGCAAGATGGTAATTTGAAATATTACTAGTGTTTTCCCTAGCAAGAACACTAGTAGAAAGGTAGTAAGTGAAATATCTAATAGCGGGGAGTTGAATATTTCTTATCTTGCCGCGCTAAGCTATGCGGTCATCATCATTGGTAATTCCACGGTAGAGCTCCATCAAATAAGCGGGCCTTTCTTGAATCTTCCCTGTTGTCCCCGATACGTTAATACCTATAATGCTGCAAAAAAAATCCAAAGACATGGCAACATGTCTATCATAGATTTTGAAGGCAACAGCTAGGTCATACTGTGAGTTGTTGAATCTGAAGTTCTCAACAAAAGTTTTTGTCAATAAAGAATACTGAGGGCTCTCATCATTCATGTAATCGGTTAAACCAGCCCTACCAACCAGCTGCAAGAAATCCTCGAGAATTCCTGCATCATTAAGAAAAGTATAGCAAGGGAAGGTAGATGGATTTGCATCCCCATCATCACCCGCATCATCAATACTTGGTGCAATGAGGTTCTCATTATACGAAGGTCCCAGCAGGATAGCTGAGCATGAAGGCCTTGTCCTGCTAGGTGAATCACTCCTAAAGATTTCTCCAAAGTTGAAGTTGTCCATTTCTGAAATTTTTAGCTAACATCACAATAATTAATTTCAAGCAACTATATGATAGAAACTACTATAGAGACTTGTGGGAGAGCTATACATGCATCAAAAATAATTAATTTCAACTCAAATCAAGCATGCAAACTCACATAAGCTGTCACCTACAGTACCAAAATACTCAAGAAATACTGCACCAAATAAAATTCTACTTGGATAATCGAAGGAGTCACATACCGGAGAGAAAATGCACCAAATTTCAGCAACAATAATGGGCTAAGCAAAGAGATCGAGAAATTCGCGAAGAAGAACAGCAAGATCTCGAGTTCCAAGAATGTTTTTGAGTTTGGGAGAGAGAGTGGAGTCTTTGGCAGGGAGGAGAGCTAGTGGAGGGCCAGGGGGCCCCACACCATGTGTAGGCGCCACCAGGGCTAGGACACGCCCAGGCATGGTGTGCTGCATGGTGGGTTCCCCGGGGTCTACCAGGTGCCTCTCTGCCTCATTTTTGACGTAGAAATTTAATATAATTTTTCTGGAATTTTCAGAGAAACTTCATTTTCGAGCAATTTCCCGAATTTAATAAATAATTAAAAACCATGAAAACAAATGTGGAAAGGTGAAGAAAAACCAAAACCAGAACTATAGAGGTTCTAAGACACTCGAAAAGGCAAATAAACAGTGAAAACAAAGGTGGAAATGGTGAATACGAAATTATGGATGGTGAAAACATGAGTAACTATAATAATCAAGATGAAAACATGACTATGGATGGTGGAAACATAATTATACTAAAGTAGCATGGTGAGAACATGGTGAAAACATAAAGGTAAAAAATGAAAACATAGTGAAAACATTGCCCTCTTCATTCAAACTCACTTTGTTAACGAGTTTGATCAAGTCTTGTTACCAAAACAATTTTTATATGAAGCAAAACTTTGATTTTCACTAAATGATTATGTTACCTTAACCTTGATAGACATATTCCCAATCATAATAATTTCATATTATTTTTGTGGCATTGGAATGGGACAATAGAATTCTCCAATCTTGATGGTCTCAATATTTTCAATGGAATTTACGCCATATCTCCTATCAATCTTCTTAGGAAAATAAACTTTTTGCTCTTTATCGTTACCATTAAAAGTTACTTTTCTTTGATTGCAATCAATAACAGCCCCTCTAGTGTTAAGAAAAGGTCTCCCAAGATTATGTATCCTCATATTAAAATTATCTTGCTTAACAACATAATTATCTTTTAAGCATTGATCAGGTGGTTTAGAATAGGGAATGACTCCATTATCAAAATATTGCAGAGAATGTACCTCAACTGTTGATGGATGAGGAATTGGCTTACATAATTCTTCTATAGGTGGTACATTCTTCACATCTTCATATTTAATACCCCTCTCTTTAAGAGATTTCTTGGATTCCCTCATCACTTCATCATTTAATTTAATAATTCCCCTCTTCTTGGGTGTTGGTGTAGGTGTTGGCTCTAGTGTTGGTGTAGGCTCAGGTATAGTCCAATCATCATGATTTTTGGGCTATTTTAGCCAATAATTCCTCAGCTTCTTCTGGAGTTCTTTTCCTGGAAACACAACCAGCTCAACTATCCAGGTATGTCCTAGATTCAACAGTTAGTCCATTATAAAATATATCTAGGAGCTCATTTTTAGGTAATGGATTGCCAGTGCTATCTCTTACTAAATAACAAACCTTCACCAAGATTCAGGTAATTTCTCTCCTTCAATTTGCTTAAGTTAAAGATATTCTGCAAGACAGCATGTTCAACACTAGCAGGAAAATATGAAAGAAAGCATTAATCAAACCCATATGGCTATCAATAGATCAAGGTGACAAATTGTTAAACCAAGTTTTAGCTTCATGTTTGAATGAGAAAGGGAAGATCTTGGTAACAAAGTAAGTGCGTAACTTAGTATCATCAGAAAATAAACTACTCAAAGATGAAAGCTCATTCATATGTTCCATAGCACTTTTAGTTTCAGTACCACAAAAAGGTTCCTTCTCAGCAATAGATATATAAGCTGAATCTAGAGAGAAATCATAATCCTTATCTTTAATGTGTATGGGCGATGTAGCAAACTTAGCATCATGAGAAGATTTATATTTAACAGCATGTCTTGCAAGAAGACTCTTAAGAGCAACTTTCACCAGTAGTAGCTTGAGCTTCTTCAATAAATTCATCATTAAGTTCAATGTAGGTTTCGTCAAGATCATCAATAGACTCAGGTGAATTAATAGGTGTACCAACATTTTCAGCAGGAAGTTCAGTGTTCTCAATTTTCTTAGCTCTAGCAATTGTAGCATCTAGGAAAGGACCTAGTGAACCAGTATTATCAAGCACAGTAGAAGCATAATCAAAAGTATCAGAAGCATTTTCAGACTTAGCAGAAGTAACAGTGTGTGTAGCATGTGGTGGTGTAAGAAACTTACTCATAACAGACGGTGAATCAAGAGCAGCAGAGGTGTTCACAGTTGTACCTCTCCTTGTAGTGGATGGTAATATAGGAACTTTACCATCATGAGTATTACCAATGATGAAAGGCTTGCAGCGAACAATATCACGTTCAATTCAGAAAATAAATAAATCTATACTCCCGGCAACGGCGCCAGAAAATAGGCTTGATGACCCACAAGTATAGGGGATCGCAACAGTCCTCGAGGGAAGTCAAACCCAAATTTATTGATTCAACACAAAGGGAGCGAAAGAATATTTATAAGGCTTAATAACTGAGTTGTCAATTCCGATGCACCTGAAAGTAGACTTGATCACAATAGTTTATCACTGGTAACAATTTTATAGCAGCAGTAGTAGTAAAATAACAACATGAGTAAAATAGTAACAACCGTAGCAATCGCGGAAAATAGTAGGATGAAAAGTACCGTAGGCATAGGGAATGGATGAACGTGCGTTGCATGGATAAGATAGTTCATATAATAACGAAAACATGGGCATTGAATATAATAATAATAAAGCATCCAAGTTCTAGGCAAACCATAGGCATGCGTTCCAATATAGTCATACGTGCTCGCAATGAGAAACTTGCACAACATCTTTTGTCCTACCAGCCCGTTTGCAGCGGGGTGTCAAGGAAAACTACTGGTAATTAAGGTGCTCCTTTTAATAAAGCACCAGAGCAAAGAATTAACATTGCGAGAACACACGTGATCCTCAAATCATAGCCATCCCCTCCGGTTGTCCCAAGTTTCTGTCACTTTCGGGACTCGGGTTCCGAAATACGACATGTGTAAACAACACCTTCGAATCATGGATGGTTGATGGAGAAGAGGTGGCGGTGACGGTGACGGTGGAGTCGAATCCCCGTGCCGTCAGGGCGCCAGAACAGGAACTTCTGATCCCCGAATTGAGTTTCGAGGTGGCGGCGGCGCTGTGTGGTGTTTCTCTGGAATATGACGAACCCCCTGATGTTTTAGGGTTACAGGGGATATATAGTCAAAAGGGGAGATCAAGGGGGTGCCTGGGCCCCCCACACCACCTAGTGGTGTGGCCTAGGGGCGCCCAGGGGTGGTCTGGCCCCTCCTTGCCCCCTCCGGGTCTCCTTATGGCTCCGGGAGTCTTCGGGTAAAATAAGGTCATTCAGATCTTTTTTGGGCAATTTCCCACAAGTTGATTTTTCTGCATAGAAACAAGACACCAAGGTAATTCTGCTGAAAATAACATTAGTCCGTGTTAGTTGTATCCAAAACTCACAAGTGTAGAGGCAAACAATAGCAAAAGTGTTCAGAAAAGGAGATACGTTTTGAACGTATCAAAGACTCAGAATAAAAGTAAAAGAAATGCCCTTCGCAGAGGAAAACAGGGATTAACATGTGCTAGAGCTTTTTATTTTATAAACAGAGGTAAAATGATTTTTGGGAGGTGATTGTTCATGTCAACGAATGGTAATAGAGTTCTTGTTATCTTCCATACTAAACAAGTTGAGAGCGGTTCCGAAATATTTATATTAAGCATTTATAGCATGTTATTTACATAGTATGACAATCCTCCCCACCTTTATTTCGCAAACCATGGCTAATCGAATCCTTGGGTGCCTGCCAACAATCTCATATCATGGAGGAGTGCCTATTTATTATTTGCTTTTGATGTTATAATGGTCTAACCAACTCTTTCCAAAATTAATGACGAGCAGATGAAGCATGCAAGTCAGGATACTCAATTAGTATGGAAGATAACAAACCTAACTAGCACTTTCTCATGAGCTAAAACAGTGTCACAAAATGAGAAGTATTTTGAAGGTTTTAAAGGTAGAACATGAAAATTTACTTGGAGTGGCGGTGAAATACCACATATAGGTAGGTATGGTGGACACATTTGGAAAACTTTGGTTTTTGGGAGTTGGATGCACGAGTAGAGCTCATAATCGGTACAAGTAAAGGCTGGCAATAGACTAGGAGCGACAATCAAGAGATCAACAACTGTCATAATCATCGAGACCGAGGTATAAAAGTGACACAAATACTCTGAGGCAAAATAAATCATCGAGGCTTAATTGACTTTTTGTTTTCATTCTTATGCATGCGTGAGCATGTGCCAAGTCGATTCAAGCGAAACATTCAGAGGGAGATACCACAATTTCATACCCTTCAACGAATAAAACAATGCAAGCAAACATTTATACAACATGCTATCTATTATTAGTAAGCTGGAACTACTCATGAGAGAGCACTGACTACTAAGCATCGATTAAATAACGTACACCTTACACGAACACACTAAGCATGTCCACATGGATGAGTATATGTACAAAAATGAAAACAAATATAGTTCATACCAGCCTCTCACCACAACTTGAATTGTCGTAAATCGTCATTATTGCTCTTCGCTCGTGTGGACTTAATAATATAAAATGATAACCAAGCTCCCATGGAGCTACGGAAGATTGTTGAACTATGCAGCAAACTTTACAAAACCAAAGAAGAACAACAAATATTTTTGGGTTTTCGAATTTAAAATAAGAACAAATGGAAACAAGCAAACAAAGTAGAATCTTTTTGGATTTTTCGAATATTAAACTAAAACCAGAAAGTAAAGAAAACCAACAAAAGAAACTAAAAAGAAACTAAAGAGAAACAAAAGAAATATTTTTGGTCGCTTTGCGTTTTGGAAAGCAAGAACAAAACAATAAAAACAAAAGGAAGCTAAAGAAAGAAAAACATGGATATACAAAGAACCGACAGAAACTTGATATGTAGATGAGCGTGATGTCGGCATACCTCCCCCAAGCTTAGGCTTTTGGACTAAGTGGAGATCAATCCCAAGAGGGCCAAGAAGTGGCGCCCCCATAGTATGTCGAGGATGGTCCATCCTCCTGATATGATCTCGAGGACGCCTCGGTGTACTACGCGGTGTAGTCCTTGGAGGGCACGTTCTGCCTCATCTGATGCTCGGGGTCGTGTTGGTCATGGAAATCAAGCAGGCACAGCTGCTCCTAGGTGCACCACTCTCAAAGATTTCTCCAAAGGTGTAGTTATCCATCCTCTTTTTCTGAAATTTTTAGCAAGCATCACAAAAATTGATTTCAAGCAACTATATGATAGAAACTACTATAGAGACTTGTAGAAGGGCTATACATGCCTAAAAATTAAATTATTTTTACACAAATCAAGCATACAAACTCACATAACCTGTCACCTACAGTACCAAAATACTCAAAAATACTCCACTAAACAAAATTCTACTTGGATAATCGGAGGAGTCACATACCGGAGAGAAAATGCTTCAAATTTCAGCAAAAAAGATGGGTTGAGTGATACGTCATAAACATATCCATAATTTATGATGTTCCATGTTGTTTTCATACCATATTCTACATGTTTCCTTAACACCTTATGCCATTTTTATCGATTTCCCGGGACTAACATATTGACAAGATGCCATAGAGCCAGTTCCTGTTTTCTGCTTTTTTTTAGTTTCAGAAAAGTTGATCTGGAAATATTCTCAGAACTGGATGATTCGAAGCCCGGAAGTCTTAGAAAGTTGTCGCGCACACGGAGTCCGGAGGAGATCCGGAGGGGTGCTCTGGAGCATTCACATCATGGGTGGGCGCACCCTGGCCGCGCCCAGGGGTGGTGTAGCCCCCTTGGGTGTCCTGCCAGGAATGGGAATCATCACCGGAGGGCTCTACACCATCGTGCCCTCCTTTGGAATGGTGCGGGAGTAGTTCATCCTTGGACTATGTGTCCATAGCAGTAGCTAGATGGTTGTTCTCTCCTCTTTATGCCTCATGTTTATATCTTGTGAGCTGCCCTACATGATCAAGATCATCTTGTTGTAATGCTACATGTTATATTTGCTGGTATCCAATGAATATTGAATGCTATGTCCAATGATTATCAATATATTATGTTCTTTTCATGTGTATGTTATTTATGATCTTGCATACTCTCCGTTGTTAGTAGATGCTCTGGCCAAGTAGATGGTACTAACTCCAAGAGGGATTATTTATGCTCGATAGTGGGTTCATGCCTCCCTTTCACTCACGCTCGAGTGACAGAAACGAAAACGGGTCGGGGATGTGTTGTTGCCACTAGGGAGAAAACAATGATGTTTACATTGTTTATATTGCACACTTTGCTTACTGCGATTATCTATTGCTTGCAACTTAATACCCAAGGTTTGCTCAGATGAAATTCTGAGGGTGGATTATTAGTCATAGATGCAGTTGGATAACGGTCTATGTATCTTGCTGTAATGCCCGCATAAATCACATAGTAATCATCATATCATGCATATGCACTACGGTGCAGCCTTTATATGTGTCAATTGCCCAGCTCTAATTTGTTTACCCAACATGCTATCTATCTGTTTTGGAGAGACACCACTAGTGAACTGTGGACCCCGGTCCATTTTCCTCATGCTGATAATACAACCACTGCAATCTCTATTTTCATATTGTTCGTACTGTTTTCCTACTTCCATCATTGTTATCTTTTCATCTACTGCAAACAAGTACTGTTTTCCACAACATACGCTTAACCTCTTTGTTTTCAGCAAAATCGGTGAGATTGACAACCTCACTGCTTCGTTGGGGCAAAGTGATTTGATTGTGTTGTGTAGGTTCCACGTTGCTGCTGAACTGGTAGTGCGCCCTGCCAATATCAGTTGCATCAACCTTCAGAAGTGATTTCTTTCTCGTACTAGTCAGTTCAACCTTGGTTTCTTTCTGAGGGAAACTTGCTGATGTGCTCTTCATACCTGACACTTGGGGTCTCCCAACGAGTGCAAGCCCTGCACCATGAAGCAATTTCTGGCGCCGTTGCCAGGGAGGAAGAGGATTTCTGCAAGGGCAGTCTCTCACTTCCAATCTCTTTACTTTGTTATTGTTTTTCTTAGTTTATTTTATTTTGTGTTGTTTGCTTCTCTTTATCAAAAACGCAAAAAATAGTTCTTATTCTAGTTGTTGTTTTTATTATGTTTTTAATCTTGCTAAAATGTGTACTCCTGAGAACACTAAGTTCTGTGAATTCACTAGCACAAACAACAATGATTTCATTAGCACACCGATGACCCACAAGTATAGGAGGTGTATCGTAGTACTTTCGATAAATAAGAGTGTCGAACCCAACGAGGAGCAGAAGGTGTTGACAAGCAGTTTCGATGAAGGAATAACTGTAAATACTGGAAAATAGATTTCTAGGGGTTTTTTATATTGCAGTTAAATAAAGTGTGAGTAAATAAAATGCAGTAGTAATAATTGCAGCAAGTGGCCCAATCCTTTCTTCAGCAAAGGACAAGCCGATAGGTTTACTTATGATTAACAAACATTCTCGAGGACACATGGGAGGTTTCTGTCAAGTGCTTTTGTTCCATGCAACTGAATAATGTTAGGTGTATTGATAAGTGTTGTGTGGGTGAACCTATGCTAATGTACCGTCCCATCCAAGACTAATACATACTTGTGATTATACCCCTTGCAAGAATCGGCAACTACAAGAAAGTAATTAAGAAATAAATCTAACCACAGCTTTAAACTCCGGGATCCTACGCTCCCTCGTGTAATGGTTTCCTAACGGGGGTTTAGGTTTCTGTCACTCCGGAAACCCCACAATTAGTAGCCAAATACACGATGCATACCCATAGGCCTATAAATGGTAAAGTATCATGTAGTCGACGTTCACATGACACCACTAGGAGAATAACACCACAACTTAAATATCAAACATTAAATATTATTCAACACTACTTCACTACTAACAACTTGACTTATCCCATGTCCTCAAGAAAAACACGAACTACTTACAAGACATCATATGGATCGTGATTAGAGGTGATATAATGGATGATAACAATCTGGTCATAAAGTGCAAACACCGATAAATCTCACAAGCATCAACTACTAACAAGTAATCCACACCGGGGGAGAGATCTAATGCAAAACAACGACAGGGGCCCCTAATTGTTACAGCGGGATGACGGCGGATGATGAGGGTGATGGTGCTGGTGGTGATGATGATGACGATCTTGATGATGCCCGGAGTGATGACGTTGACGATGGCGGTGATTTCCCCTCTCCGGAGAGGAATTTCCCCGACAGATTTCTCCCTGCAAGAGAGCTTTTCTCTCTCGGGTGTTTTCCGCCCCGCGACAGCGGTGGAATAATTCTTCGAAGATGGAATGAGGATTAGGGTTCCCTGGGGGCCAAGAACGCAAAAAATAACCCCTAGAGGTGGGCTAGGGTGGCCACACCCCTAGGTGGCGCGGCCGGGGGTGGGGGGCGCCACCCCTAGGTGTGGGCCCCTGGTGGCCCCCCTCTGGCACCCCTTCTGGCTGGGTTCCTCCTCTGAACTTTTAGGAACCCCCGGATGTCCCCCTTCTTCTTCTGATCTTCTGAAATATGGTATATCGATGGTGCCTTTTCCATCAGATTTGTGGTCCCGGTGTTTATTCTCCAAAAATTATAAAACATGCAAAATAAGATAAAATAACATAAGGGATGCATCATAACATGAAATATATCGATGAATAACAGATAATTATGATATAAAATAGTGATGCAAAATGGACGTATGAACTGCCCCCAATCTTAGACCTCGCTTGTCCCCAAGCGAAACTGAACTCAGAAAACAAGACCACAGGTTTATGGAGTGAAGAGTCGATAAATAAAATACAGATAAGAAGCATCACATTTACCTATGCGCCATTCATTACATACAACAACTTCTTCTCATATAACTTAACTTGAAACAAGTAAAGGGAGTCACAAACAAAGATGCAAAAGAGAGAATCAAAGTTGGTGATGGCAAACTTCGTTCTTGGTCAGAGAACATTTAGTGAAATTATACTTATCTTAGGTGAAGTCTTTATAACAAGGTTTATATTGTAGAGCTTAACATGTTTAATTATAACAACTCTTTTATAGTGATTCATAGCCTCTTCAAAGTAATATTCATTCAGATAATAAAGCATGTGGTGAACAAAGAAGGATAGAAAACATGATTGCATAAATAGACATATAGATAGTGTGATCACAACAACTCAAATGCTTGCTGGAGAAAGAAGGAATGGGTTTACTGACTCAAGATAAATGTAAAAGAAAGGCCCTTCGCAGAGGGAAGCATTGATCACTCATGTGCTAGAGCTTTTATTTTAATAAATAGAGGTATAAAATGCATGGCACTCCTCCCATCCATCTTACACTAACCTTGGCTAACCGAATCCTCGGGTGCCTGCCAACAATCACAAACCATGAAGGAGTGTCTAAATTTTGAGAGGTGTATGTTTATTTCAACGAATGGCAAACAGAAAATACAGTACGTCACAAGCCAACTAGACTCACAAGACCGGCTCCCATAGAAGGACGCAACTGGTATAGAAGGTCATCCCTCTTTCTCTTTTTGTTTACACAATTATGCTTTGATTGGTAAATTAGGGAAAAAACGAGTGAAGAAAATTTGTATTATTATTTGGGGCTGGGAACCCCGCTACCAGCTCTTCTAGCATTTGGATAAGCGGATGAATCCACTAGTCCAGGTGTGTGAGTCCAATCAACAAGTGAGATAAAGATTCTCTATTTGCGTCCTCATGAGCTAAAACAGGAACACAAAACAGGAGTAATTTGAAAGTTTTAAAGGTAGCCCATGAGCAATTTACTTGGAGTGGCGGTGAAATACCACATGTAGGACAGTATGGTGGACACAAATGGCAAGGTTTTGGGGTTTAAGTTTTGGATGCACGAGAAGCATTCCCTCTCAGTACAGGGTTTTTGGCTAGCAAGGCTGGGTAGCAAGCATAAAAGTTGAAGGAAAACAAACAAATATACATATGATGAAACCAATCAAGCAATATTCATTGAAAGCACAAGCGATCTTAACTTTTGAATACTAAGTTTATGAGCTAAAAGGCAAATTCCTCTTTCTTATACTAGCAACTCAAATTATTATTTCTGCTGACCCAAGCTAAGTTTGCCAAAACCAACTAGATTAACTTGATGATCTCTAGAGTGATACCAAATACTAATAACAAGCTCAACAATATGACAGAAGTTGAAAGCTGAAATAATGTGCATAGAAAGTAAATGATGAAACTTCTCATTAATATTTCAAACCGGCAACTCACACCAACGGATACAATGATAACCAACTAGGTAGAGACACTTCCATACTGCAAACCATCCTATATGATAACTTCTCTACTCATGATATGACTCTACTGAAAAAGTAAAAATGATGAAAGATAGTGATGTGATACCGCGACACTCCCCCCAAGCTTGGAACAAGCCGAGGGGATGCCAAAACCAATGATGAATCAACTCTTCGGTGGTGGTGAAGGTGGAATCACTCGGAGAGAAGTTAGAAAGCCTTTGATGATATGACAAAGCTCAGTATTTTCCGCTTCCAGAATTGCTACCTCGGCCTTGAGAATACGATATTGTTCGCAAAATTGACCGGCGACCCGGTGTGCTTGAGCTATCACAGGGAACACGTTGGGGTCTTGATCCTGAGGCACGGTCCCCTGCACATTATGAGAGTATCAACACTAAGGGTTAATGGATCCCACAAAGGTGGGGTTCCTTGTTGGTGCTGGTGCAGCCCTCCGGATCTCTTTCCTCAAACTTTTAACCATGTCTTCCCTCCTTGCATCTATCTCTTCCTTCGTCGCCCATCCCGCGAAAGCACCCTCGTGGATGTCTTGCTGGATTTGTCGAAGACGACGTGCGGCGTAATCCTCAATGCTAGAGTTGAAAGAGGACATATTGACCTAGAAACTCCGAACTCGTGTCAGGAAAACGGCTCGAAACAGAAACACGATGAGAAAAAGATATACGGACCTCGGGGGGTCCGGGGGATTATATAGCAAAAAGTTTCATAACAAAAGGAAAGTCCAGTTTGAAAACGAGTCGGAGAGGGGCTCCGGGGTGCCCACACCATGGGCTGGCGCGGCCAGAGGTGGTCTCGCGCCACCCTATGGTTTGGAGCCTCCGGGCTCCGTCTCCCTCTTGTTTCCGGCTCATAATTTTTCATATTTTCTGAAAACAGTAAAAATATAAGTTGAAAGATGTTTCGCGAACATTTTCTTACCAAAGCTGATACCTATTGGAAAACTAACTCTGCAGTTTCTGAAATATGCTTATTAATGAATTCCTCCGGGATCATGGCTCGAATACAATCAACATTTTCATTATAAGGATCTCCAGAAATATAATTCTTGAGTCTTTGGTCATTCACCACTTGTGAGGAGTTGTCTTCAAGGGAAACAATTTTAATTGCTCCCGAATGATATACCTCTTCGATAACAAAAGATCCTTCCCATCTCGAGAGTAATTTTCCTGCACAAAATCAGAGACGAGACCTATACAATAGCACTTTCTCACCAATATGAAATTATCTTTTAATAATTCTCGTATCATGCCACCTTTTAACTTTCTCTTTAAAGAGCTTAGAATTTTCATACGCTTCACTCCTCCATTCATCTAAAGAACTTAAGTCAAGCAACCTTTTCTCACCAGCAAGTTTAAAATCTCTTTTTAGGTCGTTCACTGCCCAATAAGCTTTGTGTTTTAATTCTAGGGGCAAGTGACAAGCTTTTCCATAAACCATCTTATAAGGAGACATGCCCATGGGATTTTTGTAAGCAATTCTATAAGCCCACAAAGCATCATTTAATTTCTTAGCCCAATTTTTTCTAGATTTGTTAACAGTCTTTTGCAAGATAGATTTGATTTCTCTATTCGATAATTCTACTTGCCCACTAGTTTGAGGATGATAGGGTGAGGCAATTCTATGATTAACATCATATTTAGCAAGAGTTTTTCTAAAACCACCATGAATAAAGTGAGAACCCCCCATCAGTCATAAGATATCTATGCACACCAAACCTAGGGAAAATGATGTCTTTAAGCATTTTTATTGAGGTTTCACCATCATTACTTTTAATAGGCATAGCTTCTACCCATTTAGTCACATAATCAACAGCAACAAGAATATGAGTGTAGCCTTTTTTAAGGAGGGAAAGGACCCATAAAGTCAAAACCCCAACAATCAAATGGTTCAATGACAAGAGAATAATTCATAGGTATTTCATTACGTCTAGAAATATTTCCAACCCTTTGACATTGATCACAAGACAAAACAATTTTTCTAGCATCTTTAAAGAGAGTAGGCCAATAAAAACCTGATTGTAGAACTTTATGTGTAGTTCTGTCTCCAGCGTGATGTCCTCCATAAGCACTACTATGCCATTTTCTCAATATCTCTTGTTGTTCATTTTCAGGAACACATCTTCGCATAATACCATTAACACCTTCTTTATATAAGTGTGGGTCATCCCAAAAATAATGCCTCAAATCATAGAAGAATTTTCTTCTTTGCTGAGTTGTAAAGGTAGGAGGCAAATACTTCGAAACAATAAGGGTTAGCATAATGAACATACCATGGACTCTCTTGAGAGCTCACTTTTATTGCAGCCAACTGTTCAATAGGAAAAATATCATTAATAGGAATAGCGTCATCAGAGATATTTTCTAATCTAGACAAATTATCAGCAACAAGATTTTCAGCACCCTTCCTATCCACAATATGTAAATCAAGCTCTTGTAAGAGAAGCACCCATCTAATAAGCCTAGGCTTAGCATCTTTCTTTTCCATAAGGTGCTTAATAGCAGCATGATCAGTATGAATAGTAACTTTAGAATCAACAATATACTACCTAAATTTATCACAAGCAAAAACTACAGCTAGGAACTCTTTCTCAGTGGTGGCATAATTATTTTGAGCAACATCAAGAGTTTTACTACATTAATGAATAACATTCAACTTCTTAACTATTCGATGTCCAGGAACAACACCTACATCATAATCACTAGCATCACACATAATTTCAAACGGTAAATTCCAATCAGGTGGTTGAACTATAGGGGCAGATATAAGAGCCTTCTTTAAAATTTCAAAAGCTTCCTTACAATCTTCATCAAAAACAAAAGGTACATCTTTTTGAAGAAGATTAGTAAGAGGTTTTGATATTTTAGAGAAATCTTTAATAAACCTTCTATAGAAACCAACATGACCCAGAATACTACGAATACCTTTGACATCTCTGGGACAGGGCATTTTCTCAATAGCATCAACTTTAGCTCTGTCAACTTCAATACCTCTTTCAGAAATTTTATGTCCAAGAACAATTCCTTCATTAACCATAAAATGGCATTTCTCCCAGTTAAGAACAAGATTAGTCTCCTCACATCTCTGCAAAACTTTATCAAGATTATGCAAACAATTATCAAAAGAAGTTCCATAGACGGTGAAATCGTCCATGAAGACTTCCACAATTTCTTCATAAAAACCATGAAAGATAGCACACATACATCTTTGAAAAGTAGCAGGAGCATTACATAAACCAAAAGGCATACGTCTATAAGCATAGGTTCCAAAAGGACAAGTGAAAGTCGTTTTCTCTTGATCAGGCTTTCTAACATCAATTTGAGAGAACCCAGAATAACCATCAAGAAAACAGAAATGATTTTTCTTAGACAACATTTCTAACATTTGATCAATAAAATTCAAAGGATAATGATCTTTCTTAGTAACTTTGTTAACATTCCTAAAATAAATGCACATCCTATAACCAACCACTACTCTTTGAGGAATAAGTTCATTATTTTCATTTGGCACAACAGTCATCCCTCCTTTCTTAGGGACACAATGCACATGACTAACCCATCTACTATTAGCAATAGGATAAATAATACCAGCATCAAGGAGTTTTAATAACTCGTTTCTTACCACATCCTCATCTTAGGATTTAAACGATGTTGATGTTCAACAACTGGCTTTGCATCAGGTTCAATGTTAATAGCATGCTGACATATAGTAGGAGAAATCCCCTTCAAATCATCAAGAGTATAACCAATACCACCTATGTGTTTCTTCAATATTCCCAATAATCTCTCCTCTTCTTCACCAGAAAGTTTAGAACTAATAGTAAAAGGATATATTTCTTATCATCAATATGAGCATATTTAAGATTGTCAGGCAAAGGCTTTAAATCAAAAACAGGATCCTCCTTGGGTGGTAACATGGTACCCAAGTCTTCCACCGGTAAATTATGTTTCAACATTGCTGGATGATGTAAGAAAATCTTGTCGATTTCATTCCTTTCTTCCATGTATTGATGCAAAGGATTGTTAGGAGCAAGAGAAATAGAAGCCAATTGTTCAACTCTATAATTCTCATTAGGTAATTCAGCTTCATAAGGTGCTTTAGCAAATTTGGATAAATTAAATTCATCAGACTCTCCATCAAACTTTGTAAGAATTTTCTCCTTTTTACAATAAATAACATCACCACAAGTGTTTAAGAAAGGTCTACCAAATATAATAGTACAAGTATCACTAGCAGAAGTACCTAGTACTAGAAAATCAGCAGGATACTTAGTTTTACCACATAAGACCTCCACATCTCTAACAATACCAATTGGAGAAATAGTTTCCCTATTAGAAAGTTGAATAATCACATCAATGTCTTCAAGTTCACAAGAACCAATTTCATGCATGATTTCTTTATAAAGCTCATAAGGAATAACACTAGAACTAGCACCAATATCACACAAACCATAATAGCAATGATCACCTATCCTAACAGATAGCACAAGAACACTAGGTTTCCTAGATTTACTAGGATGAGATACAATATTAGAAGCATCTTCACAAAATATAATGTGTCCCTCTTCTACATTTTCAGAAACAAGGTCTTTTACTATTGCTACTTTAGGTTCTACAGTTATTTGTTTCTCGGGTTCTACAGGTTTCCTTGCACTTTTATTAACCACACTAGCTAACATAGAATGTTCTTTTACCTTAGCAGGGAAAGGAATTTTCTCAATATAAGGTTCATGCACAATAGAATCAACAGTATGAACTTCTATATCTCTAGCAGGAACACAATTAACAGTATCTTTATAAGGTGCATGGTACTTGTCCCATTCCTTTTTAGGAATATCAAAATAAGAAGCAAAATCCTTATATGAGTTTGCAACAACTTGAAAATCAAGACCATAAATAGTACTAACATTATGAAAATCATCAGATGGCATAAAAGTTTTAATGCATTCATAATCATAATTTATACCCGACTTTCTACCTTTGTCATTTTCCCATCCTTCAGTGTTTTCTTGAATACGGTCATGAAGATCCCATTTAGCTTCATCTTTCATACATGTAAATTATCCAGAACAAGAAGCATCAAATAAATCCTTATCATGAAGAGAAATCCTTGCATAGAAATTATTAATAACAATATTACTAGGGAGCTCATGAACGGGGCATTTGAGCATTAGTACCTTCAACCTCCCCCATGCTTGGGAAATACTCTGTCCGTCATGAGGCCAAAAATTATATATATAATTCCAATCTCTATGAACTTCACTGGGAGGATAGAATTTAGAATAAAAGAGAGGCACAATTTCCTCCCATCCAATAGTTTGGCTATTTTTCAGCAGTTTGAACCATTCATAGGCTCGGCATGTCAATGATATAGAGAATAATTTCCTCTTCACTTGGCTCGTTGTAATACCTGCACACTTGAACAACTCGCATAATTCATGTAAAAAGAGCAAATGATCACCAGGATGGACAGTTCAATCACCTGAATAAGAGTTATCCCTTGCATGTTTAACAATCTTTACATGTATTTTATAAGGATCCAAATCGTCAGGCGGTGGGTCACTTACTACCCTAGCAGTGGTAGCAGTGCCCACAAATAAGGACTCAAAAGGAGACCCAAACATAGTGTAATAAAGCAGTAGACAGTAATAAAAATAGCACTTACAACAGAAGCTTCCTTTATCAATTCCACTTTCCAATAGCGCTTCACTCCCCGGCAACAGCACCAGAAAATAGTCTTGATGACCCACAAGTATAGGGGGTGTACCGTAGTACTTTCGATAAATAAGAGTGTTGAACCCAACGAGGAGCAGAAGGTGTTGACAAGCAGTTTCGATGAAGGAATAACTGTAAATACTGGAAAATAGATTTGTAGGGTTTTTTGATATTGTAGATAAATAAAGTGCGAGTAAATAAAATGCAGTAGTAATAATTGCAGCAATTCGCCCAATCCTTTGTTCAGCAAAGGACAAGCCGGTAGGTTTACGTATGATTAACAAACGTTCTCGAGGACACACGGGAGGTTTCTGTCAAGTGCTTTTGTTCCATGCAGCTGAATAATGTTAGGTGTTTTGATAAGTGTTGTGTGGATGAACCTATGCTAATGTACCGTCCCATCCAAGACTAATACATACTTGTGATTATACCCCTTGCAAGCATCCGCAACTACAAGAAAGTAATTACGAAATAAATTTAACCACAACTTTAAACTCGGGGATCCTACGCTTCCTCGTGTAATGGTTTCCTAACGGGGGTCTAGGTTTCTGTCACTCCGGCAAACCCACAATTAGTAGCCAAATACACGATGCATCCCCCTAGGCCCATAAATAGTGAATTATCATGTAGTCGACGTTCACATGACACCACTAGGAGAATAACATTACAACTTAAATATCAAACATTAAATATTATTGAACATTACTTCACGACTAACAACTTACTTCTCCCATGTCCTCAAGAACAACACGAACTACTCACAAGACATCATATGGATCATGATTAGATGTGATATAATGGATGCTAACAATCTGGTCATAAAGTGCAAACACCGATAAATCTCTCAAGCATCAACTACTAACAAGTAATCCACACCGGGAGAGAGATCTAATGCAAAACAACGATATAGGCCCCTAATTGTTACAGCGGGATGATGGTGGATGATGAGGGTGATGGTGCTGGTGGTGATGATTGTCGCACCCGGACTTCTAGAGGATACTCACCGTACGAACTGAACAGTATTCTGATGGGATTACGGGGCTTTCCGGCACCCGCGTCCTCTTACGAGTAGGCCAACACTTATGTGTGACAACCCATCGCTACTGTTCATCGTCGATGTAAACTATCCTGTAGAAATCAGGACACTACCATTGACGTACTTCATACCATACACACATGGTACGTCAACGGCTTTGAACAAAAGGATGACACAACATGCCTCTACGACACAAAAGATAGAAATAAGTTGCAAATGGCCCTCACTAGGGCAGAGATAGCAAATACAATCATCCAGAGGACACATGTCCCAACATAGCATCATTACATCTCAGCGGAAGCATTCAAAGGGGTCTGAGTACAGACAAAATCCAAATAGGCTTAAGAAGCCGGAAACTGAAATAAAGACGGAGCCCATCCACGATGTCTCGGATCCTGCCCGGGTCCGCTAACTACTCGTCAGCAGCCTCGTCAAACTCCACGTAGTAGCCGTCACCTGGATCCTCGTAATCGTAGTCTGCGGAAACCACAGCCCCAAAGGGGTCAGTACATAGACGTACTGGCAAGCAAGACTCACAGTTCACCAAAGTGTAACCCGTCAACACAAGCACAGATGACTTGGGTTCAACGGAGGGAAAAGGGTATATAAAAGATGCTGCAACTGGCTGCACTAACCAACTACAGAGATTCTATCATTTCCAACTATCAGAAAGGAGATAAGATCGAGTGTTGTAACCAGCTGACAGATAACTTCAAACAAACCCATCCTGGATCCCGCCCCTTATCTCAAGAAGCAATCCGAGGATAACTCACACAGTTGGATTAAGATGAAACAAGTTATTGTGACAATAATCCTATTACTAGTCAAATTGTAATCATGGGGTGTGAGATTGTGAATCATTAGGTTTAAGTTGTCCTGAGTACTTGTTAGCCAGTACTTTCACCAAGTTAACCATAACCGCGGAAAACACGGCTTCTCGAGAAGATTATCCCTGCAGGGTTGCACCAATTTGGCCATACACGTATGAATAACCCGCCAGATGGGATGCCTCCCACCAAGCGGGGCACTCAACACAACTCAACTCTTCTTCGCATCAAGCCCAAAGCACCTTGGGCGCACGGCTAATCAAGCCCCGAAGAAAAGGGACCCTCATAGCACTCTAAGACCGTGTCCCCCTATATGCCGACTACGAAAGTTCCACCCAGCGCTGGGCTCGCAAAAACATGCATGCGGCAAATAGAAAGCACGAACTAAATGAGATGATTTGGACGAGATGCGAATCGAATCAAATTGAGGGGGGCGCCCATACTTGCTTCCCACATGCGGGTAGTGCGCTCATCATGGATCAGTAGACAAGACCCTTTTCCTATTAGGGTCGACACTAGCAGGCCTCAAAACCACACAGGGCCTCCTGCCGGTGCCTTATCATCAAATTATTATTAAGTAATATCATTAGCATGATTGATTGATTGATTAAACATCAAGCCCCCAGAACATTATAAAGATATAGTAACTGAAAGTAGCGGGCAACAGACTCGAGCAAAACAACCTAAGCATGCTAGTAGGACACTGGCTCAAACAATAGGGTTGTAGGAGTGGTGGTGAGGCAATATCAGGGTTAAGGGATTCATGTGATAGGTTCGTAACAGAAACAACTACCACTAAGGCTAGCAGAAATAGACAACGGAAAGTATCGGTAACCAGGGTTGAAAGGAACACAATGGTTCATGTGAGTGATAACTTGCCTGCGAACTCAGCAGCCTGGTACTGAGCTAGATCCTCAGAAGGGGTGCTGTAAAGATCGTCTGTCTCAACGTCGTCGTCTATTCGAGAAGAAGCAAACAAACAAAACAGGAATGTAAACAATCATTATCATGGCATTGTGCACAATCAAGATGATGCATGACAAATTAAGGGTTGCATCAAAATAAACTAGCTAACATGATAATACAATTTAGATGGACCCCTATGCTATTTTGAGTGGCATATGGGAAAGGGTCCATAAATTAAGTGGAACAAATGATTTACAAGTAATTATTATGTGAAAGTTGTTAGCATGATGCATGCATGATGGTAACAACAAAATAACAACAAATAACAATAATAGATGCAAGTAATAAAAGGGTTTAACAAGTTTTGGAAATTATTTATTAAGTTTAGAAATTTTGGTTACTTAAACATGTCACACACACAATTATTGTTTTCATCAATTTAAAGTGTGCAAAACAATTAACAAAATTTATATTTGAAAAGAACATCAAATTTTAGTTGGATTACATGTTTCAAATATTGAAATTTGAATTAGGATGAATTTATTATGAATTAAACAATATTAAACAAGTTTTAATTGAATTTAAAACAAGTTTGAATATTATTTGAATTTTATTTGTTCAAACCATAAATTCAAATTCACATTTGAAAAGTTCACACTTTGATAGCTTGAAAACATATTTTGCATGTTCAAAAATATTTTATTTTGAGCAAGTTATGATTTTTATCAAATTTAAATGAATTAAACAAGTATTAAATTATTTAGGCAATTTAAATTATTCAAACAATGAAACAAATTTTATATTTGAATAGAATATTCAAAATGGTATGAAAAACATATTTTATTTGCCTTATTTGGAATTAGTATGAATTATTTATGAATTGTTGCAAATTACATTTGAATTATTCAAATTTGAATTTTAAATGCATTTGGAGTTTTCAAAACAGGAAACAAAAGTTACCAAAAGGTAGACAATTGAATTTAGACCGGTGTGGATATTTTATTTCCATTTTTTAGAGTTATAAAATAAAAGTTATAAGCAAAATAAAACTAGGGACCAATCTGTGATTTAATTGGACCTAGACTTGATTACAGAAAGTTTAGAATTCGTTTTATACTTTTTATACGCACAGGGAAGCTACACCAGTCGCTGCCAGGGGGCCCGTGGGCTCACTGTGCTTGTGCAGCACATGAGTGACTGACAGGGGGCCCTCCCTGTCAGTACGCAGCCGAAAAAAGATGGGGTTTTAATCCCAGGGAGCCGGGACTCGAACCCGCGTTCTCCCGCTTGCGCGCGCTCGACTGAAACCAGTGCAGCTGGTGCGTGTTTGTTGTCAGGTACAGATGCGCATCCAGGTTATACTTCATCAGTCGCGTTAACTGAAACTTTAGCTGACGCGCAACTGAACCTAGCTGACGGAATCGACGATGCCGGCGGCGAGATCCCGCAGATGTTGCCGTGCTCGTGCTACTGCTGCCGTGCGTGTGCTAGTGTTGGACGCGTGCAAGTGCGCGAGGCGGAGCGGACAGAGAGGAAGGATGAGACGGTGGTTGCTCACCGCGGTTTGGCCGTGGAATCGATTGCTCGGGGTGGCGCGGCCGGCGACGATGGCGTGGACGGCGTCGCAGATCCAGTGGCTCCCCGTGCCCTCGCAGGTGTCCAACGTGTAGAGGAGGAAGAGGCGGCTCGGTTCCAGTAGATGGTTAGGGAGTGGGGAGGCTAGGTGGGCGGCGCCATCGGGAAATTCAGAGGCTCGCCGTCGGCGAGGAAAACAGAGGGTGAGAGGAGCGACTGCGGGGAGAGATTGGCGGCGCGGCGCGGGGAGCGAGGATGGCTAGGGCTAGGGCACCTGCCAGGGGCCTAGGGGGGTACTTATGGAGCCCTAGGGCGGCTCCTGGCCGTCGGCGCGGCCGTACTGTCGCGGTGGCGCGCTGGATGCGCGGCCGTACTTGGGACAGACGGATCGCACGCTTTACGAAGCGGTACGCGCGCGCTAGGCAGGCTGGGCTGCGGGTTAGCTAGCTTAGGTGGGCTGGGTAGCGCTTAGCTGCCGCGCGCGCAGCAGTTTTTCTCCTTTTCTTTTTTCTTTTTTATTTTTTTTTTGCTGAAAACAGATTTGGAAGAATTTGATGATTTGTAGGTTAATAAAAATTCCAGAAAAAATTAGGTTAAGCCTTTTAAAACATTAGCAAACAAATGCCAATATTGATTTGCAAAAAGTTGACATTTAAAATGATGTTTGTATTTGAATCCAAATTTGAAACAATTTAAATATTAAATAAACCTTATTGAAAACAACATTTTTAATAGGGTTACCCCTAAGAATTAATGTGATTAAGGAGTACATTTGTTTGGTGAATCTCATGGATTCAAAAGGGTACTGATTTGAAATACATTTGGTTTGAATTTGAAGTGAATTAGAATTAATTTATTGGATTAATGGTTTGATATTTTATAATTTCCAAATGAGGTGTTGTTGAATTTGAGTTTGAGTTTGAAAACAATTTGGGAATTATTTATTTGAAATAAAAGCACCATTTTATCAAGTGATCCATAATGAGAAGTATGACAATTAATAGATGGTTTTTATTTGTGATTTTTATTTCAAATGTTGTAACAGAGCAAGTATGAAAATAACCATTTGAAATTGTTTGAGTTTGATTATGAAAACAAGATAAATAGATGCAAAACAAATAGTAACAAATGCAAACAAATAATTAAACATGATGACATGATGCAATACTTGAATTAAAACAATAAATCAAGCATTCTAAGGGATATTTTCATACTTGGGATGTTACAAAACGCCCCCCCCTTGAAGGAATCGCGCCCCGAGATTCCTTACTGAGAAGTGAAAAGGTCCGGATACTTCTTGCGAAGATCCTCTTCGGTCTCCCACGTTGCCTCTTTATCGGAATGATGCGACCATTGCACTTTCAAGAACTTGGTGCTCTTGTTGCGAGTCTTACGCTCGGTCTCATCGAGAATACGAATAGGGTGCTCCTCATAAGATAGATCATCTTGCAGTTCAATGGAATCATGATCAACTGCACGATCTGGATCTTTGAAACACTTCTTGAGCTGGGACACGTGGAACACATCGTGCACCTTGGATAGTTTTTCTGGAAGTTCAAGACGATAAGCATTTTCTGCACGCCTTGAGAGGATGTTGAAAGGACCAATGTATCTTGGTGCAAGCTTTCCTTTCACACCAAAACGATGAGTGCCTCTGAGGGGAGTTACACGGAGATATGCCTTATCACCAGGTGCATAGATCATATCCCTGTGCTTGCTATCATAATAGCTCTTCTGACGAGACTGAGCAATCCTAAGGTTGTCACGAATGATACGAACTTTCTCCTCGGCTTCCTTAACAATGTCAGGGCCTAAGAGTGAACGTTCACCAGCTCCAGACCAATTGATTGGACTTCTGCATCTGCGACCATACAGTGCCTCAAATGGTGCCATGCCTAGGCTTGCCTGGTAGCTGTTGTTGTAGGAGAATTCAGCATATGGAAGGCAATCCTCCCATTTCATGCCAAGGGAGAGACCACATGCTCTGAGCATATCCTCGAGAATCTGATTGACTCTTTCGACTTGCCCCTGAGACTGAGGGTGATAAGCTGTGCTGAACAGAAGTTTAGTGCCCAAATCTTCTTGAAAGCTTTTCCAGAAATGAGAAGTGAAAATACTTCCACGGTCTGAGCTTATTTCCAATGGAACACCATGAAGAGGAACAACCTTTGCTGTATAGAGCTCTGCTAACTGGCTAGCTGAGATAGTTTCCTTGACAGCAAAGAAGTGAGCTACCTTAGTGAGACGATCAATAACAACGAAGATTGCATCGTTGCCCTTCTTGGACTTTGGAAACCCAGTAACGAAGTCCATTTCAATCATGTCCCACTTCCACTCAGGAATTTTCAGAGGTTGGAGTAGACCTGCTGTTTTCTGATGGACTGCCTTAACACGTTGACAAACGTCGCATTCAGAAACGTATTGAGCAATTTCACGTTTCATGCCAGACCACCAATACAGAGTCTTTAGATCCTGGTACATCTTTGTACTTCCAGGGTGGATGGAGAGAGGAGTTTCATGAGCCTCCTTGAGAATGATATCCTCGAGACTTTGAATCTGAGGAACTGCAATGCGTCCTTCGAAGAACACAGTTCCGCTATCATCAATTGAGAAGGATTTGAATTTATCATTGCCCTCCTTGATGTGCTCTACAATCTTCTTGATTTCAGTATCACGAAGTTGTTCAGAACGAATCTTGTCCTCGAGAGTTGGACTGGCTGTCAAGCTAGCAAGGTATCCTTCAGGGACAAGACCAAGGTTCAGCTTCTGGAATTCTTCATGAAGTGGAGGTTGGCTTTCCCTGATCATGATATTATTGCAATAGGATTTGCGACTGAGAGCATCGGCCATAACATTAGCCTTGCCTGGAGTGTAAGAAATGGTGAGATCAAAGTCTTTAATCTTCTCAATCCATCTCCTTTGCCTGAGGTTCAGATCTGGCTGAGTGAAGATGTATTTCAGACTCTTATGATCGGAAAAGATTTCAGTTTTGTTACCCAACAAGTATTGTCTCCATTTCTTGAGGGCAAACACAACTGCTGCAAGTTCAAGATCATGTGTGGGGTAGTTTTGCTCATGTGGGTTCAACTGACGTGAAGCATAAGCCACAACTTGACGTTCTTGCATAAGAACTGCTCCTAGGCCTTGGAGAGATGCATCGCAGAATATCTGGAAAGGTTTGGTAGTATCTGGGCCAACCAGAACTGGGGTGGAAGTGAGTTTAGTCTTTAGGAGGTTGAAACTCTCATCACACTGTGGAGTCCAAACGAACTTTTTGTCCTTCTTTGTGAGATCAGTGAGAGGTTTGGCAATCTTAGAAAAGTTTTGGACGAAACGACGGCAATAGCTAGCCAAGCCAAGAAAACTTCTGACTTGCTTCACCGTCTTAGGGGGTTTCCAATCAACAATTGCCTTAATCTTTTCAGGATCAATGGCTATGCCTTTGGCAGAGATGATATGACCAAGATATGCAACTTCTGGAATCCAGAACTCACATTTGGAAAACTTGGCATACAGACGATGCTCGCGAAGTTTCATGAGAGTGAGACGAAGGTGTTCTCCATGCTCTTCCTCGGATTTTGAGTAGACTAGAATGTCATCAAGATATACCACAACGAACTTGTCGAGGTATTCATGGAAGACAGAATTCATGAGTCTTGAGAACGTTGCCGGTGCATTGGTGAGACCAAAGGACATGACGGTGTATTCATATAGACCGTAACGAGTGGTGAAAGCTGTCTTAGGAATATCTTCCTTTCTGATCTTTATCTGATGGTACCCCATTCTCAAGTCCAACTTTGAGAATATTGAGGCTCCAGCCAGTTGATCAAAAAGATCATCGATACTAGGAATTGGATACTTGTTCTTGATGGTTTTCTCGTTGAGAGGACGATAGTCAACCACGAGTCTTTTTGTTTGATCCTTCTTGGCAACAAACAGAGTTGGGCAACCCCAAGCGGAGGAGCTAGGCTGAATGTAACCTTTCTCCATGTACATATCGATTTGCTCCTTCAACAATTTCAGTTCAGGAGGAGCTATCTTGTATGCATGCTTAGAGATTGGAGCAGTACCTGGCTCAAGCTCGATCACGAACTCAACTGCTCTGTCCGGAGGCATCCCTGGCAACTCTTCTGGAAAGACGTCAGGGAATTCACAAACCACCGGAACATTTTCAATTGCAGGAAGAGGTTTTGCATCGAGGTTGAACAACTGAACAGAACTTGATCCATATGGAGAATAGACTATCTGGCCTGAAGTGTGGGAGAGAGTTATTGACTTTTGAGCACAGTCAATTTTTGCTTTGTGGGTCTTCAACCAATCCATACCCAGAATGACATCAATGTCAGAATTTCCCAGCAACATGAGTGAAGCAAGGAATATGCGACCTCCAATTAGGATCTGATTGTCCATGCTTATCTTGGAAGCAATCATTTTAGTTCCCGGAGAGTGAACATAGATTTGATTGATTAGTGGAACCAGAGCTAAATTGTACGTTGTAGCAAAGATCTTTGACACGAACGAATGCGATGCTCCAGTATCAAACAACACTTTAGCTGGAAAAGAGTTTACGGGTAATATACCGAGAACGACGTCAGCAGCTTCCTCAGCTTTGTCGGCCTTGATATGGTTCACCCTCGCGGTCCTCCCGATAGGCCTGTTGTTGGAGTTGAAGGCTTTAGCCGGGGGAGCACGAACCATTGCCTGGTTGGTGTTGGGGCGAGGAGGTGGAGGTAGCTGCCTCTGAGTGCACTTATCAGCGTAGTGTCCAGTCTCCTTGCACTTGAAGCAAGTGACGACACGAGGAGGACCTGGCCTTGGCTGCCCCATTGGAATCCTCTGACCCTGCATCTGAGATGGGTTGGGTGGGCGGGGACCAAAGCCTGGAGAAGCTTGGGCATTTGGAGCCCGAGTGACAGCACCATTTGGCACCCAGATGCGGCGCTTCTGCAGAGGGGTGATCATGTTGGAGGAGGAACCACCCTCACGCGAGTGCTTACTGGACTCTTCGAACGCCTTGCGCCCATTCTCCTCATTGAGCGCGGTGTTCACGAGCTCCACGAAGTCCTTGCACTTGATGTTGGTGAGAGCGTACTTCAGTTCCGGGTTAAAACCTCGGCGGAACCTTGCCATCTTCTTGGCTTCAGTGGACACCTCGTCACCACCGTATCGAGCGAGACGATTGAACTCGTTCTGGTAGCCGAGGACGTCCAGCTTGCCCTGTTTGAGAGAGCAGAATTCCTCACGCATCCTTTCCATGAGACCATCTGGGATGTGGTGCTTCAGGAAGGCATCCTTGAAACATCCCCAGGTGATAGGATATCCAGCTCTCATGGTCTGGTAGTTCTCCCACCAGGTAGCTGCCTGACCCTTCAGTAGGTAGGTGGCATACTTGACCTTATCCTCCTCAGCAACATGAGCAATCTCCAGAGCCCTGTTCATCTCCCTGATCCAGTCATCAGCATCCAGAGGCTCACGTGTTGCCACGAAAGCTCTCGGCCCCATGCTCAGAAACTCCTTGATGCTGACTCGCGGAGCATTCTGGTTGTTGTGCTGGTTAGCCTGGATCTGGGCCATCTGAGCCACGACCTGAGTCATCTGAGTCAACAGCTCCGTGAGCGGAGGTGGTTCAGGCGGGTTGCTCCTTGTTGGCGGCATCCTGAATAGACATTCATTTTAGCACAACAATAGAAAAGGATAGACTTGGTAACCGAAAGATAGATTATTCCGACGCATGAATAGATAACCAACAGGTACATCATCACATGTTTGAATACATCAGAATATCCAACAGACCAATACATGGTTCGAAAGACAAAGGATAACTAAACATAGCTAGGAATGGATACATCGGTACTCCCATGCTCATCACGCAGGACGGCGGTGAGTAGTACGACGAGAGATACGGTGAGGAGGAATCCCCCGGAAGTAGGTATGACGACGATCCACGTAGAGCGGGACTGCTCTGAGAGCAACTCTCGGTGTGGTGAAGTAGAAAGCGTCGTCTCCCTGTGCTCCAAAGCGGGGAATCCCAGTGTAACCCGGGCCAAGGTCGAGAAGTGGACCTCTGATCGGCTCGTAACCTCCAGCATCTGGCAGCGGAAACCCAGCTGGCTGAGTGAAACGCGCAAAGCGCTCGTCTCCAACAAAGTCTGTGGTGTATGTAGCCAGACGAGTCAACGCCAGATAGAGCTGCTCCCTGACTGAGGCTAACTCCTGAGAAAGTGTGGAAGCAACTGCGTCACTGTGCCTCACAAACTGAGCAGTGGTGTGCAGCCTGGAGCTATCAGACTCGTAGGTATCCAGGTTGCCGTGGAGAGTGAAGTGAACTCCCGCTGACGTGATGTAACCACGGGGGATGTGGCGATAAATAGAATCGTCAAATCCCCAGTAGTCAGCACGGAGGACGGTGAGACTCACGTAAGCTGCCTGCTGCACGGCCATATCCACTGTGGAACCTACTGCCTCGTAGCGGTGGACAACGCTCCTGTCATCATCCGACAGAATGTAGACGATAGCCTGGTAGTAGGTCTGGTCAAACTCTCGCTGCTGCTCGTAGACCTGGTACTCTGGTGCCCAATGGAACCCCAGATAGGTAACCATGTCCCTCAGCATCTCCGGATAACCGGCGGTGCTCTCACAGCGAGTCATCCGAACCACCTGCGGGAAGAACCTGAGATCCATCTGCAGATGATCGGGGAAGTTTTGATTAGACGCCGGTAGAGAACTGAAGTGGAAAGCAACAACAAGGTTCAACGGACGATAAGGATGTTGAAAAGAACATGATATTGAAGCAACATCGGGAAACACGAGACCAAAAACTCCTGAGGTACTACGGAGAACCCAAAACACGTGAAATCCTAACTTGAAAGTTTAGGTGAGAACAGAAAACAACGTTGCACTTCCTTACCAGAAAAGGGTGGGTGGGTGGGGAAAGAAGAAAAATGGCAGAATTCCTACTCTCACGTTTCATTTTCCTATATAGCTACAAAATAGTTTCTAGACTCAACTGCGACCAGTAAAAAGGGATCCTACAGGTAGACAGGCTCTGATACCATTTGTCGCACCCGGACTTCTAGAGGATACTCACCGTACGAACTGAACAATATTCTGATGGGATTACGGGGCTTTCCGGCACCCGCGTCCTCTTACGAGTAGGCCAACACTTATGTGTGACAACCCATCGCTACTGTTCATCGTCGATGTAAACTATCCTGTAGAAATCAGGACACTACCATTGACGTACTTCATACCATACACACATGGTACGTCAACGGCTTTGAACAAAAGGATGACACAACATGCCTCTACGACACAAAAGATAGAAATAAGTTGCAAATGGCCCTCACTAGGGCAGAGATAGCAAATACAATCATCCATAGGAAACATGTCCCAACATAGCATCATTACATCTCAGCGGAAGCATTCAAAGGGGTCTGAGTACAGACAAAATCCAAATAGGCTTAAGAAGCCGGAAACTGAAATAAAGACGGAGCCCATCCACGATGTCTCGGATCCTGCCCGGGTCCGCTAACTACTCGTCAGCAGCCTCGTCAAACTCCACGTAGTAGCCGTCACCTGGATCCTCGTAATCGTAGTCTGCGGAAACCACAGCCCCAAAGGGGTCAGTACATAGACGTACTGGCAAGCAAGACTCACAGTTCACCAAAGTGTAACCCGTCAACACAAGCACAGATGACTTGGGTTCAACGGAGGGAAAAGGGTATATAAAAGATGCTGCAACTGGCTGCACTAACCAACTACATAGATTCTATCATTTCCAACTATCAGAAAGGAGATAAGATCGAGTGTTGTAACCAACTGACAGATAACTTCAAACAAACCCATCCTGGATCCCGCCCCTTATCTCAAGAAGCAATCCGAGGATAACTCACACAGTTGGATTAAGATGAAACAAGTTATTGTGACAATAATCCTATTACTAGTCAAATTGTAATCATGGGGTGTGAGATTGTGAATCATTAGGTTTAAGTTGTCCTGAGTACTTGTTAGCCAGTACTTTCACCAAGTTAACCATAACCGCGGAAAACACGGCTTCTCGAGAAGATTATCCCTGCAGGGTTGCACCAATTTGGCCGTACACGTATGAATAACCCGCCAGATGGGATGCCTCCCACCAAGCGGGGCACTCAACACAACTCAACTCTTCTTCGCATCAAGCCCAAAGCACCTTGGGCGCACGGCTAATCAAGCCCCGAAGAAAAGGGACCCTCATAGCACTCTAAGACCGTGTCCCCCTATATGCCGACTACGAAAGTTCCACCCTGCGCTGGGCTCGCAAAAACATGCATGCGGCAAATAGAAAGCACGAACTAAATGAGATGATTTGGACGAGATGCGAATCGAATCAAATTGAGGGGGGCGCCCATACTCGCTTCCCACATGCGGGTAGTGCGCTCATCATGGATCAGTAGACAAGACCCTTTTCCTATTAGGGTCGACACTAGCAGGCCTCAAAACCACACAGGGCCTCCTGCTGGTGCCTTATCATCAAATTATTATTAAGTAATATCATTAGCATGATTGATTGATTGATTAAACATCGAGCCCCCAGAACATAATAAAGATATAGTAACTAAAAGTAGCGGGCAACAGACTCGAGCAAAACAACCTAAGCATGCTAGTAGGACACTGGCTCAAACAATAGGGTTGTAGGAGTGGTGGTGAGGCAATATCAGGGTTAAGGGATTCATGTGATAGGTTCGTAACAGAAACAACTACCACTAAGGCTAGCAGAAATAGACAACGGAAAGTATCGGTAACCAGGGTTGAAAGGAACACAATGGTTCATGTGAGTGATAACTTGCCTGCGAACTCAGCAGCCTGGTACTGAGCTAGATCCTCAGAAGGGGTGCTGTAAAGATCGTCTGTCTCAACGTCGTCGTCTATTCGAGAAGAAGCAAACAAACAAAACAGGAATGTAAACCATCATTATCATGGCATTGTGCACAATCAAGATGATGCATGACAAATTAAGGGTTGCATCAAAATAAACTAGCTAACATGATAATACAATTTAGATGGACCCCTATGCTATTTTGAGTGGCATATGGGAAAGGGTCCATAAATTAAGTGGAACAAATGATTTACAAGTAATTATTATGTGAAAGTTGTTAGCATGATGCATGCATGATGGTAACAACAAAATAACAACAAATAACAATAATAGATGCAAATAATAAAAGGGTTTAACAAGTTTTGGAAATTATTTATTAAGTTTAGAAATTTTGGTTACTTAAACATGTCACACACACAATTATTGTTTTCATCAATTTAAAGTGTGCAAAAACAATTAACAAAATTTATATTTGAAAAGAACATCAAATTTTAGTTGGATTACATGTTTCAAATATTGAAATTTGAATTAGGATGAATTTATTATGAATTAAACAATATTAAACAAGTTTTAATTGAATTTAAAACAAGTTTGAATATTATTTGAATTTTATTTGTTCAAACCATAAATTTAAATTCACATTTGAAAAGTTCACACTTTGATAGCTTGAAAACATATTTTGCATGTTCAAAAATATTTTATTTTGAGCAAGTTATGATTTTTATCAAATTTAAATGAATTAAACAAGTATTAAATTATTTAGGCAATTTAAATTATTCAAACAATGAAAAAAAAATTATATTTGAATAGGATATTCAAAATGGTATGAAAAACATATTTTATTTGCCTTATTTGGAATTAGTATGAATTATTTATGAATTGTTGCAAATTACATTTGAATTATTCAAATTTGAATTTTAAATGCATTTGGAGTTTTCAAAACAGGAAACAAAAGTTACCAAAAGGTAGAAAATTGAATTTAGACCAGTGTGGATATTTTATTTCCATTTTTTAGAGTTATAAAATAAAAGTTATAAGCAAAATAAAACTAGGGATCAATCTGTGATTTAATTGGACCTAGACTTGATTACAGAAAGTTTAGAATTCGTTTTATACTTTTTATACGCACAGGGAAGCTACACCAGTCGCTGCCGGGGGGCCCGTGGGCTCACTGTGCTTGCGCAACACATGAGTGACTGACAGGGGGCCCTCCCTGTCAGTACGCAGCCGAAAAAAGATGGGGTTTTAATCCCAGGGAGCCGGGACTCGAACCCGCGTTCTCCGGCTTGCGCGCGCTCGACTGAAACCAGTGCAGCTGGTGCGTGTTTGTTGTCAGGTACAGATGCGCATCCAGGTTATACTTCATCAGTCGCGTTAACTGAAACTTTAGCTGACGCGCAACTGAACCTAGCTGACGGAATCGACGATGCCGGCGGCGAGATCCCGCAGATGTTGCCGTGCTCGTGCTACTGCTGCCGTGCGTGTGCTAGTGTTGGACGCGTGAAAGTGCGCGAGGCGGAGCGGACAGAGAGGAAGGATGAGACGGTGGTTGCTCACCGCGGTTTGGCCGTGGAATCGATTGCTCGGGGTGGCGCGGCCGGCGACGATGGCGTGGACGGCGTCGCAGATCCTGTGGCTCCCCGTGCCCTCGCAGGTGTCCAACGTGTAGAGGAGGAAGAGGCGGCTCGGTTCCAGTAGATGGTTAGGGAGTGGGGAGGCTAGGTGGGCGGCGCCATCGGGAAATTCAGAGGCTCGCCGTCGGCGAGGAAAACAGAGGGTGAGAGGAGCGACTGCGGGGAGAGATTGGCGGCGCGGCGCGGGGAGCGAGGATGGCTAGGGCTAGGGCACCTGCCAGGGGCCTAGGGGGGTACTTATGGAGCCCTAGGGCGGCTCCTGGCCGTCGGCGCGGCCGTACTGTCGCGGTGGCGCGCTGGATGCGCGGCCGTACTTGGGACAGACGGATCGCACGCTTCACGAAGCGGTACGCGCGCGCTAGGCAGGCTGGGCTGCGGGTTAGCTAGCTTAGGTGGGCTGGGTAGCGCTTAGCTGCCGCGCGCGCAGCAGTTTTTCTCCTTTTCTTTTTTCTGTTTTTTTTTTTTTGCTGAAAACAGATTTGGAAGAATTTGATGATTTGTAGGTTAATAAAAATTCCAGAAAAAATTAGGTTAAGCCTTTTAAAACATTAGCAAACAAATGCCAATATTGATTTGCAAAAAGTTGACATTTAAAATGATGTTTGTATTTGAATCCAAATTTGAAAGAATTTAAATATTAAATAAACCTTATTGAAAACAACATTTTTAATAGGGTTACCCCTAAGAATTAATGTGATTAAGGAGTACATTTGTTTGGTGAATCTCATGGATTCAAAAGGGTACTGATTTGAAATACATTTGGTTTGAATTTGAAGTGAATTAGAATTAATTTATTGGATTAATGGTTTGATATTTTATAATTTCCAAATGAGGTGTTGTTGAATTTGAGTTTGAGTTTGAAAACAATTTGGGAATTATTTATTTGAAATAAAAGCACCATTTTATCAAGTGATCCATAATGAGAAGTATGACAACAAATAGATGGTTTTTATTTGTGATTTTTATTTCAAATGTTGTAACAGAGCAAGTATGAAAATAACCATTTGAAATTGTTTGAGTTTGATTATGAAAACAAGATAAATAGATGCAAAACAAATAGTAACAAATGCAAACAAATAATTAAACATGATGACATGATGCAATACTTGAATTAAAACAATAAATCAAGCATTCTAAGGGATATTTTCATACTTGGGATGTTACAATGATGATGATGACGACGATCTTGATGATGCCCGGAGTGATGACGGTGACGATGGCAGTGATTTCCCCTCTCCGGAGAGGAATTTCCCCGGCAGATTTCTCCCTGCAAGAGAGCTTTTCTCCCTCGGGTGTTTTCCGCCCCCGCGGCGGCGGCGGAATAATTCTTCGAAGATGGAATGAGGCTTAGGGTTCCCTGGGGGCCAAGCACGCGAAAAATAACCCCCAGAGGTGGGTCAGGGTGGCCACACCCCTAGGTGGCGCGGCCAGGGGGCGCGCCACCCCTAGGTGTGGGCCCCTGGTGGCCCCCCTCTGGCTCCCCTTCTGGCTGGGTTCCTCCTCTGAACTTTTAGGAACCCTCGGATGCCCCCTTCTTTTTCTGATCTTCTGAAATATGGTATCTCGACGGTGCTTTTTCAATCAGATTTCTGGTCCCGGCGTTTATTCTCCAAAAATTATAAAACATGCAAAATAAAATAAAATAACATAAGGGATGCATCATAACATGAAATATGTCGATGAATAACAGAAAATTATGATATAAAATAGTGATGCAAAATGGACGTATCACACACCTATTGCTCCACCTGCTCGTACTGCTGATTTTTATGAGATAAGGCCTTCCCTATTAAATATTTTTACGAGGGAGCAATTTTCTGGTGTTAGTACCGATGATGCTGGTGGCCATATAAATAATTTTGTTGAACTATGTGATATGAAAAAATATAAAGATGTAGATGGAGATATTATTAAACTAAAATTGTTTCATTTCTCTTTGAGAGGAAGAGCTAAAGAATGGTTGCTATCTTTGCAGAGAAATAGTATTGATTCTTGGACTAAGTGTAAAGATGCTTTCATTGGAAAATATTATCCTCCTGCTAAGATTATATCTTTAAGAAGTAGCATTATGAATTTTATGCAACTTGATAATGAGCATGTTGCTAAACCTTAGGAAATAATGAAATCTTTGGTAAAGAATTGTTCCACTCATGGACTGACTACTTGGATGATCATCCAAACCTTTTATGCGGGTCTGAATTTTTATTCAAGAAACCTTCTAGATTTAGCTACTGGAGGAACCTTTATGTCCATGACTTTGGGGGCAGCAACAAAGCTTCTTGATGATATGATGGTAAATTCTTCTGAATGGCACACTGAGAGAGCTCCACCAGGTAAGAAGCTAAATTATGTTGAAGAAACATCTTCTTTGATTGATAGGCTTGATGCTATTATGTCTATGCTTGTTAATGTCCATGGTCCTATTGATCCAAAAAAATGTTCCTTTAGCCTCTTTGGTTTCTCAAGAAGATCATGTTTATGTGAACTTCATTAAAAATAATAATTTCAACAACAATGCTTATAGGAATAATTTTGGTAGAAATAATTATAGGCCATATCCTTCTAATAATGGTAATGGTTATGCCAACTCTTATTGTAATTACTACAACAACAATAAAAGTGTACCCTCTGATCTTGAAAACATGCTTAAGAATTTTATTAGTACACAAACTGCTTTTAATAAATCTGTTAAGGAAAAGTTTGGCAAAATTGATGTTCTTACTTCTAAAGTTGATAGCCTTGCTCTTAATGTTGATTTTCTCAAACTACAGGTTATGCCTCATGATGTTAAAGAAAGCAAAACTTTTAATTTCATTCAAATTCAAATTGATGACAATGTTAGGATGTTAGCAGAATTGCATGCTAGATGGGAAGAGAAGATGCAATGGCTAGAATGGATAATATAGCTAATGTTTGTACCATTACCACCACTAGTAAAAGTAAAGCTTATCATGCTAGTGAACCTTCTACTATTAATTGTAAAGTAATTTGTGTTGGCATTTTTGCTGTTAAACGTTGAAAACTGCATGAAACTACTACAACTGTTCCTAATAAAAGTGCTAATTTTTTTCAAAATATGGGAGACAATGGTCCCATTACATTTGATAAAAATGATCTTGACTTTGATGATTGCAACATATCTGAAGTGATTATGTTCCTACAAAATCTTTCTAGTTGTCCTAATGCTAGTTCTATGAATATGGCTTTTACAGAACATATTACAAATGCTCTCATACAAATTAGAGAAGATGAATTAAGATGTGGAGCCTCTATCCCTAGGAAGTTAGATGATGGTTGGGAACCCATAATTAAAATTAAGGTGAATGATTTTGATTATAATGCTCTATGTGATCTTGTTGCTAGTATCTCTATTATGCTTAAGAAACTTTATGATATGCTTGATTTGCCACCTTTGGAGCACTGTTATTTGGATATTCGTCTTATTCACAATGTTAGAAAGAAACCTTTGGGGAGAGTTTATGATCTTATTATTATGGTTAATAATAACCTTGTACCTGTTGATTTTTTTGTTATGAATATTGAATGCAATGCTTCTTGTCCTATTGTTTTGGGAAGAACTTTTCTTAGAACTGTTAGTGTTGTTATTGATATGAAAGAGGGGAATATTAAATATCAGTTCCCACTCAAGAAAGGTATGGAAAACTTTCCTAGGAAGAGAATGAAGTTGAATTTTGATTCTATTATTTGAACAAGTTACAATTTGGACGCTTCTTCATTTGAAAACACTCGATTCTATTTTTCTAGGCCTAGCTAAAAGACATTAAAGAAAAGCACTTCTTGGGAGATAACCCGTGGTTTTATTTTTTGCTTTGTTTTTCTCTGTTTTCTTTGAGTCAAGGTGTTGTATACTTCTGTAGCAACTCCTTTGTATCTTTATTTTCATGTATTAGTTTTGCCAAGTAAAGTTTCTAGCGAAAGTTGGTGTTGTTTTAGATTTCTCGCAGGAAACTGATTTACGTTGTGCACCGTAAACAATCGCATAATTCACAGAAAGATCAAAATGACCTGAAACTTTTTTTTGATTATTCCGCAGCTAATTTCGAAAGTTTTTCGTTCTTTACGTTTTTTTATTTGAGCAACGTAAGTGCCCCGAAAAAATTCGTCTTTACAGACTATTCTGGTTTTAACAGATTGTGCCTTTTTACTTGCATTCTCTCTTTTACTATGTTGAGTGGATTTATTTGATTCACAAAACATCAGTGGCTGTATCTAATATATAAAAATTATTAATAATGCTTGTGTCCATGCAGAACATGTGAATTTTTAATTGTCCACTAACCCCCTAATGTGAATTACATTGAGTGTGGTGTGAAGGAAGTTTTCAAGTGTCAAGAGAAGATGGTGATATAATGTGATCAAGAAGAGTGCAAAGAAAAAGCTTGGGATGTCCCCCGTTGTTTATCCCAGCAAATTCTAAGAAGACTCAAGCTTCTAAGCTTGGGGATTCCCCAGGCATCCCCTTCTTCATCAACAATTTATCATGTCACTTCTAGTGAAACTATATTTTTATTAGGTCACATCATATGAATTTTACTTGGGGAGTCTGTTTGTTTTCTTTTGTTTTCCTTGCTAAAATAATATTGTTGGAACCTAGAATTCTTTGTGTGGGAGAGAGACACGCTCCGATCTTTCATATGAATACTCGTTATGGTCATATTATTAGTTTTTCTTCTAGCTGCTGCAAATCCCTTTTAGCTCCCGTTTTTATGCATATCTTATTCAGAGTTGTTAGTTCTAGTAGACTTATGTTAGTACTCTCTTGTTTCATTTATATATCTCTTGGAGAGTATTTGTTTAGTATAAAATGCTTGGTATTGGAAACCACTAGTACTATTTTTGTGCTTATAACGGTGCAAATAGAAGCTTGTATAGACTGTGGCTAGACTTTTTCATCTCATGCTAGATGTTATTTTAATTATATGATTAGTAGTTTTTATTGTAGCATGACTTGTCTCAAATAGATGAGAGTGCCTAATGTGCCATTGAAAGAATCATGAGCTGTTTTTCATATTGAAGCATGAATTTGTGGTGTTCACCTTCGAATGCTTTATTTGGTTGACTTAGCGCATGCTTACACCATGTTTATGACTACAAACCAGTCACTTATAACATCTATGATCATTTAGTGTTTGACTTGTAATACCCTTTATGCTTTGATTAATAATGTTTTTGTCGCTATGCATGATTATGGCCATTATTGCTCCCTTGATTTGTCGCTCTCAGTCTTTTGCTAGCCTCCACCTGTACTGAGTATGAGATCTACTCGTGCATACAACTCCCCCAAAACCAAAGTTTGCCAAATGTGTCGACCATACGTACCTACATGTGGCATTGAACCGCCACTCCAAGTAAATTTCTCATGTGCTACCTTTAAAACTTTGAAAATTATTCCTGTTTTGTGCCCTTGTTTTAGCTCATGAGGACACAAATAGAGAATCTTTATCTCACTTGTTGATTGGACTTTACACACATGGAATAGTGGCTTCATCCGGTTATCCAAATGATAGAAGAACTAGCAGCGGGGTGCCCGGCCCCAAAATTGGTTACTATTAAATTATCTTCACTATTTTGCCCCTGATTTATCAGTCAAAGCATAATTGTGTAAACAAAAGAGAAAGAGGAATGACCTTCTGACCCCAGTTGCGTCCTTCAATGGGAGCCTCTCTTGTGAAGTCTAGTTGGCTTGTGACGTACTGTATTTTATGTTTACCATTTGTTGACATAAGCATACACCTCTCTAAATAAAGTTTTCAATACCTCTGTTTAATAAAATAAAAAGCTCTAGCACATGAATTAATCCATGCTTCCCTCTGCGAAGGGCCTTTCTTTTACTTTTATGTTGAGTCTCCATCTTGTAACTTTATGCACAGCTGAGAGAGCGTAGTTTCCATTCTGAGTTTAATGTGCATTGGTCCTTGATGCATGTAAAATGCACAGATGATTTTTGCATATTTTCACATGGTTTTCTATTACATATTGCATCATATAAGGGTATAATTCAATGTTTTATAGTATTTTGGGGTTAAATTACAAAGTCCCCCAACTTTTATGGAATTAACCCTGCCTGTCAGAAACCCCGTTTTCTATATTTTTGACATTTCAGGGGGCAAACTTCCGCGAAATCACCTGAAAATCTGCGGGAGTCATTTTTTTGGAAGGAGAAGACTTGCGGGTGAAGGATCCACGAGAATTGGGAAAGGAGGCCCAAAAGAGGACCCCTTTTGGCCCCTGTGGCCCCAATTCCTTCCATCTTCGACTTACCGACTCCGTCTTGACCTAAAACCGACAATAAAAAGGGTCCCCCGTACCCTTACGGAGGAGAGCGCTGCCGAAACACCGAAACACCGAAACAGAGACCAGAAGTTCCAGATTGGAGGGGGAAAACTCCGGCGGGGCGCCGCCGGTGTGATCTCCTACCCCTCCAACGTCATCTCCATCGACATCTCCATGAAGAGGGAGTAGTCCACCCCAGGGCTATGGGTTTGTGGAAGTAGCACTTGTATCTCTCTCTCTCTATGTGCTTCACTAATTAGATCCGTATGAGCTGCCTCACATGATTACGGGCACCGTTGTAATTCCTATGTGGTGGATCTTTTCTATGAGTTATTGAATCTGAGATTGCAATTGTTTCTCTTGAGTTATTTGAGTATATGTATCTTATGTACCCCGTTCTTATTTGCTAGCTTTGATCAATCTAGTTCTTGAGAGCGTGTGTGGGGTGATGGGTGCATTAGTTGGAGTAACGGGGGGTGGCTAGTGTTGTGAAAGTGACAGAAGTTCAGCGATCCACTTAGGTTTTGTTAAACCTTTCTTAGTTACCTCACTAGAGATAAAAAGGAGTACCTTGTTACCGGGGATTTGAAGTGACACTAATCAATCTCCATGACTAGATCTAGCAAGTTCTTACTTCAACTTCATGTCACATTGCTTAAAGCTATACTCTTGTTTTTTCTTAATTATCGAGGTGTTATGATTTATTTCGCATCTTGGTGGAGTATAAGAGGGATCAATATGACCGTAGAGATCTCTACGCTAGGACGTGATGCCCATATGAAAGTACTCAATGTTAAACATGTTATTGTAATCTCACATGTAATTCTTTATGTCCACCGTCTACCACTTTATTTGAGAGAATGCAAGTGTGAAACCATGAACCCCGGTCCTATTTTAAATATAAGAAAACACTCTAGTTACTTTGCTGCAATTTACTTTACTTGCACTTTACTTTACTTGCATCTCCAATTCGAATTTACATTATCTCCATCACCACTTGCATCACAGAAATACAAAAACAATCCATTGCATATTTATTTTCTCATTTGCATTTAGTAGTAGATTTAATTATTGCACATTTACTTTTAGTTTTGCATTGCAATTTAGAAGTCTCACACCTTGTGCTTGACAACCACTTGGTGAGGTTGAGGGCACAAAATTCTCTACTTGTTTGCAGGATCCTGGAGGAAGCTTGGAAGACAACTGCTGAAATACTGGATCCCCAAGAGTTCGATATAAACCCTCGAGTCACCCTCGTGGGGAAGAAGGCTTGCCACTAGCTACACACTCTGCACTTGGAGTCTCAACCTAGCCATCAAGCGTTTTTCTAGCGCCGTTGCCGGGGAGCCATAGGTGAAGGAGTTGTCCAAGGGAGCTCACAAGAAGTCTTCATCACCAACAAGGTGTGCAAACACCTAAGCTTGGGGAGGTTGCACCTACGTGAGTACCGTCCTTTCTATCTCCACCTTCTTTCAAGTAGATTGTTTTGTTTCTTGTCTTGTTTTTGTTTTGTTTTTGTTCTTGTTTTTTGTTTTGTCTTGCATATTTTATTTTAGTTTTGCATTTAGTTATCTATTTTATTTTAGTATTTCGAATTTGCTTAGTTAATTTACTTTTGTTTTGCATAAAAAATTAAAAACTACATAAAAACTGTTAAAATGGGTGATAGAACTAAATTAAGTGACTACACAAATACACCCAATGACCAATTCATTGCTAGGCCAATTACTACACCTGAAATACAAGCTGAAAGCTATGAAGTAAGTCCTAATTTATTGAATTTAATTACTAGAGAGCAATTTGGTGGTAGTACTATGGAGGATGCCTCTATGCATCTTCATGATTTCATGGAAATATGTGATATGCAAAAATTTAAAAATGTGGAAAGTAGTGTTTTAAAACTGAAATTATTTCCTTTTTCACTTAAAGGAAAGGCTAAAGAATGGTTACTTTCACAACCTACAGCTAGTATAAAGTCTTGGGATGATTTAAAAGAAGCTTTCATTAAGAAATATTATCCTCCCGTTAAAATTTTGCAAAATAGGAATAATATCCTCTCATTTAGGCAAAATAATAATGAACATGTATCCATGACATGGGATAGAATTAAATTAATGATTAGAACATGCCCATCACATGGAGTAAATGAATGGACCATACTACACTCTTTTTATAATGGTCTAAACTACATGTCTAGAAATATACTTGATTCTGCTGTTGGAGGTGCCTTTATGAGTAAAACTGTAGGGGAGGCTAAGAGCATATTAGAAAGCATATTGCAAAATTATAGTCAATGGAATACTGAAAGAGAACCCAATCCCACTAAGAAAATAAACTCAATTGAAGAAACCAATGATTTATCTTCTAAAATGGACACTATTCTTGCTTTTATTAATAAACAAAATATGGAGAATGTGCCTTTGCAGGAGCTAGTTGGTAGTAATTCTGAAAGTGTGGATGTTAATTTTGTTAGGAACTATGGTAGCAATGGTTTTGGTAATGCTTACAATTCATATAGTAAACCTCCTTATGTGCCAAATAAACCTTTTGTTCCATATCCTAATGCTAATGAAAATAAGTGGAAGCCTTCTAGTGAAATTTCTGAATCTAATAAATTGCTTATGGAACAAGTTGCTAGTCACAATGCTATGATACATGAGTTAAATAAGTCTATTGCATCTATACCTGGGCATGGGCAGCCCGGCCCGGCCCGAAATTCCCGGGCCTAGGCCCGACGGGCTTTTCCATGGGACGGGCCTGGGCCTCAGTTTTTAGGCCCGATGCATGTCCAGGTCGGGCTTGGGATTTGATTTTTGGTGTTTTAACGAAGAGGCCCGGCCCGAGGCCCGAAAGCCCGACGTTTTTCCCTCCCACGGGCCGGGCTTGGGCACGGAAACTAGGCCCGACTGTCGGGCCGGGCCTGTGCCTTGGGTTTGTGCTGCGGGCTTTTTTAGGCCCGGCCTGAAGCCCGGCCCGACCCGAGATATGGCCAGGTATAATTTCATGATATTAAAGGATTGCAACTTCAATCTTCGAATTTAGATAAAGCATTGTCAAAATTAGCTGATAATCAAGCAACTCTATTAAGCATGTCAGCAGGAAAGCCACAAGCACAACCTAGTGTAGGAATGAATTCTATTACTATTGGTGCTCCTATTATTTAAAATATTGATCATATTGCTGAGAATACAAGTGAGCATGCCCCTACTAGCTTAGAAGAAACTTTGAATGAAATAGTGAAGTACCCTGAATATTTAGTTCCATATATGTCTTATCTTGCTAGCAAAGATGAAATTAGTCCTCATGAATCAAGCATGCTAGCTAAATTAGAGAGTAAAGTAGAGGAAATTATGATGCTTACTGAAATTAAGGATCCATTGCTTGATTTAGAAAAAAGTAGCTTGCAAGAACTTATTGCTACTCTACAAAAATTTGCTAGTGATCCCACTAGAAATGTTAATCAGCCTGGCTTTGGATCTTATATTGCTAATCATGTCTTGCAAGAAAAAATTGCTAGGTACAAGAATGAGGCCATTATACCTCCTAAGCTTGGGGATGCATGGATCCCCAAGGTGCTAGTTTCAATTGGAAAAGAAATTCACCATGCTATGTTAGATCTAGGTTCTAGTGAATCGGTACTCTCTAAAGAATTATATGAATTGCTAGAACTAGAAAATTTAGAGAAGTGCTCAAGTGAATTTTTCCTTGCTGATAACTCTACTAAACATTCTGTAGGACAAGTAAAAGATGTTATGATTGAATTGCACCACGATCGCTTCTGCCACCTCTCTGAATTCCCACCGGCGAGAAGCTCTCTGAAACCCCGACCACCGTCTCAGCCATGGCCCTCCTCCACCCTACCTGAACCCCGAGCTTGTTTCCCCTCACCCTCTACAGCTACGACATCCACTCGGCCGCGGTAAGCCTCTGAATCGACGCCGCGTTCCTCAACGCCTCCGGCCACCGTACCGCCATCGTTGAACCCATGATCGCCATCATCGCTGCAGGGACAATCGTCGTGTTCTGATCGCGGGAAACAACCCGCCGTTACCCCCTCGATCTTCTGGACACCGCCGCCAAGCACGCCAACGACCGGATCCCCGCCACCATCATCGTCACCGCCGCGGCAATCGCCTCCGTCGTCGAGCTCGACCGCGGCGAAAACCCCACGGTGACCATCGTTTACCCCTCCTCCTCTCTGTATTTGCTCGCAGCACTCGCTCGCACCCCATCTGCACACTCACACATCCACCAGTTCGAGCACGGCCACCGCTCGCCGCCGGTGACATCTCCTCTGACAAAGTTCAGTCGTTTGTTTCGTCAGTGAAGTTCAGTATCTCGCTTAGTAACAATATCCTCCCTGCGTATCTGAACCTGACAACGAACGCGCACAGCCCAGCTGGTTCAGGCACAACGCACGCGAGGGCGAGGTGCTGGGTTCGATCCCTGGCACCCTGGGATAAAATCCCACACTTTTTTCCACCCCCGCTGACAGGGAGGGCCCCCTGTCAGCCTCTCGCTTGCCACGCAAGCACAGCAATCCCCAGGCCCACGCTGCAGTGACAGTGGCTAAGTGCCTGTGTGGTGCAAAAATATTTAACACGTTTCTGTTTTAAAATTCTATTTCTTTTAATTTGCAGAATTAAACCCTAAAACTAAAACTTGAATAACTTTTAATCTATAAATCCAATAAATAAAAGTTATATATGTTTTCTGTTCCAAATTAAATGATCTTTCCAAATAATCTATTTGTGTACTGTTTTACAAATTCCAAATGCATTTAAAATTCAAATTTGAATAATTCAAATGTAAATTTCTAAATTCCATAACTAATTCATTATTAATCCAATAAATGCAAATAAAATATGTTTTCCATACCATTTCAACTCACCTTTTCAAATATTAATTTTGTTTCATGTTTTGAATAATTAAAATTGCCTAAACAATTTAAATCTTGTTTAATTCAATTAAATTTGATAAAATCATAACTTGCTCAATATAAAATATTTTTGAACATGCAAAATATGTTTTCAAACCATCAAAGTGTGAACTTTTCAAATGTGAATTTGAAATTATGTTTTGAATAAATAAAATTCAAATAAAATTCAAATTTGTTTTAAATTCATTTAAAACTTGTTTAATATTGTTTAAGTCATAATAAATTCATACTAACTCCTATTTCAAAATTTGAAACATGTAATCCAACTAAAATTTGATGTTCTTTTCAAATATAATTTTTGTTAATTGTTTTGCCCACTTTAACTTGTTGAAAACAACAATTGTTTGTGTGACATGTTTAAGTAACCAAACTTTCCAAACTTAACCAATATTTTTCCAAACTTGTTTTATTCTTTTACCACTTGCATCTATTGTTGTTATTTTGTTATTATCATCATGCATGCATCATGCTAACAACTTTCACATAATAATTAATTGTAAATCATTTGTTCCATTTAATTCATGGACCCTTTTCCCATTTGCAACTCAAAATTGTATAGGGGTCCATCTTAATTGTGTTACCATGTCACTTAGTCTATTTTGATGCATCTATTAAATTGACATGCATCATCCCATGATTGTGCACTATGCCATGATAATGATTGTTTATATTTCTGTCTTGTTTGTTTGTTTCTTCTCGAATAGACGACGACGTTGAGACAGACGATCTTTACAGCACCCCTTCTGAGGATCTAGCTCAGTACCCGGCTGCTGAGTTTGCAGGTAAGTTATCACTCACGTGAACCATTGTGTTCCTTTCAACCCTGGTTACCGATACTTTCCGTTGTCTATTTCTGCTAGCCTTAGTGGTAGTTGTTTCTGTTACGAACCTATCACATGAATCCTTTAACCATGATATTGCCTCACCACCACTCCTACAACCCTATTGATTGAGCCAGTGTCTTACTAGCATGCTTAGGTTGTCTTGCTCGAGTCTGTTACCCGTTACTTTCTGTTACTATTTCTATTATGTTCTGGGGGCTCGATGTTTAATCAATCAATCATGCTAATGTTATTACTTAATTTGATGATAAGGCACCGGCAGGAGGCCCTGTGTGGTTTTGAGGCCTGCTAGTGTCGACCCTAATAGGAAAAGGGTCTTGTCTACTGATCCATGATGAGCGCACTACCCGCATATGGGAAGCGAGTATGGGCGCCCCCCTCAATTTGATTCGATTCGCATCTCGTCCAAATCATCTCATTTAGTTCGTGTTTTCCATTTGCCGCATGCATGTTTTTGCGAGCCCAGCGCAGGGTGGAACTTTTGTAGTCGGCATATAGGGGGACACGGTCTTAGAGTGCTATGAGGGTCCCTTTTCTTCGGGGCTTGATTAGCCGTGCGCCCAAGGTGCTTTGGGCTTGATGCGAAGAAGAGTTGAGTTGTGTTGAGTGCCCCGCTTGGTGGGAGGCATCCCATCTGGCGGGTTATTCATACGTGTACGACCAAATTGGTGCAACCCTGCAGGGATAATCTTCTCGAGAAGCCGTGTTTTCCGCGGTTATGGTTAACTTGGTGAAAGTACTGGCTAACAAGTACTCAGGACAACTTAAACCTAATGATTCACAATCTCACACCCCATGATTAACAACTTCACTAGTAATAGGATTATTGTCACAATAACTTGATTCATATTTAAGCCAACTGTGTGAGTTATCCTCGGATTGCTTCTTCGGATAAGGGGCGAGATCCAGGATGGGTTTGTTTGAAGTTATCTTTCAGTTGGTTACAATCCTCGATCTTATCTCCTTTCTGTTAGTCTGAAGTGGTAGAATCTCTGTAGTTGGTTAGCGCAGCCAGTTGCAGCATCTGTTATATCCCCCTCCTTCCGTTGAACCCAAGTCATCTGTACTTGGTGTTGACGGGTTACACTTTGGTGAACTGTGAGTCTTGCTTGCCAGTACGTCTATGTACTGACCCCTTTGGGGCTGTGGTTTCCGCAGACTACGCTTACGAGGATCCAGGTGACGGCTACTACGTGGAGTTTGACGAGGCTGCTGACGAGTAGTTAGCGGACCCGGGCAAAATCCGAGACATCGTGGATGGGCTCCGTCTTTATTTCAGTTTCCGGCTTCTTAAGCCTATTTGGATTTGTCTATACTCAGACCCCTTTGAATGCTTCCACTGAGATGTAATGATGTTATGTTGGGACATGTGTCCTCTGGATGATTGTATTTGCTACCTCTGCCCTAGTGAGGGCCATTTGCAACTTATTTCAATCTTTTGTGTCTTAGAGGCATGTTGTGTTATCATTTTGTTCAAAGCCATTGACGTACCATGTGTGTATGGTATGAAGTACGTCAATGGTAGTGTCCTGATTTCTACGGGATAGTTTACATCGACGGTGAACAGTAGCGATGGGTTGTCACACATAAGTGTTGGCCTACTCGTAAGAGGACGCGGGTGCCGGTAAGCCCCGTAATCCCATCAGAATACTGTTCAGTTCGTACGGTGAGTATCCTCTAGAAGTCCGGGTGCGACAACCTACTCAAGGACGAGTAGGAACTAAGCTTGGGGATGTTGATACGTCATAAACGTATCATTAATTTCTGATGTTCCATGTTGTTTTGTTATTATTTCCCACATGTTTTCTATAGACTTTATGCCATTTTTATCGATTTTCCAGACTAACCTATTGACAAGGTGCCACAGAGCCAGTTCCCTGTTTTCTGCTATTTTAAGTTTCAGAAAAGTTGTTCTGCAAATATTCTCGGAATTGGAAAATTCGAAGCCCAGTAGTCTTAGAAATCCCGGAGGTTCCACGGAGTTCTGAAGATACCGGAGGGGGGCCTCAGGGGGCCCACACCATAGGGTGGCACGGCCCCCTTGCCGCGCGAGGGGGTGTTGTGGGGCCCCTGAGCCTCCACCACCTCTTCCCTTTCGCCTATATAACCCTCCCAAGACGTAAACCCTGAAGAGATCCCACTTTTCCCGAGAAACACCCGAGGCCGCCGTCACCATCATCCCGAGATCGAGAGGGCTGTGGAGCTCTCCCCGGCACCCTGACGGAGGGGGAAATCATCACCGGAGGGGTCTACACCACCATGCCCTCCTCCGAGGTGATGTGTGAGTAGTTCATCCCTAGACTGCGGGTCCATATCAGTAGCTAGATGGTTGTTCTCTCCACTTTGTGCCTCATGTTTAGATCTTGTGAGCTGCCTAACATGATCAAGATCATCTTTATGTAATGCTACATGTTGTGTTTGCTGGGATCTAATGAATGTTGAATGTTATGTCTTCTGATTATCAATCTATCATGTTATCTTCATGTTTATGTTATTTAAGATCTTGCATGCTCTCCGTTGTTAGTAGATACTCTGGCCAAGTAGATACTAGTAACTCCAAGAGGGAGTATTTATGCTCGATAGTGGGTTCATGACACCTTTTCATCTGTGCTCGAGTGACAGAAATGTGATGCATGGAGGATGTGTTGTTGCCATTAGGGAGAAAACAAAAATGCTTTGTCTAAGGATGATGTTATTGTTTACATTACACACTTTGCTTATAGCGATTATCTGTTGCTTACAACTTAATACCCAACGTTTGTTCGAATGATATTCGGAGGGTGGATTTTTAGTCATAGATGCAGTTGGATAACGGTATATGTATCTTGTTGTAATGCCTGCATGAATCACATAGTAATATTTATGTATTGCATATGCACTACTGTAGCGTTCCCACATTTAAATAATGTAAGAACATATGTGTTAGTGTGCTAGTCCCTGGATCAAATGCTAGCACCACAGTACAAAATAAAATATCATGCAAATGCATCAATTTCTATTACATCGTATGATCCATCCTTTACAAAATAGTATAACAACCTGCATAGTCTTATAAGACTAGCAAAAAAAAAGAAATCCAGCGGAAAACATAATACAACATTGAGCCCACCTTCTTCATGTGCCACAGGCAAACATGTTGGCGATAGTCTCGAGATCCTAAACGAAATCCTCACTCGTCTTCAGAAACATCTGCAATATGGAATATGCAGCCACAAGGGAGTCAATACAATTTAATGTATTGGCAAGTAACACTATGGTGGATATAAATGGTAAGACTAATACTACATGCTTATTTGGCTGAGTGGAGTTTAGGCTAAGTTTGCATAAAGCCAGTTTTGTCCTATCTCTTTTGTAAAACAAACTTTTCTTTTCAAAGGGGTGGCAACATTAGATTAAGATCCAAGCACCACAATACTCTTCACTTGGTCAAAATTTTACTTATTGAAATTGGTGATGAGATTCTTCCGTCAATGCTTGTCCAGCTGCTCATAGTTGTCCATAACCGGGGACACGACTAAGATCTTAGTTTGTTGACTCTGCAGAGCTTGTGCACTTTCACCCTTTGTCTTCAATTAGCCCAAAAACCCTATACACCCGGAGTGCATCATGGAAAGGAGAGAATTGAGACGATATCTTTCAGAAGAAGAAGTCCAAACCCACCGGCAAGACCGTTCCACCTATAATTTTGCTACATCTGTTAGTCAAGCATGGGCTGAACTCTCACAACTTAGTTGATCAAGACAGATCCCATATGTCAAAAGGCTACACGGGAAGCTACTAGACTTAGAGGGACTTATTAATCTCTTTGTTCCTGGGTGGCCATCCGCAAGTGAAAACCTCAAGTGGAATAACCCTTAGATAAGGGCCCTGAGGCAACACTCAACATAAACCATTCTTACCACTTCCACCCAGGTGGTTTATTTATTAGTTATACTTAGAATTTTTCCTCAACATCTAGTAAAATAATTTGTAACATTTCATAGCATCTACTAAGTTCTAAGGCTATCAAAATAACAAGGGTAAAAGAGATGGCTACACACTACTAGGATAATAGCATAGCATAACATAACTTAGTAAAATTTCCTATCATGCATACTACTCAAAAATCAACTAATGCATATAGAAATTAATGGGTAGTTGCTGGTGTGTTACTTGCCTTGTTGAAGTTGGTGAAGAAATCACACTCTTCACAAAAGATCGTTGCTCTCCGTACAATCTATTCATTCAAAACACAATAACAAAATAAACAAACATGCTAGCAAGCAAACAAACAAGTGAAAAGAACATACAAAATAACATAGCCAAAGAAGTTTAACTTAGTTGACTAGGAAAAAGTTCTAGGTTCAACTAACTTCATAATAATGGATATAACAAGATAAAGTCTTGGGATTTTCCATTTGGGTCAAGGGTTGGACAAAAACAACTTGTTATTCTTCAACTTGTGTGGATGGCTCCAAGTCTTCATATGTTTGTCTTCTTGAAGATCATCTTCATGCTTCTATTATAGTCTTGTTACTTGGATGGATTCTTCTCTTGGTCTTGATAAATTCTTCATGTTCCTTCTCACTAGTTGTTCCAAGGTAGTATGGGCACAAAATATCACTAAGTCCATTTGGAAAGAAAGGAAATAAGAAAGGTAGAAAGAGAGAGGAACATGTTTTCTTCTGAATTTCTTCACACTTGTACTTCTTGAGTTGCTTCTAGGTGCTGTGGAGTCTAAGTCTTCTCTTCAAAACTTCTTCATTGATCTTCCTTGTATCTCTTCATGTTGCCACCAAGTTGAAGATGGAGTTCCTTCTTGTGGTTGAGTCTTGTCTTCCATTTTGCTAACTTGATGGATTCTTGAAGCGAGAATAGGGGAATGGAGAAGTAGATAGAAAACTATGGTACTAGTGTTTGAGGTTCACTAATATGGTATACATATACTATGGACTTGGTCTTGGCTCCAAAAATGGCCACAACAAACAATGGTAGAAAAATAGAAACAAAATCTAAGGCATGATAAACTAGTGGTTCACTATGATGGATTTTTGGTCCATAACACATGGTCATGGTTCAAGGTTGTCCAAAAGGCTTAGGTACTGACTTATCTGATTCAAGGTTACCAAAAGGAGCAATTTTGTATAAGGGAACATATTCTAATTATCTATAGAATAAAATCTATGTCAAAAATACTCAAATAGACAACTAAATTCTAAATTCAATTTTAGTTTGATCATAAATTATTTTGGGACAGAGGATATGAAAATACACATCCTAAGGTTTCCAAATATATTTTATTTGCAATTTTTGGATTTGTAGACTTTGAATTATACCAAAATTCATCAAACAAGCATATTTAAATTTGAACCAATTTAAGTTTGTCAATATTGAATTTGAAAAAGTGCTAACAGATTCTACACATTATGGGGATTGCAAAAAGTCTAAGTTTATCATATTTGGCCAAGTGGTTAAAACGTTATGATGGTTCAAAGTTCTAGGGGCTAAACTGCAAAATTATAATTCTATTTTCTATTCGGAATTAAATCCGGAGAGAGGCTGGGCTGAAAACGGCTATCTGCTGCGCAGTGCGACGGATAAGGGGTGGGCCTGGGCCGGCTACGGGCTGCATCGAGCGACGAATAATATCATAACGCCCATGCTGACGCGGCGCTCTCTGACTGGCCCGTACCGCTTCATTAGGGGGATCTAATCCTAGCCCTACGATACAGATCCAACGGAGCAGATTTAAAACGGGGGGTGTTAGGGTTACCTCCTGCCGGGATTTTGTCGCCGGCGATGGCGGGGACGGCGGCGCGGCTCGGTTGTAGACGGCGGCGACGCTACGGGGGTCGCCGGGTTCGAGGAGACCACAGAGGGGCTCAACGGTGCACGGCGGATCGATTGGTGTTGACGGCGTGGACTCCCGCGTCGGGGCTTGCCCCCGTGATGCAGATGGAGTTCGTCGGGGCTCCGGTGAGCTTCGGGTGAGCTCGAAGGCAATGATCCCTGCGGTAAAAAAAATTGAGACAACTCTCAGGAGGTGCGCGGGATCACGGGGAATCGACAGAGAGAAAAATGGGGCGGCGTCACCTCGGGTTTTCGTCGGAAATATCTACCGGACGGCGAAGGAAGCAGCGAGCTCCATCGAGATATTGCCAGGGCCTCGGGGCGCAAACCGATGGGGTTCCAGGGGGATAAAAGAGAGGAGAGGCAGGGCTATAAGGGAGTGGAAATGGGGAAATGAATCCGATCTTAAATCCCGCGAATTGAAGGCATTGAAATCGGCAGTTTCTTCGCCATTACACAGATTGAAGATGATGACGTCATGATGACATTATCAGTGATTTTTCTTTTCTTTTTAATTTTCTGTTTTCTCATTTATTTTATATCTTCTGTTTTAAATATCCAAATAATACCAAATAAATTTCTAAAATCTTGTAATTCCAATAACTTTCAACCAAAAATAGTTTTATTAACTTTTCAACACATTTCAAATTTTGAATTTTGAAAATTGAATAAATCCCTAATAGTGAATTAATCTTATTTCCAAAATATAAATTAATAAAATGTAAAACTTAGTCAAATAAAATTTCAGTGACATTCTATAAGTGAAATATTATTTTTGAAAATCATTACTACTTATTTTCCTATTTTATATTTTTAAGATATAAGTGATTTATTAATAGCAACTTAATGCCATTTTTTTAAATAGAAAACTAATAATTATTAAAGTGGATTCAAAATTTAGAATAAAACCACAAGTCATAAAATTGTTTTGAATGTCCTCTTTGATGTTATTTTCAAAGCAATGCATTTTATTTTCACAACTTTATGTTTAAAAATTGGAATAACAACTAAAAGTTATTATTAAAATATTTTATTCTCACCAATTATTTTTTTAGGCTTAGAACTTTATTAAGGGTTATAAATCTTTTGATTTTTGTTTCCATATACTATTTTCAAAGTAATATTTGAGTTGGAAACATTTTATATAATGGAGTTTGCTAAGGAGAAACTATCACTTTGAATTATGAAGACTTAGTTGAAGGAGGTTTTTGGATTATGAAAAATAGAGGCATTAATGGATTTTTAATTTATATAACATTGGAATAACAATATTATTTCCTTTGTGTCTGGGTTTTTTTTTTTTGGTGGATTGCTTTAATAGAAAACAAAAAGTTTCAAATTTTTGTGATTTATGCACTTTCCAAAAATCAGGGATGTTACAGACTACCACCCTTAAAAGAAATCTCGTCCCGAGATTTGGGAAGGTTCGAAAGAAAGATAGGTCTGGGTGATTGGTTTCCAGAACAACTGGGGGCTACCACCCTTAAAATAAACTTTTGTGGATAGTCTATTTTCATTAGATTGGAGTGTAGATGTATTCCAGATTGGCTTGAGTAGAACTTTCTTTCGCGTTAGAGCTGTAGACCAACATAGGCATGTTGAACTACCTTTGACACTGAGGGGTCACTCTTTGGGTCAAACAAAGGACCAAGTTGAGAGGATTTCACAACAACATATCATTATAATGGGAAATCATTTCTCAGACATTTATTGTGGTTTATTACACTGGAAGAACTTCTATGGAAAATGAATTTATTTTCAACATAAAACTTTGCCTAAGATTCCTTCTTGGTGATATACTTCTTCATGCCTGATCTTCCTTCCTTCAGAGAGTCACATTTCCTTCCTTCTCCTTTTGAGGGCAATTATTTGCATAGTGTCCTTTATCTCTGCATTTGAAGCATGTCACTTGGCTGATGTAGTTGGGGTTTTGAAGTCCCTTTTCAGGGCAGTCATTGGCATAATGTCCTGTATCTCTGCACTGAAAACAAGTGACTTTGCTTAGGTCCTTCTTCCTTGTTATTGGTGTAATATTGGCCATCATGTCTTCATACTGATGTCCAGTATACTCAACTATGTTGGTTGAAGATCTGGGTTTTTGTTGGGACAATTTCTAGATAAATGTCCATCTTCTTCACAAGAATAGCAATTCTTGGTGGAGTGTTTGGATGAATATGGATGTGGTGTAGTCTTGGTTCTAGTATCCATCCTGACATGGTCCATCTGAATAGTATCTAATTTGGTTTTTCCCTTCACTTCTGGTTTTCCTAAGTTCTCACTAAGCATTCCTAATTTGGCTTGTTGTCCAACTTGTTGTACCATGGGGTAAAGTAGACATTGTGTTGGAACATGTGTTGTTCCTTCACACAGAAAACAAGTAACTTGAGTGAAGTATCCTTCAGTTGAGTTGTTTGCATCACCATGGGGCCACTCATCTGGACAATCTTTGGAATAGTGTCCTATCTCTCCACAAGCTTTGCAGGCTTTGAGTGTTGACAATATTTCTTCTTCTATCTCCTGGTTATCTCTAGTTATCAAAGGCTGATTGTTTTCACTATTGGCCAAGTTTTGGGACATCATCTTCAATATCTGTGATTGAGTATCCAACACTTGTTGCATTCCTGGTGTTAACTCCATATTGGGGTTGCTTGCTTGGTTCTGGGTCATTAGTTGTATCAGCTGAGTTTGAGCTTCTAGTAGCATCTGCATTGCTATCGAGATCTCCGGGTTGTTGGTATTCTGGCTAGGCATCTGTTTTGAGGTTTTAGGAAAGATGAGTAGAGGTTAGAAAGGATCTAAGAAGGTTCCTATCCAAACACAGCAGATCAAGGAAACTCATCTTACAAACAACACATAACAAACAATCTTCACACCAAACAACAAGGTTTTAGAAAACAACTAATATTGCCATAACACACTCATTGCTATGATCAATATACTAACACGTTAACGTTGTTTAACAAAGGAACTAGATTGGTGGTCTCATCTATATCTTCTTGAGTTTTCTTCAAACTCTTCTCTCCATGTCTTGAGGTGTTCTTGATTGTTGTGAAGTCTATGTTTTTCTTGAAGTTCTTAAATAATCGTGAGTGTAGGTCTTCATGTGGTGAAAATACTTCTTGCACTTCTTGGTATGGTCATCAACATTCTTGTCTTGATGGTATTGAAGAGGTAGGTCATCTAGAAAATTTCTAAGGTGAATAATAGATGAGAGGATATGAGAAGAATTAAGATGATTGTTTTGTTTATAGAAAGTTTGAACATAGAAAATTTTCCATCCTAGGGTGATCAAGGGGTTATTAACAACTTGTTGCAAATTGGATATTCACTATAGTGAGAGATACTGGCACCCGATAGCCAATCAGGGAACGGTCTCGTGTCCGTGGACACGTAAAGTTGTCCGGGCCGCTTCATCTCACTATGCCGCTAGGATCCAAAATACTCTAAGGAGATAATAACATGATCAAAAATGGCTTCCAAACCTAAGGGTCTCGAATCCTACAAGCAACACAATGCTCTGATACCATTTTGTAGCGTTCCCACATTTAAATAATGTAAGAACATCTGTGTTAGTGTGCTAGTCCCTGGATCAAATGCAAGCACCACAGTACAAAATAAAATATCATGCAAATGCATCAATTTCTATTACATCGTATGATCCATCCTTTACAAAATAGTATAACAACTTGCATAGTCTTAGAAGACTAGCAAAAAACAAAGAAATCCAGCGGAAAACATAGTACAACATTGAGCCCATCTTCTTCATGTGCCACAGGCAAACATGTTGGCGATAGTCTCGAGATCCTAAACGAAATCCTCACTCGTCTTCAGAAACATCTGCAATATGGAATATGCAGCCACAAGGGAGTCAATACAATTTAATGTATTGGCAAGTAACACTATGGTGGATATAAATGGAAAGACTAATACTACATGCTTATTTGGCTGAGTGGAGTTTAGGCTAAGTTTGCATAAAGCCAATTTTGTCCTATCTCTTTTGTAAAACAAACTTTTCTTTTCAAAGGGGTGGAAACATTGGATTAAGATCCAAGCACCACAATACTCTTCACTTGGTCAAAATTTTACTTATTGAAATTGGTGATGAGATTCTTCCGTCAATCCTTGTCCTGTTGCTCATAGTTGTCCATAACCGGGGGCACGGCTAAGATCTTAGTTTGTTGACTCTGTAGAGTTTGTGCACTTTCACCCTTTGTCTTCAATTAACCCAAACATCCTATACACCCGGAGTGCATCATGGAAAGTAGAGAATTGAGACGAGATCTTTCAGAAGAAGAAGTCCAAACCCACCGGCAAGACCATTCCACCTATAATTTGGCTACATCTGTTAGTCAAGCCTGGGCTGAACTCTCACAACTTAGTTGATCAAGACAGAGCCCATATGTCAAAAGGCTGCACGGGAAGCTACTAGACTTAGAGGGACTTATTAATCTCTTTGTTCCTGGGTGGCCATCTGCAAGTGACAACCTCAAGTGGAATAACCCTTAGATAAGGGCCCTGAGGCAACACTCAACATAAACCAGTCTTACCACTTCCACCCAGGTGGTTTATTTATTAGTTATACTTAGAATTTTTCCTCAACATCTAGTAAAACAATTTGTAACATTGCATAGCATCTACTAAGTTCTAAGGCTATCAAAATAACAAGGGTAAAAGAGATGGCTACACACTACTAGGATAATAGCATAGCATAACATAACTTAGTAAAATTTCCTATCATGCATACTACTCAAAAATCAACTAATGCATATAGAAAATAATGGGTAGTTTATGGTGTGTTACTTGCCTTGTTGAAGTTGGTGAAGAAATCACACTCTTCACAAAAGATCGTTGCTCTCCGTACAATCTATTCATTCAAAACACAATAACAAAATAAACAAACATGCTAGCAAGCAAACAAACAAGTGAAAAGAACATACAAAATAACATAGCCAAAGAAGTTTAACTTAGTTGACTAGGACAAAGGTCTAGGTTCAACTAACTTCATAATAATGGATATAACAAGATAAAGTCTTGGGATTTTCCATTTGGGTCAAGGGTTGGACAAAAACAACTTGTTATTCTTCAACTTGTGTGGATGGCTGCAAGTCTTCATATGTTTGTCTTCTTGAAGATCATCTTCATGCTTCTATTATAGTCTTGTTACTTGGATGGATTCTTCTCTTGGTCTTGATAAATTCTTCATGTTCCTTCTCACTAGTTGGTCCAAGGTAGTATGGGCACAAAATATCACTAAGTCCATTTGGAAAGAAAGGAAATAAGAAAGATAGAAAGAGAGAGGAAGATGTTTTCTTCTGAATTTCTTCACACTTGTACTTCTTGAGTTGCTTATAGTTGCTGTGGAGTCTAAGTCTTCTCTTCAAAACTTCTTCATTGATCTTCCTTTTAGCTCTTCATGTTGCCACCAAGTTGAAGATGGAGTTCCTTCTTGTGGTTGAGTCCTGTCTTCCATTTCGCTAACTTGATGGATTCTTGAACCAAGAATGGGGGAATGGAGAAGTAGATAGAAAACTATGGTACTAGTGTTTGAGGTTCACTAATATGGTTTACATATACTAGGGACTTGGTCTTGGCTCCAAAAATGGCCACAAGAAACAATGGTAGAAAAATAGAAACAAAATCTAAGGCATGATAAACTAGTGGTTCACTATGATGGATTTTTGGTCCATAACACATGGTCATGGTTCAAGGTTGTCCAAAAGGCTTAGGTACTGACTTATCTGGTTCAAGGTTACCAAAAGTAGCAATTTTGTTTAAGGGAACATATTCTAATTATTTATAGAATTAAATCTATGTCAAAAATACTCAAATAGACAACTAAATTCTAAATTCAATTTTAGTTTGATCATAAATTATTTTGGGACAGAGGGTATGAAAATACACATCCTAAGGTTTCCAAATATATTTTATTTGCAGTTTTTGGATTTGTAGACTTTGAATTATACCAAAATTCATCAAACAAGCATATTTAAATTTGAACCAATTTAAGTTTGTCAATATTGAATTTGAAAAGTGCTAACAGATTCTACACATTATGGGGATTTCAAAAAGTCTAAGTTTATCAAATTTGGCCAAGTGGTTAAAAAGTTATGATGGTTCAAAGTTCTAGGGGCTAAACTGCAAAATTATAATTCTATTTTCTATTCGGAATTAAATCCGGAGAGAGGCTGGGCCGAAAACGGCTATCTGCTGCGCAGTGCGACGGATAAGGGGTGGGCCTGGGCCGGCTACGGGCTGCATCGAGCGACGAATAATATCATAACGCCCATGCTGACGCGGCGCTCTCTGACTGGCCCGTACCGCTTCGTTAGGGGATCTAATCCTAGCCCTACGATACTGATCCAACGGAGCAGATTTAAAACGGGGGGGGGGGGCGTTAGGGTTACCTCCCGCCGGGATTTTGTCGCCGGAGATGGCGGGGACGGCGGCGCGGCTCGGTTGTAGACGGCGACGACGCTACGGGGGTCTCCGGGTTCGAGGAGACCACAGAGGGGCTCAACGGTGCACGGCGGATCGATTGGTGTTGACGGCGTGGACTCCCGCTCGTGGCTTTCCCGCGCGATGCAGATGGAGTTCGTCGGGGCTCCGGTGAGCTTCGGGTGAGCTCGAAGGCAATGATCCATGCGGTAAAAAAAATTGAGACAACTCTCAGGAGGTGCGCGGGATCACGGGGAATCGACAGAGAGAAAAATGGGGGCGGCGTCACCTCGGGTTTTCGTCGGAATCTCTACCGGACGGCGGAGGAAGCAGCGAGCTCCGACGAGCTATTGCCAGGGCCTGGGGGCGCAAACCGATGGGGTTCCAGGGGGATAAAAGAGAGAAGAGGCAGGGCTTTAAGGGAGTGGAAACGGGGCAATGAATCCGAGCTTAAATCCCGCGAATTGAAGGCATTGAAATCGGCAGTTTCTTCGCCATTGCAGAGATTGAAGACGATGACGTCATGATGACGTCATTAGTGATTTTTCTTTTCTTTTTAATTTTCTGTTTTCTCATTTATTTTATATCTTCTGTTTTAAATATCCAAATAATACCAAATAAATTTCTAAAATCTTGTAAGTCCAATAACTTTCAACCAAAAATAGTTTTATTAACTTTTCAACACATTTCAAATTTTGAATTTTGAAAATTGAATAAATCCCTAATAGTGAATTAATCTTATTTCCAAAACATAAATTAATAAAATGTAAAACTTAGTCAAATAAAATTTCAGTGACATTCTATAAGTGAAATATTATTTTTGAAAATCATTACAACTTATTTTCCTATTTTATATTTTTAAGATATAAGTGATTTATTAATAACAACTTAATGGCATTTTTTAAATAGAAAACTAATAATTATTAAAGTGGATTCAAAATTTAGAATAAAACCACAAGTCATAAAATTGTTTTGAATGTCCTCTTTGATGTTATTTTCAAAGCAATGCATTTTATTTTCACAACTTTATGTTTAAAACTTGGAATAACAGCTAAAAGTTGTTATTAAAATATTTTATTCTCACCAATTATTTTTTTAGGCTTAGAACTTTATTAAGGGTTATAAATCTTTTGATTTTTGTTTCCATATACTATTTTCAAAGTAATATTTGAGTTGGAAATATTTTATATAATGGAGTTTGCTAAGGAGAAACTATCACTTTGAATTATGAAGACTTAGTTGAAGGAGGTTTTTGGATTATGAAAAATAGAGGCATTAATGGATTTTTAATTTCTATAACATTGGAATAACAATATTATTTCCTTTGTGTCTGGGTTTTATTTGTTTTTGGTGGATTTCTTTAATAGAAAACAAAAAGTTTCAAATTTTTGTGATTTTTGCACTTTCCAAAAATCAGGGATGTTACAACTACGGTGAAGCCTTCATTTCTGTCAATTGCCCAGCTGTAATTTGTTCACCACACATGTTATTTATCTTTCACGGAGAGACACCACTAGTGAACTGTGGACCCCTGTCATTTTTGCTCATACTAATAAACACCTACTGCTCTCATACTGTTCCTACTTTTTTCCACGCCATACGTTTAACCTCTTTGTGTTCAGCCAACCCGGTGAGATTGACAACCTCACTGCTTCGTCGGGGAAAAGTGATTTAATTGTGTTGTGGAGGTTCCACGTTGCTTCTGAGCTTGTAGTGCGCCCTGCCATCTCAGTTGCTTCACCTTCTGAAGTTACTCCTTCCTCCTACTGGTGGATTCAACCTTGGTTTCTTTTCTGAGGGAAACTTGCTGCTGCACTCTTCATACCTTCCTCTTGGGGTCTCCCAACGAACGTGTGTCTACACGCATCCAGCAACAGTACTAGTAAAATAACAGCATGAATAGAATAGTAACAACAGTAGCAATTGTGGGAAACAGCAGGATTAAAATACTATAGGCATAGGGATGGATGAACGTGTGTTGCATGGATAAGATAGTTCATATAATAATCAAAACATGCGCATTGTAGATAGATAATAATAAAGCATCCAAGTTCTAGGCAAACCATAGGCATGTGTTCCAATATAGTCGTACGTGCTCGCAATGAGAAACTTGCACAACATCTTTTGGCCTACCAACCCGTTTTCAGTGGGTCCTGAAGGGAAACTACTGGTAATTAAGGTGATCCTTCTAATGAAGCACCAGATCAAAGCATTAACACTCTGTGAACACATGTGATCCTCACATCAGAGCCATCTTCTCCGGTTGTCCCAATTTCTATCACTTTGGGGCCTTGGATTTCGGACAATAATGTGTAAATAACTTGCAGATATGATCAAGAAACATAACTGTACTCATGAAACAATAACATGTTTAGACCTGAGATCATGGCACTCAGGCCCTAGTGACAAGCATTAAGCATAACAAGTTGCAACAACGGTAAAAAGCACTAACAACAGATACTAGGAACTATGCCCTAACATTACATGAACGATATCATCCAATCCCTTCCATCCCTCTCAGCCTACAGTGGGGATTACTTACACATGGATGGTTGATGGAGAGGTGATGGCGGTGACGATGGAGATGATCTCCTCCGAATCCTCGTTCCGGCAGGGTGCCAGAACAGGAACTTCTGATCCCGGAATTGAGTTTCAAGGTGGTTGCGGCGCTCTGATGTGTTTCTCTGGAATATGACGAACACTTTAGAGGCAAACAATATCAAACAAATAATGCAGTACGTCAGAAGCCAACTAGACTTTGCAAGAGCGGCTCCCATTGAAGGACGCAACTGGTATAAAAGGTCGTCCCTCTTCTCTTTTGTTTACACAATTATGCTTTGACTGATAAATTAGGGGTAAAAATAGTGAAGAGAATTTATAGCAACAAATTTGGGGCTGGGCACCCTGCTGCCAGCTCTTCTATCATTTGGATAAGGGGATGAAGCTACTAGTCTAGGTGTGCAAAGTCCAATCAACAAGTGAGATAAAGATTCTCTATTTACGTCCTCATGAGCTAAAATAGGGGCACAAAACAGGAATAGTTTCGAAGGTTTTAAAGGTAGCACATGATAAATTTACTTGGAGTGGCAGTGAAATACCACATATAGGTAGGTATGGTGGACACATGTGGAAAACTTTGGTTTTTGGGAGTTGGATGCACAAGTAGAGCTCATACTCAGTATAGGTGAAGGCTAGCAATAGACTGGTAGCGACAATCAAAATAGCAACAATTTTCATAATCATGCTTGCGGCAAAACAAAATTAATGGGGGCATAAAAGTGATACAAATACTCTAAGGAAAAATAAATCATTGAGGCTTAATTGACCTTTTGTTTTCAGTCTTATGCATGCGTGAGCATGTGACAAGTCGATTCAAGCGAAACATTCAGAGGGAGATACCACAATTCATACCCTTCTATGAATAAAACAATGCAATCACACATTTATACGACATGATATCTAATATTAACAAGGTGGAACTAATCATGAGAGAGCACGAACTACTAAGCATCGATTAAATAACATACACCTTACACGAACAAACTAAGCATATCCACATGGATGAGTATTGATACGTCATAAAAGTATCCTTAATTTCTGATGTTCGAGCGAAAGCAAAAAAAAAATCGTGATCTCGCCTGACCATAGACATAGTCTGAGGTTTGGAGAGAGCGAAAGCAAAAAAAAAAAATCGTGATCTCGCCTGACCATAGACATAGTCTGAGGTTTGGAGAGAGCGAAAGCAAAAAAAAAAATCGTGATCTCGCCTGACCATAGACATAGTCTGAGGTTTGGAGAGAGCGAAAAAAAAGACAAACTTCCTCTCTTTAGTGCAGTTTTTTTTACTGCTCTTTGCTCATACTTCTTCTCTTTTTGCTTGTTGTTGCCGCGCCGTGACGTTGTTGGTGCTATAGGCTCGCGTCTCTAAAACGGTCTAGCCTAGGACCAGCACAGTACCGTCTTTTGAGCGTTTATTCAACTTGCATTCCTGATTTGATTATTGCTAATTCTTGCTACTATATTCAAGCCTCATAAAGCTCCACATATTCTACATCGTGCGTGTGACTTTCACCTGGCAATCGCTCCATCTAATCTTCAGTGAGACTTGACATCGTTCGTTGCCAGTCACCTCCTGCTGTTGGGTGAGAATTTGTAAGAACTTTATTTTTGCTGGAAGGATTATGCGACTTGCCACCACATCCTAGTAGGAATAGGAACATCTATTGTGATTTGTTCTTGTCTTCTACTAATCATGGCAGGTCCGGGAGCTCGATGTAATTGGGGTTCGTCTATAGTTGGAGATGAACTGACTCCTACATCACATGAACAGCGACCACGGAAGGTAGAAACACGTACTCATGTATATGATCAGGTTACTGTTTCTATGCCATCTTTTGAGGGTCGTTGTAAACCTGCTTTATACATTGAATGGGAATTTGACATTAATGCAATATTTGTTTCCCATAATATTTCTGAGAATAAGAAAGTGAAATTCGCAATTTCTACATTTACTGGTTTGGCTTCTATTTGGTGGAATGAATATTATCATTTATATCCTGATTATATACCTATTACTTGGCATGACTTGAAACTTGCTATGAGATATAAATTTGTTCCATCATATTATACTCGTGACATGGTTAAGAAACTGAAAACTTTAAAACAAGGTAATAACAATGTAAGGGAAAATTATGATAAGTTAGAAAGTACCTTGTTGCATTCACTTTTAGAAGACAATGAAGAAGAGTTTATGGATAGACTTTGGAGAGGGTTACACCATGATATTCAGAAAAGATTACTATGTGAAGATGAGATATATTCTATAGACCATTTGTTTTGTCGTGCTTGTAAAGCTGAACAGGAAATACGAAGACGTGGCAATAAGACCGACAAGAGTTCGATGGAATTACTTTCATCAACAATAAAGAAGGTTAACCCCTCGACCACTACACCTACCATGACAACCACTCAAGAATTTGTGGAGGTCACACCACCACAAGCTCGGGATGTGTCTGCATCGCTAGTACCTACACCATCTAAGTTGGACATATATGGTAATAATAATGGTACTGATTCTGTTCCTCCACATGCTATTGATATATTCCATGAGGATTTGCATACATCATGTGTTGAGTTACCAGTTGTTTTGGTCACACCACCTATCTTAGAGAACTATGTTGCTGATTTGACTTTAACATGTGATCAAATAACCCAAGTAGCTACTGTTTTCAGTGCACCTATTATTGATGTTAATGCATCTATTTATACGAGTGCGCCCACTGAAATAAGAGTTAATGCAAACAGACCATCTGACTTAATAATTAACTCTGAATTGGATCATATAGAATTTATTAGGAATGATGAAGTTTTGGCTACAATTCATCATGTTAATACTTTGTTTTGTGTTCCAATGGATCCACCTATGTCTTTGTCTCATGCTAAGCATAAATTTCTGAAATCACATGTTTGAGTACGTTCAAAAGTGTTTATGTCCCTAATTTAACCTTTCAGCTGATTGGTGATTATGGTATTAATAATAAATTTTGGGTGCATAAAATTTGTGTCACGTATGATGATATTGTTGTTTTCAGCAATCTATGCTATAGGCCAATGTATTGTTGCTATGGGATTGTTCATAATTTTCATGATCATGTGATACATTCTGGTGTAGTTGATACATTAGAAACTAGCTTTTCATATCCATTATGTGTGTGTACATAAGTTATTACCTAGTTGTGCTACTGATTTGTGCTTCACTTATATTTGCAATTTGAGTTGCATCTTACATATTGGACATATGATTGATAAATTTGTTTTCCATCCATCTCATATTCATAATTATCAGAGTAGCGCAGTTGAAGCATGGTTTAAACCTGTTTTGTTGTCACATTTTATGGATTGGTTTGAACTTGTTTTTCACAAATTTGATCATCGATCTTCTGTGAGGACATTGGATTTAGTATTGAACAATAAGAACTTCTACATATGTGTTTCTTCTCATGATCATGATTACATGGGTTTCACTTACACTTGCAATTATGATTGCTTATTGCTGAGATATTATTTGTTCCATTATGACAAGTATGTGTTATATATTTGCTATCTCAATTACAATTTTTCATTTGGGACCGATCATAGTAACATCTTCAAAGAAAATAACTTGATGCATATGTTCAATCATTTTGATATGACCTCCAACTATGGTAGTGATTTAATGCTAAGTAACTTGTTGCATGATTGTTTATCTATACAAGTTTTGGCTAGAATTTTTGATACATCACTTCTTTGTGTAACAATGTTGGGATGGTTTAATGATGCGCATCGCAATATCAATGTTATGAATAAAATCTTCACTTATATGTGCAAACTGAGTTGCAATAATTTAATGTGGTTTGTTTCTTGCGATAATTATTTGGCTTTATATTTAACAAGACATACCACTTACCCCTGTATATATGTGTCATATGTGAAAGAATTAAGAGAAATACAAATGGATGACATCTACATCTATCATGCGTATACCTTGTCTCTTTTGTTATCCTTGTTTCAGAAGAAACAGCGCCGAGGACGGCTTATCTTTCAAGAAAGGGAGGATGATGAGGACATGACCAGGCCGGATGCGACCAAGACAATTACTACTTCCTCTAAACTTCATCAAGAAATAAGGGACATGATTAGATGCTGCTCAAGGAGTTCTCCCACGTCACTTTGGGTCCAAGAGAAGATAGACTCCCCCTACTCCACGTTCTGGATGCAGATTCGGACTGCAGAAATATACCTGCCTTCACAAGGCTATAACTTTTGCATACGGGCTCCAAATGGGATGAATCTTTTTTTGTTGGAAAGTAGATATCTTGCACTTTCCAGAAAAATTGGCCTCACCTCAAAATTCGTTTCGAGCGAAACATTATGGCCAAAAAAGTCCGACCCTCTAGTTGAAAATGAGCCAGGAATCCAGGAAAAAGGTGTTGCGTCACCTCTAATTGGGCCCAAAGGCCTTGTACGAATTAGGCTTGGTTTTTTTGGTGCCTTGGGACGTCCTTCCTCCTCCTTGGCCGCCACCCAAGTCTCTCCTTCATATATACGCTCCATAGTCCTCAGTTTAGACTCGGATTTTGTTTAGTTAAAAAGAACTCAGCTTTATTTGCTAGTCTTCGCCATAGGCACGAGTGTCGGATAGACCTCTTGTACTACGCACTTGCAGAATCCCATCTACCAATATACTTAATATTTTATCCGCAATTCTGATTGCATATTTGGTTCTTACTTGTTCTCGATTGATTGCAGGAACTAGACCTGAGTGGTTGGGTCGACCGTGCTTCGGTGCTGTCAATAACCTCCCGGAGTTGGTGTAGCGATTGCTAAGGCGCAGCGTCCTCGTACGTTTGTAGTCGGACCGTCAACGTCAACGCCAGCCAAATCGTAGTTATCATCTCATCGAAAGATCGGACACCTTTGCCTCTATCAGTTTCCCACATGTTTGCTATGCACTTTATGTCATTTTTATCGATTTTCCGGACTAACCTATTGACAACATGCCATAGAGCAAGTTCCCTGTTTTCTGCTATTTTTAGTTTCAGAAAAGTTATTCTGGAAATATTCTCGGAATTGGAAAATTCAAAGCCGAAATTCTTACAATCCCCAAAGGTTCCACGGAGTCCCGAAGAGACCCATAGGGGGGGCTCAGGGGGCCCACACCATAGGGCGGCGCGCCCCCTGACCGCGCCATGGGGTGGTGTGGGCCCTCCCCGGCCTCCATCGCCTTTGCCCTTTCGCCTATTTATACCCCCCGAGACGTAAACCCTAGAGATATACCACTTTTTATAGAGAAACACCCGAGGCCGCCGTCATCGTCATCCCAAGATCGGGAGGGTTCTGGAGCTCTCCCCGGCACCCTGCTGGGAGGGGAATTCATCACTGGAGGGGTCTACACCACCATGCCCTCCTCCGAAGTGATGCGTGAGTAGTTCATCCCTGGACTACGGGTCCATAGCAGTAGCTAGATGGTTGTTCTGTCCACTTTGTACCGCATGTTTAGATCTTGTGAGCTTCCTAACATGATCAAGATCATCTTTATGTAATGCTACATGTTGTGTTTGCTGGGATCTGATGAATGTTGAATGCTATGTCTTCTGATTATCAATCTATCATGTTATCTTCATGCATATGTTATTTATGATATTGCATGCTCTCCGTTATTAGTAGATGCTCTGTCCAAGTAGATGCTAGTAACTCGAATAGGGAGTATTTATGCTCGATAGTGGGTTCATGCCTCCTTTGCATCTGTGCTCGAGTGACAGAAACGTGACAGATGGAGGATGTGCTGTTGCCATTAGGGAGGAAACAACGGTGTTTACTTAGTTTACATTGTTTACATTACCCACTTTGCTTACGGCGATAATCTGTTGCTAGTAACTTAATACCCAACGTTTGTTTGGATGATATTCAGAGGGTGGATTATTAGACATAGATGCAGTTGGATGACGGTCTATGTATTTTGTTGTAATGCCCGCATGAATCACATAGTAATCTTTATGTCTTGCATATGCACTACAGTTCAACCTTCATTTCTATCAATTGCCCAACTGTAATTTGTACACCACACATGTTATTTATCTTTCACGGAGAGACACCACTAGTGAACTGTGTGCCCCGGTCCATTTTCCTCATACTGATAAAACACCTACTGCGTTCATATTGTTCCTACTTTTTTCCACACCATACGTTTAACCTCTTTGTGTTAAGCAAAACCGGTGAGATTGACAACCTCACTGCTTCGTTGGGGCAAAGTGATTTGATTGTGTTGTGTAGGTTCCACGTTGCTACTGAACCGGTAGTGCGTTCTGCCACCTCAGCTGCATCAACCTTCAGAAGTGCTTCTTCCTCCTACTGGTCGATTCAACCTTGGTTTCTTTTCTGTGGGAAAACTTGCTACTGCACTCTTCACACCTTGCGCTTGGGGTCTCCCAATGAGCGTGTGTCTACACTCCATCAATTATATGTACAAAAATGAAAACAAATAGAGTTCATACCAGCCTCTCACCACAACTTGGATTGTCGTAAATCGTCATTATTGCTCTTCACTCGTGTGGATTGAATAATATAGAATGATAACCAAGATCCAATGGAGTCACGGAGGACTATTTAACTCTGCAGCAAACTTTACAAAACCAAAGAAGAACAACAAATATTTTTGGGTTTTCGAATTAAAAACAAGAACGGAAGGAGACAAGCAAACAAAGCAAAAGCTTTTTGGATTTTTGAATATTAAACCGAAACGAGAAAGTAAAGCAAACCAACAAAAGAAATTAAATAAGAAAATAAAGAGAAACAACATAAATACTTTTGGTCCTTTTGTGTTTTGGAAAGCAAGAACAAAACAATAAAAACAAAAGGAAGCGAAAGAAACGAAAACAAGCGAAATAAACGAAAACATGGATATACAAAAAACTGACAAAAATGTGATATATAGATGAGTGTGATGTCGGCATACCTCCCCCCAAGCTTACGCTTTTGGCCTAAGTGGAGATCAATCCCAAGAGGGCCATGAAGTGGTGCCCCCATAGTGTGCCGAGGATGAACCATCCTCCTATTATGAGCTCGAGGACGCCCCGGTGTACTGCATGGTGTAGTCCTCAGAGGGCATGCTCTGCCCCATCTGATGCTCGGGGTCGTGCTGCTCATGGAATTCAAGCAAGCGCAACTGCTCATCCAACTCCTCCTTCAAACACGACCATGGCGTCCTGCTAATATCAAACAAAACACGATATGGCAAGAGAACTTCTCTCTCGTCACCATCAGTAAATAAAACTCTATACACTATATGTAGATCAATAGAGTTTGCAGTAACAAAGTGGTACGACTTCATGGCAGCAAGTTCAAGTCTCTGTGGAGCTAATAAAACATCATGTGGAGCAATAGAGAGGCCTAGAGCAGTCAAAACATGCGTAGTAATAATACCCCCATAAATGGGTCCTTTAGCAGCTAAGCGGCAAGCAATGAATGAACCAAGGTTATACTTATCGCTACTATTAAGTGCAGCAGCAAGAAAAGCAAGATGGTAATTTGAAATATTACTTGTGTTTTCCCTAGCAAGAACACTAGTAGCAAGGTAGTAAGTGAAATATCTAATAGTGGGGAGTTGGATGTTTCTTATATTGCCGCGATGAGCTATGCGGTCATCATCATTGGTAATTCCAAGGTAGAGCTCCATCAAATAAGCGGACCTTTCTTGAATCTTCCTTGCTGTCCCCGATACGTTAATACCTATAATGCTGCAAAAAAAATCCAAAGGCATGGCAATAGGTCTATCATAGATTTTGAAGGCAACAGTTGGGTCATATTGTGAGTTGTTGAATTTGAAGCTCTCAACAAAAGTTTTTGTCAATAAAGAATACTTAGGGCTCTCATCATTCATGTAATTGGTTAAACCAGCCCTACCAACCAGCTGCAAGAAATCCTCAAGAATGCCTGCATCATTAAGAAAAGTATAGAAAGGGAAGGTAGATGTATTTGCATCCACATCATCCCCCGCATCGTCGATACTTGGTGCAATGAGGTTCTGATTACACGAAGGCCTTGTCCTCCTAGGTGCATCACTCCTAAAGATTTCTCCCAAGTTGAAGTTGTCCATTTCTGAAAATTTTAGCTAACATCACAAACATTGATTTCAAACAACTATATGATAGAAACTACTATAGAAACTTGTGGGAGAGCTATACATGCATCAAATCTCAATTATTTCAACTCAAATCAAGCACGCAAACTCACATAAGCTGTCACCTACAGTACCAAAATACTCAAGAAATGCTCCACCAAATAAAATTCTACTTCGATAATCGGAGGAGTCACATACCAAAGAGCAAATGCACCAAATTTTAGAAACGATGATGGGCTGAGCAAAGCGAAGAAGAACAGCAAGAGCTCGGGTTCCATGAATGTTTTCGAGTTTGGGAGAGAGAGTGGAGGGTTTGGCAGGGAGGAGAGCTAGTGGAGGGCCAGAGGGCCCACACCATGTGCAGGCGCCACCGGGGGCCAGGCCGCGCCTAGGCATGGTGTGCCTGCATGGTGGGTCCCCCTGGGTCTACCATTTGCCTCTCTGCCTCAATTTTGACGTAGAAATTAAATATATTTTTTTGGAATTTTTAGAGAAATTTCATTTTCGAGCAACTTCCCGAATTTAATAAATAATTAAAAACCAGGAAAAATGTGGAAAGGTGGAAAACGAAACCAAAATAAGAACTACAGAGGTTCTAAGACACTCCAAAAGGCAAATAAACAGTGAAAACAAAGGTGGAAGTGGTGAAAACAAAATTATGGATGGTGAAAACATGAGTAACCACATTAATCAAGATGAAAACATGACTATGGATGGTGGAAACAAAATTATACTAAAGTAGCATGGTGATAACATGGTGAAAACATAAAGGTAAAAATGAAAACATTGCCCTCTTCATTCAAAATCACTTTGTTAAAGAGTTTGATCAAGTCTTCTTACCAAAACAATTTTTATATGAAGCAAAACTTTGTTTTTCACTAAATGATTATGGTACCTCAAACTTGGTAGAAATATTACCAATCATAATAATTTCATATTCTTTTTGTGGCATTGGAATGGGACAATAGAATTCTCCAATCTTTATGGTCTCAATATTTTCAATGAAATTTCGGCCATATCTCCTATCAATCTTCTTGGGAAAATAAACTATGTGCTATTTATCATTAACATTAAAAGTTACTTTTCCTTGATTGCAATCAATAACATACCCTACATTGTTAAGAACAGGTCTCCAAAGAATAATAGACATATTATCATCTTCGGTCATTTCCAACACAACAAAGTCAGTTAATATAAAACAGTTAGTAGTCACTTGAACAGGAACATTCTCACATATACTAACAGGAATAACACTAGATTTATCAGCCATTTGCAAAGATATATCAGTGTGTATCAGTTTTTCTAGATAGATCCTTTTACAGAGAGAAAAAGGCATAACACTAACTCCTGCTCGCAAATCACATAAAGCAGTCCTAACATAATTATTTTTAATAGAACAAGGAATAGTGGGTATACCAGGATCTCCAAGCTTCTTTGGAACCTTACAATTAAAAGAGTAATTAGCAAGCATAGTGGAAACTTCCTCATTAGGAATCTTCCTTTTGTCAGAGACAATACCTTTCATACACTTTGAATAAGGAGGCAGTTTAATAGCATCAGTCAAAGGAATTTGCAAAAGCAAAGGTTTCATCCACTCACAGAATTTATTATAATGTTCTTCTTCCTTTGATTTATATTTCTTATTAGGAAAAGGCATTGCTTTTTGTACCCAAGGTTCTCTTTCATTACCATGTTTATTAGCAATGAAATCCTCCTTAGTATATGATGCATCATAAACGTATCCCTAATTTCTGATGCTCCATGATCATATTTTGACAATTGCTACTTGTTTTCTCCCTTCTTTATGTAATTTTTATACGTTGTCCGGACTAACCTATTAACAAGATGCCACAGAGCCAGTTCCCTGTTTTCTGCTGTTTTTTAGTTTCAGAAAAGTTGTTCTGGAAATATTCTTGGAATTGGAAAATTCGAAGCCCGGAAGTCCTATTTTCCCTGGAAGCATCCACAAGACCGAAGAGGAGCCGAAGAGGGTCAGCATGGGGCCACACCATAGGATGGCGCGGCCCCCTGGCCGCGCCAGCTAGGGGTGTGGGCCCCTGGAGCGCCACCGCCTTCGCCCTTTCGCCTATTTAAGCCCCCCGGATGGAAAACCCTAGGAACGTGATCAAAATCCCCGAAAAAGTTCCGCAGCCGCCGTCACCGTCAACCCCAGATCAGGGGGTTCTGAAGCTGTTTCCGGCACCCTTCCGGAGAGGAGATCATCACTGGAGGCCTCTTCATCACCATACCTGCCTCCGGAGTGATGCGTGAGTAGTTCATCCTTGGACTACGGGTTCGTAGCTGTAGCTAGATGGCTGTCTTCTCCTCATATGCCTCCATGTTTAGATCTCGTGAGCTGCATATCATGATCGAGATTGATCTTATGTAATTCTCTATGATGTGTTTGCTGGGATCCGATGAATATTGACCTTATGCCAAGTTGATTATAGTCTTTATTTGCATGTGTTATTTGTTATCTTGCATGCTCTCCGTTGCTAGTGGTTATTCTAGCCAAGTAATTGTTAGTGACTCCAAGAGGGAGTATTTTTGCTCGATAGTGGGTTCATGCCTCCTTGTTGCCTTGCTCGAGTGACAGAAACGTGAAGGGGGAGGATGTGATGTTGCCATTAGGGAGAAAACAATTGTGAGAGTGCCCGCGTGCATAATCATTGCTTACATTACACACTTTATATAATCTGTTGCTTGCAACTTAATACCTGAGGGGGTTCAGATGATAACCTAAGGATGGATTATTAGTCATAGATGCAGATGGATGTCGGTCTATGTATCTTGTTGTAATGCCCGCACTGAATAACATAGTAATCTTCATGTCATATTGTGCATTAAGGTGTAATCTTTATTTGCCAATTTCCCAGTTGTAATTTGTTCACCCAGCGTGCTATCTTTTATGGAGAGACACCACTAGTGAAACTATGAACCCCGGTCCATTTTTTCACACTGTTAAACAACCCACAACCATTTCCTGCTCCCTTTACTTACTACAAGCATACACTATTTTTCCACGCTATACGTCTAATATTTGTTTTCAGCAAGACCGATGAGATTGACAACCTCACTGTACCATTGGGGCAAAGTATTTTGGTCGTGTTGTGTGCAGGTTCCACGTTGTTGCTGACACCGGTGATGCGCCAGCACCACCGTCAGTGGCATCAAACTTCCAAAGATTCTATTTCTCCTACTAGATTGATAACCATGGTTCTTAACTAAGGGGAAAACTTCCTACCGCTGTGATCTTCACACCCTCCTCTTGGGGTATCCCAACGAGTGCAAGATCTGCACCATCAGTATACCTTGCAGTTTTAGTTTGCTTTTCAGGTTCAACTTCAGTTTCTTCTTTATGGGAAGCATCACTTTTATCATTACCACTTTCAGTTCCAGCATCATAGATAGATATACTATTAGAATCTTTAGCAGGTTCAGGTGATTCTACAATAGTTTTATGTCTCTTCTTCTTTTTCTTAAAATAAGAACTATTGTTTTCCGGTTGTTGAGAATCTTGTTCAATTCTTTTAGGATGTCCTTCACGATACAAGGGGTCCTGAGTAGAAACACCACTTCTAGTAATTATTTCACAAACAAGTTTTTCTCTAGAAGCATTAGCTAACAAATATTTTTGCACTTTAGTGAGTTGACCAATTTGAGTTTGAACCATATGAAAATGTTTAACAAGCATTTTAACATCATTAGAGGTTCTCTCCATAATACCATGCAAATTATCAATAGCTCTAGAGTTTTACATTAGATGATTATGTATCCTCGTATTAAAATTATCATGCTTAATAACATAATTATCAAATGCATCTAAGCATTGATCAGGTGGTTTAGAGTAAGGAATATCTCTATTATCAAAATATTGGAGAGAGTGTACCTCAACAGTTGATGGATGAGGAATAGGCTTACATAATTCTTCCATAGGTGGTAGATTCTTCACATCTTCATATTTAATACCCCTCTCTTTAAGAGATTTCTTGGCTTCCCTCATCAATTCATCATTTAATTCAATCATTCCCCTCTTCTTGGGTGTTGATGTAGGTGTTGGTTCTCGTGTTGGTGTAGGCTCGGGTATAGTCCAATGATCACAATTTTTCGCTATTTTAGCCAATGATTCCTCAGCTTCTTCTGGAGTTCTTTTCCTGAAAACACAACCAACACAACTATCCATGTATGTCCTAGATTCAACAGTTAGTCCATTATATAATATATCTAGGAGCTCATTTTTAGGTAATAGATTTCCAGGGCTAGCTCTTATTAAAGAACAAAACCTTGACCAAGATTCAGGAATTTTCTCTCCTTCAATTTGCTTAAAGTTAAAGATACTATGCAAAGCAGCATGTTGAGCACTAGCAGGATTTGTTTTTGAAAGAAAGCATTAACCAAACCCATAGGGCTATTAATAGATCTAGGTGACAAATTGTTAAACAAGGTTTTAGCTTCATATTTCAAATAGAAAGGGAAGATCTTGGTTACAAAGTAAGTGTGTATCTTAGTATCATCAGAAAATAAACTACTCAAAGATGAAAGCTCATTCAGATGTTCCATAGCACTTTTACTTTCAGTACCACAAAAAGGTCCTTTCTCAACAATGGATATATAAGATAAATCTAGAGAGAGATCATAATCCTTATCTTTAATGTGTATGGGAGATGTAGCAAACTTAGCATCAGGAGAAGATTTATATTTAACAACATGTCTTGCAAGAATACTCTTAAGAGCACTTGCACTAGTAGTAGCTTGAACTTCCTCGATAAAGTCATTATTAAGTTCAATGTAGGTTTCATCAAGATCATCACTAGGAATTTCTCTAGACTCGGGTGAATTAACAGGTGTACCCACATTTTCAACAGGAATTTCAGTGTTTTCAATTTGTTTAGATCTAGCAATTGTAGCATCTAGGAAAAGACCTAGTGAATCAAGAGCACAGTAGAAGCATCATCAAAAGTATCAGAAGCATTTTCAGACTCAACAGAAGTAGCAGTGCGTGTAGCATGTGGTGGTGTAAGAAGCTTACTCATTACAGATGGTGAATCAAGAGCAGCAGAGGTGTTCAGAGTTGTACCTCTCCTTGTAGTGGATGGTAATATATAGACTTTTCCATCACGAGTTTTACCCATGATGAAAGTCTTGCAGCAAAAAATATCACGTTCAAGTGAGCAAATACATAAAACTATGCTCCCCGGCAATGGCGCCAGAAAATTGTCTTGATGACCCACAAGTATAGGGCATCACAACAGTCTTTGAGGGAAGTAAAACTCAAATTTATTGATTCGGCACAAGGGAAGCCAAAGAATATTTATAAGCCTTAACAGATGAGTTCTCAATTCAGCTGCACCTGAAAGTAGACTTGCTCGCAACAGTTTATCAGTGGTAACAGTTATATAGCAGCAGCAGTAGTAGTAAAATAACGGCATGAATAAAATAGTAACAACAGTAGCAATTGTGGGAAACAGCATGATTAAAATATTGTAGGCATGGGGATGGATGAATGGGCGTTGCATGGATAAGATAGTTCATATAATAATCAAAACATCAGCATTGCAGATAGATAATAATAAAGCATCCAAGTTCTAGGCAAACCATAGGCATGTGTTCCAATATAGTTGTACATGCTCGCAATGAGAAACTTGCACAACATCTTTTGTCCTACCAGACCATTTTCAGCGGGGCGTCAAGACAAACTACTGGTAAATAAGGTGCTTCTTTTAATAAAGCACCGGAGCAAAGCATTAACACTCCGTGAACACATGTGATCCTCACATCACAGCCATCCCCTCCGGTTGTCACAATTTCTGTCACTTTGGGACCCCGGGTTCCGGACAATAATGTGTGTAAACAACTTGCAGATATGATCAAGAAACATAATTATAATCATGAAACAGTAACATGTTCAGATCTGAGATCATGGCACTCTGGCCCTAGTGATAAGCATTAAGCATAACAAGTTGTAACAACGGTAAGAAGCACTAACAACGGATACTAGGCACTATGCCCTAACAATCTGGCATTATTACATGAACGATGTCATCCAATCCCTTCCATCCCTCTCAGACTACATCGGGGATTACTAACACATGGATGGGGGAATCATGGATGGTTGGCGGAGAGGTGGTGGCGGTGATGATGGCGATGATATCCTCTGAATCCTTGTCCCGGCAAGGCGCCAGAACAGGAACTTCTGATCCCCGAATTGAGTTTCAAGGTGGCGGTGGCGCTCTGATGTGTTTATGTGGAATATGACAAACCCCCCTTGGTTTTAGGGTTACGGGGCATAAGTTGTCGAAAGGGGAGCCCGAGAGGGTGGCTGGGGCCACCACACCACCTGGCGGCACGGCTTGGGGCGCGCGCCCAGCCATGGTGTGGGCCCCTCCTTGCCCCCGTCCGGCCCTTCTTCTTGCTCGAGGGGTCTTCGGGTAAAATAAGGACTTCGGGATCTTTTCCGGTCAATTTCCTATAAATTGATTTTTTTTTTGCACAAAACGAGACACCAAGATAATTCTGCTGAAAACAGCGTTAGTACGTGTTAGTTGTATCCAAAACTCACAAGTTTAGAGGTAAACAATAGCAAAAGTGTTCAGAAAAGTAGATACCTTTTGGACGTATCAGTTCCCCTGTCTGTTTCGAATAGGGTGATTTAGACACAATTTTCACCTCTACCATTGTCAAGCCAATCTAGAGTGCATTTCTTCATCTTTTCTCGCAATGTGGGTGTAATTCCATGTAGTCACTTGGGGATGGATTGAAATTGTATGAGAATTGTGTATCTATTTCAAAGATGCTCGTTTTGTGATTTTGTGCAACTTTGTATGCATAATTCTTGTTATTAGGGTACGTGTGACATGATATCAATTCCGAACCTGGTATGTTTCATCATATATTTATGATATATTTTACCCGCAAGTTGTATCACTTGTTATAGTTTGAAACCAATGACCCCAATAGTGACATATAGGGATATCAATGGAAGCTAACTATGTCTCGTGTGTTCTCTATTAAGTCATTATATACCGATTTGATATAAGTCCGCAATTTTTTTCTCTTAAATACTTGTGGAAACTTAAGATACCTCTGAAAATCAAGATTTTGTTGTGGTTCCTAAATATACGGGTTGTGTTAACTAAGGATAACCTTGCTAAGCGAAGATGGACATAACGTAAAAAGTGTGTGTTTTGCGATACAAAAGAGTCTATCGAACACTTGTTTATACCGTGCCGGTTGGCAAGAAACATTTGGAAATTGATTCACTTCACATTTAACCTATCACCTCTAACAAACATCGCGAACATGTTTGGAAGTTAGTTAAATGGGGTGAAAAAACATACTAAGAAACAGATGCGTATAGGTGTTTGTGTGCTCTTATGGGAAATTTGGAATTGCCAGAATGATATCATATTTCACAAAGTTCAAATCCCTTGTTTTTTGTAGATTCTTAACCGGTTTACGTAATGGGTACAAATGTGGTCCTTCCTCCTCTCAGCTAACCATCGGAATTGTATGGATTCCATATGTTCTCGCATGATGGTGGTCCTTCGGGCTATCTTCGGTCAGGATGTTTGGTGCCATTTTAAAAAACTAGACGGATAGGTCATTTATATTTTGCTTGCTGATTTTCACCTTCACTTTTAGTTGATTTGTAATAACATGATACTCTTTGTCACTCTTAAACTTTTTAATAAAAATAAGGCTATGTGTCGTTTGATGCAGAGGTTGGGGCTATGCTCCCATTTCAAAAAAAAAACGATGGGCAAGGGTTGTAATTTAAGGATTCCATTTTTTCAGAAAGTATTAATGTGTTGCTTTGGGTGATTGTAAAAAGTCGTCCTTAATTGCTCTTAATTATTTGGTAGTTTGGTGAGAATAAGTGTAGGACGATAGGATTACTAGGTTCCATTTCTATGATTCGATAGTTTGTGGAATACATTTGCTGTAAAAAAAGTACAATTCTTCTTTTGATTATTACTACTTCATGACATAGTAAACATTAGAGATCTTCTGCAAAGGAAAAATTTCAACTTCCATCATATAAATGTGCAAAACTGGAATGTGACACTACTAAGACTCTACTACATCTTTTCCAGACTTACGATATTTCTGTGTTTGAAGCTATTGATGACATGAAGCTAAATATGATGCTTCCATTTTATAGAAAAATTGGATCTGAATAATCAGAAATAATAGGATCTTAAGAATGAAAGACCATCTATTCGAGGATGGAAGACCATTTATCACCGAGAACTGGCACTTCTAGACCTCAGGATGAAAAGAAAGCGTCAATGAATGTACATGTAACTTAAGCTAGTTTTCTCTCTCTTTATTATCTTTCTTAACTTCTATTCTTTTTAACATATATTTTATTAATAAACAAAAATTGAGTGAGAAACACTCCTGTTGTTTCCTCAAAAAGAGTGCAAAAGTTCTTGTGCACATTAGCTATGTTCCTTTTACGTCGTATTCTAAGGAAAGTATATCATATTGAACTTTTCCATTCCTTTCCATTTTTTTAGTTTGTTAAGAATTGTACAATTTAATCTAGCCTTGTAATTTTACATGGATGATTTACTTATTACGGACTGTGCTACAGGGATGATTTTCTTCTCCGGACTATAATTGTACAGGGATTAATACTCTCAATGCAGGCAGAAATCTTAGCATGAAGCAACACAGTCTCCTCTGCGGAGACATGTAGTAAGGGTACATTAGCGGAGCTAGCATCATTGTGGGTACATGTGGCGAGCAAGGTGGTGAAGCAGCTCGCCGAGGCTTCTTAGATCAGCATGTGCAGGGCTCTGGATGACAAACAAGCGAATGGAAGAATCGGAGGCAGCTCATGCCGTTTAGGACATATTGGAGCCCAATGATCCGGATCATCTCAGACATGGCAGGATCTTCCTCTCTTTCAAGTTGGTTCATTTACCCTCATATTTCTTCTTGTTATTTTAGATTTGTTGGGTTGGTAGTTCTTCTACACCACATGGGCACTTGAACCTATCTCAACAACTTGGGCATGTGTTTCCTTTACTCTTGCCTTCTCTTCCACATCAAGAGGCATGATGGGATCCAAAACGGAAAACTCCCATTTCTTGTGTGTCAGAGCAGTAGCAAATTCGATCCACGAAGGTGGAAGCATGGAAATGATGCCTCCGACAACAAATTTAAGTGCTCAAGTTACTTAGCGAGCAACTGTGTCTCATGAGGCTGTTGAACAATAGAGCGCTCATTAGTCATTTTTAGTCATAGAATTGCTCCATGACGTACACCTTGTTGCCAACGTCCTAGGCACCAAACTTGGCCTTGAGCACAACCAACATATCCTTACCTTTATCAAATGATACATAAGGATCCATAATGGAATCATCAAGAATACTGAGTAGGGCACTCTTAAACAGAGTATTGATCCTCTCAAACGCTTCCTGCTGTGCAGGTTGCAGATCGCCCTCGGCCTGTCCCTTCGTGGTGTCATAGCATTGCATGGACTGAAGCTGGTACACTTCTCTCGTGCGCCAATTAATATATTGCACACCCTTGAAAGTATGTGGCTTCAACAACGCAAGATAGGCATGTACGTGAAATTGCCTACAATCAAGTTTTTGGATTGTGGAATATATTAGAAATTTACAATATGGTTTAATTTGAATAAAAAATATATAAATCATGATAAATATAGTATCAAATAAACTAGCCATGCAAACAACTATTACACTATATGAAAAGATCAAATCTAGAGTAAACACTAGACATAGAAATTCTAGCAAGATATTATAGAGAGAGAGTAAAGGTATATGTACAGTGCAGCAGCCGCAATTGCTGCGTCCAACCACTAAAGGAAAATGGGGCTTTAGTCCCGGTTGGTAAGGGTCTCTGGTCCTGGTTTTCCAACTAGGACTACCCCATCGGGATTAAAGCCCACCCCTCCCCCTCTTAGTCCCGATTGGGTAGTCCCTTGAGACAAACTGAAGCATCGGTACACAATTGATGGTAATAGAATGAAATTATGAATAGTATTTACGTACTTCAGTTTGTCTTACATTGTTGCACTGCTCACTGGTCATCATGCAAATGTACTCGCAAATGTAGTATCCACATATGTTATTCTCTTGTTTCTGTCTCAATCACTTTACAAGAATATAATTCAATCAAGTAATAATTAAGCATGATAATGGTATTGAAACTAGAATTAAAGAGATGCGCGCACCTAGCTAGTATAGTACTAACCTTGATAGGTTTAAAAGTCAGCTTCGGTTTCCATTCACCGGTAATCTCCTTGATGAACTGTTGCCAACAACTACCCCGCAAAGAAAATGAATAAAGATGTTCTTAATTACTTGATATCAGGAAATGAACGAAAGAGACCAATATAGTACGATAATGATTAAACTTACCACTGGAGCAGCGTAAGCAGGTTGTCGTATAGTTCAACTCTAATGATTAACAGAATCCAGTGCAATTTGCGCACATTTATATAAGAAGGCATGCATAACTCATCAATTACACTTGACACGTCGAGTAAGAAAAATAGAATGTGTAGAAGAAAACAACACTCACTCGAAGTTGTAAGGAATAGTATTTCTGCTCTGGTATTTTGTTTCGTCAGAAACCATACCGAGTTAGTCTTTGTATCCTCGGGATAATGTAGTACCGTATACTCATTGATGATGTATGGGTCAATGAACCCAACGTCATAGATTTTGTTTAGGTTTCATTCGCGAATTTCATTCTGCATAATAGCATACAAAAGAATATAGTGAGGATATACAGGCAATGCACAAGTTGAGGTAGAGATTTAAATTACATAAATAAATCACTTACAGACAATAGAAACTGGGGAGAGATTTGTCGAGGGCTTCTTGATTGAATAGCTTAAAAAATTATGTAAACTCAATAGATATCTCTTGGTTTTTACCGAAGTAATACTCCGGAGGAACTTTCAGCATTAGCCACGTTCGATCTTTCTTTATGACTTCCATGTATCACTCATGCAATCTTCGCATTTGTGTTGGTAGATGTGGGATCTCCTCAGGTCTGACCAGATCCTCCCCGCGGACATATTTCCATGCTAGCTGAGCTTTGGGGATATCTCCGCCGACTAGGAGTTCATCAACAGTCATACCAAGGGCGCCAAAAAGTTCGTTGCATGTATCCATATCCAGCTGTAAGTGAAGGGGCACCAGTTGTACTTCCTTGTTTCCCAGCTGGGGAACTGTTTTCCCCACCTTGAGCGGGGGAACCGATTGTCTTTTCCGTGTTCCCAGCTGGGGAACTATTTCCGTGCTTGTACTACCGCTTCTCTGATGTTGCATTTGTGCTTTATATGTCTTCTCAATATAGAGGTCATAATCTGATGGCCTATTAGCCACATGTAGCGGTGTTCACTCAAGCATCTCCATAAAGTGTTGAACGGTTTCCTCGGGTATTTTTTCCTTTGGCTTGGGCTTTTTCGGTGCTAACTGGCGTGACACTAACCGAGACTAAAGATTCCTTTTGAACCAGGACAAAAAAAACTATGGCCATGTCTGCCCCGCGTCCTAGTCGTTGGAACCGGGACTAATGCTAGCATTAGTACCGGCTCCAAACACGACCGAGACTAAAGCCTTTTGGGCTCCCAAACAGAAGAAATGTTTTCTACTAGTGAACTTGTCACCCATGTCGTCCATGAAGAGGCCGATGATGTCAGGGGAGAACTCGTCGTTGTGGAAGTAATCGTTGTCAGCAGCCGCGCGATTGCTCTCCCCAAAAAATTGATCACCCCTCTTCCATACAGGATCGCAAGAGGCGAGGTTCCGGAGTCATCTGTCCATTCTCGCGGTGCACGCTAGAAAGAGGGATGGAGAAATTTTGTGGTGACGCAATGTTTTGAAACGGTGCGAGACCATATAATGAGGAGGCACAAAAATTTGCAACCAGGAGGACAAGGATTTATTATCCTAATATACATATTTTATTGTGTGTGTCTTTAGAGAGGGATTACCCATTTTTATATAGCCATAGAATTGATAGACTCCTTCTAAACTAACAATGTGGAACTAAACTTAAGTTCCAACTCTTGCCTTGCACTAATGGGCTAAGTCGGCCTCTAGGATTTACAGGAATTGGGTATGAGACTTTTAGATTTTAATCGGGTTTTAAGCATGGCCCAAATACTAGTTTCCCACATGTGGGGTGTCCACATGGTGCCTCTGAGTGATTTGGTATCGTTGTGACCATTGAGGAGGTGGTGTCCGTTGGTATTGAGACAACCGAGAAATGTGTGATGACACCTAATTCTCTCAACTCTCTCTTCACGAAAGAGATTTCTGGCTTGCTCGCAAGCCTTTAGGTGGCTAGCCCTAGATTTGGCAAGGCGATCACTTACCTTCTAAGGGGGAAGATAACTAAGGGAAAAATTAAGAAGGTGGAGAGGTCTCTCATGAGCATTCACGAGATGTGTGGCGCCATGATGAAGGGGTCATCAGTTTCTTAATGGTTGGGATTCAATCTCTTGGATCGTGCTCATGGTTTGCCTTGTCATCGTAGGTTTGGTGATACTCGTGGTTCTCTTCAGATGTATTCCCATTGGTGTTTCCTTTTCGTTGTATAGGTGATGGGGTTTTTGATTCTTGCGTGATGGACATGGTTGTTGGGTTTATCATGGAGTCACGGGGTTTCATGTTTTTAGGAGTGGTCTGCATGGATTTTGTTTGTATTGGTTTTGGACTGGTTTTCCCTCAATTAAATGGCACCTCTCCTTCTTAATGTAGATTGGGACACAGCTTTTGTCCATGTTTTCAAAAAAAAAATCTATGATTGGATGGTTAGAAGAGTGGTTATACCGTAGTCCATCAGAATTCAAATCCCAAATTTTGATACATGCATGTCAGGGAATATTCTTTCACTAGGAGGCGACACTCCCATCGATAAAGAGGCTTGTGTTGCTGACTTCGTCAAATTTCAAAACTACTCTCTCCGTTCCTAAATATAAGATGTTCTAGTTATTTCTCATGGTTACTAGATACACACTAATATAAGTTACATGTATACTGAAAAATTTCTCGATACATATAGACATATATGAATGTGGAAAAGGGCTAAAACATCTTATATTTTGGAACGGAGGGAGTAAATCCGTCCACTCGGACTTGACGTGAGTGTAGGTGGTTGTATATGAGCCCATGCGCGTTCGTACAGTGTTTATAGAAAAAGTCATCGTTTAAAATAGACGGAGTCCCCACACACCCGCCGCCGGTTCAGCAGGAGTCCTACGCTGTCGTCGCCGCCATGAAACGGGGCCGCGCGGAAGAAGACGAGCTTGATGTGAACCACCGGAGCCGCCCTCGCTCGCCATCTCCCCCACCGTCTGCCTCCATCCCTCGCCCACGGTCGCCCTCGGCCCGCGCATACCACCCCCCCCGGCGTGGCGCTTGCGGTCGCCGGCGCGCGGCACCTCCCCCCGTCGAGCACAAGAACCGGCCCGGCGTGCCTCCCCTCCGCCTACTGCCGGCCGTCGTGGCCGGTCTCCCCCGCCCGCGCAACATCGTGCGCCCTCACCGCCGACGGTCCGCTGCGAGTCGGAGATGAGGAACGAGCTCCTGTCCCGTGGCGCTGGTCCCAGTCGCCTGCCCATGGCAGGTCGGAGGTCTAGGGGTGCTCGGACTCGAGGGCGGCCCACGCCTTGGAGGGAAATCTCCACGGGGAGCGTACTGCGAGAGGTGATGATGGCCGTGGCGCTCAGGTTGTTGACAGGGAGAGCCGTGAGGTGCAAGGTGCTGGTGTTTCCAGGAGGAGAATCCCCAACAAGAAGAAGAAGAAAGCACGCCAGACGGGGTTAGATGGTGTTGGCTGGAACCAGATGGTGATCCCGCCGACGTCGTCGACCACCGTCCCGGCAGGAGCTCCGCGGGACTCGACCCAGATGGGGTTGGGTCCCACCCACTCTCAGACGGAGGGTAGGGAGGACTCCCCTTCGCGGGTCCAATGCTTCAGCTGTGGGGTCTTCGGCCACTTCCGCTAGGAGTGCACTCAGCCAGAGTGTTGCCTGCGCTGTGGGGATCCATGACACCGCTTGACGACGTGTTCGGTCTCGTTGGGCCCGCCACGCCTCGAGCTTCTTGGACACGGGGTGGAATCGATTTTCTATTACATCGATCTCGGTGGTGTCCCGATGGTGGTCCCTGAGAACCTCGCGCGCGTCTCAGTCCTCCCTGACCAGCTCCCGGCCATCTCAGGTGGTCTCACGGTGGAGATTCTGCGGGATGAGCTGGCTCAGATTATGCCGGGACATGAGTGGAAGGTGCGTGAGGTCTTGGCCACGGAGTTCGCAGTGTTGTTCCCTTCGGCTGAGATGCTCAGACTGTGCTCCATGGGATCGACCTTCACCCTCCCGCTAAACAAGATTCAGGTGTCCATCAAGGCCTCTACTGCTACGTCTTCGACAAATGTCCTGCACTCTACTTGGGTTCGCCTGTTTGGTCTCCCGGACGCGGCCAGGACGCCCGTGGTCCTCGAGCTTCCCTCCCAGGCTCTGGGGAGGGTGGCGGAGATTGACGAGGCCTCTCTCACTGGGTCGGAGGCGGTGCGCCTTCGTGTCCTCTGCCCGGACTCGACTCTTCTCCCCGGTCTGCTTCCCCCCATCTACTTTAGTGGTCGTGGCAGGAACGAGGGGGCGACTGTGAGGGTCGAGCTGGACGTGGACGGGCCTCCTTCCCCACCTCATAGTCGCCTGGAGGGAGCTCCGTCTGAGAAGGATGATGATTCTTTGGAGGCGGACTCTTCGGGCGATGACAACGACGATGAGCCGGGTCCGGGAGACTCCCAGGCGCCTACCCCGGCTGCTGATGCTCCCCCTCCGGAGGCTCAGGCGCCACACTCGGAGGTCCCTACGTTGAGTGCGGCAGGGGTCACTTGGGACTCGGCGCCGGGGGGTGCTGTGGAAGTGCCACCCAGGCCTCCGTTCTCCCAGTACGGCTCCAACTTCGGTCTGCCGGGCCTGGACGCGACGGCCCTGGGATTGGGTGCTGGGGACCAGGAGGAGGACTATGCGAGTGTGGGGCTGGAGGTGGTTCCGCCATCCTCCTCTCGCTCCGGGGGGGAGGGGCGCTCTGCTACACCCTCTCCCCGGGATCGTCGCCTACCTCCCCGGTGAGCTCCCCGCCCCCTGTCCCAGCGACCCCGGCCTCAGGATCAGGCAAGCAGGTCACAGTCTTCCTCGACACACTTGTGGCTCCCACGCAGGAGCCGACGCTGCGGTGCCCCAGGCAGCCCCCGCAGCCGTCCCGCTGCAGCGCCCGCCTGGCCCGGGCTAGGGGTGACCTGGCTGGCCCTGTGCCTACTGTTGAGGCACAGGCGATCCAGCTTACAGCGGCCCGCCGTGATCTCGCAGGTACGCCTCGAACCTTCCCTCCCCCTCCTTCAGGCTCTCGTTTTTCTGTTCTCGATGAGGTCCCTTTGGACCATTTGGCTCAGGTTGCAGCCGACTGTGGGGTGGTGTTCCGAGGTGAAAAGGGCCCGCGTTTAGAACAGATTGATGCCATCAAGGCGAAGAAGATCTACGAGGGGGCTCTTGCGGCTACACGACCTCATATGGATCTTGTGCGCCAATAGGCCCCCACTTCGACACCGCCATTACTGGCAACTTCTACCTCGGATGCCCTAGTGCAGATGGCATCGGGCCCGAGTAGTAGCTCCCGGAGGGTGCCTGGTGGGTCGGAGGCCCCCGAGCGGATTGCCCGGACGGGGCGACCGCGAGGGCGACCCCTCAAGGCCCCCCAAGGCTTCGTCCCGGCCCTCGACCTCTGGTAGGGCCCGCTCTGCCCCCCGTAAGGGTACACATCCTGATAGTGTTTCCCAATGATGGCCCCAATCCGCTCATTCATTTAGAACATGTGGGGGTTCGGGCGGGAGGGATCCTCAAAGCAGCTTAGCGAATATATACGAAGGGAAGAGGCCAATATTGTGGGGATTCAGGAAATGATCCGGAAAGATTTCTCCATCCAAGAACTGCAGCGCCTTAGCCCTTTCAAATTTGCCTGGCAATGGCTGCCGGCTACGGGTCACTCAGGCGGGATCCTTCTGGGTGCAAAGGAGGATACATTTGAGGTGGAGGACATGGACCGTGGGGAGTTCTTCGTGAGTATGCTTCTTACCCATAGACACACAACCCTCCAATGGGAGGTGATTATTGTCTATGGTTCCCGCGGACCACAGCAGATCGCCGGCCTTCCTTGCCGAGTTACACGGCAAGGTAGAGAGATGCGCTACTCCGATAGTTATTGCCGGAGACTTTAACCTAATAAGGTCCCCGGGCGATAAAAGCTCGGCTAATGTGGACCATCGGCGGATTGATATGTTCAATGACTGCATTGCCGACCTTGCCCTTAAGGAAATTAGGCGGGTTGGGGCGAGATACACCTGAACTAACAACCGGGCGGACCCGGTCCAGAGTGTGCTGGATCGGGTTCTTGTATTGGTAGACTGGGAGATAGCATTCCCGTTGTGCTCCTTACGGGCGCTAACTAGGGTTGGTTCGGACCACACTCCCCTATTGCTGTCGTCTGGCGGCACTGTTCCGCCAAAACTAAACCGCTTCCACTTTAAAAACTTCTGGCTTGAGAAGCCTGGTTTTGTGGAAGCAGTACAGACTCGCTGGACAGAGGCGGCGGCTAATCCACCTCGCAGGTTTAATGCGGTGGACGCCTGGCACCACTGCGCCCAGATGTCCCGCAAATTCATGAGGGTGTGGGGTGCTAACCTTGGCGTGGAGGTGAAGAGGAGGAAAGCTACGCTACTGGAGGAGATCCAGTCCCTCGATCACGCCGCGGACTTGGTAGGTCTTACCGCGGAAGAGTGGCTTCAGCGGTATGCCCTCGAGGACTCCCTTATGGAGATCTACAAGGGCGAAGAGGTATTCTGGCGACAACGGAGTCGCCAGAACTGGATCCTTAGGGGTGAGGCTAATACAGCATACTTCCACGCGATCGCTAATGGGCGTCGACGGAAATGCTCTATTCCTTGCCTATGGGAGGGCAATCGCCTCTTGGAGGAGCCGAGAGAGATCTCCACCCATATTTACTCCTTCTATAAGGAGTTATTTCTGTGGCCAGCTTCGGGAACCTCGATAGTCCAGGATCTGTGGCCCACGTTCGGGAACCTCGATAGTCCAGGATCTGTGGCCAGCTGGGGCACAGGTCTCGGATGCGGAAAATAAGGACCTTACTCTCCCCTTCCTAGAGGCGGAGGTGGCCCGAGCGGTCATGGATATGAAGGCGAACTCGGCCCCAGGGCCTGGTGGTCTCCCAGTGACCTTCTTCCAGAAATTTTGGGAGACGATCAAGGTCGTCATCATGCCAATGTTTCAGGAATTCTACATTGGGACTTTGGTGATGGACCGTCTTAATTTTGGTGTGATTACCCTGATCCCCAAGATAGTGGGGGCCTCGGACATCCGCCAATTTAGATCGATTACTGTTCTGAACGTCATCCATCGGATCTTCTCCAAAGTGTGTGCCACCAGACTCGCTCCAATTCTGGAACGTCTCACACATCCGTATCAATTTGCCTTCCTAAAGGGCCGACACATCCATGATGGTATCCTGGCCCTCCATGAAATAGTTCATGAGGTGAAGTCACGCCGGTAGAAGGGCGTATTTCTTAAGCTAGACTTCCAAACGGCATATGATCGCTTGGAGTGGCCCTTCCTTCGCTTAGTATGGAGCGAAGGGGAGTGGATAACAGGATGCTTTGCTGGATTATGCAATTGGTCATGAGCGGGAATACCGCCATTAATATTAACGGGGCAGTTGGCCCCTATTTTAGACCCACTTGTGGGGTTAGACAGGGTGATCCCATCTCACCCCTTCTGTTTAACGCGGCGGTGGACGTCCTAGCAGAGATCTTGGAGCGTGCCAAGATCTCTGGCCACATCTCTGGGGTGGTTGGACATTTGGTCCCTGGAGGAGGGGTGACCCACCTCCAATATGCGGACGACACCATGATCATGGTCGAGGGGTCGGAACTTGATATTATCAACCTAAAGTTCCTACTCCTTTGCTTTGAGTCTATGTCTGGACTCAAGATCAACTTTGACAAGAGTAAAGTGGTGATTCTAGGTTACTCCGTGGAGGACCAACAACGAATTGCTGACAACCTTAACTGTAGGTTGTCGTAGTTCCCAATATCTTATCTGGGAATGCCTATTCGGGATTCTAGGATCCTTATCAAGCATCTGGACCCGCTGGTAGGGCGGGTCAAAACTAGATCTGAGCCCTGGCAAGGGCGATTCACTTCCAAAGGAAGTAAGACTATTCTTATCGACTCCTGCCTGTCTAGCCTTCCCATGTATATGATGGGGCTATACTCGCTTCCGGAGGGCGTACATGCCAGCTTTGATAAGGAATTATCCCGCTTCTTCTGGCAGGATGCGAAGGGCCACCAAAAATACCATATGGTCAAATGAGCGGATATCTGCGCCCCCAAGGAGCTTGGGGGCATAGGGATCATGGCCTCCCGCCATATGAATAAAGCGCTTCTGCTGAAGTGGGTGTGGCGGATCCTTTGGGATGACGGGGGCCTCTGGCTTCAACTTCTTAAGGCGAAATACCTTAGGGGATGCCCACTCTTGGCATGTGAGCGGAAGGAGGGTTCAAAGTTGTGGCGAACCATCCAGACTATCAAACACGAGATCTGTCGTGGGATCTCCTTCTCCGTAGGAGACGGAAGAGGGATCCTGTTTTGGTTGGATCCGTGGCTAGGTACTCGTCCCCTCCGTAACGAATTCTCGGAACTGTCCGCGATTTGCTCAGACCCGGGAATGTTGGTGGCGGGGGCGGTCCTGAACGGATAGTGGAATGTTGGATTCCGCCGCACGTTTGGCCCGGTGGAGGCCACAAAATGGGAGCTGCTTCCGGCCTCCCTCCCCAGAGTCTTAGGGGACACACCGGACTCGGTTGAGTGGCACCTAGCACCCTCGGGGAACTTCTCGGTGGGATCGGCGTACCAGGCCGTATGTAGGGGGCCCACGACTCCTTGGGCGACCCATATGTGGAAAGCGCCTATGCCATTGAAGATTAAGATCTTCACCTGGCAGTTGTTACGTGACCGTTTTCCCTCGGGGGTGGAGGTCACCAAGCGGTTTGGTCCTGGCGATGGGACCTGACCTCTCTGTGCGGTTCCAGAGACGGGAACCCACATTCTGCTTTCTTGTCCCGCAGCTCGCTTCCTTTGGAGCTTCGTTGCTGAGGCGCTGGGGCCTGAGTGGCAGGCCCTTGACCTTAGTGAGTTCTTAGAAGCGCAGGCGAACCGTAACGGGAGGAGGAGACGCCTCTTCTGGTTACTGTTTGCCGCGATAACCTGGACACTATGGACTATTCGTAATAAGATGGTTATCGAGCACGTCCTCCTGAGACGGGTCTCTGACTCTGTGTTTAAATTTTTGGCTTTCTTGCAGCAGTGACACCCTCTCTGTAGGCAGCGGGACTTGAAGCGGCTGGATGGCATGATTCAGGACCTCGTCACGCCGCCGCTCGCCGCCTATCTTCAGCTTCCAGCCGCTGATAGTTTCTCTGAGTTGTATCTTTTATTTTCCGTTTTAGTTCGGGCAGTGTTGTGCTGTTGCCCCAGCAGACTTTGGATTATTGCGGTGTGTGGTCGAAACTGGTTGTTTGACGGTTGGTGCTTTATTTATAAAGCGGGTCGTAAAACCTGTTTCGTGGAAAATAGACGGAGTGAAAGAAACCGTATAAAATACACAGAATGAAATACATGATGAAATAGGAAGCTTAAATGACTGGAACACTGTGGTCCACTGACAAAATCCGACGGGTGGAATCAAATGAAATGCTAGAGCCAAGAATCAAGAATGCAGAATGAAGAATGCAGAATGATGAATGCGACCCACACAGCTAAGAACTACAGTATGTTTGACTATGCTTCAGAAAAAGAACCACTCGATTTTTCACACCAAATTAACGGCGAAGTGCTAACCACGGTCGTGCGCGCGCGCGAAGCATGGAGCATTGAGCCATTGACGCATACTAGTAGTTTACTTTCCTGCAGTTGGCGCGGATCTCGCCGCCGCTCCCAGTTAGCGGGCTCAGGGCGCCCATCCTCACCATGGCCACCGCGAAGTCCCTCCTGAACGCCTCGTTGTTGGCGCCGTAGAACCTCACGAGCCCGTCAGTGGGGCCCGCGAGCAGCTGCTGGTCCGAGTGCAGCACACCCCTGCTGCGCAGCAGCGAGCCGTAGTACCCGCCGTCGAACCGCGCCGGCGTCGGGTCGAGCGGCGCGAGGTTGTCGTCGCCATCGCCGTCGGCCCGCGGGCAACGTCCCCTGAGCTGTGCGGCGAGGGAGGCGTCCAGGGTGGCGGTCTCGTTGTAGAGGCGGTCGCGGAAGTTTGTGCAGCGGGAGAAGCCCAGCGTGTGGGCACCGGAGAGCACGACAAGGTCCTGCGCGGTGAGGCCGTGCGAGGCGAAGTTGAAGACGAGGCGGTCGAGGTCGAAGGTCGGTGCCGGGATGCTGTTGTTCGCCGCCGCCTGGCTCGCCGTCCGGGCGTCCCTTCGCCCCAGCTGCACGTCGTACGACGGCCCTCCCAGCTGCAAAAACAGTATCTAGTTATACGTAGGTCGATTGCGCGCAAGATTTCTCGTGGTGTATTTGGGAGGAGGAGGAAGCGAACCGCGACGATGGAGTCGCGTGCTGCGACGGCCACGACGTCGGCGCAGGACACCACGTTTCCCCTGCAGGCGGCGTTGACGGCGTCCTTGATGCGGTCGATCACGTCGAAGCCGCGGACGGAATTGGCATTGGGCGCGGCGTTCTTCTCGCCGGTGAAGAAGGGCGTGTCGTCCAGCAGGATGGACCCGTCGCACCCCTGATCGAACAAGCACACAGACACCAATGTGCGTTAATTACGGCGGCGCGGGTCTATACCAATCAAAGAATTTTAAAAGCATAAATACGCGGGGGCTTACGTTGACGAAGCAGTCGTGGAAGTGCAGGCGCAGGAGCGAGGCGCCCATGCGCGGCTCCACCGCGACGGCCTCCTCGACGACCTTCCTGATGGCGGGGAGTGCCGCCGGGCACACCCTGTCGTAGAAGTGATGGTCCAGCAGTTGTCCATTGCTCGACGCGGCCAACATAGCAAACGCCATCATCGCCACAACGAAGCAGCCGTGAGAAGACATGCCTACGAACGATCAATCGAGGTACTTACTACTTCGATTCTGCAGTAGCCGTACGTTAATTTAAGCTACTTAATCTGATGATCAAGTCTGAGTGTGATGGATCGGTGTGAAGGGTGAGCAGTGAGGACACAAGGCACGGCGACAAGTGCTTATATAGGGCTCCCAGTTGACCTCGTCGTGAGGCTCGGTTCTAACAAATCTAGCCTACCGTTGCTCATGATGATCTTAGAATCAAAGCAGAAAGCAAAACACATGCTCTAGTTAACCGATTAAAGTTGTGTGGGTATTTGACTTTGTCCGGAATATTCAGAATTTCCAAATTGTAGGTGGGAAAAATGGAGATCCCGGTCGACTGATCAAGAGCCGGTGAAGATTTTGCTAAACGAATCGACTAATCAGTAGGGTCTTTCCATCTGATACATGACGACTGATAGCAACTAATCGCGCGAGCTGCTGCATTGATTTGCTCAGCAACCAACCGGGGTTGAAATGAAGGTGATCTACCGCAAACCAACTCACAGCTAGTTCCATGTAGCTGCTACGTTAATTAACCAGGACCAAGATGCAGCATGTCAAACTGTCAATACATCCATATGCACAGTAATGATAAAACTGTTGTACTGAGTACTGTACTTCTTACATAGCCAATGACAAGAGCTATAAACTGTATATCTTCTTATTTGACGTACATGGAGCTGTACGCATCTGTACATGCATCTCTACAGTGTACTTTTACATTAATAAAAGAGTGTTACATAAAGGCTTTAAGAGTCAAAGAAATTCTGACCCAGCCTAAAGAAAGGGAGAGCAAAAGAGTCTAAAGGCTTTCCGAAGATGTTTTAGTTACGAGTACCTCTAACGGTGACTTTTCGCAACACTGAGTTATATTTAAAAAACTCGCAAACTTATTGACACTAATGTTTTGATCGTGCCGTCCTCGTAGGGGGCGGCCAGGTGAGACCTTAGCCGTCGGGCCATCATCCGTTTCCCTGCTCTCCTTGTTGTCAACGACACTACCGAAAAAGGTTTTTCGCCCCGTTTTATAAATAAAACAACCACCAACCTGAGTTCATGCAACAAGCCAACGGAGAAAAAAAAAGAGAAGTAGACAATAGCTCACTAGGGCATCAGCACAAGTAAGCCCAAAGTAACAGAGTACGAAAAACAGGAGAGAAAAGGGAGGGCGGAGAAGGGCGCGAGGGGCAAGGACCCCCCTTCTGCGGGGCCCAGCTCGTAGAGGAGGTGGAGATCTGCTGCACAGACGCTACAAAACGGTCCAACATGTCGTCCAGCTGAGGCATGTCCCGCTGTCTACATAGCGGGTGCCACTGCTGCAAGAAATCGAGACATTTGAACATCGAGTCAGCAGCACGTCGAAGGAAGATCCGCTCTATCACCAACTTATTCCTAATCATCCAAAGTGTCCATGTCATCCTGGCAAAAACAACCCAGGCGACGCCCCCTCCCGCTCCTCCTCGCCTGGGGATCCAAGAATTCGCCAAGGTCCAAGGCCCGCCACTCCGGATCCAGACCTTCATAGACGAAATTCCATAGGAACCGAGCCGTGGGGCATGTGAACAAAATAATGGGTCTCCATCTCTGGAACCCCACAGAGTGGACACATGCCATCACCGGGCCCTTGACGCTTTCGCACTTCCATCCCCGACGGGAGGCGGTCACGCACTAGCTGCCAAACAAAAATCTTGATCTTCACAGGGAGGGGGCTTTCCATAGTTTAGAAGACCATGTCTACCCCTGCTCGTGGAAGAGGCTGCGGTAGGCCGACTTAACCGAGAAATACCCAGACGACGTTAACTGCTAGGTAACGCTATCCGGAGCTCCATCTAAGGAGCCCGATAACGCGTCACTAAGCTCATTCAATGATGCCTGTCGGGGGGTTACCCCCGAGTAGGGTAAAGGCAAGTGGTAAAGGCAACAGTCAGAAGAGAAGTTTGGTCGAGTAGCCGCCTACCCGGTACTTGCTACCCGGTCGACTGCTACTCGGTCTTACGAAAAGATGACCAGAAGGAGATATTAAGCGAGTTATGTCCGTTCGAGTAGAAGAGCTGGTCCGAGTAAGATTGGCGGGAATCTACTCGGGCCAGAAGTCAAAGGAGCCGTTCTGACACAGGATCCCGCGTATCCTGGGTCCGTACTTGGCACTATTCAAACTACTGTTCATCTGGGACCGGCCTGCCTGACAGTGACAGTGTGGAAGCAGGCGGTCGCAGGATAAGGGGGCCCTACTCTGTGTTTGGCACAGTGATACCAGACTGTCCCCTTAGTTTTGCCCAACGACTTTCCGGATGCAGCCAAGATTAGGAACCAAGGCTGTCAGCGGGAACTCGGAAGAAGGACGATGTGCACACTATGTCGACACTTGTCCGTGTTTGGACGTATCCGGCTGGGCACCGTGTATATAAGGTGCCCCGCTGCCTCCTGCGTGAGGATCACATGCTGGGACACTGGAAACCCTAGATTCTTGACCTAGTTCATCACAAAGAGAGAAGAGTGGCTACTCGGTAGCAAGAACATTGTACTGTGGCTACTCGGTGAGACACCAGAATACAAAGAGAAAGGCAGGAGTAGGGGTTTTACCTCCTCACGAGGGCCCTGAACCTGGGTAGATCGTGTTGTTTGCAGTGCTTAGTTCTTACCTCACGCGGCTACTCGTCGCGTGATCCCTCCCCGAGCACCTCCAGCGTCCATCGTTCCCACATCTTTAGCCATCCTGTGGCATCTGCCGTGACACCACCACGACAGTTGGCGCCCACCGTGGGGCAACCAGCGGCGCTGGCTGGAGTTTCTGTTCGGACGGGATCTTCTTCAGCGGAGCGCGTAGTCTGTGGCCTTGTCCACAGATTCGGCTCTCTCGACTTCGTCACCGACAACGCAGGCGACTTCGGTGGCAAGACCATGCCGGAGGGTGGCACGGTGATCTCTTTCGGCGCGCACCTCGTCTACGTCGCCACCGTCACCGACCGTGTCTACCCCGAGCTGGTGCATGACGCGGAGGATCCTCCTGCGGTGATCGCTGCTCGCGGAAGGCCTGCGCGCCGTTCTGCGGACCGCGCTGAGGTGATGGTGACCGGCTTGGCGGCAAACGCCGGCGCGGCTGCTACTGGCGCCGCGGTCGTCGTCGAGGATCTTGCTGCCTCGAGCGCTGGTGGCAGGACTCACAGGCCTTACGAGAAGGACTGTAACCTCCCTCCCTCCACCACTCCGACTATTCCCGCGTCGGCTGGGCGGAATGGCATGCCGCCCCCCACCGACCTCGAGCTCCTGAGCATGAAGGAGCAGCTCGAGCGGCAACGCCAGGAGCTGCTCGCCGAGCAGGCGGAGTTTGATAAGGTCAGGCTAGAGCTTAGCTTAGACCAGCTTGAGTACAACAGGGCACACGGCTTCACCCCAGTCGCTAGGAGAGCTAGCAGAGTAGGCGCCACGCGGCGTAACCTTGGTGCCGAGATGGCGACAGTTGTAGAGGTTCCTGCTCAGTCCGCCACCGCAAACACCTCCACTAGGCCTAGGTATAGCACACCCGCCAAGACACTCAGAGCTGCAGAGGCCGTGGCCGCCGAGTTGCCTCGTCTCGACGGCGACGCGCGCGTGAGGCAGCAAGAGAGGCTCAACGAGTTGGTGTTGGAGGCTGCTAGGCAGAATGAGGAGTTCCGGAAAGCCAACCCGGGTGCTGGAGCTTCGCAGGTGGTGCACTCGCACGCGGCTAGATCTAACGATCAGGCCTCGTCTCCGCACCCCAGCCGCGAGAAGAGCCGCAGCGGACGTTCCGCCAGAGATAGTCAAATGCAGGTGTATGACCCGGCTGCTGCCGCGAGACAGCTTGCTGTGCCGCAGCAGCCCGGGCAGGAACACAACGCTGCAAGAGCAGGCTCTCAAGCCCATCAAGCTCAAAGCCAGGCCCGAGGTGGAGCACGCCCAGGTCCTTCTCAGCGTCCCGCTGCTCCGCCTACTCGGCAGAGGCAGCAGCCGCGCGCAGCGGCGCCAGTCGCCAACCCGGTGGAGCAGCCTGCAGCTGTGCAGGTGGATAGATATGATGACGGCTACTCGGCCATGGAGATGGCTGGCTATGACATTCTGGACCGTGTTGGCGAGCGCGTGTTGGCGCCTGGAGATGCGAGGCATCAGCTGGACCGGATCAACTTGTCAGCTCGGTTGGAGAACACGGGTCCCCCTGGCCCCGAGTGCTTTGGCCCGCGCATCATGAACGAGCCGTCCGTGAAGAACTTCCAGCTCGCAAGGGGCACCAAAAGCTACAACGGCAGCACCAAGCCGGAAGATTGGCTCAATGACTATGTCACCGCGGTTCATATCGCGAACGGCAACAGGAGATGGGCGGTGCGCTATGTCCCGCAGATGCTAGAGGGTCCAGCTCGCACTTGGCTCAACAACTTGCCCAAGAACAGCATCAATTGCTGGCTGGACTTCTCGGACGCTTTCATCAGCAACTTCACAAGCACTTACAAGAGGCCGAATAGGCCACAGCAGTTGTCCGCTTGCAAGCAGCGAGAAGACGAAATAGACCGCGAGTACCTTACTCGGTGGAGCACGTTGAGGAACACCTGTGAGGGTGTGAATGAAGCTCAGGCCATCACTTGGTTTGCGCAGGGATGCAGGCATGGCAGCATGTTGTGGCAGAGGTTGCAGAGGGAGATGCCAAACACTCTGGCGGAGACCATCAAGATTGCGGATCAGTACGCACTCGGTGATCCTACTCAGCCCCTGATGGACTCCTCTGAGCCGAGAAGAAACTTCAGCAACAGCAAGCGCAACGAGTTCCGCAACAAGCGCAGGGGTGACCGAATAGATACTCGGTATGACCCTGAGGAGGTGAATGCAGTGACTGTTGGAGCTAGTGGTAGCCAAAGGCAGAAACCTGCTGGAGCCTACGGGCAGAACCAGAACCAGGGCCAAGGCAACAAGAAACCATTCCGTACTCCTCAGTCGGGTAGCGGCAACTCCGAGCAGCCGAGGAAGTTCGTCTTTGACGACATGAAGGATGGTCCATGCAGTTTTCACACTCACCACCCCTCAAGGCCTGCCAACCACACTACTCGGCAGTGCGAGTGGTGGGATGTGATCAAGAATGATGGCTTGCCTCCTCCTCCTCCTCTGCCAGCGGCCAATGCCAATGTGCAGCCTACTCGCGCACCCGCAGCTCGGCCGCCAGTGTTCCCGAGAAGAGAAAATGTGAATCAAGTGGCTTTAGGAGCCAACCGTCACTTCAACAATGAGAGCTACCGCAACAACAACAACAACTACAACCGCAACAAGAACAACAGAGGCAACAATGGGGGTGGAGGCTCCAACCAGTATCAAGAGCACCACGAGAGCTACATGATCTTCACCTCTGAGCCAGTCGACAAGCAATCACAGCACAGGCGTGCCATGGAGGTCAATGCAGTAATTCCTGTTGTCCCTCACTAAATGTATTGGTGTGACCAGGAGATCAGGTGGTCCCGAGTAGATCATCCCAAGGTGATGCCCAATCCGGGTAGCTACGCCTTGGTGTTGGATCCTACCTTCCTGGGTCCCGAGAAGAATGTGAGGTTCAGCAAGGTGCTAATCGACAACGGCAGCAGCATCAACATCGTGTACAAAGACACACTCGAGAAGCTTGGGCTGGCCGAGAACATGATGCTGCCCAGCAAGACCACTTTCCATGGCATTGTGCCCGGGATCTCGTGCAACCCGATTGGCCGAGTGTGGATAGATGTGCTATTCGGCACCAGGGAAAACTGCCGCACAGAGCGCCTGCAGTTCGAAGTGGTTGATCATCAGAGCCCTTACCATGCTCTACTCGGCAGGCCTGCTCTGAGCAAGTTCATGGCCTCTACTCATGTCGCATATCTGAAGATGAAGATCCCTGGTCCCAATGGCATAATTACTATCTCTGGTGATTACAAGAAGTCCATGGAGTGTGCCTCTGCTGGTTCCCAGTTGGCGGAATCGATGGTGATTGCTGCCGAGAAGAAGAAGATGTATGAGGTGGTGGCCATGGCGCAATCCGCGCAAGCTGGCGCGCAAGGCGTGCCGAGTACCCAGCACGGGACCGCGTTCCAGGCGTTTCAGGAGACCAAGAAGGTCCAGGTCGACCCCGAGTTCCCCGACCGCGTAGCCATCATTGGCTCCGGGTTGGCGGAGAAATAGGAAAGCGAGCTCATCCACTTCCTCCATGAGAATCGGGATGTATTCGCCTGGTCCAATGAAGATCTACCAGGAGTCCCGAGGGAGTTGGTTGAGCACTCATTACATGTGCGTCCTGACGCCAAGCCAGTGAAGCAGGCTATGCGCCGCTTCGGAGATGAGAGAAGGAAGGCCATTGGTGACCAGATCACCAAGCTGCTGATAAGCAATTTCATCATGGAGGTGCTGCATCCGGATTGGCTAGCCAACCCGGTCATGGTCGAGAAGAAGAAGGAGGATCCCAAGGCTGCCACTGCATGGCGCATGTGCGTCGACTACACCGACTTGAACAAGGCATGCCCCAAGGATCCCTTTCCGTTACCTCGCATCGATCAGGTGATCGATTCCACTGCTGGTTGTGAACTGCTGTCTTTCATAGATGCCTACTCTGGTTTCCACCAGATTGCACTCAATCCTGCTGATCAAATAAAGACTGCTTTCAGTACCCCGTATGGGGCTTCTTGCTATCGTGTCATGTGTTTTGGCTTGAGGAACGCGGGTGCAACCTATCAGAGATGCATGCAGAAATGCTTGCACGACCAGCTCGGCAAGAATGTGCAGGTGTACGTAGATGACATTGTCATCAAAACGAATAAAACACATACTCTGCTTGCCGACCTGGAGGAAACCTTTGCTAACCTACGCAAGTACAAAATGAAGCTGAATCCGAGTAAATGCACCTTTGGTGTCCCGGCTGGTAAGCTACTCGGCTTCCTGGTGTCTAGTCGGGGCATTGAAGCCAATCCTTCAAAGATAAAAGCTATTGAGAGTATGTCTTTGCCGAGATCCCTGAAAGACGTGCAGAAATTCACTGGTTGCTTGGCATCTCTGAGCCGTTTTCTGGGCCGAATGGGCGAGAAGGCCCTGCCTCTGTACCAATTGATGAAGAAAAGTGACAAGTTTGTCTGGACTCCGCAAGCGGATGTGGCATTCAACGAGCTGAAAGCAATGCTGGCTAGCGCTCCCATCTTGGCTAGTCCGCTACCCAAGGAGCCAATGCTGCTGTACATTGCTGCGACTAACCGAGTAGTCAGTGTGGTGATTGTGGTGGAACAAGAAGAAGAAGGCAAGAGTGTGCAGCGCCCAGTGTACTATCTCAGTGAAGTGTTGTCCAGCTCCAAGCAAAACTAACCGCACTACCAGAAGATGACCTACGGCGTGTACCTGGGAGCCAAGAAGCTAAAGCATTACTTCCAAGAGCATCCTATCACAGTTGTGAGCTCTGCTCCCATCTCGGATATCATGGGTAACAAGGAGGCGAGTGGCAGAGTAGCCAAGTGGGCAATCGAGCTGGCCGCGTATGCACCCGCGTATGCGAGAAGAGAAGCCATCAAGTCTCAGATTCTGGCAGAATTCCTGGTGGATTGGGCCGAGGTGCAGTATGAACCTCCTGCTCCAGTTTCTAACTACTGGAAGATGCACTTTGATGGCTCGAAGGTGAAGGAAGGCCTTGGTGCTGGCGTAGTGCTTGCGTCACCCAAGCGAGATCAACTCAAGTATGTGCTGCAGATTCACTTCAAGGCGTCCAACAACGTAGCAGAGTATGAGGCAGTGGTGCATGGTTTGCGGGTAGCCAAGGAGGTTGGCGTGCAGCGCATTATATGCTATGGCGATTCAGATCTGGTGGTGCAGCAAGTCTGTGGTACATGGGATGCTCTAGATGCCAACATGGCATCCTATCGCTTCCTGGTGCAGTCTATGACTGGATTCTTCGAGGGCTGCAAGTTCCAGCACATCCACCGAGCAGAGAACGAAGCGGCAGACGAGCTGTCCAAGTTGGGATCTTCTCGGCAATCCATCCCGGCGGGGGTTGCCTTGGAGCACTTGAGAAAGCCATCCATCAAGCCCTCTCCCAACTCGGAGTCCATATTTGTTCCTTCTCTGCCAAGTGAGGAATCTGATCCCATGGAAATTGACTGGGAGAATGCTACAGGAAACCCGGGGACTGCTGCTTTCTACTCGGGGACTGCCGTCCTCTACTCGGGGACTGCCACTCCCTACTCGGGGACTGCCACTCTTTACTCGGGGACTGCCAATCCTTACTCGGGGACTGCCACTCTCTACTCGGGGACTGCCACTCCTTACTCGGGGACTGCCACTCCTTACTCGGGGACTGCTGTCCTTAACCCGGGGACTGTCGCATTCATTGAGGAAGTCCTTGCCAATCGATCTGGGCTCCAGAGAAGTGCTTCCAACCCTAAAGAGCAACCAGAGGTGCCTGTCCCAATGGAAGTGGACGAACCAGTGTTTCCCACACGGGAGACACCGAGTTGGGCCATGCCCATATTATTCTTTCTAAAGGACGGCACTCTGCCAGAAGATGAAGTGGCTGCAAGACATATTCAGAGAAGATCCAAGGGCTACACTATATTCCTAGATGTGCTGCACAAGAGGAGTGCCACCGGCGTGCTGCAACGTTGTGTGGACCCAGCAGAAGGAGAAGAAATTCTGGTAGAGATACACCAAGGAGAATGCGGGCACCATGCCTCTTCTCGGGCATTGGTCAAGAAAGCTTTTCGGCATGGCTTCTACTGGCTCACAGCTCTGCAGCAAGCCGAAGACATCGTGAGGAAGTGCAACGGCTGCCAGATGTTCGCGAGTAAGATTCACATGCCTGCTTCCGAGCTGAAGACAATTCCTATCACTTGGCCATTTGCTGTTTGGTGTTTGGACATGGTCGGGCCCTTCCAGCCGGCTAGAGGCAACATGACTCACATCTTGGTCATGGTGGACAAGTTCACCAAGTGGATCGAGGTGAAGCCTATTCGGAAGTGCGATGGGGCCACAGCTGTGAAATTCGTGAAGGATGTGATCCTGAGATATGGCTACCCGCACAGCATCATCACCGACAACGGCACCAATTTTGCCGAGAGAGCAATGGTGCGGTTCTGCAGAGATAAGCATATCCGACTAGACGTTGCGTTAGTCGCGCATCCCGCTTCCAATGGGCAAGTTGAAAGAGCAAACGGCATGGTACTGGCAGGCATAAAGCCAAGGCTGATGGAGCCACTGCTGAAAACACCTGGGTGTTGGCTAGACGAGTTGCCAGCGGTGTTGTGGAGTCTACGGACTACCCCTAACCGGTCAACCGGCTACACGCCATTCTTCTTGGTATACGGGGCTGAGGCTGTGTTGCCAATAGACCTAGAGCATGACTCCCCCCGAGTAACCCTCTACACTGAGGTGGAGGCGAGAGAAGCTCGAGAAGACGACGTTGACCTGCTTGAGGAAGCAAGAGAGCTGACTCTGTCACGTTCGGCTATCTACCAGCAAAACCTGCGGCGTTATCATAGCCGAAAGGTGAATCCAAGGGTTTTCCGAGAAGGAGACTTGGTCCTTAGGCTCGTGCAGCGCACAGCCGGGATGCACAAGTTGTCTCCTCCATGGGAAGGGCCCTTCATTGTGAGCAAAGCGCTGCACAACGATGCTTACTATCTTATAGATGCGCGCCCACCACAGGCGAACAGGGCAGATAAAGCTGGAGAGGAAACCAAGCGCCCCTGGAATGTAGCTCTACTCCGTCATTTTCATTCATGAGCAAAGATGTGTATGTACCCTCTTATCCGAGTTGAAATTCTATTCTGCAATCTGAAATTGATCTCGGGGACTGCCCTCGTCCAAAATTGCTCTAAGTGTTCCTACTCGGCTTTACCTCTTGCCTATTCGGTTGCTCTACTTCAAAATTCAAAGGTACATTTAGTACTGTGTTTAAACCCACATGCCAACTCTTCGACTTAGCTGTTGTCTGAAACCCGGCTTCATGGCAAGCAAGAGAACAAGCAAAGGGTCCATGAGCACAAGAAAAATTACTAAGGAAAGGAAGAGTGCAGGAACCGAGTAGGGTGCTTTTATTACCGTTCTTTGTCTTATCTTTTCGGCTAAGTGGTGGGCTGCGTTATTATGATTGTTTCTAAGCGGCTAAGTATTTGCAGCTCTGCTCTTTAACTCTTGTGACTCGAATACCAAAAAAGCAACAAGTTGCGGGTAGAGCTGAGACGAAAAGAGAGAGTGAATAAGAAATGCAACTCGGGGACTCGCATGATAACGCAACCCGGCATCCAGCCCAGGCTGAACAAATTGATTAAGTTGAAAATAACAAGCGGGAATAAAAATGAGTAGCAACGGCATAAATAGTCTGATACATTTGCACCCGGCATCCCGGGGATCTGATAAGTGTTTGAGAAATAAAGCTGCAGGATAAACTCAGGTCGAGGCGGCGTTCTCGGTGCTAGCCTTAGCTGCCTCTTCTTCGGTAGTAGCAGTTGTTGTGTCCGCCTCTGTGCTGGCATCAGCAAGCTTCGATGCTTCGTCCTCGGCGTTGGGCTCGGTGGCTACCTGGTCTGAAGTGGCCGTGGCCACCGAGACGGGCGTTGTCGTGGAGGTGGAGCCGCTGGCGTGGGCACGAAGGTTGACGGTGTCGTCGAGGGCAGCTCCCGACGAGGTGCCGAACTCGAGCGCGGAGGTGTCGATCGACATCTCCACGTTCTCGTCCTCCTCGTCTCTACCCGCGATGACCGCGGCCTTCCCTTTCCCGTCCTTGCCAGTAGGAGAGTCGAAGTAGCTCAGCTCCGGCTCGTCGGTGTCCGTCTCCTCGTCTTCATCCTCCTCCTCGCCCTCGTCCACCTCGGTGTCGGGCTCGGTGAGGCCGTCGATGAAGGTCGCTGTGTCGGCATACTGAGCGACCTCGTGAGCAACCACCTGGCGAATGGCCACGCAGTCGGGGTCCTTCTCCCACCTGGAGTCTCGGCGCATCTCACGGATAATCTGCATGTTCAGGTTTTCGTACCAGGTGGTGACGAAGAGCAACATCATGTCCGCACCTGCCCGAGCTCCCGAGGCGCGCCACTTCTTCAATTCGGCTTTCACGCGCTGCAGCTTCAAGGCAAGTCCGGAGATTGTTGTCGGCGCGGAGTCGTCAGGCCAGAAGACGTTGTGGATCTGGAAGGCGACGCGCACCAACTCGGTGCCCACGCCCGCTAGCCGCGGACACTGGCTCTGCATAATCAGGATACTTTCCTCGATTTCTGCTCTGGTGTCCAAAGGCTCGCCCTTCTCAGCACGAGCTGCTCGGACCTTTTCCAAGGCGGGCACGCTAGAAGATTCAAGGTTGGGAAAGATTCCTGCAAGAGCTATCGAGAAGATCAGAAACAGTAACAGAGTGGAAGCGTGAAACGAGAAGCAGAGAAGAAAGGCGCAGCCGAGTAGCGAAGAAGCGGAGAAAAGGGAGCACTTACTGTTCAAATCATGGCGCAGCCCTAACAGCTGGGTCTTCCATGTTTCCTCATTGGATATATGCTTCTCTTGGATCAAGCGGAGCTCCTCTAGCTGAGTGAAGAGCCCAGCATTGCTCTTCTTCAGCACCTCACATTCCTGTTTGAGGGTTCTCTCCCTGGCCTTGGCTGCTGCTTCGCTCTTAGCCTTCTCGGTGATTACTCTGTCCCTCTCGGCACCAAGGTTGATAGCATCCTGGAGCGCAGTCTGCAGCTGGACTTGGAGCTTCTCCATCTCAGTAGTGTGCTCTTTCATCAGCTCGACAGCCTGGCTGGACAACTGCTGCTGCACCTCAGCCGGTTTGAGGCAGTCTTGATGCTCCTCAGCGAATTTCTTATGATCTTCTGCGGAAGGCGAAGCGCGGTTAGCAGAGAAGCGAAAGAAAGAAACACAGGAAAAGCCGAGTAGACGGCAACGTACCTTCCAATCTCTTGATGGTGGCCTGGCCACTCTCGACGAAGGCACGGCAGTTCTCGTGCTCGTCAGTTAGGGCCTTCAGCTTCCCTGCAGAGTAAAATTAGTTAGCGCAAAAAGCAAAAGCGGGCGTAAACACCAAACGCAAGAACCGCGCAGCTAGAAGCGTACCTTCAACTTCAGACAGCCTCAGAGTGTTGTTCATCACTTCCTTGTCGGCTTCCTCGGCGATCATCTTCTCTTTTTCCAAGGCGGCAATGCGCCTCTTGGCAATGGCGTGATTCCAGAGTAGCCGACGATGCAAGTTGCTCCGTTTCAGTACGCTGTTCTGAGAAGCAAAAGAAACAAGAATCAGGCAAAGTACTTGAGATTCAACCCGAGAAGGTGGCTACTCGGGAGAGTGTCCGCCTACTCGGCCAGAATCTCGGGGACTGTGTGATGGATAAGGAAAAGAAGAAGAGTAGAGAAGAAGTGAAAATGCAACTCGGAGAGGATGAATAGGAACTTACCGCGTAGGATTGCTCGAGGTCTTCGGCGTTCTTGCGGTGGACAAACATCTTGGCAGCAAGTGTAGCAGAGGTGGTCGAGACAGTCATGGGTTTGTATCCCAAGTCCACCTTGTTCCAATCCAGACGCATATGGTCGATGTCGCCCAGATCGGTGCCGTTCCAATTGGTGTTGCCGAGAACTTTGCTGTCCCACTTGGCGTCGATGAAGCCGATCAAGTCGAGTACTTGCTCGAGGCTTTGGGATGTTATCGCCTGGTCTTGAACTCCACGAGAAGCAATGGATAGGGCTGGAATTAAAACTCGAAACTCGCGAGTTAAACGAGTAGCTCGCAACTCGACTCGGCTCGGCTCGAGCTCGTTATCCAACGAGCCGAGTCGAGTTTTCGTTTTCGACAGTAAACGAGTTCAAGCTAAACGAGACGAGTTTACGAGTACTCGTTTAGCTCGTTTAACTCGGTAAAAAGAATTTCTAATGATATTCTTATATATGTGAAAAAAAATTAGTGGTTATTGTAGTTTATTTATGACAAATTATTTTATGGTGACATCTTTTTATCGATTATTGTGATGATTTTATTATACGTGCCCTAAATAATGAAAAATAAGTATATATACAATACATAATGTTGACTTTTTATAGTTTTATAAAATAAAAAAGTTAAACGAGTAGCTCGCGAGCTACTCGCGAGTTCACCGAGCCAAGCCGAGTTTTGTTTTCGGACTCGTTTGTTGAACGAGTCGAGCCGAGCTCGAATCGTCAGTTGGCCGAGTTTGAGCGAGTCGAGCCGAGCTGACTCGGCTCGGCTCGAATTCCAGCCCTAGCAATGGAGATGGACTTGTCTTGATTTGGGGCCGGGGGCCTGGAGTCCACTGCCACGGCTTTCCTCCCTTTCTGAAGAGCAAGATTCCGGTCCTTGGGGGAAAAGCCGACCTGGTGCTGATGACTAACCTTCACCATGTAGTCAGGGTAGCAGGGCTGATCAGCTGCAGCGGCGGCGGCAGCAACCGCGCTAGGATCGCGAATAACCAGCTGACTGGACTGGCCAGTTGATGTTGGCGGCGGCTGTCGCACCCTGACTTCTAAGGGATACTCACCGCACGAACTGGATAGCAGATGCTTGGATTATGGGGCATACCTGCTCCCACGTCCCAGCTTCCTGGTAGGCCTGCGCTTATGCGCGACAACACAAGCTCCGCTATTCCATCGTCGATGTAAACTATCCACTAGAAATCACAGGCACTACCATTGACGTACTTCATATCAATCACGCACTGTACGTCAACGGCTTTGAACGAATGATAATCACAACATATCTCTAAGACACAAAAGATGGAAATAAAGTTGCAAATAGCTCTCACTAGAGCAGAGATAGCAAATACAATCATCCAGAGGACACATGTCCCAACATGTCATTCATTACATCAGCGGAAGCAAACAAAGGTGTCTGAGTACAGACAAAACGGAAGGCTTAAGAAGCCGGGGGAAAATAAAGCAAACGAAGCCCATCCACGAAGGTTCTGGATCCTGCCCTGGTCCAGCTATCTACTCGTCTGCAGCGTCGTCAAACTCCACGAAGTAGCCGTCCTGGGAAGCATCGTAGCCGTAGCCGTACTCTGCGTAAACCACAGCCCCAACGGGGTCAGTACATCCAAGTACTGGCAAGCAAGACTCACAGTTCATCAAAGAGTTGCCCGTCAACACAAGCATAGATGCTTGGGATCAACGGAAGGAAGGGGGTGATATAAAAGTTGCTGCTGGCTGCGCTAACCAACTACAGAAGATAACTACAAGTTCCGACTAACAGAATAAGATGAGATCGAGGATTGTAACCAACTGAAAGATAACTTCAACCAAACCCATCCTGGATCTCGCCCTTATCCAAAGAAGCAATCCGAGGATAACTCACACAGTTATAGAAAGGTGAATCAAGTTATTGTGTGAATAACCTATTACTAGTCAGGTTATTAAACAGTGGGTGAATCATGATTGATCATTAAGTTGAAGTTGTCCTGAGTACTTGTTAGCCAGTACTTTCACCAAGTAATCCATAACCGCGGAAAACACGGCTTCTCGAGAAGATTATCCCTGCAGGGTTGCACCAATTTGGCCGTACACTCATGAATAACCCGCCAGATGGGATGCCTCCCACCAAGCGGGGCACTCAACACAACCAACCATTCCTCGCATCAAGCCCAAAGCACCTTGGGCGCACGGCTAATCAAGCCCCGAAGAAAAGGGACCCTCATAGCACTCTAAGACCGTGTCCCCCTATATGCCGACTACAAAAGTTCCACCCTGCGCTGGGCTCGCAAAAACATGCATGCGGCAAATAGAAAGCACGAACTAAATGAGATGATTTGGACGAGATGCGTATCAGGTCAAGTTGAGGGGGGCGCCCATACTCGCTTCCCAAATGCGGGTAGTGCGCTCATCATGGATCAGTAGACAAGACCCTTTTCCTATTAGGGTCGACACTAGCAGGCTTCAAAACCTCTCATGGGCCTCCTGCCGGTGCCTTATCATCAAATTATTATTATTACCATTAGCAAGTAACAGGATTGATTGATTAACATCGAGCCCCGGTACAGATAATAAGATAGCAAAAGTAATAACCGACAACAGACTCGAATAAAGCAACCCTAAGCATGCTAGGTAAGAACAGGCACAAGCAAAGGCTGTAGGTATGGAGGTGAGGCAGTATCATTGGTTCAGGGAATCATGTGATAGGTTCGGAGAACAAGCAACGATACATATGGCTAGCAATAATAGACAAAAGGATAGTATCGACAACAAGTGTGGAAAGGAAACTCGATGATTCATGTGAGTGATAACTTGCCTGGCAGCTCAGTATCGTACTGGGCTAGGTCCTGAGAAGTGGTGTCGTAAGGATCGTCGGTCTCAACGTAGTCGTCGTCTAACCGGGAAGAAGCAAACAAACAAAACAGGTATGTAAACAAACATTGTCATGGCATTGTGCACAATCAAATATGATGCATGACAATTTAATATATGCAACAAAATAAACTAGTTGATATGCTAACACAATTTAAATGGACTGATATGCAACTGTGGGTTGCATATGAAAAGCCCATGAAATTTGGTTAGTTTGTTTGTTTTCCAACTAATCAACAGGTGATAATGGATTAGCATGATGCATGCAACAGGATAACAGCAAAATAACAACATTAGAACCAAATTAAAATAGGTTGTAGCAATTTAAAAGTTTGTTATTAATTTTGGAAAATTTTGGGTGCATTAAAGGTATCACACATGTAGTTGTTGTTTTCAACCAATTAAAATGTTCAAAACAAATAACAAAGTTGATATTTGAAAAGAACATCAAATTCTGGTTGGATTACATGTTCCACAATTTGAAATTGGACTTTGGATTAATTAATTGTGAATTAAACAATATTAAACAATTTTTAATTGAATTAAACAAGATTTAAATTGTTTAGGCAATTTAAATTATTCAAACCAGAAAACAAAAATTATATTTGAATAGAGCATTCAAAATGGTATGAAAAACATATTTTATTTGTATTATTTGAAAACAGCATGAATTAGTTATGAATTATTTCAAATTGCATTTGAATTATTCAAATTTGAAATTTAAAAGTATTTTGAAAATTCAAAACAGTACACAAGTGGAATATTTGGAAAGTTCATAAAATTTGGATCAGAATAGACATCAAGTTTGTATTTATTGGGTTCATATTTTAAAAGTTATTGAATTTGCAATTTAGGTGCTTATTCTGCCCACTTAAAAGAAAAAGAATTTCTAAACAGATTTGCGTTTACTTTTGTTACCTAGAGGGCCTCTACCCGCTGCCACTGACCAGCGGGTCCAAGCCAGCGTGGCAGCGCACGTGGCAGCCCGCGTGGCCAGAGGAGAAAAATCCAGCAAAAAGGGGGCGGATGCGCCCGCGGGGGTTCGACCCCGGGAGCTGGCGTTTCCGCGGAAGGGAACGAACCACTACGGTACTGCGGCTGGTTTGTTTAGATAGGTTGGTGACTGAATATGAGGTAAACCCGACTCTGCTAACTGAACTAACTGAATTTTTTCAGTACGTGCAGGTTCAGCGAGCGGACGCAGGCGGCCGGCGATCGCTGTCTTGCTGCTCACGGCGCGGGGTTGGTGCTGCGTGCTGGTGCCTCGTGCGTGCGGTGAGCGTGGAGAGGGGGGAGAGATGCGCGGGAGAGAAAAAGGGCTCACATCGAGGGAGGCGGGGAGGAGCAGACCACGAGCGCACAGATGATCTCGCTCGCGAACAGCAGTAGCAGCGGCGGAGTTCCCGGCGACGGCGGCGAGTCTATGGACCTCCTCAAGCTCCACCCTGGTGTCGACGATGAAGGTGGAACCGAGGCGTATCCATTCCCGCAGATAGAACACCGGGCCAGCCACTGGAGACGGCAAGCGGCGGCGGGTTTCAGAAGGTGGAGGCGGGGTTCAGAGCATTGGGGTTCAGAGGGAAAGGCAGGGGCTTGGGGAAGAGGATGGGAGGTTGGCGGCGCCGGGATGGGTTCTAGGGTTGAGGCAGGAGGAGGAGGCGCCGCGGTGGTTTTTATGGAGGCGATTGGTTGAGTACGGCGGCCATCGGGAGGTTCTGCGGAGGATCAACGATGGAGGCGCTCTCGTACACCATGACGCCAGCAGGGGGAGGAGGACGATAGCGACGTGAGGGGAAGGTTATCGGGCCAGAGGGAAAAAAAACGGGCTGGGCCCAGGTTGGACCAGCTGCTGCTGCTCTCCTCCCTGTTTCTGTTTTTTTTTTTTTTGTACACTGCTTTTTTTTTGTAGTTGAGCAATTGGGAAACAAAACAAAGGCTTGTTTAAGAAATATTTGGAATAGAAAATAGGATAACTTTATTAGTGGAAAAGAAACCTTTTGGCAGTCTTTGTTTTTTCCAAAATGTTATTGTTTGTTTGTTGTTTTAAAATTAACCAATTGAATTGGAAAATGCAATAATACTTAATATTGAAAATAAAGCCATTCCCACTAGGGTTTCTCCTAGGGTTTTGGAAGGGTTTAAAAATTATGGATACCAATTAGTTATGAACTTCATGGCTCCAAAGATTAAAGGTTTGGAGAGTTGGTTTGAAATTGGAAATGATTTGGAATTAATTGTTTTAATTGAGTAATTGATTTAAGCAACAATTTAATGGATGAATTACAATGGATTGTTTGGAAACAAAAGAGGTTTTCAAATTGCAATTCTTTGTTTGAAAGAAAGTAACAGACAAGTGTGAAAACAATGTTTGATTAAGCTTGAATTTTATTATGAAAACAATGCAAACAGAAATGAAAATGAGAATGATGCCATGATGCATTGCATAAATTAAACAAAGAATCAAACATTCTAAGGATTGTTTTCATACTTGGATGTTACAAAACGCCCCCCCTTGAAGGAATCGCGCCCCGAGATTCCCTACTGAGAAATGAACAGGTCCGGATACTTCTTGCGAAGATCCTCTTCGGTCTCCCATGTTGCCTCTTTATCAGAATGATTCGACCATTGGACTTTCAAGAACTTGGTGCTCCTGTTGCGAGTCTTACGCTCGGTCTCATCGAGAATACGAATAGGGTGCTCCTCATAAGACAGATCATCTTGCAGCTCAATAGAATCATGATCAACTGCACGATCTGGGTCTTTGAAACACTTCTTGAGTTGTGACACGTGGAAAACATCGTGCACCTTAGATAGCTTTTCTGGAAGTTCAAGACGATAAGCATTTTCTGCACGCCTTGAGAGGATGTTGAACGGGCCAATGTATCTTGGTGCAAGCTTTCCTTTCACACCAAAACGATGAGTGCCTCTGAGGGGAGTTACACGGAGATATGCCTTATCACCAGGTGCATAGACCATATCCCTGTGCTTGCTATCATAATAGCTCTTCTGACGAGACTGAGCAATCCTGAGATTGTCACGAATGATACGAACTTTCTCCTCGGCTTCCTTAACCATGTCAGGGCCTAAGAGTGAACGTTCACCAGCTCCAGACCAATTGATTGGACTCCTGCATCTGCGACCATACAGTGCCTCAAAAGGTGCCATGCCTAGGCTTGCCTGGTAGCTGTTGTTGTAGGAGAATTCAGCATATGGAAGGCAATCCTCCCATTTCATGCCAAATGAGATACCACATGCTCTGAGCATATCCTCGAGAATCTGATTGACTCTTTCGACTTGCCCCTGAGACTGAGGGTGATAAGCTGTGCTGAACAGAAGTTTAGTGCCCAATGCTTCTTGAAAGCTTTTCCAGAAATGAGAAGTGAAGATGCTTCCACGATCTGAGCTTATTTCCAATGGTACACCATGAAGAGGAACAATCCTTGCTGTGTAGAGCTCTGCTAACTGGCTAGCTGAGATAGTTTCCTTGACAGCAAAGAAGTGAGCAACCTTAGTGAGACGATCAATAACAACGAAGATTGCATCATTGCCTTTCCTGGACTTTGGAAACCCAGTAACGAAGTCCATTTCAATCATGTCCCACTTCCAGTCAGGAATTTTCAGAGGTTGGAGTAGACCTGCTGTCTTTTGATGGACTGCCTTAACACGTTGACAAACGTCGCATTCAGAAACGTATTGAGCAATTTCACGTTTCATGCCAGACCACCAATACAGAGTCTTAAGATCCTGGTACATCTTTGTACTTCCAGGGTGAATGGATAGAGGAGTTTCATGAGCCTCCTTGAGAATGATATCCTTGAGACTTTGAATCTGAGGAACTGCAATGCGTCCTTCGAAGAACACAGTTCCTTTGTCATCAATTGAGAAGGACTTGAATTTATCACTGCCCTCCTTGATTTGCTCTACCATCTTCTTGATTTCATTATCACGAAGCTGTTCAGAACGAATCTTGTCCTCGAGAGTTGGGCTGGCTGTCAAGCTAGCAAGGTATCCTTCAGGAACAAGACCAAGGTTTAGCTTCTGGAATTCTTCGTGAAGTGGAGGTTGGCTTTCCATGATCATGAGATTATTGCAATAGGATTTGCGACTGAGAGCATCGGCCATAACATTAGCCTTGCCTGGAGTGTAAGAAATGGTGAGATCAAAGTCTTTAATCTTCTCAATCCATCTCCTTTGCCTGAGGTTCAGATCTGGCTGAGTGAAGATGTATTTCAGACTCTTATGATCGGAAAAGATTTCAGTTTTGTTACCCAACAAGTATTGTCTCCATTTCTTGAGGGCAAACACAACTGCTGCAAGTTCAAGATCATGAGTGGGATAGTTTTGCTCATGTGGGTTCAACTGACGTGAAGCATAAGCCACAACTTGACGTTCTTGCATAAGAACTGCTCCTAGGCCTTGGAGAGATGCATCACAGAATATTTGGAAAGGTTTGGTAGTATCTGGACCAACCAGAACAGGTGTGGAAGTGAGTTTAGTTTTCCAGGAGGTTGAAACTCTCATCACATTGTGGAGTCCAAACGAACTTTTTGTCCTTCTTTGTGAGATCAGTGAGAGGTTTGGCAATCTTGGAAAAGTTTTGGACGAAACGACGGCAATAGCTAGCCAAGCCAAGAAAGCTTCTAACTTGCTTTACCGTCTTAGGGGGTTTCCAATCAACAATTGCCTTAACCTTTTCAGGATCAATGGCAATGCCTTTGGCAGAAATGATATGACCAAGATATGCAACTTCTGGAATCCAGAACTCACATTTGGAATACTTGGCATACAGACGATGCTCGCGAAGTTTCATGAGAGTGAGACGAAGGTGTTCTCCATGCTCTTCCTCGGATTTTGAGTAGACTAGGATGTCATCAAGATATACTACAACGAACTTGTCGAGGTATTCATGGAAGACAGAATTCATGAGCCTTGAGAACGTTGCCGGTGCATTGGTGAGACCAAAGGACATGACGGTGAATTCATATAGACCGTAACGAGTGGTGAAGGCTGTTTTTGGAATATCTTCCTTTCTGATCTTTATCTGATGATACCCCATCCTCAAGTCCAACTTTGAGAATATTGAGGCTCCAGCAAGTTGATCAAAAAGATCATCGATACGAGGAAGTGGATACTTGTTCTTGATGGTTTTCTCGTTGAGAGGACGATAGTCAACCACGAGTCTTTTTGTTTGATCCTTCTTGGCAACAAACAGGGTTGGGCAACCCCAAGCGGAGGAACTAGGCTGAATGTAACCTTTTTCCATGTACATATCGATTTGCTCCTTCAACAATTTCAGTTCAGGAGGAGCTATCTTGTATGGATGCTTAGAGATTGGAGCAGTACCTGGCTCAAGCTCGATCACGAACTCAACTGCTCTGTCCGGAGGCATCCCTGGCAATTCTTCTGGAAAGACGTCAGGGAATTCACAAACCACCGGAACATTTTCAATTTCAGGAAGGGGTTTGGCATCGAGGTTGAACAGCTGAACAGAACTTGATCCATATGGAGAATAGACTATCTGGCCTGAAGTGTGAGAGAGAGTTATTGACTTTTGAGCACAGTCAATTTTAGCTTTGTGGGTCTTCAACCAATCCATACCCAGAATGACATCAATGTCAGAATTTCCCAGCAACATGAGTGAAGCAAGGAATATGCGTCCTCCAATTAGGATTTCATTGTCCATGCTTATCTTGGAAGTCAACATTTGCGGTCCCGGAGAGTGAACAGTCATTTGATTGCTTAGCGGAACCAGAACTAGGTTGTATGCTTTTGCAAAAATCTTTGACACGAATGAATGCGATGCTCCAGTATCAAACAACACTTTAGCTGGAATAGAGTTTACGGGTAATATACCGAGAACGACGTCAGCGGCTTCCTCAGCTTTGTCGGCCTTGATATGGTTCACCCTCGCGTTCCTCCCGACTGGCCTGTTGTTGGAGTTGAAGGCTTTAGCCGGGGGAGCACGAACCATAGCCTGGTTGGTGTTGGGGCGAGGAGGTGGAGGTAGCTGCCTCTGAGTGCACTTATCAGCGTAGTGTCCAGTCTCCTTGCACTTGAAGCAAGTGATGACACGAGGAGGACCTGGCCTTGGCTGCCCCATTGGAATCCTCTGACCCTGCATCTGAGATGGGTTGGGCGGGCGGGGACCAAAGCCTGGAGCAGGTTGGGCATTTGGAGCCCGAGTGACAGCACCATTTGGCACCCAGATGCGGCGCTTCTGCGGAGGGGTGGTCATGTTGGAGGAGGAACCACCCTCGCGCGAGTGCTTGCGGGACTCTTCGAACGCCTTGCGCCCATTCTCCTCATTGAGCGCGGTGTTCACGAGCTCAACGAAGTCCTTGCACTTGATGTTGGTGAGAGCGTACTTCAGTTCCGGGTTAAAACCTCGGCGGAACCTTGCCATCTTCTTGGCTTCGGTGGACACTTCGTCACCAGCGTACCGAGCGAGACGATTGAACTCGTTCTGGTAGCCGAGAACGTCCAGCTTGCCCTGTCTGAGAGAGCAGAATTCCTCACGCATCCTTTCCATGAGACCATCCGGGATGTGGTGCTTCAGGAAGGCATCCTTGAAACATCCCCAGTTGATAGGAAAGCCAGCCCTCATGGCCTGGTAGTTCTCCCACCAAGTAGCTGCCTGACCCTTCAGTAGGTAGGTGGCGTACTTGACCTTATCCTCTTCAGCAACATGAGCTATCTCCAGAGCTCTTGCTACGTCACGGATCCAGTCATCAGCATCCAGGGGCTCACGTGTTGCTACGAAAGCTTTTGGGCCCAAGCTGAGGAAGTCCTTGATGGTGACCCTTGGAGCATTCTGGTTGTGTTGCTGGTTAGCCTGGATCTGGGCCATCTGTGTCACCACTTGGGTCATCTGAGCCAACAGCTCCCCCATTGGTGGTGGCGGAGGCGGGTTGTTCCTGGTTGGAGGCATCCTGAACAGAAATTCATTTTAGCACAACAACAGAAAAGGATAGACTTGGTAACCGAAAGATAGATTATTCCGACGCATGAATAGATAACCAACAGGTACATCATCACATGTTCAAATACATCAGAATATCCAACAGACCAACACATGGTTCGAAAACGAAAGGATAAACTAGACACAGCTAGTAATGGATACAACGGTACTCCCATGCTCATCACGCAGGACGGCGGTGAGTAGTACGACGAGAGATACGGTGAGGAGGAATTCCACGGAAGTAGGTATCACGACGATCCATGTAGATAGGAACTGCTCTGAGAGCAACTCTCGGTGTGGTGAAGTAGAAAGCATCCTCTTCCTGTGCTCCATATCGAGGAATCCCCGTGTAACCTGCACCGAGGTGGAGAAGTGGACCTCTGACCGGCTCGTAACCTCCAGCATCTGGCAACGGAAGACCAGCTGACTGAACGATACGTGCAAAGCGCTCGTCTCCAACAAAGTCTGTGGTGTACGTCGCCAGACGGGTGAGAGCAAGGTGGAGCTGCTCCCTGACTGAGGCTAACTCCTGAGAAAGTGTGGAAGCAACTGCGTCACTGTGCCTCACGAACTGGGCAGTAGTGTGCAGCCTGGAGCTATCAGACTCGTAGGTATCCAGGTCGCGGTGGTCAGTGAAGTGAACTCCCGCTGCCGTGATGTAACCACGGGGGATGTGACGATAACTGGAATCATCAAACCCCCAGTAGTCAGCACGGAGAACGGTGAGACCCACGTACGCTGACTGCTGCACGGCCATATCCACTGTGGAACCTACTGCCTCGTACTGGTGAACAAAGCTCCTGCCATCATCCGACAGAATGTAGACGATAGCTCGGTAGAAAGTCTGCTCGAACTCGCGCTGGTGCTCGTAGACCTGGTACTCTGGTGCCCAACGGAACCCCAGATAGGTAACCATATCCCTCAGCATCTCCGGATAACCGGCGGTGTCCTCACAGCGAGTCATCCTAACCACCTGCGGGTAGAACCTGAGATCCATCTGCAGATGATCGGGAAAGGTTTTGATTAGGCTCCGGTAGATGAAAAAGGATGTGGAACTCAACAAGGTTCAATGGACGATAAGAATGTTGAAAGAACATGATATTGAAGCAACACTGGGAAAACTTGACCAAAAGTCCTGAGGTACTAAGGAGAACCCAAAACACGTGAAATCTTAACTTGAAAGTTTAGATGAGAAGGGAAAAATCAACGTTGCACTTCCTTACCAGAAAAGGGAGGGAGGGTGGGGAAAAGAAGAAAAAGAACAGAATTCCTACTCTCACGTTTCATTTTTCCTATATAGCTACAAAATAGTTTCTAGACTCAACTGCGACCAGAAAAAGGGATCCTACAGGCAGACAGGCTCTGATACCATTTGTCGCACCCTGACTTCTAAGGGATACTCACCGCACGAACTGGATAGCAGATGCTTGGATTATGGGGCATACCTGCTCCCACGTCCCAGCTTCCTGGTAGGCCTGCGCTTATGCGCGACAACACAAGCTCCGCTATTCCATCGTCGATGTAAACTATCCACTAGAAATCACAGGCACTACCATTGACGTACTTCATATCAATCACGCACTGTACGTCAACGGCTTTGAACGAATGATAATCACAACATATCTCTAAGACACAAAAGATGGAAATAAAGTTGCAAATAGCTCTCACTAGAGCAGAGATAGCAAATACAATCATCCAGAGGACACATGTCCCAACATGTCATTCATTACATCAGCGGAAGCAAACAAAGGTGTCTGAGTACAGACAAAACGGAAGGCTTAAGAAGCCGGGGGAAAATAAAGCAAACGAAGCCCATCCACGAAGGTTCTGGATCCTGCCCTGGTCCAGCTATCTACTCGTCTGCAGCGTCGTCAAACTCCACGAAGTAGCCGTCCTGGGAAGCATCGTAGCCGTAGCCGTACTCTGCGTAAACCACAGCCCCAACGGGGTCAGTACATCCAAGTACTGGCAAGCAAGACTCACAGTTCATCAAAGAGTTGCCCGTCAACACAAGCATAGATGCTTGGGATCAACGGAAGGAAGGGGGTGATATAAAAGTTGCTGCTGGCTGCGCTAACCAACTACAGAAGATAACTACAAGTTCCGACTAACAGAATAAGATGAGATCGAGGATTGTAACCAACTGAAAGATAACTTCAACCAAACCCATCCTGGATCTCGCCCCTTATCCAAAGAAGCAATCCGAGGATAACTCACACAGTTATAGAAAGGTGAATCAAGTTATTGTGTGAATAACCTATTACTAGTCAGGTTATTAAACAGTGGGTGAATCATGATTGATCATTAAGTTGAAGTTGTCCTGAGTACTTGTTAGCCAGTACTTTCACCAAGTAATCCATAACCGCGGAAAACACGGCTTCTCGAGAAGATTATCCCTGCAGGGTTGCACCAATTTGGCCGTACACTCATGAATAACCCGCCAGATGGGATGCCTCCCACCAAGCGGGGCACTCAACACAACCAACCATTCCTCGCATCAAGCCCAAAGCACCTTGGGCGCACGGCTAATCAAGCCCCGAAGAAAAGGGACCCTCATAGCACTCTAAGACCGTGTCCCCCTATATGCCGACTACAAAAGTTCCACCCTGCGCTGGGCTCGCAAAAACATGCATGCGGCAAATAGAAAGCACGAACTAAATGAGATGATTTGGACGAGATGCGTATCAGGTCAAGTTGAGGGGGGCGCCCATACTCGCTTCCCAAATGCGGGTAGTGCGCTCATCATGGATCAGTAGACAAGACCCTTTTCCTATTAGGGTCGACACTAGCAGGCTTCAAAACCTCTCATGGGCCTCCTGCCGGTGCCTTATCATCAAATTATTATTATTACCATTAGCAAGTAACAGGATTGATTGATTAACATCGAGCCCCGGTACAGATAATAAGATAGCAAAAGTAATAACCGACAACAGACTCGAATAAAGCAACCCTAAGCATGCTAGGTAAGAACAGGCACAAGCAAAGGCTGTAGGTATGGAGGTGAGGCAGTATCATTGGTTCAGGGAATCATGTGATAGGTTCGGAGAACAAGCAACGATACATATGGCTAGCAATAATAGACAAAAGGATAGTATCGACAACAAGTGTGGAAAGGAAACTCGATGATTCATGTGAGTGATAACTTGCCTGGCAGCTCAGTATCGTACTGGGCTAGGTCCTGAGAAGTGGTGTCGTAAGGATCGTCGGTCTCAACGTAGTCGTCGTCTAACCGGGAAGAAGCAAACAAACAAAACAGGTATGTAAACAAACATTGTCATGGCATTGTGCACAATCAAATATGATGCATGACAATTTAATATATGCAACAAAATAAACTAGTTGATATGCTAACACAATTTAAATGGACTGATATGCAACTGTGGGTTGCATATGAAAAGCCCATGAAATTTGGTTAGTTTGTTTGTTTTCCAACTAATCAACAGGTGATAATGGATTAGCATGATGCATGCAACAGGATAACAGCAAAATAACAACATTAGAACCAAATTAAAATAGGTTGTAGCAATTTAAAAGTTTGTTATTAATTTTGGAAAATTTTGGGTGCATTAAAGGTATCACACATGTAGTTGTTGTTTTCAACCAATTAAAATGTTCAAAACAAATAACAAAGTTGATATTTGAAAAGAACATCAAATTCTGGTTGGATTACATGTTCCACAATTTGAAATTGGACTTTGGATTAATTAATTGTGAATTAAACAATATTAAACAATTTTTAATTGAATTAAACAAGATTTAAATTGTTTAGGCAATTTAAATTATTCAAACCAGAAAACAAAAATTATATTTGAATAGAGCATTCAAAATGGTATGAAAAACATATTTTATTTGTATTATTTGAAAACAGCATGAATTAGTTATGAATTATTTCAAATTGCATTTGAATTATTCAAATTTGAAATTTAAAAGTATTTTGAAAATTCAAAACAGTACACAAGTGGAATATTTGGAAAGTTCATAAAATTTGGATCAGAATAGACATCAAGTTTGTATTTATTGGGTTCATATTTTAAAAGTTATTGAATTTGCAATTTAGGTGCTTATTCTGCCCACTTAAAAGAAAAAGAATTTCTAAACAGATTTGCGTTTACTTTTGTTACCTAGAGGGCCTCTACCCGCTGCCACTGACCAGCGGGTCCAAGCCAGCGTGGCAGCGCACGTGGCAGCCCGCGTGGCCAGAGGAGAAAAATCCAGCAAAAAGGGGGCGGATGCGCCCGCGGGGGTTCGACCCCGGGAGCTGGCGTTTCCGCGGAAGGGAACGAACCACTACGGTACTGCGGCTGGTTTGTTTAGATAGGTTGGTGACTGAATATGAGGTAAACCCGACTCTGCTAACTGAACTAACTGAATTTTTTCAGTACGTGCAGGTTCAGCGAGCGGACGCAGGCGGCCGGCGATCGCTGTCTTGCTGCTCACGGCGCGGGGTTGGTGCTGCGTGTTGGTGCCTCGTGCGTGCGGTGAGCGTGGAGAGGGGGGAGAGATGCGCGGGAGAGAAAAAGGGCTCACATCGAGGGAGGCGGGGAGGAGCAGACCACGAGCGCACAGATGATCTCGCTCGCGAACAGCAGTAGCAGCGGCGGAGTTCCCGGCGACGGCGGCGAGTCTATGGACCTCCTCAAGCTCCACCCTGGTGTCGACGATGAAGGTGGAACCGAGGCGTATCCATTCCCGCAGATAGAACACCGGGCCAGCCACTGGAGACGGCAAGCGGCGGCGGGTTTCAGAAGGTGGAGGCGGGGTTCAGAGCATTGGGGTTCAGAGGGAAAGGCAGGGGCTTGGGGAAGAGGATGGGAGGTTGGCGGCGCCGGGATGGGTTCTAGGGTTGAGGCAGGAGGAGGAGGCGCCGCGGTGGTTTTTATGGAGGCGATTGGTTGAGTACGGCGGCCATCGGGAGGTTCTGCGGAGGATCAACGATGGAGGCGCTCTCGTACACCATGACGCCAGCAGGGGGAGGAGGACGATAGCGACGTGAGGGGAAGGTTATCGGGCCAGAGGGAAAAAAAAACGGGCTGGGCCCAGGTTGGACCAGCTGCTGCTGCTCTCCTCCCTGTTTCTGTTTTTTTTTTTTTTGTACACTGCTTTTTTTTTGTAGTTGAGCAATTGGGAAACAAAACAAAGGCTTGTTTAAGAAATATTTGGAATAGAAAATAGGATAACTTTATTAGTGGAAAAGAAACCTTTTGGCAGTCTTTGTTTTTTCCAAAATGTTATTGTTTGTTTGTTGTTTTAAAATTAACCAATTGAATTGGAAAATGCAATAATACTTAATATTGAAAATAAAGCCATTCCCACTAGGGTTTCTCCTAGGGTTTTGGAAGGGTTTAAAAATTATGGATACCAATTAGTTATGAACTTCATGGCTCCAAAGATTAAAGGTTTGGAGAGTTGGTTTGAAATTGGAAATGATTTGGAATTAATTGTTTTAATTGAGTAATTGATTTAAGCAACAATTTAATGGATGAATTACAATGGATTGTTTGGAAACAAAAGAGGTTTTCAAATTGCAATTCTTTGTTTGAAAGAAAGTAACAGACAAGTGTGAAAACAATGTTTGATTAAGCTTGAATTTTATTATGAAAACAATGCAAACAGAAATGAAAATGAGAATGATGCCATGATGCATTGCATAAATTAAACAAAGAATCAAACATTCTAAGGATTGTTTTCATACTTGGATGTTACAGCGGCATGTCGGCAGCCCGCTTCTTTGTCTTCTCCTTCTGGGCAGTTGGCTTCGCGGCGACTGGCTTCTCGGTTTTCTGCTTCTCGGTCTTCTCCTTCTCGGCGGTTTTCTTCTCAGCCTTCTCCTTCTCGGCGGCTTTCTTCTCGGCTGCCTCCTTCTCTGCAGCATCTTGGTCACTCTTCCTTGTAAGCGGCCTGGCCGGAGGGCTGGCTGCAACCTTGGTTGTCTGCACCAAGGAGGAATCTGGCTGTGCGCTACCTTGATCTGTTGGTGGCTCCAGGGGCGCGCTATCCGGTGCGGCGTCTGGCTGAGCGCTACCCTGCGCGGCATCAGGTCGCGCGTCGATCAATGGGTACTCCTCCGTCACGGTGACTTCTTCTACCCGCTGCTCGGCAGCGGGATCCGGCTGTGAGACATCCTTTTCTTCTACCCGCGGCTGGGCCGCGGGGTCTTCTTGTCCAGCAGCCCCTGTTGCTGGCTGCTCTTCTCCTTCTTCCTGCCGCTCAAGGGCGGCGTCGTGGTGCATCTCGGCCTCTTGAATTTGGTTCTCCTCGGCGGTGTTGGCCGGAGGAGAAGGTGGTTTCTCTTGGTGAGCAGCGTCCTGCGCCTCCTGCTCGGCGCGGGACTGCGGCTCTGGCTCGGTGTTCTGGGCATCGGTGCCCTCTGATCGTGCGTTGGCGGTGTCGTTCTCATCGCCGTCGAGGTCGATTAGATTGTCGACATCGATGGCAGCCTTCTTCTGAGTCTCGGTGGACGCAAGAGCGGCGTCCGCGTCCAAGGGGGCTCTGAAGAGAAAATTGGGGTCAGAAATCAGAAGAGGGTAGAGGAAATCAAGAGAAAACAGCGAGGCAAGAGGATTGGGAATCAACCGAGAAGAACGACGTGAACCAGAGCGTATAACCGGGAAAGAACTTACCCTTGGCGGGAAGGAATCGCTGGCCTCTTTCTCTTCACGACCTTCTTGGTCGTCTTCTCGGTCGTCTTCTTCTTCTTGGCGGGAGGTTCTTGGGCGCCACTGCCTGTCCGTTTGCGGGTGGCAGGAGCGGCAACTGCAAGAGGCTTGACGACCTGGGCTGCCTCGTCCTCATCCTCATCCTCATCTTCGCCATCAGCATCAGCAACATCTGTGAAATAGAAAGGAAGAAAAGCACTTCAGAAGCAGAAAGCGATTGGTTTGCGCTGCTCGCAGTCAGAGGGGATAAGTTCCATTACCTTCAACTTCGTCTTCAGACCAGTCACGAAGAGACGATTCCACGGGATGATCACCCACCTGGGCGGCGTCAGAAGAATCGAGCTTGTCCGCAGTCTTGAAGGAGGCCTGGTCATCTTCTTCTCGGTCCGATGACCAGTTGCCCTCGAAGCACTCACAGCTCTCAGCAAGCTGGCGGTCAAGGACCTGAAAGAACAGAGAAACATCGCAAATTAGCCGAGTAGCATGAAGGCATTCTACCCGGATGGGCGTGCAAACACAAAGCACACTAGGCCTAGGGAAATTTGCTAAGGATCCTACTCGGCGAGGCGTGTAAACTACAAGCACATTAAGCCTAAGTATTTCTCCTAAGTGTGCTACCCGACAAGGCGTGCAAACACAAAGCACACTAAGCCTAAGCAGTTCTGATAAGTGCCCTACTCGGCGCAGAATGCAGTTGCTAGTCGCAGCAAGGAAAGAAGGTTGTCTACTCGGATTACATGTAAACTGGAAGCAGAGTAAGGAGAACATACCCGTGGAATCGGCTTCGTGCGGCTGAAGGGGATGAACCCATACTGCCAGTTATCTCGGAGGCTTGTGGTCAGGATGGACCTTGCGTGCGCGGCGACTTCCGCGTTGCTGAGCTCGAACGTGGTCGTCCGAGTGCAGTCGCGGGGGCCTCCCAAGTAGCACATTGGGTGGGAGCGCTGCTGCAGAGGCAGCACCCGGTTCCGGATCCAGCAGGCCACGGGATCATCGCTGTTGAGGCCCTCTCCGATTAGTTCAGCGAGCCGCTCCTCCATCTGCACGGCGTTGCGGTCGTTGGAGGGCTTCGTCTTCCAATTCTGCCCGGATGGAGCCCGGTTGCTCCAAGCAGGCAGGTTGATGCGGTCCGTTACCTTTCCCCCCTTCGTGGTGGGGATATTCTTCACGTAGAGGAAGGATTTTTGCCACATACGGACGGAATCCAAGCCCTTGATGCGAGGGTGATTGGTTCCCGTCCGCTGCACCATCATGGCGCTGCCGGTGTCGGTTACCCGGCTGCCAGAGGCCGCGCCGTCCTTCTTCCCTTTGCTCTGCTGGCGGAGGTGGAAGTACTTCAGCCATGTCTGCACCGTGGGGCGGACGCCAAGAAAGGCCTCGCACACCACGGTGTGATAGGCGAGGAAGACGACTGCGCTTGGGGGGAGATGGTGCATCTGAACACCGAAGTGGTCCAGAAAGGAGCGGAGGAAATCGGAAGCCGGCAGGCCGAATCCTCGCGTGAAGTGCGCGAGGAAGACGACATGCTCGCCCTACCGCGGGGACGGAACGATTTCGCCGTCGGACGGCCGGCACTGAACACCAGGAGGAACCCTCCGGGTGTTCACGAGCCAGGAGCAGTCGTCGACGGTGACATCAGAACCAGCCCAGCCGGCGCGAGCAGCCATGGCAGCGAGTGAGAAAGCGGTGGAAGGTTTGGAAGAGTCTGATGGAAAGAATGAATCTGCGGCGGCGCAAAGAGTTGCGCGGCGGCGGAGGGCTCGGCGGCGGAGAAGAAACAGAGAGGCGAAAGAAGAAAGTACAGAGGAAGGAGAAGAAGAAGTTACCGATGGGGGTATTTATATCCTCTCCTCAGATTACCGTTACCATCGGGGTAGTGGGATCGATCGTGGCCATAACTCTCGTGTGGTGGGGTCTGTGGCCGGTTAGAAACGCACGCAAGCGCGGAACACGCGCGTAACGGCCACAGTTGATCCCACGACCAGATCGTGGGTTATTACTGCGCTTGATGGGACATGACGAGCCGGTGGGCCCACTCCGTGAAAACTGGGCGCGTGGCACGTCGTGTCCTGGGCAGCGAGACGTCGGGGTCGCGGATGCTTGACACGTATCCAGTTGCAGCACGGAAGGCTGGATTGTGCTCTGCGCTGCAGAGACTCTGCTTGAGAAATTCTCTAAGTCCTTTTACTCGGACACAGAGAAGGAGACTAGCCCTATTCGGAAGAAAAGAGACCCAAGGTGCTTTCTAGAGTGCTACTCGGAGGTTTCACTCGGCATCTTGAGGCTCAAGGGCGGTGTTGCGAAGATTGGTTTTAAGCTGGCAGAGCCTAGTGAACGAGTTCGCAAGACTCTACCAGCTTCGGGGACTGCTGTCGGGGGGTTACCCCCGAGTAGGGTAAAGGAAAGTGGTAAAGGCAACAGTCAGAAGAGAAGTTTGGTCGAGTAGCCGCCTACCCGGTACTTGCTACCCGGTCGACTGCTACTCGGTCTTACGAAAAGATGACCAGAAGGAGATATTAAGCGAGTTATGTCCGTTCGAGTAGAAGAGCTGGTCCGAGTAAGATTGGCGGGAATCTACTCGGGCCAGAAGTCAAAGGAGCCGTTCTGACACAGGATCCCGCGTATCCTGGGTCCGTACTTGGCACTATTCAAACTACTGTTCATCTGGGACCGGCCTGCCTGACAGTGACAGTGTGGAAGCAGGCGGTCGCAGGATAAGGGGGCCCTACTCTGTGTTTGGCACAGTGATACCAGACTGTCCCCTTGGTTTTGCCCAACGACTTTCCGGATGCAGCCAATATTAGGAACCAAAGCTGTCAGCGGGAACTCGGAAGAAGGACGATGTGCACACTATGTCGACACTTGTCCGTGTTTGGACGTATCCGGCTGGGCACCGTGTATATAAGGTGCCCCGCCGCCTCCTGCGTGAGGATCGCATGCTGGGACACTGGAAACCCTAGATTCTTGACCTAGTTCATCACAAAGAGAGAAGAGTGGCTACTCGGTAGCAAGAACATTGTATTGTGGCTACTCGGTGAGACACCAGAATACAAAGAGAAAGGCAGGAGTAGGGGTTTTACCTCCTCACGAGGGCCCTGAACCTGGGTAGATCGTGTTGTTTGCAGTGCTTAGTTCTTACCTCACGCGGCTACTCGTCGCGTGATCCCTCCCCGAGCACCTCCAGCATCCATCGTTCCCACATCTTTAGCCATCCTATGGCATCTGCCGTGACACCACCACGACAATGCCGCTTCTGCCGCACCAAATGTCTTTCGAAACGAGATGTTCCAAATTCCATTAGGCGCGGCGTCTGCAACTAATAATAGTGGATCTGAGCATATCGCAAAAAGATTCGGATAGACAAGATGGAGCGGTCTGTCCCCAAGCCACGCATTCACCCAAAATAGGGTGGTCCTACAATTCCCAACGATAAACCACGCGCCCTTCTGGATCTCATACATAATGGATTGGATGGATCACCAAAATTGGGAACCCTCCCGACGATCGCAGGACAACAGAGGGCAACATCTAAGGTATTTTGCTTTGATAAGTTAGAGCCAAAACCCTCCATCGTTCTGCAGGATATGCACAACATGAAGAAGCAAGCAATATGATGGATGGAATTGTTGGAACGCGTAGAGATAAACAAAAACTTTTCCTACGCGATGCTTCCAAGATCTAGCCGAGGTAGAAGGCCACGAGTATTACCACTAGACGCGCAGGTGCGGATTATCGATGCAGCGCGTCGGGGCAGTGCAGTCCCACGATCCGGTCCGGCCGATCCAATCCCTCGAACGTCGAAGTGCTGAACGTACATCACCTCTGCCGGTATCCACACGTACGAGGAGGAGCTCCGACGGAGGATTGCTAGGTCCGGTGCGGCGGCTGGACTGAGTGGGGCTAGGGTTCCCAACGCATGGGAGAGTGGACTAACGTGCCCGCTGGGCAACCTGCGCCCCTCTTTATATAGCGAATGGTAGTGGGCTTCACAACACTTGTGGCCCATTCCCTCTCTGAGTCCGACTCACAAAATCAGTCCATTTCCGGTTCGGGTCCAACCCAACCAATACTTGCTCCCGCTCTTAAGTGTGCGACCCTGCAGGCTCATGGCGACTTGGACACGATTGGAGTCCGACTCTCAATCGATCAATCGGTAGCGGCTCCTAGCAGAACGTGCCGACTCCCAAGTCCCATTGAGTCATGACGACATACCTTTCAATGTGATATTCATATTAGTCCCTTTTGCCTCACGATATACCTTGTCGAGCTATAGGCGATTTATCGTCATGTCTTAAATAGCTCAACTCTCTTCTCGATCTGTGACATGTGATTCATCTGACTAACTCTTAGTCAATCGACACAGTTAACACTTAACTGAGTCGCGCATGGCCATGCTTCCTGAATCATATCACTCGAGAGGGCCCAGAGAATATCTCTCCATTCGGAGGGGAAAATCTCATCTTGATTATCCACATCACGCAGATTGCTTCTCATTCGACCCGAACTCGTCCTTTATAGTTGCCTTGTCACAGAACAACGTTTGACAGAACCTAAGTCGGTGATCCATAACTCGGATTGTGCGACAACCTCAGGTCTAAGGATTACATTGATTGAGACATGCAAATGACGACTTGATCGTTGCATCTCAATGTGGGTCAGTCCGACTTGCTAAAATCTTTAGCCAAGTCCGTGAACGTTGGAATGGCATCACCATGCCCATGACACGTGGAACCGTGTCATCAGCCAACACTCACATTAGTCTAGGGTGTGTGTCCAGCACAACCTAAATGACCAAGGGCAATCTAGTATGAACAACATGAATATATAGTTCCACAATCGAATCACATATTGAGTGACATATATCAGATGTTCAAAACAAGGACAACTTAATAACTTTATGAATACAGTGGGAATTACATCATACATGATTGCCTCTAGGGCATATTCCCAACAGGAATTAGGCGGTACGTCGCGCAGCTGCACGCCGTACACAGCCAGGTGATACGTCTCAAACGTATCGATAATTTCTTATGTTCCATATTGTTTTCATGACAATTGCTACATGTTTTCTATACACTTTATAGCATTTTTATGGATTTCCTGAGACTAACCTATTAACAAGATACCACAGTTCTTGTTTTCTGCTATTTTTTATTTCAAAAAATTGTTTTGGAAATATTCTCGGAATTGGACGAAACGAAAACCTAGAGTCCTATTTTTCTGTCATGTACACGGAGTCCGGAGGAGACCTAGAGGGGAGCCATAGGGTGGCCACACCATAGGCGGCGACCTCCCCCCCTTGGCCGCGCCACCGGGTGGTGTGGGCCCCCTGGCCACCCACCGACATCACTCTTTCGCCTATTTATACTCCTTCTCGGGAAAACCCTAAATACTCGAGTCTCCATCCACGAAAAGTTTTGTAGCCGCCGTCATCGTCAACCCTAGTTCGGAAGGGTTCTGAAGCTCTCCCGGCAGGGTGCCGGGAGGGGAAATCATCACTGGGGGGGTTCTACATCACCATGCTTACCCCCGGAATGATGCGTGAGTAGTTCATCCTTGGACTACAGGTCCATAGCAGTAGCTAGATGGTTGTCTTATCCTCTTTATGCCACCATGTTTAGATCTTGTGGGCTGCCTAACATGATCAAGATAATCTATCTGTAATGCTACATGTTGTGTTTGCTGAGATCCGATGAATATTGAATGCTATGTCAAGTTTATTATCAGTGTATCATGTTTATGTTATTTTGATGCTTGTAACCCCAAGAGGGAGTATTTATGCTCGATAGTGGGTTCATGCCTCCTTTTCAACTGTGCTCGAGTGACAGAAACATGACGGATGGGGAATGTGCTGTTACCATTAGGGAGAAAACAACAATGTTTTGTCTAAGGATAAATTCTATTGTTTACATTACGCACTTTACTTAATGCAATAATCTGTTGCTTGCAATTTAATACCTGAAGTCTGCTTGGATTACGTTCTGAGTGTGGATTATTAGTCATAGATGTAGTTGGATTATGGTCTATGTATCATGTTGTAATGCCTGCATGAATCTCATAGTAATAATCATGTCTTGCATATGCACTACGGTGCAGCCTTTATATATATCAATTGCCCAGCTGTAATTTTTTTACCCAACATGTTATCTATCTGTTTTGGAGAGACACCACTAGTGAACTGTGGACCCCGGTCAATCCTTTTACACTGATAATACAACCTACTGCAAGCACTGCTCTTTTTACTGCAAACATTGTTTTCTTTTATTCACTGCAAATAAGCACCATTTCCACATTATAGATCTAATCCTTTCATGTTAGCAAAACCGGTGAGATTGACAACCTCACGGTTTCGTTGGGGCATAGTATCTTAGTTGTGTTGTGTGTGGATTCCACGTTGCTGTTGAGCCTGGTAGTGCGCCCTGCCAACATCAGTTGTCATCAACCTTCAGAAGTGATTTCTTTCTCCTACTGGTCCGATTAAACCTTGGTTTCTTACTGAGGGAAAACTTGCTACTGTACTCTTCATACCTTCCTATTGGGGTCTCCCAACGAACGTGTGTTCTCACGTCATCAAGCTTGTTTTCTGGCGTCGTTGCTGGGGAGGAAGAGAATTTCTGCAAGGGGAGTCTCTCACCTCTAATCTCTTTACTTTGTTTTTATTTTGCTTAGTTTATTTTATTTTGTGTTGTTTGCTTCTTTATATCAAAAACACAAAAAATTAGTTTCTATTAAAAGTTGCCTTTGTGTCTAGTTCTGTCCCTTTTACCATGTCACCTGAGGAAATGATCTTCACTTTCAAACAAGGGAGTGAGAATTGTTTTTTAAAAGCTTGGTCTAGAATTTTTTATTCCTATTGTAAAACTGAGCCTAAAATAACTCTAAGCCTGTTTCCTCATAGCTTTCACTTTGGATATGCTTTGGATACTGTAGTGGGGGGAGATTTCCTTCATTGTGATGGGGATCAAGATTTTAATGATATAAAGAAGTTGATTGCAACCTATACCTCACCTAGTAAATTTGATTCAGCCCTTGCGAGCATACATGCTAGATTAAACACTCTTGAGAAACATATATTTTTCTTAAAAGAAGGTTATAATCAGATTCGTGAACATTATAATTATGTCCCAGTAAATTTTGAAGCCTCAAATTGGATCCCTACAGTAAAAGTTGCTATAAATGGTGAAACATTTCATGCTCGTTGTGATATTATGTCTGAATTATGTCTTATGCCTAAAGATATTTACGAATCTTTGAATCTTTGGGAACTTGCTGAGGGTGGAGAAGAAATACCTCTTACTAATAATGCCATTATATTTCCCATTAGGATAGATAAAGGAGTGTTTACAAAACTTCTAGGAAGAACGGTATCCACTCATTAGTTTGTTATCGGATGTGTAGGAGAAGGACAAATTACTCTTGGAAGATCTCTCCTAAAACTCTTGGGAGCAAAAATAGATGTGGGGAAAGGAACCATGAATTTCAGCTCTACACCAAGCTGCAATCATGTGTTCCTTAAAGTTAAGAATAAGGGTAGGAAAGGTAAACGTAAGGATCGTGGTCTTGTATTTGATGCTTCTTCACTTGAAAATACTTGATTCTTGTTTTCTGGGTCTAGCTGAAAGGCGTTAAAAAAACACTTCTTGGGAGATAACCCATGTTTTTATTTTTGCAATGTTTTCTTATGTTTTCTTCGAGTCAAGGTGTTTTTTACTTCTGTAGCAACTCCTTTGTATCTTTAATTTTTCGAATTGTTGTGCCAAGTAAAGTCTCTAGATTTGGATTTCTGCGCAGGAACAAATTTTTTCTGTCCACTGTTTAATTCGTATAAATTCACAGAAGCATCGAAACTAGCTGTAATTTTTTGTGCATTATCCTCAGCTATTTATGAAACTTTTTCTAATTCTGATTTTTCTAATCTGAGCAACATAAGTGCCTCGAAAAACCTCGTCTTTAGAGAATGTTCTGGTTTTGACAGATTCTGCCTTTTTACTTTGCATTTTCTCTTTTACTATGTTGAGTGGATTTCTTTGCTCCACAAAACATCAGTGGTTGTAGATAATGTTTAAAAAGTATTAGTAATGCTTGTGTCAAGGGAGAATATGTGATTTTTTGATTATGCACTAACCCCCTAATGATAATTACTTTGAGTTTGGTGTGAAGGGAGTTTTCAAGGGTCAAGAGAAGAGGATGATATAGTGAAAAACCTAAGCTTGGAGATGCCCCCATGGTTCATCCCAGCAAATTCCAAGAAGACTCAAGCGTCTAAGCTTGGGGATGCCTTGGGCATCCCCTTCTTCATCAGGAACTTATTAGGTCACTTCTAGTGAAACTATATTTTTATTCGGTCACATCATATGCACTTTACTTGGAGCATCTGTTTGCTTTTATTTTATTTTCCTTGTTGAAATAAACTTAGTTGGAACCTAGCATTCTTGTGTGGGAGAGAGACAGGCTCCGCTTTTTTATATGAATACTCGTATTCTTCATTTATCATACCCGTATTCTTTGTTTTTCTTCTAGCTGCTGCAAATCCTTTTTAGCTTCTGTTTTTCATGCATCTTTTATTCAGAGTTGTTAGTTCTTGTAGAGTAGTAGTACTCTATTGTTTCATTGGTAAATCATTTGGAGAGTTTTTGTTGAAATAAAGTGATGGTGTTGGAGAGCAATAAAATATTTCATGCTTATAACAGTGCAAAAAGAAGTTTGTTTAGACTGTGGCTAGACTTTATCATGTCATGTTGGATATTATTTTAATTATGTGCTTAGTAGTTATTGATGTAGCATGACTTGTCTCAAAAATCTGAGAATGCTTAATGTTCCATTGAAAGAATCATGAGTTGTTTTTATCACATCGAAGCATAATATTGTGGTATTCTCCTTCGAATGCTTATTTGGTTGACTTGGCGCATGCTTACACCATGTTATGACTACAAACCAGTCAGCTCTAGCCTCTATGATCATTTAGTTTTTTGGCTTGTAATACCATTTATGCTTTGATTAATAATGTTTTATCGCTATGCATGATTATGGCCATTATTGCTTTCTTAATTTGTCGCTCCCAGTCTTTTGCTAGCCTCCACCTGTACTGAGTATGAGCTCTACTCATGCATCGAACTCCCAACAACCAAATTTTGCCAAATGTGTCCACCATACCTACCTATATGTGGTATTTAACCGCCACTCCAAAGTAAATTTCTCATGTGCTACCTTCAAAACCTTCAAAATTATACATGTTTTGTGCCCCTGTTTTAGCTCATGAGGATGCAGGTAGACAATATTTATCTCACTTGTTGATTGGACTTTACACACCTGGACTAGTGGCACATCCGCTTATCCAAATTGATAGAAGAGCTGGCAACAGGGTGCCTAGCCCCAAACTTGGTTACCATAAATTCTCTTCACTCTTTTTGCCTCTGATTTACCAGTTAAAGCATAATTGTGTAAACAAAAGAGAAGAGGGGTGATCTACTGACCCCAGTAGAAGAAACGTCCTTCAATGGGAGCCTCTCTTGTAAAGTCTAGTTAACTTGTGACGTACTGTATTGTCCGTTTGCCATTCGTTGACATAAACATACACCTCTCTAAAAAAAATTTCAATACCTCTGTTTTAATAAAATAAAAGGCTCTAGCACATGAGTTAATCCCTGCTTCCCTCTGCGAAGGTCCTTTCTTTTACTTTTATGTTGAGTGTTCATCTTCTAACTTTATGCACAATTAAGAGAGCATAGTTGTCATTCTGAGTATAATGTGCATTAGTCCCAAATATTATTATTGATTGATTCATGTTATTACCCGTTCTCAAATTATTTATTTCTAGTCGCCACTTGAACTTTGAAGGTGTCCTGACATTTATGTTTTTCTGTCACTTTAAGGACAAGCGGAATACCACTTTGCTATGTTGTCTTTATGCTGGAAACAAACATATAAATTTCAAGTGCATTATTATTCATGATCTTTTGTTTGTGTTACTTTTCATGTTGCAATATGGTTGCTAAGTTTCATTGTTAGAATTATATCTATCATGCCTATGCTTAGAGTACTATGATCTCAGCTTACAAATATGATGATCAAGATTATGTTGGTAGCATGTCACGTCAGAAATAATTTTGTTTTTATCGTTTTACCTACTCGAGGACGAGTAGAACTAAGCTTGGGGATGTTTGATATGTCTCAAACGTATCTATAATTTCTGATGTTCCATATTGTTTTCATGACAATTGCTACATGTTTTCTATACACTTTATAGCATTTTTATGCATTTCCTGGGACTAACCTATTAACAAGATACCATAGCGCCAGTTCTTGTTTTATGCTATTTTTTATTTCCGAAAATTGTTTTGGAAATATTCTCGGAATTGGACGAAACGAAAACCTAGGGTCCTATTTTTCTGTCACGTACACGGAGTCCGGAGGAGACCTAGAGGGGAGCCACAGGGTGGCCACACCATAGGGCGGCGCCCCCCCTTGGCCGCGCCACCGGGTGGTGTGGGCCCCCTGGCCACCCACCGACATCGCTCTTTCGCCTATTTATACTCCTTCTCAGGAAAACCCTAAATACCCGAGCCTCCATGCACGAAAAGTTCTGTAGCCGCCGTCATCGTCAACCCTAGTTCGGGAGGGTTCTGAAGCTCTCCTCGGCACCCTGTCGGGAGGGGAAATCATCACCGAATGGCTCTACCTCACCATGCCTGCCTCCGGAGTGATGCGTGAGTAGTTCATCCTTGGACTATGGGTCCATAGCAGTAGCTAGATGGTTGTCTTCTCCTCTTTATGCCACCATGTTTAGATCTTGTGAGCTTCCTAACATGATCAAGATAATCTATCTGTAATGTTACATGTTCTGTTTGCTGGGATCCGATGAATATTGAATGCTATGTCAAGTTCATTATCAATCTATCATGTTTATATTATTTATGATCTTGTATGCTCTCCGTTACTAGTAGATGCGCTCGCCAAGTTGATGCTTGTAACTCCAAGAGGGAGTATTTATGCTCGATAGTGGGTTCATGTCTCCTTTTCATTTGTGCTCGAGTGACAGAAATGTGACGGATGGGGGATGTGCTGTTTCCATTAGGGAGAAAACAAAAATGCTTTGTCTAAGGATAAATTCTATTGTTTACATTACACACTTTACTTAATGCAATAATCTGTTGCTTGCAACTTAATACCCGAAGTCTGCTTGGATTACTTTCTGAGAGTGGATTATTAGTCATAGATGCAGTTGGATTACGGTCTATGTATCATGTTGTAATGCCCACATGAATCTCATAGTAATCATCATGTATTGCATATGCACTACGGGGCAGCCTTTATTTCTGTCAATTGCCGAACTGTAATTTGTTTACCCAACATGTTATCTATCTGTTTTGGAGAGACACCACTAGTGAACTGTGGACCCCAGTCCATCCTTTTACATTGATAATACAACCTACTGCAAGCACTGTTCTTTTTACTGCAAGCACTGTTTTCTTTTCTTTCACTGCAAACAAGCACCATTTTCCACATTATACATTTAATACTTTGTGCTAGCAAAACCAGTGAGATTGACAACCTCACTATTTCGTTAGGGAAAAGTATCTTGGTTGTGTTGTGTGCAGATTCCACGTTGTTGTTGAGCCTGGTAGTGCGCCCTGCCAACATCAGCTGTCATCAACCTTCAGAAGTGATTTCTTTCTTCTACTTGTCCGATTAAACGTTGGTTTCTTAGTGAGGGAAAACTTGTTGTTTTACTCTTCACACCTTCCTCTTGGGGTCTCCCAACGAACGTGTGTTCTTATGTCATCACCAGGAGAGCAAGAAGGAAGGTATGCAGGGGAAAAGGAACGCCCCTAGCGACATGGTCTGTAAAGACCACTCGCTCGTCACTCGCCGGAGCGGGGCGGCACTCCTGCCCCGGGCTTCTCCATGATCCAACTTGAAGGAAGCCCTAGCGTTCAACAGCGGGGATAAGCTTGGCAATCCCGGTGGATTTCGCCCACTTTCCCCCTTCTTCTTTTGTCCCTCGGAGCCAGCGGCCTCCAGAGCGCCTCCATTCTTCCGAGTGTTCACCGTGATGGGAAGGTGGTGGAGCTCAAGGAGCACATCAATGATTTTTTTTGTTCTTCCTTCGATGGAGAGAGAAGAAAGTTGCGGGCACGAAGAGGAAGAAGGGGAAAAATTACTGCTTCCCCCTCTGCAGTATTTATAGAGGGGTGAAAGCATCCCCACCGTTGATGTTCTGCAGAGCTGGCTTAGCCCTAAACATGGCGTAGGGAGGCTAACTGCTACGCCTCCACACTGCCCACTACGCGCGGGAATCTAGAAATTTACTGAGAAGTCCCTAGATTACCGCGTACTGAATGGTCAAAAGGTGGTCAAACCCCACTCATGCAAGTTATTTTCTGACAAGATAAGATCACCTCAGAAATGTCTAATCTCCTGACGGAAAAGGCAGGGTGTTGCGTCATTAGCTGACATGGACACTCAAACGAAGAAGTATTCGATTTATCAGAAATATCACTCGAACACTGCAAGGCCTTTTCACAAGATAAAAAGTTCTTCGATAAAGTACATAAGTTGAGGTTTCCTCCTTTGTCACTCGAAATACTGACTCGAATGAATTGTTCTAGAGAACTTTGTTTACCCATATCGCTCAGCCGTGTTAGAACTCTGGATGTCGTACTCATTGTACGAAGGTAATACCCGCGGATCAGTTCCAACGGCCTGGGAGTTGCACCACTACTGCGCTACCTGGTACTTTTCCACGCCAACAAGTGTGATGAAAATCCCGACTCACGCATTGGGTAAAATAACTAACAACTGGAATTTGACTCGGTAAGACTTCAGCAGCGCGAGTCGAGTTACCCCATATTTTTCCAGGTTCGAGTCTGAGGACTCGAAGCCTGAGTAGGCCAATGGTGCTTTCTCCCGAGTGAGATTAATCGACCTCGAACGGTCGAGTAGATCGGGCCTATTGAGTCATATCCTTCAGAAACTGGTCACGGAAAAGCACCCCGAGTTAATCCATCCCGGAGTTTGAGTCCCTTGATCGAGTCCTTTACTCCATCAGGCACTCGGGGACTACTGACGTGGGGGTACCCGAGAGACCCCCCCCCCACGATGGGCGTACCCGGTGCAGCCCGTTAGGGGGTACCTTGACAAGATCCTCGAGTGGCCGCATGGAGGCCCACAAAATAATCCCGCGCGGAAGCAGAATAAGGAAAGACTTGGACAACAAGGTTAGGAAAGAATAGCAACGGACTTAGAAACGACTCCAATTCATGTACAACTCTTGGGGCCCGGATACCTATATGAAGCACGGGAGGGGGTCACAAACAGACAAACAATCCTAGATTCAGAGCTACGCCAGATTCAATCTTTAATAGAACCCCCTGTAATCCGTTCTTTGACCTCATCAGAATAAAATCCGGCGGGCAGCAACCCGTCGAGTCAAGTAGTCCACCAGTGCCTTTTCCTTTACGAAACCCCAGGTCCCTCATCATGGGGATTGTTGAGGTCACATCTTCTTCTACGGGTGTGAAGACATAAACAAACAAGAGTTCCTAATCTTGTCTCTAATATTAGATTGTGTTTTGTGACATGATCATATTTTCCCGATCATGGACTCATAAGAAAGTCTAGTAAAACGTAAGAGTTTATTGTTAGGGTAAAAATAGTACTAAATCAGCCCAAGTGTATGTTGTTGTTTAAAGAGACTATACAATCATTATGTGTTTTAGCAAATACATATGAAGTTAACATTGACTATAATTCCCGTACTATGAGAATATCTAGTGACCGCATGATCGGAAGTTATATTTTATATATCATCAACCGTCTTGCCGTAATTGAAGACTATAAAGGTGATATCTGGGTATGACCAAGAAAGTGTAATAGAACTGAGATCGCTCAAGACTAGTACTTCACTCGTCTAGATGATAGAGATATATATTCTCTAGGCCCACTCAGTACTACGAATGACATATCATATGGCCAGACATAGTGTGATTTTATCACAGGTTCATCGGGGATATGGATGAGAAAAAGAGAACGATATCAGTAAACGAGTTATATGTGTTATGATCAAAGAGTTTGATCAAACTAGATCACATACTCTCACCTCGTGATATTTTTGGTATCATGAAGTTAAGGGCATAAGTGAAATGAGTAACTTATAAGGTTCCCTTATTCATCGGGGACACATAGGACCCATCAGTGACGTCCACGGTCCCTCTATTGGTTATTGTTCGGTAAGTGCCCGAACATGCATGTGTGTTATCGAGTCTTCACGGGTCATACGCTTAAGCCTTACCAACCTTTTAGTGAGAGAAATAATATGTTGTTATTGGTTTTATGAATGTTCGATATCGTTACGATATCACAGAAACAAGTCTGGTGTCAATCAGAGTGGTTTCGAGGAAGTTGCTATAAGAGAGAAATTATGCCGGTGTTAGGTATAATTTATATAAGAAGCTACGGAGGACATGAAATGTCCCGAGATGTTAGAAATGATAATATCGATGATTTTATCTATAGGGTTAGTGGGGTTCTAGAAAAGTTTCGAGGGACTTTCCTTATATGGAAGCAGTGCCAGAGGGGGAAGATTTCCCCTTATGGGCAAAACCTAATTTTAGGGAATTCCAAGTGGGACCCATGGTCTCACAAAGTGCACAAGGTTTCCATACTATATTTCCTGAATTTATTTGATAAAATAAATGAGAGGGAAAAAGAAAAGGAGTGGGGGGGGGGGATTGGACTCCACAAGAGAGTCCAATCCGAGTTCCCTAGGAGGTGGTGCGGCCAAGGAGGATTAGGGGGAAACCGACCCTCCCTCTTTGGCAAGTGCCATCCTAGCTCCTGTTAGGAATTTAGGCAATTTACAGATTAAATTAATCCAAGTATAAACCACGATCATGACGTAAGCATACTGATAATTAACCAGATTCATGCATACTAGGTTCACAGTAGACACATCTACGCAAACTACTAGTATCGCACACATGGAAATAACAAGGGCAGGGATAAACGTGTTATACCCTGCAGTTGGCCAATTGGCAGTAGTCGTAGCAGAGGCGGCGGCCGCGGCGGCAGCAGCAGCGTTGGCGGCCTCAGCAGCAGCAGCGGCCTCGGTGGCAGCAGCGGCGGCAGCAGCAGCTCGTTCGGCTTCGGAGGCCATGTTGATGATGATGAAGTAGTCGAAGTAGACGTACGGCAGCGAGCAGTCGCGTAGGAGACGCTCCCCAAAAACCTAATCGCCCCTCTCCCGTACAGGATCTGGAGAGGCGGGGTTTCGGAGGCCTGCTCTCCCGTCGGCCGTGTACGCGGTAGACGGGATGGGATCACCGGAGGCAGCAACAGAGAGAGGAACGACAGTGGGTACAGAGCGTATGAGTTGTGTATATGTGTCCGCCCCTGCGACCTCAATATATAGGCACGGTAGGAGAACGGTCAGCTCACAAATCAATTTGGCGTTTACTACAGCCGTTACCACGTAATCAATGCGCCGTTTTACTGCGCGCGGTTAACACGTGATCAATGCGGCGTTTTACTGCGCGCGGCTGTTACCAAAATAAATGTGACGCAATAGACAGCAATCAATATGACGTCTCATATTATTGGCGTGTCTGTTGACTCCGTTTCCAACTGCCAAAATAAAGGCATCGGCTCGGCTCATTCCCGCAACCCGCGGCGCGTCGTGACGTGTCGTGACGAGGCGAGGCGGGCGGCGGAGGAGGAGGAGCGCGCGTGTGGAACACCTCCACTACTCCTCTCCCTTCATACCAACTCACACTAGTGGGGAGAGAGCTCACCTTATAAACTGGTGCAAAACTCTCCCAACTAGCAATGTGGGACTAAACTCCCACCATTTGCTATGGCAGCATGGGCCTTAGGGATTAAATAGAAATTGCCTAATGGGCCTGCTAGCCCATGCGAATTTCAGCAATCCCCCACCAGATCCCGAAGACCCATGTGTTGTCCTCTGTTCCATTCACTGTTTTTATATACCGGCATTTTCAGTGGAGACCCGTTAAGGTTGAACATCCACCTAGAACAAGTAGCTACACTACATCACAACTGAACAATGGACTATGCCTTGAATTGTCAGTTTGGCGTAAAATAGTTTCACTAAATGTCTTGCCAGTACTAGGCTGCCGAAGGCTGACCCCTCGGGTGGAGCATATTAGTCATACTCCTGGCCTATTCATGAACTTATTAGAGATCACCCAATCTCATAGACTGTGACCAGCAGTCAGGATCATATAGGTGTGTTCCTCCAAAGATCGCTCTGTAGGATAGCATCTTGCTTATACAAGCCTTGGAACACATTAAGACAAAAGTCAACCTGCCATACAGTTTTTGAGAGTACTGCATCTCCAGTGGAGTGGGTTAGTAAAAATTACTCTCCTCAGTTAACCACTAGCTTGTTTTCCCAGGTCCCACTTCACGGGATCTCCGATCACATAGGTTGGGTTACTGCCATGGCAACTCATGTGGGTCTCATACCCATCTCCCTCGATGCACTTTCTATCACAACACGTGATAGCCCTTTAGTAAAGGGATCTGCCAGATTTTTAGCCGACTGGATATAATCCACCGCTATCACTCCGGAGTTTCTTAAATGTCTGACAGCTTTTAATCTCATTTTTATGTGCTTTGTGGACTGTGCATTGTCCTTTGAACTCTTCACCTTGACAATCACTGTTTGATTGTCACAGTTCATAAGGATAGCCGGTACTGGCTTTTCAACCACAGGCAAGTCCATCAAAAGATCTCAAAGCCATCCTGCTTCGACACTGGACGTGTCTAATGCTGTCAATTCTGCTTCCATTGTCGATCTCGTTAAGATCGTTTGCTTGCAAGACTTCCAGGAAACAGCACCACCTCCAAGGGTAAACACATACCCCGTTGTGGCTTTCATCTCATCAGCATCAGAGATCCAATTCGCATCACAATACCCTTCAAGTACCGAAGGATATCCACTGTAGTGAAGTCCATGGTTCACGGTACCTTTCAGATAGCGCATAATTCTTTCTACAGCATGCCAATGCACATCACCCGGATTGGAAACAAACCGGCTTAGTTTGCACACAGCAAACATGATGTCAGGCCTCGTAGCGCTCGCTAGATACATGAGTGAACCAATTACTTGAGAATACCTCAGCTGATCCTTAGCTGTGCCTTCGAATTTTCGAATCCGCACACTAGGATCATATGGCGTTGGAGAAGTTTTGCAGTCCGAATATCCAAAACGACTCAAAACCTTCTCAACATAATGGGATTGCAGAAGTGTAATCCCACCCTCATTGTTTCTCAATAGCTTGATGTTCAAGATAACATCAGCCACACCAAGATCTTTCATCTCAAAGTTCTGGGATAGAAATGACTTAACCTCATTGATTACTTTGAGGTTGGTCCCAAATATCAGTATGTCATCAACATACAAACACAAAATAACTCCTTCGCCTCCACCATGGCGATAGTATACACATTTGTCAGCTTCATTAACAACAAAGCCAACAGATGTTAAAGTTGTATTGAACTTCTCATGCCATTGCTTAGGTGCTTGTTTCAGCCCATATAAAGATTTCAGTAATTTACACACCTTTCCTTCTTGACCATCTAACACAAAGCCATCTGGCTGTTGCATATAGATTTCCTCGTCTAACTCTCCATTTAGGAAAGCCGTCTTAACATCCATCTGATGGACGAGAAGACCATGCGAGGCCGCCAACGAGAGTAATACTCGAATGGTGGTCAGTCTGGCCACAGGTGAATAAGTGTCAAAGAAATCTTCATCTTCTTTCTGGGAATAACCCTTGGCCACAAGTCTAGCCTTGTACTTTTCAATCGTACCATCAGGCCTAAGCTTCTTTTTGAACACCCACTTACATCCTAATGGTTTACAGCCATAAGGACGTTCAATGATTTCCCACGTTCCATTAGCCATGATGGAATCCATCTCGCTACGGACCGCTTCTCTCCAGTAGTCAGCATCTGGAGATGCATAAGCTTCTGAAATAGAAGTGGGAGTATCATCCACAAGGTACACAAGGAAATCATCACCAAAGGACTTTGCAGTCCTCTGTCTCTTGCCCCTACCAAGGGTTTCCTCGTCATCCTTCTCAGGATTCTCATCATGTGTTTGTTCATAATATTCCATAGGAATGGCAGGTTCAGGAGTCTCCTCTGATTCCTGTCTAGAAGTGCTTTGCATATCTCTCATAGGAAAAATATCCTCAAAGAATGTAGCATCTTTAGACTCCAAAATCGTACCGACCTTCACGTCAGGTACCTCAGATTTCACTACTAGAAATCTATAGCCAACGCTATTCTTAGCGTATCCCAAATTAACGCAATCCACGGTCTTTGGTCCAAGTTTACGCTTTTTGGGGATCGGCACATTGACTTTTGCCAAACAGCCCCAAGTACGTAAGTACGAGAGTGTTGTTTTTCTCTTCTCCCATTGCTCATAGGGAGTGACCTCATTGTCTTTCGTCGGAACTTTATTCAGGACATGACATGATGTCAATATAGCCTCCCCCCACCATGCCTTGGATAAACCCGATGTATCTAACATGGCGTTAACCAAATCTGTTAGAGTACGGTTTTTCCTTTCGGCAACCCCATTTGACTGAGGTGAATAGGGAGGCGTCCTCTCGTGAATAATGCCATGTTCCGCACAGAAAGAGTCAAACTCATTAGAGAAATACTCTCCACCACGATCTGACCGGATTCGTTTAATTTTCTTTTCAAGTTGATTCTCAACTTCTGCCTTATAGATTTTAAAGTAGTGTAGAGCCTCGTCTTTAGTGTTTAACAGATATACATAGCAAAACCTAGTGGAATCATCTATTAACGTCATGAAGTATCTCTTTCCACCTTTAGTCAACACACCATTCATCTCACAGAGATCAGAATGTATGAGTTCTAATGGCGCCAAGTGTCTCTCCTCCGCAGCCTTGTGGGGCTTGCGAGGTTGCTTTGCTTGTACACACGAATGGCACTTAGAACCTTTGGCTAAAGTGAAACTTGGAATTAAATTTAGTTTTGCTAACCGCGTCATGCAACTGAAACCAACATGACAAAGACGTGAATGCCAAACTTCTGTTTCATTAACACTCGAATGAATATTGTTCACGACTTTATTACAAAAATCAGCGAGGGAAAAGCGGAACAGACCTCCGCACTCATACCCTTTTCCAACAAACAGTCCATATTTCGTTACAACTACTTTATTGGACTCGAAAACCAACTTAAATCCTTCTCTACATAGAAGGGAGCCACTAACGAGATTCTTCTTGATGGCGGGGACATGCTGCACGTTCTTGAGCTGCACGATCCTTCCCGAAGTAAACTTCAGATCGACCGTGCCAACACCAAGTACAGAAGCACTTGCGCCGTTCCCCATCAATACGGACCCGTTCCTTGTGACCTGATAAGAAGAAAACAATGAGATGTCAGCACACACATGAATGTTTGCACCTGTGTCAATCCACCAATCAGTAGACTGACAAACTGAAAATACAGTAAACAAATTACCATACCCAGATGCCCCATTCTCATTGTTGCTCACGATCATGTTGACAGCCTTGGAATCCTGTCCTGGCTTCACATACTTCTTTGGGCACTTCCCAGCCCAGTGTTCCAGTGAACCACAAGTGAAGCAGCCATCTTTCTTCTTATCCTTCTTGAAGGTCTTCTTAGCCTTCTTCTTGAAGTCGGTATTCTGCTGGACACCAGTCCTCGCCTTGTTCTTGTGGGAGTTGTAGTTCTTCTGTACCATATTGGCCGCAGAAGTCCCTTCATTCCCTTTTCCATGCGAGTCCTTTGCCCTCGAATTCTGCTCAACACTCAGATGGCCGATGACATCCTCTACTGAGAATTCACGCCTCTGATGTTTCAGAGTAGTGGCAAAGCTCCTCCAGGAATTAGGCAGCTTGGCGATTATGCATCCCGCGACATACTTGCCCGGTAACACGCACTTGAGAATTTCAAGCTCCTTAGCGATGCACTGTATCTCATGAGCCTGCTCCAAAACAGAACGGTTTTCGACCATTCTGTAGTCATGGAACTGCTCTATACTGTACATCTCGCTGCCAGCATCGGTTGCGCCGAATTTGGATTCGAGCGCCTCCCACAAGTCCTTGGCAACCCGCACATGTAAATATGCGTCAACAAACTTCTCTCCGATCACGCTTAGAACGCATCCAACAAAGACGACGGTGGCATCCCTAAACGCCTTCTCCTGATCAGGAGTAATCGTTTCCGTGGGAGTGACACCGACGACCCAGAACACGTTCATAGCCGTGAGCCATAAGAATGTTTTGGTCTGCCAACGCTTAAAGTACGTCCCCGTAAACGGGTCCGGTTTCAGTGCAGTAGCAAAACCATGAATCGAAAATTGCCTACACATATTAGGTTTTTGGATTGTTAGGAATTTAGGCAATTTACAGATTAAATTAATCCAAGTATAAACCACGATCATGACGTAAGCATACTGATAATTAACCAGATTCATGCATACTAGGTTGACAGTAGACACATCTACGCAAACTACTAGTATCGCACACATGGAAATAACAAGGGCAGGGATAAACGTGTTATACCCTGCAGTTGGCCAATTGGCAGTAGTCGTAGCAGAGGCGGCGGCCGCGGCGGCAGCAGCAGCGTTGGCGGCCTCAGCAGCAGCAGCGGCCTCGGTGGCAGCAGCGGCGGCAGCAGCAGCTCGTTCGGCTTCGGAGGCCATGTTGATGATGATGAAGTAGTCGAAGTAGACGTACGGCAGCGAGCAGTCGCGTAGGAGACGCTCCCCAAAAACCTAATCGCCCCTCTCCCGTACAGGATCTGGAGAGGCGGGGTTTCGGAGGCCTGCTCTCCCGTCGGCCGTGTACGCGGTAGACGGGATGGGATCACCGGAGGCAGCAACAGAGAGAGGAACGACAGTGGGTACAGAGCGTATGAGTTGTGTATATGTGTCCGCCCCTGCGACCTCAATATATAGGCACGGTAGGAGAACGGTCAGCTCACAAATCAATTTGGCGTTTACTACAGCCGTTACCACGTAATCAATGCGCCGTTTTACCGCGCGGTTAACACGTGATCAATGCGGCGTTTTACTGCGCGCGGCTGTTACCAAAATAAATGTGACGCAATAGACAGCAATCAATATGACGTCTCATATTATTGGCGTGTCTGTTGACTCCGTTTCCAACTGCCAAAATAAAGGCATCGGCTCGGCTCATTCCCGCAACCCGCGGCGCGTCGTGACGTGTCGTGTCGTGACGAGGCGAGGCGGGCGGCGGAGGAGGAGGAGCGCGCGTGTGGAACACCTCCACTACTCCTCTCCCTTCATACCAACTCACACTAGTGGGGAGAGAGCTCACCTTATAAACTGGTGCAAAACTCTCCCAACTAGCAATGTGGGACTAAACTCCCACCATTTGCTATGGCAGCATGGGCCTTAGGGATTAAATAGAAATTGCCTAATGGGCCTGCTAGCCCATGCGAATTTCAGCAGCTCCCACTATATAATCCCCACCCATCCTCTTTGGAGAACATATCAATTGAGCCTTTTGGCCCTCTCTCTCTCTCACACACACACACACACACACACACACACATAGAATTAGAGATCTAATTAGAAGACATCTAAAACTAGAGCCTCTAATTAGAAGTCTAATTAGAGAACCTTTAATGTAATTAGAGTCTCTAATTAGAAACATTTCTAATTGAATTAGAGCCTCTTCTAATCAGGTTTTTGAGTTATTCTCTCCCGATTAGACATAGCTCTTATTAGTTTTCTCTCACATGTGTTGAGAACTTTCAGTTTCATAATAGCTCTAATCACAGTTGATTAGATCTACCAATTAGCAATGGCGGAAGGCTGCCTCTCTTCGTCGGTGTTGAGTCATGTACGGCAGAGTGCTGACAGGTTGACACGAGCGTACTCGTGCACACCATAAGAGGGATTACACGTGTGATCCTCAGGAGGGAAGACTTAGCAACATTCTTACAACTAGGTCTCCTTGTGAGGATCTACGATTGTTCAGAACTCTTCTATGACTACATCGAATCCGCTGCCCGGTGAGTCGTTTTCCAGATCCTTGCATGTATGGGCGTGCCTCGTTCTCTGCATAGTGATCTTGGCGGACTATGTAGGGCAAATTTTTTAAATTCTGCATCGTAGACCAGCACTACCACCACTTCTCAAATATTTCTGCCTGGGAGAAAAGCCGATTGGGTTGGACGAATAACTCTACTCGCAAGTGAACTTACCCGGTTCGTGCCTACCTTAGTAAATACTTTGAAAATTACATTTAATAAACATATAGGTCTATATTGCTTTATTCGGCTTGCATCTTCTTTTTTGGGCAACAATGTAATGATCCAAAAATTCAGCTTAAACAATGGTAAATCTCCATCATGAAGCTGAGCAAACATATCCATTAAATCAACTTTAATAACCTTCTAGAACGTTTGATAAAACTCCGCAGGGAACCCGTCTGGCCTTGGATCTTTGTTATGTTCCATTTGTGTAATTGCTTCTAAAACCTCCTTCCCCGTGAAAGGTGTCGTTAGGATATTATTCTCCTCAGGGAAAATTTGAGTCATGTCCTCCGTCATATCCTCCACTAGAGAAATATGACTCGGAGCTGGTGCCCCGAATAGTTTCTTATAATATTCAGAGATAAGCAGATTTGCCTGACCTACTAGCGTACCCTCAGCTTGTTCCAATTGAAAAATTTGCTTTTTTCTATGTTTTTCATTTGCAATCATATGGAAGTATTTCGTATTACTCCCACATTCATGAATGTGTTTGACCTTTGCCCTCTAGGCCCATTTAGATTCTTCATCCCTTTTTTAATTTAGCTAAGCATTAATTCCCACAAACAATTCGCAACTAGAATTACCGATTCACACAAAATATTATATATAATATAGTCTAGTATAACTTATAATAATAAAACGCCTTATAACTAAATAAAACACCATTTCTATCACGTGCAACTAATGTTTATATGAATTTTTTTTATTTTTTTTTGAGTTTTTGGCATGTACTTTTTTTTTTGGAACTAAATAGACTTGATGGACCTAGCGTACACCATTGGCTGCATTGAGAGGTTTCCAGTTCCTCTCCATACTTGTGTGCCTAGGACTCTCGACATATGATCTTCTGCATCCTAGATCTCCGCGTTCCGTCATCTGGCTTGTGGTACAAGGGTCAAATTCCGACCGCCAGCCCGAGGCAGGCGTCCGAGAGTCCGAGAAAAAGCGAAAAAGATGGTTTTTGTATAGTGACAAATCCCCGGGGTCATACCTGTAGAACATGGCCCACGGGTCATTTCTCGCATATAGATTCGTAGCCTTTATCTCATTGTATGTGTTCATAGTGATCATCGCCGTCTCACGCGGCTACACCATATTGTATTACTGAGTAAGTGTTCTTTTAATCATTTCTATTGTTTAGGGAAACAATCTACTTGACCATAAAGTGTCACGGACTCATGGTTGGATTAAATCCCTCAAACAAACATATTTTAGTAAATAAAATCATTTGTATACAAAAGTATTTCAGCTTGTCGATTGTCCATTTAGTTTTTGTACCTTGAAAACGCAAAACACAGAATCACCCTTATTGGAACTTCTCTTTGATTTGCTGCAATAAGATTTTGCTTTTATGAACGTTATGTATGAATTTTGGATGTAAATAAGGTATATCTATAGACATTGTAGATGTTGATGAATGAAATATAAAATATAGTAAGATTTTGGCGCATCATATATAGTAAATTTCATATGTGAACCATTACATAGATGAACACCATGTATATAGTTAGTCCATAAATTATTCCAATATGTGTTTACACGTCGATCATATACATAACTTCTACTCCCTCTGATCCCAAATAAGTGACGTAAGCACAGCTTTAGATTTGTGCTAGTTTAGTTCAATTTCAGCGACACTTAAAAAGGATCGGAGGGAGTATATGAAAAGCTTATCAAATCAGTAACAACCCACGACATTGCAGCCATTTTTCGGATATGTGACCATATATGATTGCATATGTGAAACATAAGGTAGATGAGCACCATCGCCGAGACCTGTGCTCGGCTCCTAGCATACTTAAAAGATCCTTTAAGTAGATGTGAGATATGATGTGTCAAAACAAAAATATTTTCTATGACCCATGTGTGGAGCTAAATTTATATCGTAAAACTCAGACACATACTCCGCTTTTATCTATTCTTTAGAAGCACATGAGTCCATGGGTAGCTAAGGACATACTCCCTCCGTTCGGATTTACTCTACATCTTAGAAAAATTAAGAAAAATTAGGATAGTATTTAGTACTGCTACTTTGCACAAGCTACCATGCATCATAATTATGGTATCACAAGTAACAAAGCATCTCATTGGTTAAACCAATCTTGATTAATGCAATGCATGCAAATAGCATATAATTTGGCCAATCTCTATGGGTGCATGATGTGTTGCCTCTCTCTCCACTTAATAATCAAAGTGGGACCCACTCAGAATGTAGAGTAATTTTGAACAAAATCATAAGACAGAATGTAGATTAAAAGCGAACGGAGGAAGTATATATGAAGCCACATAGAGGCGGGCCATTTTGGCTCCCAATCTCGCCTGCACCTGGCTGAAAATCATGTTATGCAAGATATATAATTGAAGGTTGTATTTAAGATACTTATTAATATAGCTGCTATAGCAATAGCAGGAATGATATCAAATATGCTATCAGTAGTTGAATACATAATTTTTTATTTATTCTTTATAGAGAAAAACTATTTTAAGAACATATTTTGTTAAATTAATCGAAAAAAGTTCTGTATTAAATAACCTTGACAGTTTATGATTTGTCACTCATCGTGACAGAACTGGACCTGGGTGGTGGATCTATGTCTCTCTGAGTAGGTGTTGAAACTCTACATGTTTAATATTTGGCACTAAGTTTTAAATAGTTTTCCGGGCTATATCTTTTATCCAAGGGTAAGAAATTTTATTAATAAAATGGTGCCCGTCGAGGATAAAATTTAGAATTTACTAGATTACATATTAGAGACAAAATGTAAACGAATCAAAATTTGCTCGTCATGTATCCTTCACCATTTATTGGTGTCGGATTTAGAGGCTGATCGGGGCAGTGACGAATACGGATGTGGAATGTGTTGGGCATGGGTTCCAGTTATAAACATTAGACTGTCTCAGGCCCGAAACTGTTAAATATAGACGAACAACACACACATAAAACGATTATATTAGAACATGCTTATACAATGAATAAAAATAACAAGATAAAATAGAACAAGTAAATATAACATGACTGCATGAACCAAGTCCATTAGGAAGCTCGTGGACTGTACTCAATTACCCTTGAAAAAATTGAAATGTCGCAACTTGTTTTATTACGTTACCTTGACTTAAAAGATCCATAGCACCAACAGGACATGGCAGGACTACATTTTTGTGTTGTCAAAAGAAATAATGAGAATAGGCCGCGTGGAAGACAAGGCAAACATAGTCGTCCGAAATAGTAGGATGCATGAGCGAATCCATCACATTATCTATGTCTTGGGACTCAGGCTGCTCATCTGGGGACTGTGGCGCGGCTTTCTGCACCGGCGACGACCTCCAGTGGGGCCAAATCGGCCAACGGCTACGCGGGCATGGGGCAACTCGATTCGGTGGTGTCCTACCTCGTGCAGATGGGGAAAGGTGGCGCGGGGCGTCGGGATGCTCCAGGAACGCGCGGGAGGCTGCCCCGAGGGTGAATGGCGGCAGGGGAGGTGGCGGGGCGGTGGCCAGTGTCTCCGCCTCAGGCGAGAAATTTTTGAGAGCAGTTGGCTCTCCCGCGTTGCTTTTGGGCAGTTTGCAATCCGGCTTTGGACTTTGCAAATATGCAAAGAGAGGGTGAAGTTTTAGCAAAGCTAGGTATGATTTTTTGTGTGAAGACAAGTTATACAAGTGCTGCTGGAGTTTTTTTTTTCCTTTGCCCCGACTGCTAAATACTAGGGAGATTTACAAAAGCTGTTGGAGATGGTGTAATGACGTGGATCGGAGTGGTTGCCTGCAGCTCCACCTGCTCCTGCCGTGGTGAGGTGCAACGGGCATTTCCTGATTCCTACTCTATTCAGCCATCCCTTGCTTGGCGCTTCGCGGTGACAGAACAATAGAGCCCCCACCAACCGCCTCGACCGTTGGCTAGACCAAATTTTGTGCGACGTGTGTCCACTAGCAACGTGGAAAAGCGCTACGCAGGAAGGCAAACTGTCGCAGCACAAATCGACTCCCCTCTTGCACAGCTTTTGGCTTGTTGTAGCTCGACGGACGATACACACAACGTAAGAATTGCCGGGCGTTTCTTTTTTATCTCTAAGAGCATCTTCAGTCGTTGCGGACCATCAGGACGCAAAAACCCTCGCTTTTTTTCCGCCGCGGCGCGAAACGGCGCTATTCTGGAAACTAGGGGGCGCGTTTCCCAGCCGTGAACCCAGGCCCCCCCCCCCCCACCACAGCGGCGACTCGGCCAAATTTGGGCAATCAAAAAAAAATCCCACCAAATAAATAGAGTTTTGCCACACAAATAAATAGTTCGACAAATTTTTTTTAAAAAGTACAGTAGTCATCGTCCTCAACATTGCCATTCCCCTTTCGCGCCCACAAATGCTGCACCAGGTCATCCTGCAGAGCATGATGTGTTGCAGCGTGTCGAATCTCCTGTCGCTAGGTGAGGAAGTCTGTCCTTGATGCCGGCACCTGGTGATCAACATCTGCAGGAGGGCCCTGCCGGTAGTATGGTATGCTTGCCTCACTGTCAGGCACCGGGTCATCCCGCTCACTCTCAATGATCATGTTGTGTAAGATCACACAACACTGCATCACCTCCCACATGTTGGACTTCGACCAAGTCATAGCTGGGTACCGGACAACAGCGAATCGAGATTGCAACGCACCAAATGCCCGCTCAACATCCTTTCTGCAAGCCTCCTGACACTTGGAAAACCAAACTTTTGCGCTTTCTGAGATAGGGTTGGAGATGCTCTTCACAAATGTTGCCCACCTCGGGTAGATGCCATCTGCAAGATAGTACCCCTTTGTATACTGGTGTTCATTGATCTCATAGTTCACAGGGGGGCATGGCCTTCGACAAGATCGGCAAAGACATTCGAGCACTGCAAGACATTGATGTCGTTGTGACTTCCAGGCATACCAAAGAATGAATGCCAAATCCATAGATCGTACGAAGCCACGGCCTCGAGAACCACCGAGCACTCTCCTTCCTTTCCCTTGTACATCCCCTGCCAGTCAAATGGGCAGTTCTTCCATGCCCACTGCATGCAGTCGATACTGCCAAGCATCCCAGGAAACCCTCTTGCTTCATTCTCTGCGAGGAGACGAGCAGTGTATTGCGCATTGGGTGATCGCAGGTATATTGGGCCAAAAACTGCAACCACTGCCCGGCAGAACTTGTTCAAGCACTCGAGGGACGTGGACTCGCTCATGCGCAGGTAGTCATCTTGTGCATCTGCGGGAGCACCGTATGCAAGCAACCTCATGGCCATCGTGCACTTCTGGATAGAGGTAAACCCTACCGTGTCGGTGCAGTCCTTATTCAATTTGAAGTAGGTGTCGAACTCCCGGATGGCATGCATGATCTTGAGGAAGAGCGTGCGTTTCATCCTGAAACGACGCCGGAACACCTTCTCGTCGTTGGTGGGATCCTCGGCGAAGTAGTCGGAGTAGAGGATGCAGTAGCCCTCGTACCGCTGCCTCGGCCTGCTCTTGCGGCGACCGGGCTTCGATCCAGTGCGGCGCGGCGCGGCGTCCTGGGCCTGCAATCCGGCCAGGCAGCTCAGAACGAGCAGGTGCTCCTCGTCGTCGATGGCGGTCTGGTCTTCCTCGTCGAATAGCTCGGCGAGCATCTCCTCGGCGTCGGAGTCCATGGCTCGGACAGAGCGTCGAACACCTTGCGGGCGGTGGACGCTGCTCACCGGGTACAATCTCCTCCGCGGCGGAGACACGATCGAACGGCGGCGACGATGAGGTGGACTAGCCGGCGGTGGTTTGTCTCGTCGATATTGCGCGATGGTGGCCGACAGCGGCGGCGTGGAGTGCGACCGGTGGGGTGGCGACGGCGAGGCGGGCGAGCAGAAAAGACGAGTCGGGGGTGGGGAAAGTGGGAAAATAGCGCTCCCCTCGCCGACAGCGCTGGCCCACGCGCGCTTTTCCTTTCGCCGCCCCCCCAGGCCGAACCCAACGGGCTGGGTTCCGCCTGGGGGTGGCGACGCTAATTTCCGCCGAAACGGCGCTTTTTCAGGTCCTAGGGGGGCGACTGGTGAAAAAACGGCGCTTTTCGCGCAAAACGGCGCTAATTTGCGTCCTGGGGGGCTCTGGGGGGGACGACTGGAGATGGCCTAAGGGTATCCGTGATGTATAAGGTGAGCTTTAAGTTTCCTGCCTGCGTGCAGTATGGTTGTAAGTTACAGTACTTTACCGTACCCCCGTCGCGCTCAGCTAGCGCTCTAAAACTTCTGCCTGTTGTAACATCCCAAGTATGAAAACCTACCATTTAGAATGTTTGATTTCTTGTTATTAAGGTATTGCATCATGTCATCATATTGTTGCATTTGTTTCTTTTATTTTGCATCTGTTATTCTTTGTTTTCACAATGAAAATCAAACAATTTCAACTGCTTTGTTTTCATACTTGTTCTGTTACAACTTTTGGAATAAAAATCACAAATGAAAACAACCAATTTGTTCCATTTTATTCCATGTTGATCACTCATTAACTTGTTGGTTTTAATCAAACAATTAATTCAATCAATTAATTAAATCACCTTCAATTTCCAATCAAATGCATCAAACAGAACCACTTTTGAAGTTATAAACTTTAACAAGCCAATCAACTAATTTTTAATCAAATTAATCATAGAGGTTCCCCTATTCAAAGTTTGTTTTATTAAATGATCACTTAATTAAAATGCATCCAAATTTGAATTTCAAACAAACATCAAGCAAATTTAAAGTTTTCTGAAAACAAAACTTGGCTAATGTTTTCTTCTAACCCAACTAGCTTAACTAAATTTTTATAACATTTTTGCTAACCAAAATCTTATGTTTTTCTTCCTTTTCTAACTTGCTACAAAAAAAAGGAGAAAGCAAAATAAAAAGAAAAGAAACGCAGGAGAGGGAGCAGCCCAGCAGCCCAGCCCATCTACCTATTTTTTCTGTTGGCCCAGTACCCCCCTGTTCTGTCGTCTTCCTCCCTCCTCACGTCACCTCTGTACGTCCCCTTCTGCACCACCCGATCGATCGCCCCCCTCCTGGATGACCGCCGTACCAGGCCTCTCCCCCCCCATATAGCTTCCCCTCTGCCCTAGACTCGATAACCCTTCTCCCTCAAGCCGCCATCCTCTTCCTTTCCTCCCCAGATCCCCTCTGCCTCTCTCTGAAATTTCTTTCTTTTCTGAACCCAAACAACAGCACCTTGCAGCTACTTGGCCGCCGTCGCCCTTCGCCATGATCCCCGATGACCTCGCCCGGGTACAAAAATGGAACCGCCACGGCGTGGGCTTCCTCCTCGTGTCCAGGGAGGGACACGGGACTCCCTCGATCGCCGGCGAGCTTCCACGACGTCGCTGTTGCCCTCTGTTCCTGTCCGCCCCTGCAACCGCCCCGACCTGCTCTGTCTGCCTCGAGGTGATGCCCGATCGCTCCCCTTCCTCCTCTCGCCCTCCTCCCTCCTCTCCTCTAGGGCCGCACCCCACAGCTCCCCCCACGGCGCCTCCCTATTTTCCCTCCGGCGAGCAACCGTGCCTCGCTGCCATGTCCATGTCGTGGTACCTGTTCGGGTTCAGTTAGAATTCAGAAACATCCCGCAAACTGCAGCACATACACCCCCGACCCCCTTTACTGTCACAACTCGAGCACCAGCCCAATGGTTCTGTCCCCTTTGCGCGTCCAGGAGGTGGGGGGATCGAATCCCACCCCCTGCAGAATAAAACCCCTTTTTATTTTGCAATGCCTTGGCACAGGAACTTCCAGCAAATCACACATAGGCCCTTGGTAATTAATTATAGCCCCTGCAAATTATTTTCCAAGTCCCTGTTTCACTAAAAAATGGCAGATTTGCACTATATCTTGTAAATTGCATAAGAAAATAATTGTAACTCCAATTTTGACTTTTTAAATATGTTTTCTGTCCCAAATTAAATGTTCTATCCAAATATAAAATTTATTTCCTGTTTTGAATATTTTAAATTGGTGCAATATTTGAAAACTTGTCAAATTCACTTAAACTTGCAAAATTCATAACTTGGGCATAAAAAATCCAAATTCAACAAACTAAATATGTTTTACAATCAACTTTTCATGTACTTTCCAAATATAAATTTTGTTTGCTATTTTGAATAATTTAAATTGCTGAAAACAACTGTTTCTTATTTAATGCACTTAAAATTGCCAAAATAATAACTTGCTCATTTTAAATGCAATTACAACAAATGAAATATGTTTTCCATGCAAAATTAAACCACCTTTTCAAATATAAAATTTGTTTCATGTTTTGAATAATTAAAATTGGTTAAATGATTTAAACCTTGTTTAATTCATTTAAAATTGGTAATTTCATAACTTGATCAAAACAAATTCTTTTGGGACATATAAAATATGTTTTCAAACCATAAAAGCATAACCTTTTCAAATATAAACTTTGTTATCTGTTTTGAACAATTTAACTTGATGAAAACAACAAATGTTTGTGTGACACCTTTAAGTAACCAAAATTCCATAACTTAATAAATGAATTTCCAAACTTGGTAAACCTTATTTCCATTTGGTTCTATTGTTGTTATTTTGTTGTTTTCCTCATCCATGCATCATGCTAATCAACTTTCACAAGATGATTAGTTGTAAAACAATTAATTCAACCATAAATCATGGGCTTTTCATATGCAACCCAGTTGCATGTGGGTCCATTTAATCCTGTTTCTATCTTGTCAACTAGTTTATTTCTATGCATCAATTAAATGGTCATGCATCATCCCATGTTTGTGCACTATGCCATGTTATTGATTGTTTATCTTTCTGCCTTGTTTGTTTGCTTCTTCCCGGATCTACGACGACGTTGAGACCGACGATACTTACGACATCCCTTCTAAGGAGTTAGCTCAGTACCAGGCTACTGGGTTTGCAGGCAAGTTATCACTCACATGAACCACTGTGTTCCTTTCAACATTGACTACCGATACTTTCCGTTGTTCTTTCCTGCTAAGCCATAGTAGTAGTTGTTTCTGTTACGAACCCATCACATGAATCCCTTAACCTTGATATTGCCTCACCTCCACTCCTATCACCCCTTTGATTGAGCCAGTGTCTTACTAGCATGCTTAGGTTGTTTTGCTCGAGTCTGTTACCCGTTACTTTCAGTTACTATATTGTTATTATGTTCTGGTGGCTCGATGTTTAATCAATCAATCATGCTAATGCTATTGTTAATAATAATTTGATGATAAGGCACCGGCAGGAGGCCCTGTGTGGTTTTGAGGCCTGCTAGTGTCGACCCTAATAGGAAAAGGGTCTTGTCTACTGATCCATGATGAGCGCACTAACCGCATGTGGGAAGCGAGTATGGGCGCTCCCCTCAATTTGATTCGATTCGCATCTCGTCCAAATCGCCACATTTAGTTCGTGTTTTCCATTTGCCGCATGCATGTTTTTGCGAGCCCAGGCCAGGGTGGAACTTTCGTAGTCGGCATATAGGGGGACACGTTCTTAGAGTGCTATGAGGGTCCATTTTCTTCTGGGATCGATTAGCCGTGCGCCCAAGGTTCTTTGGGCTTGATGCGGAGAAGAGTTGAGTTGTGTTGAGTGCCCCGCTTGGTGGAAGGGCCTTTTCCATCTGGCGGGTTATTCATGCGTGTACGGCCAAATTGGTGCAACCCTGCAGGGATAATCTTCTCGAGAAGCCGTGTTTTCCGCGGTTATGGATTACTTGGTGAAAGTACTGGCTAACAAGTACTCAGGACAACTTAAACCTAATGATTAACAACCTTACACCCAATGATTAACAACTTGACTAGTAACAGGCTTATTGACACAATAATCTGAACCATCATTAAGTCAACTGTGTGAGTTATCCTAGGATTGCTTCTTTGGATAAGGGGCGAGATCCAGGATGGGTTTGTTTGGTGGTTAGCTATAGTTGGTTACAATACTCGATCTTATCTCCTTTCTGTTAGCCGGAAGTAATAGCATCTCTGTAGTTGGTTAGTGCAGCCAGTTGCAGCATCTTTTATATCCCCTTTCTTCCGTTGAACCCAAAGCATCTGTGCTTGGTGTTGACGGGTTACACTTTGGTGAACTGTGAGTCTTGCTTGCCAGTACGTTTATGTACTGACCCCTTTGGGGCTGGGGTTTCCGCAGACTACGTTTCCGAGGATCTACATGGTGGCTACGACGTGGAGTATGACGAGACTGCTGACGAGTAGATAGCGGACCCGGGCAGGATCCGAGACTTCGTGGATGGGCTCCGTCTTTTCGTTTCCGGCCTCTTAGGCCTATTTGGTTCTTGTCTGTACTCAGACATGTTGAATGCTTCCGCTGTGATGTAATGATGTTATGTTGGGGCATGTGCCCTCTGAATGATTGTATTTGCTATCTCTGCTCAAATGAGAGCTATTTGCAACTTATTTCAATCTTTTGTGTCGTAGAGATCTGTTGTGATATCAATTGTTAAACGCCGTTGACGTACCATGTGTGTATGGTTTGAAGTACGTCAATGGAAGTATCCTGATTTCTATGGGATAGTTTACGTCGACGCTGAACAGATAGGGGTTGGTTGTCACACATACGTGTGTTGGCCTACTCGTAAGAGGACGCGGGTGCCGGTAAGCCCCGTAATCCAATCTACTACTGTTCAACGGAACGGCGAGTATCCTTTAGAAGTCCGGGTGCGACAAATGGTATCAGAGCCTGTCTGCCTGTAGGATCCCTTTTTACTGGTCGCAGTTGAGTCTAGAAACTATTTTGTAGCTATATAGGAAAAATGAAACGTGAGAGTAGGAATTCTGCCATTTTTCTTCTTTCCCCACCCACCCACCCTTTTCTGGTAAGGAAGTGCAACGTTGTTTTCCCTTCTCATCTAAACTTTCAAGTTAGGATTTCACGAATCCTGGTTTCTCTAGGATGGTTATATCTACTAGACCATAGGAATGGAGGTGGTTGTGACATGATTTATCATGTTGCCTACTCACGATTGAGAACGGAGGCGTGTAAGCCCCGGAAGCAGATCCTCTATTCCTTAAGCAGTAGATATTGATCCTTTAGAAGCCCAGATGGGTTTTCCGTAGTACCTCAGGAGTGTTTTGATCTCGTTTTCCCGGTGTTGCTTCGTTATCCTGTTCTTGTCAACATCCTTTTCGTCCGTTGAAATCTTGTTGTTGTTTTCCACTTCAATTCTTCTACCGGCGTCTAATCAAAACTTCCCAAATATCAAGTCTATCTAGCCAGAAAGGTTGTTGTTGTTGTTGTTGTTGATTCCAGGCTATGAGAGCTGGCATTCCTATCACCTGGGGTTGTTTCGAGGAAGCATTCCTGAATCACCACATTCTAGATAGTCTATTCTCAAAATGAATCAAATTCTATCCAGCTATACACCCTAGATACAAAAACCTCTCCCTTTACTTGAAAATGTTCCGGTGGTTTGCTAATTCCCTGACGTCTATCCAAGGTGCATGATGTGTTTCACGTGTCACAGCTCAAGTGGATCTTCCCAAGAAGTATCCGGACCTTTTCTTTTCTCAGTAGGAATCTCGGGGCGCGATTCCTTCAAGGGGGGGCGTTTTGTAACATCCCAAGTATGAAAACCTACCATTTAGAATGTTTGATTTCTTGTTATTAAGGTATTGCATCATGTCATCATATTGTTGCATTTGTTTCTTTTGTTTTGCATCTGTTATTCTTTGTTTTCACAATGAAAATCAAACAATTTCAACTGCTTTGTTTTCATACTTGTTCTGTTACAACTTTTGGAATAAAAATCACAAATGAAAACAACCAATTTGTTCCATTTTATTCCATGTTGATCACTCATTAACTTGTTGGTTTTAATCAAACAATTAATTCAATCAATTAATTAAATCACCTTCAATTTCCAATCAAATGCATCAAACAGAACCACTTTTGAAGTTATAAACTTTAACAAGCCAATCAACTAATTTTTAATCAAATTAATCATAGACGTTCCCCTATTCAAAGTTTGTTTTATTAAATGATCACTTAATTAAAATGCATCCAAATTTGAATTTCAAACAAACATCAAGCAAATTTAAAGTTTTCTGAAAACAAAACTTGGCTAATGTTTTCTTCTAACCCAACTAGCTTAACTAAATTTTTATAACATTTTTGCTAACCAAAATCTTATGTTTTTCTTCCTTTTCTAACTTCCTACAAAAAAAAGGAGAAAGCAAAATAAAAAGAAAAGAAACGCAGGAGAGGGAGCAGCCCAGCAGCCCAGCCCATCTACCTATTTTTTCTGTTGGCCCAGTACCCCCCTGTTCTGTCGTCTTCCTCCCTCCTCACGTCACCTCTGTACGTCCCCTTCTGCACCACCCGATCGATCGCCCCCCTCCTGGATGACCGCCGTACCAGGCCTCTCCCCCCCATATAGCTTCCCCTCTGCCCTAGACTCGATAACCCTTCTCCCTCAAGCCGCCACCCTCTTCCTTTCCTCCCCAGATCCCCTCTGCCTCTCTCTGAAATTTCTTTCTTTTCTGAACCCAAACAGCAGCACGTTGCAGCTACTTGGCCGCCGTCGCCCTTCGCCATGATCCCCGATGACCTCGCCCGGGTACAAAAATGGAACCGCCACGGCGTGGGCTTCCTCCTCGTGTCCAGGGAGGGACACGGGACTCCCTCGATCGCCGGCGAGCTTCCACGACGTCGCCGTTGCCCTCTGTTCCTGTCCGCCCCTGCAACCGCCCCGACCTGCTCTGTCTGCCTCGAGGTGATGCCCGATCGCTCCCCTTCCTCCTCTCGCCCTCCTCCCTCCTCTCCTCTAGGGCCGCACCCCACAGCTCCCCCCACGGCGCCTCCCTATTTTCCCTCCGGCGAGCAACCGTGCCTCGCTGCCATGTCCATGTCGTGGTACCTGTTCGGGTTCAGTTAGAATTCAGAAACATCCCGCAAACTGCAGCACATACACCCCCGACCCCCTTTACTGTCACAACTCGAGCACCAGCCCAATGGTTCTGTCCCCTTTGCGCGTCCAGGAGGTGGGGGGATCGAATCCCACCCCCTGCAGAATAAAACCCCTTTTTATTTTGCAATGCCTTGGCACAGGAACTTCCAGAAGATCACACATAGGCCCCTGGTAATTAATTATAGCCCCTGCAAATTATTTTCCAAGTCCCTGTTTCACTAAAAAATGGCAGATTTGCACTATATCTTGTAAATTGCATAAGAAAATCATTGTAACTCCAATTTTGACTTTTTAAATATGTTTTCTGTCCCAAATTAAATGTTCTATCCAAATATAAAATTTATTTCCTGTTTTGAATATTTTAAATTGGTGCAATATTTGAAAACTTGTCAAATTCAGTTAAACTTGCAAAATTCATAACTTGGGCATAAAAATTCCAAATTCAACAAACTAAATATGTTTTACAATCAACTTTTCATGTACTTTCCAAATATAAATTTTGTTTGCTATTTTGAATAATTTAAATTGCTGAAAACAACTGTTTCTTATTTAATGCACTTAAAATTGCCAAAATAATAACTTGCTCATTTTAAATCCAATTTCAACAAATGAAATATGTTTTCCATGAAAAATTAAACCACCTTTTCAAATATAAAATTTGTTTCATGTTTTGAATAATTAAAATTGGTCAAATGATTTAAACCTTGTTTAATTCATTTAAAATTGGTAATTTCATAACTTGATCAAAACAAATTCTTTTGGGACATATAAAATATGTTTTCAAACCATAAAAGCATAAACTTTTCAAATATAAACTTTGTTATCTGTTTTGAAAAATTTAACTTGATGAAAACAACAAATGTTTGTGTGACACCTTTAAGTAACCAAAATTCCATAACTTAATAAATGAATTTCCAAACTTGGTAAACCTTATTTCCATTTGGTTCTATTGTTGTTATTTTGTTGTTTTCCTCATCCATGCATCATGCTAATCAACTTTCACAAGATGATTAGTTGTAAAACAATTAATTCAACCATAAATCATGGGCTTTTCATATGCAACCCAGTTGCATGTGGGTCCATTTAATCCTGTTTCTATCTTGTCAACTAGTTTATTTCTATGCATCAATTAAATGGTCATGCATCATCCCATGTTTGTGCACTATGCCATGTTATTGATTGTTTATCTTTCTGCCTTGTTTGTTTGCTTCTTCCCGGATCTACGACGACGTTGAGACCGACGATACTTACGACATCCCTTCTAAGGAGTTAGCTCAGTACCAGGCTACTGGGTTTGCAGGCAAGTTATCACTCACATGAACCACTATGTTCCTTTCAACATTGACTACCGATACTTTCCGTTGTTCTTTCCTGCTAAGCCATAGTAGTAGTTGTTTCTGTTACGAACCCATCACATGAATCCCTTAACCTTGATATTGCCTCACCTCCACTCCTATCACCCCTTTGATTGAGCCAGTGTCTTACTAGCATGCTTAGGTTGTTTTGCTCGAGTCTGTTACCCGTTACTTTCAGTTACTATATTGTTATTATGTTCTGGTGGCTCGATGTTTAATCAATCAATCATGCTAATGCTATTGTTAATAATAATTTGATGATAAGGCACCGGCAGGAGGCCCTGTGTGGTTTTGAGGCCTGCTAGTGTCGACCCTAATAGGAAAAGGGTCTTGTCTACTGATCCATGATGAGCGCACTAACCGCATGTGGGAAGCGAGTATGGGCGCCCCCCTCAATTTGATTCGATTCGCATCTCGTCCAAATCGCCACATTTAGTTCGTGTTTTCCATTTGCCGCATGCATGTTTTTGCGAGCCCAGGCCAGGGTGGAACTTTCGTAGTCGGCATATAGGGGGACACGTTCTTAGAGTGCTATGAGGGTCCATTTTCTTCTGGGCTCGATTAGCCGTGCGCCCAAGGTTCTTTGGGCTTGATGCGGAGAAGAGTTGAGTTTTGTTGAGTGCCCCGCTTGGTGGAAGGGCCTTTTCCATCTGGCGGGTTATTCATGCGTGTACGGCCAAATTGGTGCAACCCTGCAGGGATAATCTTCTCGAGAAGCCGTGTTTTCCGCGGTTATGGATTACTTGGTGAAAGTACTGGCTAACAAGTACTCAGGACAACTTAAACCTAATGATTAACAACCTTACACCCAATGATTAACAACTTGACTAGTAACAGGCTTATTGACACAATAATCTGAACCATCATTAAGTCAACTGTGTGAGTTATCCTCGGATTGCTTCTTTGGATAAGGGGCGAGATCCAGGATGGGTTTGTTTGGTGGTTAGCTATAGTTGGTTACAATACTCGATCTTATCTCCTTTCTGTTAGCCGGAAGTAATAGCATCTCTGTAGTTGGTTAGTGCAGCCAGTTGCAGCATCTTTTATATCCCCTTTCTTCCGTTGAACCCAAAGCATCTGTGCTTGGTGTTGACGGGTTACACTTTGGTGAACTGTGAGTCTTGCTTGCCAGTACGTTTATGTACTGACCCCTTTGGGGCTGGGGTTTCCGCAGACTACGTTTCCGAGGATCTACATGGTGGCTACGACGTGGAGTATGACGAGACTGCTGACGAGTAGATAGCGGACCCGGGCAGGATCCGAGACTTCGTGGATGGGCTCCGTCTTTTCGTTTCCGGCCTCTTAGGCCTATTTGGTTCTTGTCTGTACTCAGACATGTTGAATGCTTCCGCTGTGATGTAATGATGTTATGTTGGGGCATGTGCCCTCTGAATGATTGTATTTGCTATCTCTGCTCAAATGAGAGCTATTTGCAACTTATTTCAATCTTTTGTGTCGTAGAGATCTGTTGTGATATCAATTGTTAAACGCCGTTGACGTACCATGTGTGTATGGTTTGAAGTACGTCAATGGAAGTATCCTGATTTCTATGGGATAGTTTACGTCGACGCTGAACAGATAGGGGTTGGTTGTCACACATACGTGTGTTGGCCTACTCGTAAGAGGACGCGGGTGCCGGTAAGCCCCGTAATCCAATCTACTACTGTTCAACGGAACGGCGAGTATCCTTTAGAAGTCCGGGTGCGACAAATGGTATCAGAGCCTGTCTGCTTGTAGGATCCCTTTTTACTGGTCGCAGTTGAGTCTAGAAACTATTTTGTAGCTATATAGGAAAAATGAAACGTGAGAGTAGGAATTCTGCCATTTTTCTTCTTTCCCCACCCACCCACCCTTTTCTGGTAAGGAAGTGCAACGTTGTTTTCCCTTCTCATCTAAACTTTCAAGTTAGGATTTCACGAATCCTGGTTTCTCTAGGATGGTTATATCTACTAGACCATAGGAATGGAGGTGGTTGTGACATGATTTATCATGTTGCCTACTCACGATTGAGAACGGAGGCGTGTAAGCCCCGGAAGCAGATCCTCTATTCCTTAAGCAGTAGATATTGATCCTTTAGAAGCCCGGATGGGTTTTCCGTAGTACCTCAGGAGTGTTTTGATCTCGTTTTCCCGGTGTTGCTTCGTTATCCTGTTCTTGTCAACATCCTTTTCGTCCGTTGAAATCTTGTTGTTGTTTTCCACTTCAATTCTTCTACCGGCGTCTAATCAAAACTTCCCAAATATCAAGTCTATCTAGCCAGAAAGGTTGTTGTTGTTGTTGTTGTTGATTCCAGGCTATGAGAGCTGGCATTCCTATCACCTGGGGTTGTTTCGAGGAAGCATTCCTGAATCACCACATTCCAGATAGTCTATTCTCAAAATGAATCAAATTCTATCCAGCTATACACCCTAGATACAAAAACCTCTCCCTTTACTTGAAAATGTTCCGGTGGTTTGCTAATTCCCTGACGTCTATCCAAGGTGCATGATGTGTTTCACGTGTCACAGCTCAAGTGGATCTTCCCAAGAAGTATCCGGACCTTTTCTTTTCTCAGTAGGAATCTCGGGGCGCGATTCCTTCAAGGGGGGGCGTTTTGTAACATCCCAAGTATGAAAACCTACCATTTAGAATGTTTGATTTCTTGTTATTAAGGTATTGCATCATGTCATCATATTGTTGCATTTGTTTCTTTTGTTTTGCATCTGTTATTCTTTGTTTTCACAATGAAAATCAAACAATTTCAACTGCTTTGTTTTCATACTTGTTCTGTTACAACTTTTGGAATAAAAATCACAAATGAAAACAACCAATTTGTTCCATTTTATTCCATGTTGATCACTCATTAACTTGTTGGTTTTAATCAAACAATTAATTCAATCAGTTAATTCAATCACCTTCAATTTCCAATCAAATGCATCAAACAGAACCACTTTTGAAGTTATAAACTTTAACAAGCCAATCAACTAATTTTTAATCAAATTAATCATAGAGGTTCCCCTATTCAAAGTTTGTTTTATTAAATGATCACTTAATTAAAATGCATCCAAATTTGAATTTCAAACAAACATCAAGCAAATTTAAAGTTTTCTGAAAACAAAACTTGGCTAATGTTTTCTTCTAACCCAACTAGCTTAACTAAATTTTTATAACATTTTTGCTAACCAAAATCTTATGTTTTTCTTCCTTTTCTAACTTGCTACAAAAAAAAAAGGAGAAAGCAAAATAAAAAGAAAAGAAACGCAGGAGAGGGAGCAGCCCAGCAGCCCAGCCCATCTACCTATTTTTTCTGTTGGCCCAGTACCCCCCTGTTCTGTCGTCTTCCTCCCTCCTCACGTCACCTCTGTACGTCCCCTTCTGCACCACCCGATCGATCGCCCCCCCTCCTGGATGACCGCCGTACCAGGCCTCTCCCCCCCATATAGCTTCCCCTCTGCCCTAGACTCGATAACCCTTCTCCCTCAAGCCGCCACCCTCTTCCTTTCCTCCCCAGATCCCCTCTGCCTCTCTCTGAAATTTCTTTCTTTTCTGAACCCAAACAGCAGCACCTTGCAGCTACTTGGCCGCCGTCGCCCTTCGCCATGATCCCCGATGACCTCGCCCGGGTACAAAAATGGAACCGCCACGGCGTGGGCTTCCTCCTCGTGTCCAGGGAGGGACACGGGACTCCCTCGATCGCCGGCGAGCTTCCACGACGTCGCCGTTGCCCTCTGTTCCTGTCCGCCCCTGCAACCGCCCCGACCTGCTCTGTCTGCCTCGAGGTGATGCCCGATCGCTCCCCTTCCTCCTCTCGCCCTCCTCCCTCCTCTCCTCTAGGGCCGCACCCCACAGCTCCCCCCCACGGCGCCTCCCTATTTTCCCTCCGGCGAGCAACCGTGCCTCGCTGCCATGTCCATGTCGTGGTACCTGTTCGGGTTCAGTTAGAATTCAGAAACATCCCGCAAACTGCAGCACATACACCCCCGACCCCCTTTACTGTCACAACTCGAGCACCAGCCCAATGGTTCTGTCCCCTTTGCGCGTCCAGGAGGTGGGGGGATCAAATCCCACCCCCTGCAGAATAAAACCCCTTTTTATTTTGCAATGCCTTGGCACAGGAACTTCCAGCAAATCACACATAGGCCCCTGGTAATTAATTATAGCCCCTGCAAATTATTTTCCAAGTCCCTGTTTCACTAAAAAATGGCAGATTTGCACTATATCTTGTAAATTGCATAAGAAAATAATTGTAACTCCAATTTTGACTTTTTAAATATGTTTTCTGTCCCAAATTAAATGTTCTATCCAAATATAAAATTTATTTCCTGTTTTGAACATTTTAAATTGGTGCAATATTTGAAAACTTATCAAATTCACTTAAACTTGCAAAATTCATAACTTGGGCATAAAAATTCCAAATTCAACAAACTAAATATGTTTTACAATCAACTTTTCATGTACTTTCCAAATATAAATTTTGTTTGCTATTTTGAATAATTTAAATTGCTGAAAACAACTGTTTCTTATTTAATGCACTTAAAATTGCCAAAATAATAACTTGCTCATTTTAAATCCAATTTTAACAAATGAAATATGTTTTACATGCAAAATTAAACCACCTTTTCAAATATAAAATTTGTTTCATGTTTTGAATAATTAAAATTGGTTAAATGATTTAAACCTTGTTTAATTCATTTAAAATTGGTAATTTCATAACTTGATCAAAACAAATTCTTTTGGGACATATAAAATATGTTTTCAAACCATAAAAGCATAACCTTTTCAAATATAAACTTTGTTATCTGTTTTGAACAATTTAACTTGATGAAAACAACAAATGTTTGTGTGACACCTTTAAGTAACCAAAATTCCATAACTTAATAAATGAATTTCCAAACTTGGTAAACCTTATTTCCATTTGGTTCTATTGTTGTTATTTTGTTGTTTTCCTCATCCATGCATCATGCTAATCAACTTTCACAAGATGATTAGTTGTAAAACAATTAATTCAACCATAAATCATGGGCTTTTCATATGCAACCCAGTTGCATGTGGGTCCATTTAATCCTGTTTCTATCTTGTCAACTAGTTTATTTCTATGCATCAATTAAATGGTCATGCATCATCCCATGTTTGTGCACTATGCCATGTTATTGATTGTTTATCTTTCTGCCTTGTTTGTTTGCTTCTTCCCGGATCTACGACGACGTTGAGACCGACGATACTTACGACATCCCTTCTAAGGAGTTAGCTCAGTACCAGGCTACTGGGTTTGCAGGCAAGTTATCACTCACATGAACCACTGTGTTCCTTTCAACATTGACTACCGATACTTTCCGTTGTTCTTTCCTGCTAAGCCATAGTAGTAGTTGTTTCTGTTACGAACCCATCACATGAATCCCTTAACCTTGATATTGCCTCACCTCCACTCCTATCACCCCTTTGATTGAGCCAGTGTCTTACTAGCATGCTTAGGTTGTTTTGCTCGAGTCTGTTACCCGTTACTTTCAGTTACTATATTGTTATTATGTTCTGGTGGCTCGATGTTTAATCAATCAATCATGCTAATGCTATTGTTAATAATAATTTGATGATAAGGCACCGGCAGGAGGCCCTGTGTGGTTTTGAGGCCTGCTAGTGTCGACCCTAATAGGAAAAGGGTCTTGTCTACTGATCCATGATGAGCGCACTAACCGCATGTGGGAAGCGAGTATGGGCGCCCCCCTCAATTTGATTCGATTCGCATCTCGTCCAAATCGCCACATTTAGTTCGTGTTTTCCATTTGCCGCATGCATGTTTTTGCGAGCCCAGGCCAGGGTGGAACTTTCGTAGTCGGCATATAGGGGGACACGTTCTTAGAGTGCTATGAGGGTCCATTTTCTTCTGGGCTCGATTAGCCGTGCGCCCAAGGTTCTTTGGGCTTGATGCGGAGAAGAGTTGAGTTGTGTTGAGTGCCCCGCTTGGTGGAAGGGCCTTTTCCATCTGGCGGGTTATTCATGCGTGTACGGCCAAATTGGTGCAACCCTGCAGGGATAATCTTCTCGAGAAGCCGTGTTTTCCGCGGTTATGGATTACTTGGTGAAAGTACTGGCTAACAAGTACTCAGGACAACTTAAACCTAATGATTAACAACCTTACACCCAATGATTAACAACTTGACTAGTAACAGGCTTATTGACACAATAATCTGAACCATCATTAAGTCAACTGTGTGAGTTATCCTCGGATTGCTTCTTTGGATAAGGGGCGAGATCCAGGATGGGTTTGTTTGGTGGTTAGCTATAGTTGGTTACAATACTCGATCTTATCTCCTTTCTGTTAGCCGGAAGTAATAGCATCTCTGTAGTTGGTTAGTGCAGCCAGTTGCAGCATCTTTTATATCCCCTTTCTTCCGTTGAACCCAAAGCATCTGTGCTTGGTGTTGACGGGTTACACTTTGGTGAACTGTGAGTCTTGCTTTCCAGTACGTTTATGTACTGACCCCTTTGGGGCTGGGGTTTCCGCAGACTACGTTTCCGAGGATCTACATGGTGGCTACGACGTGGAGTATGACGAGACTGCTGACGAGTAGATAGCGGACCCGGGCAGGATCCGAGACTTCGTGGATGGGCTCCGTCTTTTCGTTTCCGGCCTCTTAGGCCTATTTGGTTCTTGTCTGTACTCAGACATGTTGAATGCTTCCGCTGTGATGTAATGATGTTATGTTGGGGCATGTGCCCTCTGAATGATTGTATTTGCTATCTCTGCTCAAATGAGAGCTATTTGCAACTTATTTCAATCTTTTGTGTCGTAGAGATCTGTTGTGATATCAATTGTTAAACGCCGTTGACGTACCATGTGTGTATGGTTTGAAGTACGTCAATGGAAGTATCCTGATTTCTATGGGATAGTTTACGTCGACGCTGAACAGATAGGGGTTGGTTGTCACACATACGTGTGTTGGCCTACTCGTAAGAGGACGCGGGTGCCGGTAAGCCCCGTAATCCAATCTACTACTGTTCAACGGAACGGCGAGTATCCTTTAGAAGTCCAGGTGCGACACCTGTTTGGTTTAGCTTCTGTCCGTTTGGCTTGTGTGGGAGATAGTTTCTTGTTCCTTCCTTCAGAGGGGACTGGTCTCTCTTCTATTCATGCCTCGGCTTTTGCTGTTTTTTGTTTTCAGTTTCGTTGTAAATAAGACCTCTGTTTTGTTGTCTTTCGATAATGGAACCCAGCTATAGTCGTTTGGAAAAAAAAAATAAGGTGAGCTTTAGCCATAAGTTAGGTCCCACCTATACTATGAAATTCTTTACAATGTACGAGGTGAACTATAGCCATAAGCTGTGACCCACATGTACTTGTGGGTGACCCATAAGGTTAATGTCATCCATAAGCTTATGGACAAATCTATCTTTCTCCACAATGAATAAGGTGTACCACAAGCATTGCCACGTAAGCCTTATGGTGTGGTTTTTTGCATATTACGTATGCCCTGAGGACATCTCCAGCGGGGCTGCTCATTTGGCCCGGACCGGCCTGATTTGAGCAGCCTGGGCCAAAACCAGGCCCCAGCGGCGCTGCTCATACGGACAGCGGTCCGTTTTTTTGTCCCCGGATGCTCAAATCTGACCCAAATTTGGTCCAGTTTTGAGCAGCCTCCGGACACGTTGGGACAACAATTTGTGTCCCGAACCCCCCGTCGTGGCCCACACAAAAACTGAGAACATTTGCCCTTTCCTCTCCCACCCCTCATCCACTCCGCTGCCCTAGCCATGGCCGACGCAGAAGGAGCCGCCGCCGCCACCGCCACCGCCACCACCGCCACCGACATCTACACCTCCGTGACCCTGGACCAGCTGGTCCCGGCCCGAACCAGGCCCGCGCTGCCGCCGCAGAAGCCGAAGGTGAAGAAGGCGAAGGACGCGGCCGAGCTGGCGCGGACGGCGGAGCAATCGGCGAAGAGAGCGGACCGGAGGAGGAGGGCGAAGGAGGCGCCGCCGCACCCGAAGGAGGACGAGCAGAAAAAGCTCGCCCAGATGGCGGCGCAGGCGGCCATAATCATGTTGGGCCTGCAGCCGACACCCACCATGAACGCGACTCCAGTGCAAGCCTGCAGCTCGAATGCCTCGGCGGCCAGGCCGCGGAGCACCCTCCAGAGCGTGCGGCCGACGACGGGATCGCCCGCGCCGGCATACGGCTTCTTGCCAGGCCGTGACCCGACGCCGCCTCCCTTCTTCTCGGTGGACATGGAGGACTCCTCGCCGGCCAGGGTCTCCATCGACCTGAACACGGCGCCCGTGTCCTGCATGTCGACTGCCCCGTCGAGCAAAGCCGCTGGGCGCCTCCCGCCGTCCGTTCGCCCGGAGCCCCGCAACCTGTTCGAGGAAATGCAGGACATGGAGACGCAGCCCACGGAGATGACAACGGAGGAGGTCGAGGGGCTCATGTCGAACATGATAGGCGAGGACGGCCAGGCGAGGTACGTCCACCCCGGGGACGAGCTGTACGAGGAAGAGGAGGAGGTCCCCGTCGACGACGTGCCCCACATCGACGACATGCCCATGTTCATGGACGAGCTGACCCAGCAGGCCAAGGCCGCCAAGAGGACCGTGAAGCGGGGCGTTGGGTTCACGGAGGCGGAGGACGAGTGCCTCGTGGACACATGGATGGAGGTGAGGCAGAACACCATTGTCGGGGCCGAGATGAAGGGCAACGCCTATTGGAGGAGGATGCACCGGAACTACCAAGAGCGGGCCGTCCTGCCACCGTACTCCATGGTCACCACCCGGAGCGAGCTATCCATCCAAAAGAGGTTCGGGCTCATCTCGCAAGAGTGCAGCAAGTTCACCGGCTCCTTCGAGGGCATGGCCTGAACGCGGCCGGCATGGCCTGAAACCGTGGCCCTTTTTGCATGCGCCGATATTATTTGTTATTATCTAGGGCATTTTGGTACTTTTTTTCGGACCGAGGCCAGCAAATGAGCAGCCCCGCTGGGTGCAGGGCCCAAATCCGCCCGGACACGGCCACGGACGGCTGATCAAATGGACAAAATGCGGACCAATTTGGTCCGCAAATGATCAGCCCCGCTGGAGATGTCCTGAGATTCAATTTGTCCGAAGAAAACACGAAGTGTTCGGAGTATGTATTTCGAACGGGCCGCGGAGGGATTGTTAGCTTTCATCTGTATCGTCAGTGTCACTGCCTGTTATCGTGTCGGTGCTGTTCAGCCCAATCTTCTGTTTCGACGAAAAAAGAGGAAACAACAGTACGCCAGCGAGGTTTGTCTCTTCTGTTGAACCCAAGTAGTATGAAAACCCAACGGGCAACGGCTCCTTCTGCAGCCCCGGCCCCGGTCAAGTCTATTAAAAACCAGCTTTCCCTCCTCCCTAGGCCTCAGTCTCCACTATCCGCCTCTCCACAGCGAAATTAATCTACCAATCCCACAAGCGAGCCATTTCTCCATGGACGCCGACCCAGCTCCAGCCGCCGGGAGAGCGGAGATCGACACGTCCGCGCCGTTCGAGTCGGTCCGCGAGGCCGTCGACCGCTTCGGCGGCAGCGCCGCCTGGAGCTCCCATCTCGTCAAGCGCATGTTCGCGCCCCCCAATCCCAAGGTACCTGCTGAGCTCAGCAAGTATGAAATTTCCTCTCTTCTTTGCTTGTAATTGTACCCTGCTGTAGACACTTCACCCTGTCTGCAGGCTGTTTCCTTTTTAATTAGTTATTGCCATTATCATCTTATTAACTCTCCTTGCATAGCAAACTCGTCTTAAGGTTCTGCATTTGTCATGTCATAGCCCGTATGCATTGCTCGATCTGATTTTGTTCTATGGCCTTATTTTTAAAGTACTTTTTTTCTTGAGATATTATTGTGTCTTGCGTGTTTCTTATCAGATTCCCCCTTCTTTTTTTTCCGTTGACGCTATGTATATTTCAGCAGAAACAGGAGCCATGTGAACAAACTGGAGAGGGTCTCAGTGTAGGGGAGCAGACTGCACAACTGGAAAATGAGCTGTTCATCAAAGAGAGGGAAACACTAGATGTGCTAAAGGAATTGGAGTCAACCAAGAAAGTCATAGCAGACTTGAAACAAAAGATATGGAAAGAAGAAACTGAAACATCTCCCAGGGCTGAGAAGCCTGACGAAGGAACTGAATCTCTTCCGGCAGGACCTATAGAAGAGCAACCTGAAAACAGTATCATGGATGAAGGCCATGCACTACAGGAGCCTTCGGCATTGCTTGAATTTGAGCTGGTCAAAGCAAACCTAAGCAGAACTACAGGTGATCTGGCTGCAATCCGAGACACGGTTGAGTTGCTGCGTGATAGCATAGGGAAGGAGAGAGCTCTGCTGGACAGCGGCCGAGAAAAGCTTTCTTCAGATGCTGCCTTGGTTTCTTCATTGGAGGATGAGCTGGATCAGACATCACAAAAGTTGCAGGCTCTGAAAGATCTTCAGACGAGACGTGAACACCTGTCGGGCATTTTTGCTGAGATCAAGAAGATGGCATCTGAGGTCAGGCAGCTCAGGAGCATGGCAGATGCTTCAAAATCTGAAGCTGTGATGCTGACTGCGGAAATTGAGCAGGCCAAGGCTAGCATTACTACTGCCGAGGCCAGGTGTATTGCAGCCAAGAAGATGGAGGAAGCAGCGAGAGCAGCAGAAGCTCTTGCACTTGCAGACATCAAAGCTCTGTTGAGCGGTGGAAGTTCTTCCGAGGGCGGCAGTGTGTCTGATGGAGTGACTCTTTCAGTGGAAGAGTACTCCATGATGTGTTCCAAAGCTCAAGAGGCTGAACATAACTCAAGGAAGAAGGTACAAGAGGTGATGCTGCAGGTAGATGCCGCTAACACTTCAGAGTCTGACTCGGTTAGGAAACTAGAGGATGCTAAACAGGATGTTGAAGAATGCAAGAAGGCGCTACAAGAGGCCCTGGAGAGGGTAGAAGCTGCAAACATCGGCAAACTTGCTGTGGAAGACATTGTTCGCAGATGGAGATCTGAGAGTGGATTTCACAAAAGGCGCTCTATCGGCGGCTCCCCGAAGTTCAAAAACGCAGGTCACCGCCGTAAACATTCACGCAGCATGGATACGGTTTCTGATATTTCAAGTAGTTCCTTCAAGCCAACACTGTCGATTGGGCAGATACTAAGTATGAAGTTAACGGGGCCTGACGGGTATGACAAAAGCGTCTGGGACGACAAAACCGGGGAGCTGCCAGTCGTCTCACTTGGCCAGATTATCAACAGAAGGAGTGGAGCTTTGTGTACCGAGGAGGATATGGCTGATACAAAAAGAATTTCTGGGAAGAGGAAGAAATTCGCACTGACAGGACTTTCGGCTCTCTTAGCAAAGCAATCCAAGAGCAAGAAGAAGAGAGAATCCTTGTGAGGGGATATTAATTGGCACGATCGAGGAGATTTATTGTAATTCTAGTGCTGTCTATGTAGGTGCAATTTAGTCTAGTGAAAGAAGATAGGGTCCTCTTGAGCATAGATCATCAACAGAAGGTCGATCATAACCTTAGTGATGGTACTATGTAGAGTTCAACCTGAGGTTGTATTGGTATCCGCCTATCCGGATTCTTCCCATCTTACGTTTGCTTGATGTAATCTGCAGCAGTTCACACTGCTAGTTAGAGTAAAACAGTATCGTCAATTACCTGTTAACTGAGTGATTTCCGTGTGTTTGTAGGAAGTGCTTTAGGATCTTCATAATTCCATATAGGATTCAAAACTTAGCACTACAATGGAAGGCATTTCATGCATGTAAATCAAAGCATTAAAGACATAGAATACGTAAGACAATTTTAAAATTGCTAACAAGAAGTCGATATGTCCGAGTGGTTAAGGAGACAGACTTGAAATCTGTTGGGCTACGCCCGCGCAGGTTCGAACCCTGCTGTCGACGGCTTTGTTTTTATTTCCCGAATATGATGGGCTTTGGGCCTATCGGTTAACCACAGGGCCTACCCCGCCCAGCTAGAAAGAATGATTCCCGTTCTCTAGGGCGTACTCAGCTTTGTTTTTTTTAGCCAGGCTTAATGAGATTGGACAAGAAAAACCCAACCCATTTGAGAAATATTTGTATCGCATCGTTGGCCTCATATTTCACGTAACAATCACAAATGCGGCTGTTGCAAAATCAGAGGCGAAGGGAGCAGCGGCGGCTGTTAGCAGAGCGGGGGATGGCGCCTACCTCGGAGCTTCGGTAATGGTATACGAGGGTATAACTGAACCGGGAAGTATGGAAGCTCTAGCATGTCGCGAAGCTCTAGACCTAGCGGAAGATTTGCACCTGGGGCGATCCAAGTGGCTTCGGATGCGCTCTAGGTAGTGCAGGGCATCAATGGCGAGTTCATGGGCACTTATGCCATCATTACCAAGGAGATTCGGGAGAGGAGCTCTCGGCGGGGGACTACCTCTTTTAGGCATGAAAAGAGGGAGATGAATATGGAGGCGCACCGTCTGGCAAGATTTGCTTCTTCTTTACCAGCGGGCAGACATGTGTGGCTGGGCCTCCGGCAGCGGATGGTGTCGAGGAGGAGGAGGTGGTGTGCCGCCGCCATGGCGTGCGATCTGGCCGCCGATACTCCGGTTAGTGCTGAGGCCCCGATCTGGGTTGTTGGGGGCTGGTCGGGACCGCTACAGGAAGATCTGGTCGTCAAGACGGAGACGTCCTGCAGCTGCGCCCCAGACGGCCTTCTCTTGTGATGCCATTCATGCAGGGGGATGACTCGCGGCGTGGGGGCTTGCGAGGCTTCAGAATAATGGCGGTGGTCCTAGGGTTTCCCATCGCGCGAAGATGAGGATCCTGATGTATGTTCTCTTTGATCAAGCCGGGGTGTCGACCAAAAGGCTCCGCCGACGAACTCCCATGGCGACGCCTGGAGATTGTTGGACCGGTGGAATTCGGTCGCAATGCTCAGTCATCGAAGGCGAGATTGGAGGACTAGCAACGGTGTTTGGAGTCTTTGCATCGATGGGGAACTAGCTTGGAGTTACAAGATTCGTGGCAGCCGTATGTCAGAGGGGGCGACAATATGCGTGAAGTCCAAAGTCCTACATTTCAGGCTGAAAACCCAAGGTCTGGCCTTAATTGGTTGTGCCTGGGCATTGGTCTTCTTGGACCCTTTGTTTTAAGAGCGAGGATTATCTTCAGGGTAAAAACCCAAGGTCTGGGCTTAATTGATTGTGCCTGACACCGTTCTTCTTGGAGACGTTATTTTCGAAGAGATGGACATCAGCTGTTGTTTATGTGGTGGTTGTGCGGATACCGCGAGGACTGTAACTCTGTAGCGGGACTTTTCTTTTTATTTCTTCTTTTTATTGTCTTCCGGCTGTGTGCATCTATTGCGTTGTTGCAGAGGCCGGGTGTAATTTATATCTTCACGATATTAATATACTTCCCTTTATAAAAAAAACATGTGTGGCTGCTCGCCCCTCGCCATGGTCTCTTAATTCTGTCTGATTAAGCTTGATTAAGCTTTTGTACTCTCAAAAAGAAAAGAAAAACACGTAACAATCACAAGAAAATCTACATGCAAAGAAAAGGTTGCAGGAAGCATCTGTAGTCTGGACGCAAAGTCCATCCAACACTCCATCCAAGAACCGCACCCAACTTTGTACCTCCAACAGCCAAATGACGTGCGGCATCAACAAACACACAAGATACTTCCGTTTCGGCTACGGCAGTCGGCAGGTCTCCTCTCCGGCCCAATTGTCCATTGCAGGGAAGCTTCTTTGAGCAGTCACGCGCTCGGCACGCTCGCGTCGCTTCACCAGCTGGATGCAGCTAACACCCCTGGTGCAACCTGTCCAAAGGCCGGGTGTGACAGTTACCTCTGATCTAGATGTTTCTGGAGTGTTCTATGCCTCGCCAAAATTTACAAAGCTGGACTGGAGCCCCAAGGCGAAACTAGCCTGTCGTACCTCTGGAAAATCCTCCACTTGCTTGGCATCCTATTCCTATCCCTTTTCTGAACCATTGGTGTGCCGCAAGCTGCCTTCCACCTCCGGCGGCCGGGCACAATTCACAAACTATTGCTTTGCATCAATTCGGGCCAGCAAGACCAATAGTTAAGGCACTAGTCAGTCAGTTAGGTTGGAAAACATAGTAGGCCACTGCAACAACAACAAAAATGAATAGAAAACAATCACGATTCTATTGCTTGTGTTAATGATTTTCCACTCACGTCGCATACGTTGCTTCATTTATAAAGCGGGGCGAAAACTTATTATCTGACTCATGTCAAAGAGACTGGTAAGAGCATCCACAGCCCAAAACGCTTAGGTAGTCGCTTAAATACAAAAAAAATACTTAGAAAAAGTAAAACGAATAAGAGTTTCTACATGCAACGCCCGACGCTTAATCTGCGGCGCTTAGTCCGGTATAGCTACTAGCTGCCGCTGTCTTTTGCTGCGAAAAGAAAGGGTAAGCGCCAGACGCATACTTTAGCGTCGATGTCTACCCGACGCCAGGATTTGTGGGCATAACCGCCGGGTTGGCCAGGATTTTCTTCCTAGCGTCGGAGGCTAAGCTCCCCGTTGTAGCTGCTCTAACCCATTACCTTGGGATACACAAGAAAATGGTTTGTGTCTATCATGACTAAAAAGAGCTTATATTGTGAAGCATGTGAAGCATTTTGCTACTCCCTCCGTCGATATATGCAATACCTCTACGCTGCGGGGATCCCAAACACCTCTTGGGCGCGTGTACCGTGACTGCTGCCCAGTCGCGCCGGCCTCGCCTTGAGCTTCTTGGCCATGGGGTGGAGTCGGTCTTCTACTAGATCGACTTGGGTGGGGGTGTCGATGGCCGTCCCGCAGAGCCATGCGATGGTGACGGTGCTCCCTTCCGCCTTTGGCAGCGGGGCTTACGACAGAGATTCTCAGGGACGAGGTGGCTTAGATCATGCCGGGTCAAGTGTAAGGTTCGCGAGATCACCGCCACCGAGTTTGCAGTTGGTTTCCCCTCAGCTGAGATGCTCCGCCTTTGCACCATATGATCCAATTTCATTCTCCCGACTAACAAGATTCAGGTGTCCATCAAGGTCACGATCTCTGTTTCGGGGGCGTATACTCTGTACTCCTCTTGGGTTCGCGTCCATTGGATGTCGGATGAGGCTAAGACCAAGGACGTCCTAGACTTGGTTGCTCAGCCTCTTGGTAAGCTCGTTGAGATTGACGACCGTTCACTTGTGGGGTCTGGTGAGGTTCGATTCAGGGTCCTTTCTCCCGAGCCGGCCAAGCTCCCTGGTCTACTGTCTCCGTTCTACTTTGGAGAACAAGAAGGAAACCGCGGGCCGGTGCTGTGCGTGGAGCTTGACGAGGACTGTCCTCACCTTCTGTCCCCCCGCGGCCCTGACGGAGCCCCTCATGGGAGGGAGGGAACTCCTCGGACGATGACCACGCGCCCGGAGTGGGAGAGCCTTCCCCGACTGAGGATACATCCCCATTCCCCGCTTCTTCCGCGGCTCTAGCTCCTCACGCCGCTGCCCCGTCACAGGAATCTTCGCATGTGGCCGTTACGCCAGCTTTGCACACGCTATCCAGTAGTGTGTCGGCCAAGTTGGACCATGTTGACCACCCGTGCACCTCCCGGCCCGATCCTCTACGCCACGTGGATTTCCCTATCTCTCAGTACGGCTCCAGCTTTGGCTTAGAGGATGCCTCCGCGCTGGACTTAGTTCTTGTCGTCCAGGAGGAGGAGGACTGTGGGGCTAGAGGTCAATGTCCCCCTCCCCCTCTTCCTCCTCCTCCTCCTCCTCGCGCTCTGGTGGGGTGATGAACTACACCCTCTTGTCGGGTTCGGCGGGCTCGACCCCCACCTCTCCGGCAGGGTCCCCTCCGTTGATCCCGGCGACTACGGCCTCTGGTACCTATGAGCAGGTCACGGTCGTCCCTGACATTCCCATGGCCGAAGCTCAGGAGCCCTCTCAGCGCCGGGTCAAGCAGCCCTCTCAGCGACCCCGCTACAGTGCTCGGTTGGCCAGTGTTGTCGACGCCGTTGCCTATGATGGAGGAGGCGGACAAAGTGAGTTTCTTTTTGAGAATGCATTTACTAGCCTCTCTCTTGAGTATAAAGTCAAGGCAAAAAGACGATACATGCTTCATGATATAACTTTTAATGTTTTGCAATTTAAATTTAAACATGCACGACTAATATGTTAGTGAAATTTGTTTCTCGGTTGAATTCATTCCAAAAATATGTAGAGAGAATAACAAGTCCAAGGAAAATAAAACTCATACAACCATGAGGACCAAATGTAGCATTTACTCCCTCCGTTTGGTTTTCCAAGCCCCCTTCGTTGCTTGAGCCTCACTTTGACGAGGAAATTAACTAATAAAATATAATTGTGTTGTCACGAAATTTATATCTTCTTTTTTTCAAGTACGAATTCTATGGTATATTTTTTGTGACATGTGATTTATATTTTATTTGTTAAATCCATGGCTAAATTGGGTTCAAAATTTGAGGTGTCCTTGCAAGCCTCAACGGAGGGAGTATTTAAGAACAAAATATTAATTTAGCAACTTCGAGTGATATATATGATTTAAATTGTAGAATGAACGAAAGTGAAACTAGCCGTGTCTTCAATTGAATGGTCAATACATAGGCAACATTCCGTTGAAAACATGAACTTGAAAAGGTTAAACTATCTAGAAAAATTAGAGAAGTACATTATTGATTCTGACAAGATATTGAACACTCCTGCAACTGTATGTTGGTTTACTTGTCACACTGTTCTTGGGGTTTCTCGCCTTGCCAAGCCCAAACAATATCTTTCAAAGCTGGCCTCATATCATGTTTAACCTTCTCATACTCTAGAGTATCACCATTGGTCTTCTTGATTTCTACAAGATGGAAATTTGGTGCAATCTGAAATATCTCAGTATTGATGGACATCACACCTTTCCTTCCCGGTTGGAAACTCTCCATCTTTAACAATCCACCATCTTTCTTCATGAGTTTTAGCCGCAAGCTCTTTGCAATGTCCTCAATCTTTGTGATGATTGTTGCAGCTGTGCTGGTAGATGTAAATTTTGACTCTTTGTTTGAGTTATTCTCGAACATACCAGAGAGATCAAACCCAGATGAAAGAGAAATGATGTCAAAAGCATTCAAGTTAGTGATTTTTGCTTCTTCTTGTGTGGCCTCAGTTGTACTTGTACTGCTACCGAACGGGTCCGAAACCAGATCCAACTCAAGAGGAACAACACCCTCAGTTTTCAAGCTATAATTAATTAGCTCTTGACTAAGACCTGTTTTGAACCAAGGATTTTCCAAGATCTCTGCAAATGAGATACGCGTACCAGGGTTTGGATCAAGAATGCGTCGCAAAAGCCTCCGGGCTTCCGAAGAAAACCAACTTGGCCATTTGAGTTCTGCTTTGTATATCTTCTTGTACATGTCCATCAAATTCTTGTCTTGAAAAGGGAGATAACCAGCCAACAACACATACAAGATCACTCCACAAGCCCAGATGTCAGCTTTTGCACCATCATAACCCTTTTTACAAATCAGTTCAGGAGCAACATATGCAGGAGTACCACAAGTTGTGTGGAGCAACCCATCTTGCCTCTTGCATTCTGCAAGTGCACTCAAACCGAAGTCTGAGATCTTTAAATTGCGATTCTCATCAAGAAGAAGATTTTCAGGCTTCAAATCTCGGTGATAGACTCCTCTACTATGGCAGAAGTCAACTGCACTGTTTAGCTGCTGGAAGTACTTGCGAGCAACATCTTCTTTCAGCCTTCCACGTTGAACCTTGTTGAACAACTCACCCCCCTTCACATACTCCAGCACAAAATATATCTTGGTCTTTGTGGCCATCACCTCGTACAGTTGGACAATGTTTGGATGTTTCACCAGCTTCATCACCGATATCTCCCTTCTTACTTGATCCATAAGCCCACACTTGAAGATCTTCTCCTTGTCGATCACCTTGATGGCAACGCTCTGTGAAGTATTGATATTACGGCCAAAGTAAACTTTAGCAAAGCTGCCTTGACCAAGTAATCTTCCCATCTCATACTTCTGCATCAGAATATTTCCTTTATGGTCTCCCATCTTGTTGAGCAATGTGTAACAGACACAAAAGGCAGTGATGCAACAACTTGAGACGATGAGGACTAAATAAGGGGGCTGAAGAGGGAGCCTACAGATGCTCAATTGTTTCAGCCGTCTCCGCCAAGATGGCAAATTGTTGAGCTGCTGCGTCTAGGCCCATCCTGCGTATACCCATGGAGCAATTCTTGTGGTTCAGTGTCTTCAAGAGCTACCCTGGAAATTCCAAAGCAAGGTGGCCCCTTAGCACGCAAGAACATCTTCCGGCATTACTTGTATCTTCTTTCTTTCCTACAGAAATCCCAATACTGCCATTAGGTACATAACTATTGAATGGTGACGAAAGAACTTTCAGAAAAAAATTAGGGAAATAAACAGGATAGCAAACTTTCGATTTTTCACGCATATTAATATATTTATTACTTTCCAGAATAAATCGAAAGAGCAAAGTTTTGCCTCTTAACGCAAAAAAAAAAAAAAAAAAAAAAAAACAAGTCATGCATTTGCATAGATAAGATTTATTATGATCTATGATTTTGGTCTGAACTGCAAGACCTATGGTTTCTCCTTAAACATATTATAAGAAGGCAAACAGATGGCATGGAATCGGTGAAAACCACATCTCAGTTGTACAAAAATAATAATTCTTTGGCTCGTATGATCAAGGATTTTAGGCCAGAAAGATTACAATATATCAGAACAAAATTATCAATACTACCAGATTTCTTTCATAACGGGTCGTCTAGTACCTACAATTTTTATATCTTCTGATTAGAAGCTGATAGGATTCAAGGTTAGAACCAGAATAGTTAACCAGACAAGACAAACGATAAAATATCTGAAAGGCAAAACGCTCCAACCGCAAAAAGCGCCCAAATCTTTAGCTGAACAGCCAGCAAAACTAGACCTAACTATGACCCATTCGAAGACACTGAACACAGCTGCATATCTGCAAATACCAAATCTGTATCGACAGACTTCTACGGAGTTCTTCAGTGGTTTCTTAATATATCATGGATGTGATGATTGATGAACCTAAGAAAAGAATCCAGTTAACTGCTTCACGAAACTAGGTGTAGAAATGGCGAATTTCTGCAAGATCCGCTGAACATACGCCCAAAAGAAATATTTAAATCCCTGTTACTTGGACAGAACGAACTGAGAGCTAACCCCTGTAGGGCTACTACAACCTCTTCAGATCGGAAGATACCAAAATCGTACAACTGAGTGTTAAAGTCATAACAACGGAAAGGTAAACAGACAAATGAGATATTAGTGAACGTACTCGATAGCAGAGATCTGGATACCAGGGGAGATCAGAACCACGCCAGAGAAAGGCAAAGAAACTTTCAGGAAGGTTCTGAGAAGATATGGTCCGTGCTAGCGAAAGAGTGAGTGAGGAGGAAGAAATAGTTCTTGATGGGCAAAAAACAGACTAGGAGGTATTTATAGACGCTCCACGATGGGGATCTTTCTCGGTTCACAGGTTCCCAGGGAGTGTCCAGCTTTGCACCCACTGAGCACGGGTCCCAGCAAGGGCTAAGTGAACGGGTCAATATTATTTTAGTTGCGTTGCATCAGCAGTCTCTTTAGAAATGAAAAGAACAAGGATTTGCACCCGGTTTTACTTTTAGATTTCGGTTTGCCTGTCCTAGAGCCCCGATCTGATGATCATCGACCCCGCCACTAGGCGATCGATAGTGAGGCTTGGCTTTTCCATGGGCTCTGAATTGTTACACTCAGGGTTCTAAATAGTACAGTATTAGTTTTATATCCTCTTGTGAAACACATCCTCAGTTGATATTTGGGTATTGACGGTATGCTAATTGTATACCTTTTCCTTTTACATTCAGAGTTTTTAGCCTTTTACATAAGATACATGCTCTCTGCTTTACAATGTCACACCCGGCGGCGCATATGTCTAGCAGGGAAAAGGGTTGAGTATTTGATAGAACTGGATATTGCAACTCTTGATTTATCTACCTTCCGAAAATAGTCGGATAGACCAGTTGGCGGAATATCACTATATCAAACTGTGGGGGTCAACCGATCCTACATATTAATTTCATGCGTATTGATATAAAACCTTGAATCTTTTAGTGGAGCCAGTGCAAAGGGTTCCAGCCTGAGAAGTGAAAATATCTCCGCTTAGTGGTGGGACCTTTGTTTGGTCAGATTTAGATATGCGAAGTAAATATAGCCATTCTTTTGCACCCTGTTGCAATCTAAAGCATCTGATCGTGCTTGTAAGAGCATCCCCGGCAGATTTGGTTAACCCAGCCCAATCCCGAAAGACATTTAGGCATTGTAGGTCCTTGGAGAAGAAAAAACACATATTATACAATTAATTATCTCTTAGCGTTATGTACAAAAATTATTTTTTGCATGCTTCTTAAATTATGTCACGATTAAAATAAATAAAAAAGTGTCCCAATAAGATAAGGCATATGTTAGGAAAACATCATACTTTCCGTAGATTAAAATAGCGGGCTATAGCGACGCTATAGTAGCGCTATAGCGTTTTACGGAGGGTCACATTAAATGGTGTCTACGTACAATTTAGCTAATTTAGCGGCATATAGCGTCATTTAGGTGTGGTATAGCGTTGATTTAGCTAATTTTGAGCCTAACGCTATATGTCATAGTCCGCTATTTAAAATATTGATACTTTCTTAGTAGATCACCTATTAGTTAAGAGAAGACAAGCCTCCTTTTCCATTTCTCTCATCTACATCATTCTATGGGGCAATGATAAGATATAACCATTGCACATGCCGTAAAAGCTTTTACCATCTCTGAAAACGGCAAAATCGATGCTCTAGCTCAGTGGCGAAGCTAGACTGGCGGTAGAGCCCGAGCAAGGAATAGAGCCCTCAAACTCATTCCCGGTCCATTTGACTACACGATGGAGCTCCGGTCGCCGACTATATACATTCTCGCGCCTAGTCTACCGCACGGCGACGGTGCTCCTCCACCACCATCCCCACCCCTGCCTCGTCTGGTGACCTTTGATGTAACTAACCATAGTGTACCCTGATATGTGGTCACTGACAGACGGGTCCCACATTTCGAGGACTCAAGGGCAGGATAGGCTACGTCACAAGGGATCCGCTTCCCTGGTCTGCCCCTATGCAGCCACATCAGTCGTATATTGACTTGTTTGGCAACCGTTTCGGGGTGGACGCAGGTTTCTCATGATGAAAAACCTTCCATCAATATTAAATCCATGTATGATTTGATACAGATCGATAGACTACATCATAATCATATTGATGCATGTTCGATGATGAGTAAGTAGAGGTTGCGTGGAGCCTTCAATAAATCTTTGAACCATTGGCTACGTAGGAACTAGAGAAGGGATGGCCTCTATCAATCGTTGTCAATAGTTTGGTTAGCTGATTAGATGTGTCTCCGATTGATTTTTGCACCGCAAAAGAACGATCCTGGCGGACACGCTACGTCCGGCGGCCTGCATGCCTAAACTAGAGTCCCTTTGTGATTTTTTTGATAAAGAGAGTCCCTTTGTGATTGGCACCGAATCCATGGATAAGCACTGGGTGCATGTATATTGTTCCTTCGTAGCAATATTATTATGAGCATTATTTTCCGCCCACTATCCATATATAAAGTCCACGTGTTTCAAGCAGCAGTGTCTTCCGTGTAGTGCAATGCAACGGCCAGTACAGTATTTTATTTTTATTTTTTTTGAAAGTAGCGGCCACTACAGTAGGGTTTACGCTAGAGACGAGAACTGAGCTCTCTGATAAGAAGCTTGAATATTCATGTGCTCAAATACGTACGAATTTTAAGCAACAACGGCGCGAATTCGAAGGGATATGGTTGTGTTACACGCCTAGCTAGCTAGTGGGTGGACGACAGGGATGAGATGGCGAGTGGTGAGGCTCCTCCCGTCGACGTATACAGATAGATCCCTGGCTAGATCGATATGCACGGAGAGCAAGTGGTGAGAAATGGAGTGAAGAGTGACGCAGCCGCAGGCGATAGATCCAGGCATCCCCGAAAAGAAGCGAAAGAGAAGGGGAGGAAAGGAATGGCGACACCAACGGGAAGGCAGGGACAGGTACCAATGTCGTCATACATATTCCGGCGGTCTACGCGCGCGCGGGGTGTCCGGCGGAGAGATCTTTTGCACCCGATCGGTCGAGCACGACGCCCAAACCACTCACGCACGTACGACGGCGGGCGCCCGGCCGGGTAGACCTTCGAAATGGTGTCAAAGACTGGCATGGCCGGCGGGGTCTACCTTGTATGTCTTGCTGTGGAGTGTAGCTCGGCCAAGGGCGCCGCCGTGTAAGAAAAATCTGGGGGCAAGAAAGAGTGGAGCCGCGATTGGGTGGGTGGTCGCTGTCGCGGCGGGGACGGCGTGTTGGCTGCATGCTCCAAGGGGCTCTTCTGAGGCCGAGAAGCCGCTGCCGGTGGAGACTGTGGTGCCAGGAACAGACAAGGTCCATTGGAAATGCTTTAAATTCCCACGAGGACACTCGGTTCTGCTTGCCTACAGTCCAGGCTGCCAAGATACTCCACTTGCTACTATTCTCGTCGTTTCTTACAAAGACTGAAAGGCGGTTGAGAAAGACAAGCAAAATAGGCTTTCCAGTCCTAGGCACCAACAAGCAATAGGGGCTACAGTCCCATACTGTTCATCCATTCGCTAAATATCTACGTACACAATAGCCGCCCGTGCTGATCTCCGCTTTTTATTTAGTGACCCCCCCACCCCAGATATTTTCTCATGCAACAGCAACGGAACAAAGTGGGTAGCGTCCCGACGCTGCCATTTTCCTCAACCAAAGACTAACTAATCCCACCCAGCTAAACAAAGCACTATGTTCGTACGCTTTGGGAATCAAATTGGGGCCTACTATGTTTACAAAACAAACAATTTCCTTCTCAAACCGCAACCTTTTCATATGCCAACTGATCGAGCTGATAAATATCTCCCTTACCTCTATGTTGTGGGCATCCGGAACGATAACGCCGGTCCAAATGCAGATAGACATGAAGCTCGCATGCAGCCTGGTAAGTAAACAAGGTTTTCCTCTGCTCAGAAAGCTAAAAACGAACAAAAACAGCCATGGCAAAGGATGGATAGGCATGCATGGAAGGGACCAAACATGGGGGGGCCTGGTTCTTTAATCAACTTTAACAACTTCAAACTTGACCATGGGGGATACTTATCAAGAAGCACACCGTGACAAACCGGCCTAAGCTCAAGGGTCAGATTTGCAATACAAGTAATGATAAAATTGATGATGCATGCGGGTGTACAACAATGATACGCGCCTCATTAGTCTACCTTCTCCGTGCTTTCACCTGAAGCAAGCATCGAGGCTTAAATAAGCAGGCGAACTCTCATGGACGACGCCTAGAGATTGCTGGATCGGTGAAATTCGGTCACAATGCTCAGTCATCGAAGGTGAGATTGGAGGACTAGCAACGGTGTTCGGAGTCTTTGCATCGATAGAGAACTGGTTTGGAGTTACAAGATTCGTGGCAGCCGTATGTAAGAGGGGGCGACAACATACGTGAAGTCCAAAGTTCTACCTTTCAGGGTGAAAGACCAATGTCTGGCCTTAATTGGTTATGTCTGGCCTTAATTGGTTGTGTTTGGCACTGGTCTTCTTGGAGCCGTTGTTTTGAGAGCAAGGATTATCTTCAGGGTGAAAACCCAAGGTCTGGCCTTAATTGGTTGTGCCTGGCACCGTTCTTCTTGGAGACGTTGTTTCCGAAGAGATGGACATCAGCTGTTGTTTAGGTGCTGGTTGTGCGGATACCGCGAGGACTATAACTCTGTAGCGGGACTTTTCTTTTTATTTCTTTTTTTTATTGTCTTTCGGTTGTGTGCATCCATTGCGTTGTTGCAGAGGCCGGGTGTAATTTGTATCTCCACGATATTAATATACTTCCTTTTATAAAATAAAAAAAAACTTTTTCCAGATCGGCCGGAGTTCCTCCAAAGTTGCTGATACACACACGCTGAACATGCAATAGTAGTAGTAAGGGCATCTCCAGCCGTTGCGCCCCCCAGGGCCCAAAACGCCGCCGTTTTGGGGCCGCCGCGGCGCTAAACGGCGCTATTCTGGAACCTGGGGGGCATCGTTCCCAGTCGCTCCCCGAGCCCAAGAATCGGCCCAAAACAAACGCAATTTGAAAACTAGTCGATTTTTATTGAAATTAGCGAATTGCGTACATATTCGACGGAAATTTAAACTACAACTTTTTATTGGTCTACGCGACGACTAACCCTACGCATCGTCGTCTTCAGCGGCGTCCTCGTCGCGGCGCTGGTTGGAGGGGCCAGCTTTGCACTGCCTCGCCGCGGCGAGCCAGCGTTGCTCCGCCCGCTCCGCTCGGGCTTGCACCCGCAGGCGGTGCAGCTGCACCTGCTTGGAGGGCGGCCGGTTGCGCCGCTCGCTCTGCAGCGCCACCTGCCGCCGGTCCTGCTCGTACAGGGCGATGATGCCCCCCTGCTCGGCCGAGGCAGCGCGCTCGGCCATCTGCCGGCGCACCTCTCGCGCTGCTTCTTCCCTCTGGTGTGTTTCCAGAGAGGCTCGAATGGCGGCCGCCTCCACCGCCTCGGCCGCCTGCTCGAGGACGCCGCGGACCTCGCGGTACGCGCCCTCGTTCTGCGCGGTTTCGAAGGAGAGCAGCCCGGCGTGCTGCTCCGGCCATATGGGCTGCCTCCGCAGCTCCCTCCTCCAGCGTCGCGTCCTGTTCGGGTGGCTGCTCCGGCGCCAACTGCTGCGCCGGTTGCTGCTCCGGTGCCACCTGCTGCGCTGGAAGCTGCTCTGGCGCCACCTGCTGCGCTGGCTGCAGCTCGTCGTTGTCGCTCTCGGGCCACGCGTCCCAGAGATGGTCCATTGCGGCGAGGATGAGGATGGAGAAGAACGGCGAGGATGGAGAAGAACGGCGAGGAGGAGGCGAGAATGTGCGGACGGAGAGGGCGCGGGCACCATTTTTATAGCCTGGCGGGCCAGTCGCCGCGCCGCGCGTGTCACTGCTGCCGCCCCCCGCCATTAATCCGGCAGCCTTTGACCGGGGGCATGCACTGGCCGGCCGCCACGCTATAACTCCGGCAGCCTTTGACGGCGCGGGCGCCGAGAGGGAGGTCACGGGCGGTGGCTTCTGTTCGCGCGTTTTCCCGGCGCGTCACTGACAGAGCTGGCCCGCGCGCGCAGTCGCGCAGTTTCGCCCCCACAGGCCGAACCCAACGGGCTGGGTTTGGCCTGGGTGCCGCGGCGCTAAATAGCGCCGAAACGGCGCTATTTGGGCCTCTGGGGGGGGCCGAGTGATGAAGAAGCGGCGCTATTCGCCGCTTCCGCCGCGAAAAAAGCCCCCCCCAGAGGGGACGGCTGGAGATGCCCTAAACAACTATATATGTCTCTGTTTTACCTGCTCCATAATTGGTATGGTTTACTCTTCACTAGCCGCTCAGAGCTGCTAACTGGAGTTCTGCTGCTCCTTTTCTTTTGCAGGTTTCTGATGTTCTGGCCTAAATGTTTCCTCACCCTGCGAACTGGAACCCCAAGACAAAAAGACTTTAGTTAGATGTCAACTTATATGAGATTTTGATGGATATGTCTAGTTGAGTGTAATTCTGCATTTACGTCCGAGTGGCAAAATTACTAGTTCAAGTGTATCGAGGATGGGCTCTAACAAGCATACTAACAGTTCTTCGGCTGCACGCATGCTCTTGAATCTTGAGCCGTAACCGAACACCCATTTCTCGGACTCATTAGAAAGCTAAAGACGTGCCCTATGTTACAAGGACCACAAACAGTGGATATTCGTTCCGCAGGGGAGGACAGATAGACTGACAAGTGAGTCGAGACCTACCATCCAGCTCCGGGACACCCTTTAGAAGCCTAACCAGGTCGGACAGATCCAGAAGAGGTCGTCCCTCCAGGTCGACGATCGCTACTAGAAACTACTCCCATTTTACCAAGTTCTTCTCTTCCTTGAAGATAATATGTTCCTACTTGAAATCACTGCAAAAAAGTTTTCTCGCAAAAACTGGTTAGGATGGTGTCAAATATAGCAGAAAAACACAAAAGTATTGGCAGAGTACTGAGGTATTTCAGATTATTACTGGTACATAGCACTAGATTGAGGCCCTGATGAATGAAATCATTTGAAGTCATCAAGAAACGATTCAGCAAACTACATACAGTTCAAAACTTTCCGAGATTTCACATTCAACGTAAGAATAACAGGCCAGGAATTGCTTAGCAAACCATGGGAAAGTGCATTATAAATTTCTGGATAAACTTCACCAGGTAAACCATAATCAAGTTATTTAGGGAGCTCGGAAGAAAGTTAACCTGTAGAACAGGTATCAGAAAAATAAAGGGTACTTGCAGCTTACATATATTTCAGGTAGAGTTTTTTTCTTACAAATTCGATAATCTCGACTAGGCAGATAAGATCGTAGTAATATACATGGTATAAAAAAGTAGGCACTTTCTTACACCTCAATTAGTGTAATGCTTACAAGATTACAATGAAATCAAAATCAAAACCCAGAACACAGAATCAGACACAATGAGACGTGTTCTCCACGTACCCTATGCTAGAGATATGGCTTCCTGCATCTATCCTCAAGCAGTGGAATAGAATCTACAACTTCTGCCGACTAGGAGAAAGGAACAAATTCAACAGCCAAGGTCTTTCAGTATCTGATCGCTTTTGCAACCTCAAAGAAATGAGCAACATTTTCCTCAGGAGTTCCCACCTTAATGCCATGACCAAGGTTCAATACATGACCTTCATTACCAGCCTTCTGCACGGTGTCATAAATCCGCTTCGTTATGAACTCTTTCGATCCAAAAAGAACACCAGGGTCCACATTCCCTTGAACTGCTATGTTGGATCCCAATCTTTTCCTACCCTCAGCCATATCAACTGTCCAGTCCAAACTAACAACATCAACACCTGTCAACGGAAGCCTTTCCAGCAATCCACCAGATCCACTTGCATACAATATCAGAGGTAAGTCGGGATGTGTTTCCTTAACAGAATCCACGATTTGCTTCAGATATGGCAAGCTGAATTCCTCAAAATCAACTGGACTGAGTTCTGTAGCCCACGAGTCAAAAATTTGGACAGCTTGTGCGCCATTGTCCGCTTGGTATTTAATGTAGTTAGCCATGGAAGTTGTAAATTTCTGTAGCAAAGTATGTAGAATCTACAAGAAACACAGAGCAGATTTTGAGGTAAACGTTTATTTACACAAGAGAAGGTCAAAAGTAAATGAAATATAATCAAACTACTCATCTCTGATACATTCACTGGACAATAAATAAGGCCAATAAATCACATAATAAAGATAATTATATCATGTGCAGTGTTTAGTCAGATATAATAACATAAGTCAACAAAATTGTTGTGGGATTGCTAACAGCCTACGGATATCAGCAAGTCCACTTAAAAAATGCACCATCAGCAAGTTTCAACCTATTCAGTACTCGATTTCAAGCAACCCTCACAGTTTTGAAGGCGGAAATAATAAATTGTCTTCAACAGAAGAAAATGTGTTGTACACAATACTTTATTAGAACTGGGATTGTTTGTAATACCTCTGGCTCTGCGAAGGCCATTTTCTTAATCTTTGAGAAGTTCTTTGATGAACCTCCTTCCACGCAATAAGATGCTAAGGTAAATGGAGCTCCAACAAAACCAAGAACAGCAGCTTCATTCTTAACCTGGGAAAAAACAGGGGAACCACTCAGTTAAAATGATTACTATTAAGAAAATAGCACAAACAAATGCTCATAACCTCATGCAATCTTTTGGGAACACCATTACTATTTTCAAATAATCAAAGCAGGGTGACCTGTTAGTTTAACATATACACAACCACACTAAGAAGCAAATTAGAACTGTAGTTCATATCCCCCCCTCCTCCACACACCTTCCCTCGAAACTGCACATGTATTGATGTATGTCAAGACCGCCTAAAGATACTTAGTAACTTTATCCTCACAAACTTCATCGGACAATAGATTCTGAAACTGTTCCAATTATCTTAACAGGCAGAAGCATTAACATCATTTTGTTTCAACTGAGAAATGGTGTTATTAATAAATAATCTGAACGCATTATAATGGAAGTTCTTTTAAAAATCATTACAACATCCAGCACACATCATGAGAAATAACATGCACACCCCATTACTGGATGTGCTATTGTGCAATTGTACAGATTCCGAGAGTGACGGTATTACTGTAACAATGCCAATGAGCTTAGTGACAGTCATTAATACAAATACGAGGAAGCCTATTGTCATGGAGAGGATGAGATGCCATGCTGTTTCATAGAGTAAAAGACTCTCGGTGAACCAGTCTCCAAAGTCCAGGATAATTCTAAAGACTTTAAATTGTTGAGTTCCCATGAAGTGATGAAACACGTACACAAGCATGCACGTGAGCTTCTCATATCAGTGATTATGCTATCATAATTTTACTTGATCTATGATATTGTAATGACTCTGAAAAGCTCCAAGTAATGCGGCAATCAGAAATCAATACAAATAGCTAGCAAATTAAGATAATTGATCTGTTAAAACGTAACATTTGGAAGAAAAAGGCATGGAGTGACCATTAAAGTGTAAACTACTTTTGAAATTATCACCTATTTCTATTTTCCATGTTTGGGGTTATGAAGAGCATGCTAACCTCTTCTCGCAGCACATTTAAAGCCTGTCCTACATAAGGGACCCACTCCTGTGGAACAAATTCCCTGACTTCATTCACAGCCGCTGCTGTTCTCAAGGGATCATATATCACTGGACCCTTTCCTTTCACAATGTCAAAAGGTATGTTCATCCCAGGAAGTGGAGTAAGGATATCGGAGAACAAGATAACCTAGGAAAAGCATATGAAAAGCAAAAGATAACAAGAAATTGCATCAATAATTGAGCATCAGATATTGGCAATATCTCAAATCTTGCAAGTCTTTGAGACTTGCAAAAGAGAAATTTCAAAAAACATACAGAAAGGCCAAAGTCCACTCCTTACACCATCAGGCTTGAAAACCTTCCACGGTTGCAGAGAGATCTCAACAACAAGGTCAACATTTTCTGATCTTTCACGGAACAAAGGATATCGCTCGCAAAGATTTTGGTAGCTCTGTTACAAAAAACAAAAAAAACATCATGTTAAAGGAAGAATGACCCTCTTTTTTTTTTTGGTACAGAAGAAAAATAACACTAAGCAATAGAGTCATCCGTCATTATTCAAACAGGAAACATCCATAGCTCACTGCCTCACTATACTGGTAAGATACAATGCATAGAATATTTCGTGTTTACTTTGCAATAAGCAAAATATATCTTGTCGTACAATAACTTGCATTTGTATTTTTATGTACAGAACCGTAAATAAAGTCGCCCCTGTAGGCTTTGGAAAATCGGTTACACAAGGAATGGTCATTATTTCCGCATTCTGCACGATTTTTTGACAGTACTGCTCTAGAATTATACCTCCTCTGTCCCAAATTATAAGACGACGCCTTATAATTAGGGACGGAGGAAGTAGTATTTAGTACTCTAGTTTGCAACCATGTATCATCTTAGCATAATTCTATGATTTCTCAAACCTTTACTGAAACCATAGACTGTTTTTCTCTAATTGCATCTCTGATTGATTTCAACTATCTTTGTCTAATTGTACATGCGAATGCTAATTGGCAATGCTTGCGAAAAAAATAAGCCGAGTTGCAGATCACGTGGTTAATTAAGGTGAACCTGCCTTCATGTACCTCCCGGCCTGCCTCATGAGCCAGACCGGCGGCCTGTCCACCTTCTTCCCCCTGATTGCGCTCACCAGCAGCGGCTCCTCAGCCGTCCCGGCCACGGCCGCCTCCGCAACAGCCTCTGAAACACCCGCAAAACAAAAATTAACTCTAGATGGCTGTTTCCTCCCACCAAATCTTCAGCCAAGCCGCCCAATGGGCGAGCAGAGGAGGAGGCAGCTCACCTCCGACGGCGCTGCAGCGGACGGAGGGGAGTGGGCGGCGGGAAGGGCCGGCGCGGGTGGACCTTCGGAGGAGAGAGGTGGACGGCAGCGAGAGGGGCGGGCACGCGGTCGCCATTTTGGAGCTGGTGGGGCGAAGCCGTGGAGTGGGAAGGCGACGACCTCGGCTCCGGGAGAGTCGAACGGGATGGGGATGCGATGGATTTGGGATGAGATGATGTGCTACGCGGATAACAGAGTGGACACTGCGGTTGGTGTCTCGGATATCCAGATGGGCCACTCCTGTGAACCAGTGTGCCCGATTTGCCTTCTTTAAGCTCGGTCCGAGCAGCGCCTGGTAAGTTACGGGCCAATGGATGCCCGGCCTAGGGCTACTTTCAACCCAACTAGCCAACGAGTTCTGGGAAGGTCACCGCGCGCGACAAGTGTCACGCTCTAGTTGTGCGGCCCCTCCCCCTGATACCTTCTGCGCACGACACTTGTCGCGCTCTCGTTCCTTTGGACGAGGTCGGAATTGGTATCGAATCCGTATTCTCCGCCCGAACCGTTATCCGAGAGAGAGTGCCTTGTCCAGTTTTTTCTCCTTTTCCGACTCCTTCTCGTCTTCCTTCGTCCTTGATGCCCCTCTGACTTTTCCCTCGCCGCCGTCGGTCTCTGTATCTCCGGCCTTCTAGCTACGACAAATCCAGCCGAGGCTCGAACCGATTTGGAGTTTTTCCCTTGTTGCTTCTTCGTTCGTTTTTGCTTGGCCCGTGACTTGCTAATGTTTATTGTCTTGCCGCTCGGCAGTCGGTTTCTTTTATCTCCGGTGTCTATCCTCCGACAAATTCCTCCCTTGACAGTTGACTGTTTTCTGCAATTTGTTACTTATTTGTTAAGCGATTGACGGTGATTAGGGTTTTTAGATCTATGTTTCGCTTCTATTGTTCTTGTGTTCTTTTCCTCATTTTTTGGATTTCGAGCAACGTTTGATTTTCTTATTGTTGATTTTTCCCTTTTGATTCAGTTGAAACATGGAAACAATTTTAACCAAAATCTGTTTTTCCCTTTGACATTTTTCGGGAAGCAGTGATTTTCCTTTCTGAATCAATTTTTCGCTTTGTCATTTTCGGGCTAGGAGTTTTCAGGGGAAGTAATGGGAGGGAGGTAGCAACTTTCAAATACAAGAACTCTGTTGAGGATGAACTTCCACCCTCTGTTGAGATGTCAATTGCCTCGGAGACAACAACAAGGCTCCAAGCTCCGATGACCTAAGAGAAACAAGGTTCCTGGCTCTAAATGAACTAAGAACAACAAGACCCCGAGGGGACGAGTAGGGTAGTGACAAATCGGTTTTGTGAAGTTGTAGATCTAGGGTGTCTCCTCCAAATCCCAAAAGATCAAGTACTTTGGTTGGGTATTTGGGGAGATGCTTGTGCTCGAAGGTGGTCAACAATGGTGGAGAGAGAAAGTTTATTTGACCCCTTCTAAAGTTAGGGACGACTCCTATTTATAGTCGAATGGGTAAAGTGGCCGTTGGGGGCATTTTCTTCACAACCAGGAAGCCCGACCTAGGCCGCCGGCCAGGCCATCCTGGTCGTAGAGGGGAGGCCGACAGAGCCAAAGAGCGCTCTGGCCTAGAACCCAGCGAGGCCGGCTGGAGCCCGGCCTAGGCTGGCTGCTCCCCCACCTCGGCATGGAGCCTTCGCGAGGCCGGCTGGAACCTGGCTTGGGGACGGTTGCTCCTACCCTGGCCTAGATACCTGACCTGGGGCCGGCGTGGATGTTGCCTTAGGCCGGGGCACTGCCCGAGCCACCCGGCCTCAGAGCCCGGCATGGGGCCGGCGTGGATGCTGCCTTAGGCCGGGGCACTGCCCGAGCTTCCCGGTCTTAGAGCCCGGCCAGGCCGGCCGGCTGGACTGGCTTCCCCCTTTTCTTTCTTTCTCTTTTCTTCCTTTTTTGCGATGCCTTTAAAATCAATTTGTCAAATCAACAGAGTTCAAAGGGGACTTGCTTTTACTTTTCTCCATGTTAAAAGTCCCTAACTTTTCATTGGCATACCTAAACATGCTTAGGGAAAAGATTAGATCTTCTATGTGTTGTGATCAAACACCAAAATAAGATTAGGAAACAAATGTTCTTTCAGAGTTGTCCTTTGTTGAATGCACCGAAACCTTAGCTGATGATGTATGGGTATGCCCATGAGGAGTTTATCATGTTTGAGATGGTGTGTTCGTACAATTGTCAATCTATGTTGGAGAACATCTGAATGGATTCAGTGACTATTACAGGTGGGGTGATGTCTATTGATCATATTGTTAGTCGGCTGCAGAGACTGGTTCCCATTGGTTCTTTTCACTAGGAGGTGATTCATGTTGAGAACAATTTGTACAAGGTACAATTCCTGTCCAAGAATGAGTTAGAGAGACTCAAGATCTTTGGTACGTGCCGAAACCCTAATAGTCCATGTGATATGTGATATGGAGTTGGACTCCTAGATTGGCCCGATCTTCACGAATCGACAAAGAACGAACGAAGAACACGAAGAACGGTAAGAACACGAGATGGGAGATCGAGGGGAAACGTGGGGGAACGCGGGGCAACACACAAATCGGGATAAATCGCAAGAACCGAAAGATCCAACCTCCCGTCAACTAAGCCCCGAGGGCCGCCTACGGAACAGTCGATCCAACTGAACTCACCTTGATACAAACCGTCTCACACCCGTAGCCGGTACCACTACGCCAATAGAACCTCAAGATAACGAGAGGAAGATTGGACAACTCTTGACTGAAACCCGATAGGGAGAGGACAAGTAGTTGGGATGTGCCTTGATACGATCCTCGACGAAGTCGGAGGAGTAGCCTTGATACGTTCCTCGGTACACACCGGAGGAGTAGTTCCTCAAAGAGGGATACAAGAGAGCTGAGCTCCAAATATTCTAAATTCAACTCTAAAAACCTAGATCTAGATCGGGGTCGTCCTTATATAGCCGGGGGTCGAAGCAGGTGGAAACGGGGTCGAAAACAGCTCTTTTGCGTGCATTTTGGTCCACGCCGGCCTAGGAGCCCGGCCTGGCCGGCCACGGGGCCGGGGTGGAGGTGGAGGAGCGCTCCCAGGCGCACGCCGGCCTGGGGCCGGCCTGGAGGCAGCAGCCGGCCTGGGGCCGGGGTGGGCAGGAGGGAGGCCGGCCTTGAGGCCGGCCGGCTCTAGAGGGGGTCCGGCCTGAGGGGGCGAGGCCGGCCTAGGGCCGAGGTGGAGGCCGGCCCCATCGGGTGGGGGTCCGGCCTGAGGAGGAGGGAGGCCGGCCTGGCCGGGCCCCGAGGCCGGGAGGGGGTTTTCTTCCCCTAACTTCTTCACCGGGACTCCGAATTGGACGCCGTCTTCACCGCTCTTCTTCGTATCTTCTTGTGCATCGTCTCGGGCACTTTTCGGGGCCTCCGTGGTGGGTTTGAACCTGAGCACGCAAAGTGTGGAACCATGAGGTAGAGCACCATCCTCCACATGACCGAAAGTATAGAACGAGAGGAGCGAGTTCACCTTATCCTGGATGGCCTTTGCGCGTGATCTTGTAATCGGTGCACTTGGTGGAGTTGGGTGGGCGACATCATCCCCCCCCCCTTTAAAAAGAGTCGACATCGACTCGGCGTCGTCTTCATCACTTGGGTATCCATGGAAGGGAGAGAGGTCCTTGATATTGAAGGAGTTGTGGACGAGGTACTTGGATTGCGGTAAGTCGAGCTTGTAGGCGTTGTTGTTGATGCGTTTGATGACCTTGAAGGGTCCGTCGCCTCTTGGCTTGAGCTTGGAGTTGCGCTCTTCGGGAAAACGGTCCTTGCGCAAGTGTAGCCACACGAGGTCACCTTCTTGGAACACCATGGGTTTCTTGTTCTTGTTCATGATAGAGGCTCGGTGCTCGGAATGCTTCTCAAGCGTAGCTCTTGTGGAATCGTGTAGCTTCTTGATGTAGTCGGTGCGCTTGTCGATGTCCATGTTTGCTCGCTCGCGTAGAGGCAAAGGAAGTATGTCGAGGGCGGTGTTGGGGTTGAAGCCGTAGACGATCTCGAAGGGAGTCTTCTTGGTAGCTTGATGGAGAGCACGGTTGTAGGCGAACTCGGCGTGTGGGATGCATTCCTCCCAATTTTTCAAGTTGGGCTTGATCAATGCTCGAAGTAGTGAAGAGAGTGTGCGGTTGACGACCTCGGTTTGTCCATCCGTTTGTGGGTGGTAGACGGTGGAGAAGAGTAGCTTGACGCCGAGCTTGGCCATCAACGTATTCCAAAAGTAGGAGGTGAACTTGACGTCGCGGTCCGAGACAATGGAAGTAGGTACACCATGTAAACGCACAATTTCCCTGAAAAACAAAGTAGCAACATGTGAAGCATCGTCGATTCGGTTGCAAGGAATGAAATGTGCCATCTTAGAGAAACGATCCACAACTACAAAGATTGAATCCATGTTGGTTTTAGTTTGTGGGAGGCCTAACACAAAGTCCATGCTAATATCACTCCAAGGTGCATGTGGGATAGGTAATGGCATGTAAAGACCATGGGGGTTGGAAGTGGACTTAGGTCGGAGGCATGTAGAACATCTCTTGACGTGTCTCTCAACTTGATGCTTCATCTTGGGCTAATAGTAGTTGGTGGAGAGCATGGCATAGGTCTTGTCGCGTCCAAAGTGTCCCATGAGACCTCCTTCATGTGATTCCTTCAATAACAACAAACGAAGAGAGGACTCGGGGATACACAATTTGTTAGCCTTAAACAAAAACCCTTTGTGGAGATAGTAATCATCAAAACCTCGGTTAGGCAAGCATTTCTCAAATATAGGACCAAAGAAAGTATAGGAAGCATATAAGTCTTTGAGCTCATCCAAACCAATCACATTGATGTCAAGGCGTGTAAGAAGGCACTCTTTCCTAGACAAGGCATCGGCTACCACATTCTCTTTACCTTTCTTGTACTTAATGACATAAGGAAAAGATTCAATGAATTCTACCCACTTATCATGCCTCTTGTTCAAATTGGTTTGGCTTTTCAAGTATTTCAATGATTCGTGATCGGAATGAATGACAAATTCTTTTGGCCAAAGGTAGTGTTGCCAAACTTCTAGCACTCTAACCAAAGCAAAAAAGTTCCTTATCATAGATTGGGTAATTTAGTTTAGCGCCATCAAGTTTTTCACTATGGTAAGCAACGGGGCGTCCGTTTTGCATGAGAACGCCACCAATTCCTATACCACTAGCATCACATTCAATCTCAAACGTTTTCTCAAAATCCGGTAAGACGAGCAAAGGAGCTTCGGTTAAGCATTTCTTAAGTGTGTCGAAAGCTTTTTGTTGCGCATTGCCCCAAACAAAAGGTACATTCTTTTTGGTAAGTTCATTCAAAGGGCAAGCAATAGTTGAAAAATCTTTGACAAAGCGGCGATAGAAACCGGCAAGGCCATGAAAGCGCCTTATCTCACCCACGGAGGTAGGGTTGGGCCAATTCCTAATTGCCTCAATCTTCTTGCTATCTACTTCAATACCATTGGAAGAGATCACAAAACCCAAGAAAACAAACTTGTTGGTGCAAAAATTGCATTTGGAAAGATTGGCGAAAAGTTTTGCGTTGCGAAGAGCCAACAATACTTGTGAAACATGATCAAGGTGATCTTCCAAAGATTTGCTATAAATGAGAATGTCGTCGAAGTAAACCACAACAAATTTGCTAATGAAAGGACATAGAACTTCATTCATGAGACGCATGAAGGTAGATGGGGCATTCGAAAGACCAAAGGGCATAACAAGCCATTCATACAAACCAAGTTTTGTTTTGAAAGCCGTTTTCCATTCATCACCTATACTCATACGAATTTGATGGTAACCACTTTTAAGATCAATTTTGGAAAAGATAGTAGCACCACTCAATTCATCAAGCATGTCATCGAGTCTAGGAATAGGATGTCTATATCTAACGGTGATAGCATTGATAGGGCGACAATCCATACACATGCGGGAAGTAGAATCTTGCTTTGGAACAAGGATAACCGGCACGGCACAAGGGCTAAGGGATTCGCGAATAAAACCTTTTTCTAGTAGCTCTTGGATTTGGCGCTCAATCTCCTTAGTCTCCTCGGGGTTGGTGCGGTAAGGAGCGCGGTTTGGAAGGGGCGCGCCCGGAATGAGGTCAATACGGTGCTCGATTCCTCGAAGGGGAGGAAGTCCCGGAGGGAGCTCATCGGGAAAGACGTCTTGAAATTCCTGCAACAAAGGCAACAAAGATGGAGGAAGATTTGTCATGTCGTTAGTTTCAAGTGCTTCCCCTTTGCACAATAGGACAAAGTGAAGTATGGTTGGGTCATCTCGTAACTCTCGCATCTCTCTTTTGGTGGCAAGTAAGGCAAGGCCTTTGGCAACACTCGGAATTTTTCCACTCATATTTGGCTTGTGGCTCTCACTCTCTTTTTGGTGGATCACTCTCTCACCACTCATCTCACGAGATTTGAGCTCTTCTTGTTTACGTGCAAGAGTCTTGGCGTTGTCGGCGATCACTTGGATAGGAGACATGGGGCGGAGCACAAATGTCTTGTTATTCCACTTGAAGCTATAGTGATTTGTACGCCCATCATGGATAGCACTCTTGTCGTATTGCCAAGGTCGACCAAGAAGAAGATGACACACGGTCATAGGAACAACGTCACAATCGACCGTGTCTTCATAGGGACCAATCTTGAAATTCACGGAGACCATGTGTTGAATCTTGAAGGTGCCGGAGTCGCTAAGCCATTGGACATGGTATGGATGAGGATGTTTCTTGTAAGGCAAGTTGAGTTTGTCGCAAAGCTCTTTGCTAGCCAAGTTGTGGCAACTTCCACCATCGATGATGACCTTGATTGACTTGCCATCAATACCGGCTCTTGTTTGAAAGAGATTGCACCGTTGATCATGCTCATCTTGAGGAGAAGTAGTGAGGACTCTTGTGACCACTAGCGATGGATTCTTGTCCTCATCGCAATACACACTTTCTTCATCATCGTTGGGCATGTCCAAAGAGTTGAGAGCAACTTGATGCAAGGCATAGTATTCGCCTTCGCTCATAGAATCACGTTCACCGTCTTGGTTGACAATCATGATCATCTTGTTGGAACATTCAAAGGACTTGTGTCCACTACCACCACACTTGAAGCAAGTAATAGTGCTTGACTTGACTTGAGGAGCACTTGAGGATGAGGTGGGAGGCACTTGCTTCTTGAATGGTTGGGAAGACTTGTTGGGAGCACTAGAGGCTCGAGTGTTGCTCTTGGTGGTAGTTGGAGGAGGAACTTGTGTCATTGGAAACGAGGATGATGGTCTTGAGTTTAAGAAAGCCTTTTGCTTGTTGTACTTGAGATCTTCCGCAATTTGACATTCCGCCTTGAGAGCTTGGTGGACAAGGGCCACAATGTTGTCATACGGTTGATACTCGACGATCTTCCTTATAGGATAGTTGAGGCCATTGAGGAAGCGGGCCATTGTTTGCTCTTGAGATTCTATCACATGATCTCGAATCAAAGATGTCTCCATTTCCTTGTAGTACTCATCAACGGACTTCACACCTTGACGAAGTTCTTGGAGCTTCTTGAAGAGGTCACGCTTGTAGTGAGGAGGAACGAATCGAGCATGCATGAATTGCTTCATCTCATTCCAAGTGGCAATAGGAGCAATGCGATTGTGGACTCGTTCGGCTTGTAGACGATCCCACCATAAGAGTGCATAGCCTTCAAATTCCAAAGATGCTAGAGCAACCATCTTCTTGTCGGTGAAGTTGTGAATGCCGAAGATCTTGTCAACTTTGAGAGCCCAAGCAAGATAGTCTTCGGGATCATTCTCACCATTGAACTTGGGGACATTGAAACGAAGAGCACTCATGTTGTTGTCCTCTTGCGGACGATGGGGACGCTCATGTTGGCGCTCATGGGGGTCTTCATCATAAATGGGAGGTTAATCATCATAGGGGTCATCCTCATTGTCTTGGCGGTGGCGATCATGATGGGGAGGATGACGCCGGTGGTCATTAGGTGGTGGTGGTTGGTGGTGACGGAGCCTAGCTTCACGGAGTTCACTATCATCATGGCCATTGTGATGTTGTCGAGGACGTTCTTGTTCTTGGCGAGGGTGTTGCGGAAGCACTTGTTCATCTTGAGGGTGTTGAGGATGATCATGTTCTTGGCGGTCATTGTTGTTGGGACGCGCATGGCGCCTAGGTGGCCTTCGATGTTGACGAGCATCTTCCACGAAATCATTGTGGCCATAGTCTTGAGCGTGGCCTTGTGGAGGTGGAGGATGATGGTGTTGTCGAAGGTCCGGGCGTTGCGGTTGTTGAAGAGGGTCACCACAGCCTTGGCGATGTCGAGGTGGTGGTGATGGCGAGCTATCCTCATACCAATTGCGTCGCGGAGGTTGTGGAGGAGGTGGTGGTGGTTGTTGAGGTTGCCCACCCTCCTCCACGTTGTGGCGATCATGGCGATCGTGGCGATCATGGCGACGAGGTTGGTGAGGATCTTGATTGCGGTGGCTTGAGCGACGAGACCTTGAGGACGATGATGAATGACGGCGATTGGCAAGATTAGCCAAGTTGATGTTGATGCGCGTCATTTGATCATTCAATCGAGCCTCTTGCTCTTGGAGTCGACGCTCATAGCGTTGCAACCCGTCCTTGACGAGTTCGCGGAGTTGGAAGTGGTCATTGTGGGTGACGAAGTTGGCGTAAGCATTGTCGTTGTAGAATGGATTGCCTTCGTCTTCCGAGTTCGGACTTGTGAATACTCCTTCCCTAGCCATCTCAAAAACACACACAAGGGTGATATTGAAGAAATGGACGCCTCACTTACCCAACGTTACCTTTCTTGGTCGTATTGAGGCTAGTGGACGAGCCTAGGTGTAGGGCGGTATGTCAAGAGTGAATCCAAAAAGATCGAAAGAACCCGCAAACGACAACACACACACTTTATATGGAAGGCAAATAGGTTAGGAAAGTGACGAGGAAAATTCAACAAAACCGAAGAAAAGTTTGTTGTCAATCGTGGAGAAAATTCAAAGAAAAGTTAGCACAAAAACCAAACCTATAGGATGGAAATATGGTGGAACACACACACGCAAGGGAAAAATGGGGTTACTGCGACCAATGGACGAGCGAAGAACGAAAATGGCCCTAACGTAGACTAATGCTCAATGCCACACTAACTCAAAGAGGACGCTAGCTCAAACCGCAAATTTGAAAAGGCAACAAGATTCGCACCGTGGCAATCGGTCACTCTTTCTCTTTTGCGACGCAATGCTATACGTTCCTACAATGGAAAGCAATTGGCACCGATCCTTTTGCTTCTTTTTCTATTTTATTTTTTTTGATTTTCTCTTTTTGATGGATTCCAAAGTGCCAATGCCTACTCGTAGCTAATCTCTCAAAAGCGCTAACCTCGCACTCTCGATGCCACAAATGCGATGACAAGCGGTGTAAAGAGAACTAGTCCGATAGGTAAGTAACACAATAGGGTGGGGTGGTGCAAGCGGAAGCAAGTTATACCTCTCTTATTGATGATCACGGACTTGCGGCCGTGGGGGGAGTCGATGTCGTGGCGATCCGTTGATGTGGAAGCGTAGGTGATGTCGTTGGCGTCGCGTAGCACTTTGTTGCACTCAATTCGGATAAAAAACAACAAAGAAAAACAAGTTCCAAAATCTGTCGGGAAATCGAAGAGCTGAGATTTTGGCTCAAATTCGAAATTCCTTCAAAATCAAGAAAAAAATTGGACGAATTTGGGAAAAGTGGCTGAATGGAAAGATGGGGAATGGTATTTGGCAACAAATCTGTGAAGCAAAACCACGAAAAACTCAACGAATCAACAGATCGGTCGAAATCCCTTTGTGGCTATTTTTGTGAAATTTTCGAATTTATGGTGGACAGAAGAAAAATTGGTGGTAGCTACAGAAATGACTTGGTGCGCCACAGAAAGATTATTTTGTGGCGCATGGCCAAGGGTGCGCCACAGAAATCCCCACTTTTGTGGCGCATGGGTTAGATGTGCGCCACAGAAAGTGTGCGGGGCCCACCCCAATCATTGGGCTGGGTGTCAGAGGCCATAGTTTTATGGTGCATGCTAACCCGTGCGCCACAAAAAGGGCCACTTCTGTGGCGCACTGTCCTGCTGCGCCATGATGCGCCACAGAATATGGTGTTTCTGTGGCGCAGCAGGACAGTGCGCCACAGAATAGCATACTGGTGCGCCACAGAATTATGCGCACTGTGCACGTAAAGATGGCAGCCCCGTCTCTCCCCCCCCCCACTCACTTCATTCCAAGTGGATGTTGCTCACTCGCCCCCCCTTCTCTCCACTCCATTTTTACACATTTAATTCTCCTTTTTTTGGTAGGTGGACCTATTTATTCGATGTATAATTGTTGGCGAAGTTTCTTGTTGTTGGGAGGGCCTAATTACTTGCGTCTATACTCCGGTCCCCCCCCTCTCCTCGCTCTTTTCGCGTGTCGGTATCGAATCTACTAGGTGAGTATAGTTGGAGGTGCATATGTCTCGTGTGGCCATCGATCGATGTGTATGGGTGTTTGTCATGCATGTGCAGGTGGACCGATCGATTGTCGCGCGTGCGGGCGGTCATGGTGCATGGATGTTTGCCGAAATGTTGATTCACTTCCATTTCGGCAAACTTTTGCACCCCATATGTCCTACTTATAGGAGAGGTCATGCCGAATTTTTCCGGCGACTATGCATGCATGTTGTGGTTCTAATTTTCTACTCTCTATGTGTCTGTGCAGGCAACCATGGTACTAGAAATGAGCTCTGCTCGAATCGCTAGATACAAGAAAGACGCGAAGGCGGACATGATTCGGTGCAACAGGCGGCAGATAAGATGTCCGTGTCGATCATGCAAACTCGTGCGCTGGATTGACCCTGATTCCGGACAATTGGAGGAGCACCTTCTCAGACGCGGTTTCTTTGACGACCGCAACCATGTGGCACCGCCGGCAGCAAAAGTTGTGCACGAAGAAGAGGGCGAGCGAGGTGACGAAGGAAATGACGGCGAAGAAGATCATCATGAAGAAGGATATGTCGGCGGAGAAGATCGACATGACGATGAAGACGTGAACACGGAGACCCCGCTAATTTCTGCCTTGCGGGACTCTCATGTTCAGGATCTGCTGCTTAAGGAGACGAGCAACGACATAGCTGCAGCTAGGGAGAAAGCCAAGCTGGCGCAAATGGAGATAGACGGGGTGACTCTGTTGTTTCCTGGGTGCCGCCCCGAGGATACGGGGTTGCATGTAACGCTTGCTGCTCTGAAGATGAAGACGCAAAACAAATGAACCGACTCGAGCTTCAACAAGAAATTGAAATTCTGGCATGATCGTCTTCCCGAGGGGAACACATTGCCAAGCAGTATCAACGAGGCTAAGAAAGTCGTGTGCCCTCTTGACCTACCTCACGAAAAAATTCACGCCTGCATCAATGATTGTGTAATTTATCGGGGGGAGTACAAGGACACAACCACATGTCCGAAGTGCGGCCACGGACGATACAAGTGTGGAACCAACAACAAGAAAATTCCTCGAAAAGTGGTATGGTACTTTCCTATCACTCCCCATCTTCAACGGTACTACGTGGACCCTAAGGAAGCAAAGCTCATGCAATGGCACGCGAAAAGGGAGAAGCCGGAAGAAGATCCGGAGAAGGGCTATATCATGACACATCCTGCAGACGCTGCCCAGTGGGAAGCATTGGACATAGCTTTCCCGAGTTTTGGGGGCGACGCGAGGAACGTCAGGCTGGGTATGAGCACCGACGGACTCAATCCGTTCGGCAACCAGAGTAGCACACATAGCAGCTGGCCCGTGTTTGTATGGCCTTACAACCTACCCCCGTGACTGTGCACCAAGCAAAAGTACATACACTTGAGTATTCTCATCCAGGGGCCAAAACAACCAGGTGTCGACATGCATTTGTATCTCGGGCTGCTGAAAGACGAGTTAGACACGTTGTGGAAGACGCCACCCCGTACGTGGGACGCGTACACTAGAGATTATTTCCATATGAGAGCCGCGTTGCTGACGACGGTCACAGACTATCCTGGTTACGCGTATGTATCTGCCCAGGCCGGCCACGGATTCCGCGGCTGCGTGAAGTGCATGGACGGGACCCCGCATCTCCAGCTACCAAGGGATCCCGGGTCTTCGAAAACCGTGTACCCAGGGGCTCGAAGGTGGCTTCGCCTGGATCACCCGTGGAGAAAACGCGGTGAGTTGTTCAATGGTAAAGACGAGCCCGATGGAGCCCCGCGCACTAGGAGCGGCGAAGAAATCGACGAGCTTCTGAAAAATTGGGACGAGTGCCCTTCGCCGGGAAAGAAACGACCCAAGCCAGAGCCGCTGCTGGGTGTATGGAAAGCGAGGTCTGTTTTCCACGACTTGGAGTACTGGCCGGTCCTCCACGCGCCTCATAGCCTTGATGTGATGCACATTACGAAGAACGTTACGGAGAGTCTGCTTGGCACTATTTGCAATTCGGAGAAGTCCAAGGATGGGCCGAAAGCAAGATACGATCTAAAACATTTTGGCATTAGGAAAAATCTACAGGTCCCCGCCGATAGTGATGATGATGATGACGATGAGGATAAGACGGAAGGGACTCAACGTCCTCCCCGCAAAAAGGCTAAGAAGAACACCGTGGTGCTTCCCGCTGCCTGCTTCACATTGAGTCCGCCGGAGCTTGAGCAGTTTTTCAGGTGCCTCGTAGAAGTCAAAGTTCCTCACGGATACTTAGGGAGTATAAGCAGATATCTGGACTTAGCGAAGAAGAGATTCACCGGGATGAAGTCTCACGATTGTCATGTGCTCATGACGCAGATACTTTCTGTTGCGATCCGAGGGATAATGGACGAGCATGTCCGTGATACGTTGTTTGGCCTTTGCAAGTTTTTCGACGTTATCACCCGGAAATCGATCGGCATGAGGCAGCTCAAGATGCTACAGGATGAGATCGTGGTGATACTATGCGAGCTCGAGATTTACTTCCCGCCGGCATTCTGTGATATATGTGTACATCTCCTTCTCCATGTCGTTGATGACATCAGGCATCTCGGCCCGACGTTTCTGCACTACATGATGCCGATGGAAAGGCAGAATGGTGTCCTGAAAGGATACGTTCGCAATAGGGCCCGTCCAGACGCAAGCATGGCCAAAGGATTTCTAACCAACGAGTGCATCTTTTTCTGCGACAATTACCTAAGCACTGAAGACGATCAGGATGTCGGTTTGTCCACCAGGACGCACCTTGGCAGACTCAACGGAGTCGGTCACCGCGAGGGCTGCCGCGACGTCCATGTCGGCATTCAAAAACGACGCGACGACTTTGATAGGGCTCACCGGGTCGCGCTACAACACTTAAAGTTGATCGAGCCTTTCGTGGAAGAGCACAAAAGCTTAATCAATCAGAATTATATTGAAATGGGCGGGCCGAGGAAGATGGGAGACGTAACCAAAGAGCACAACTCCGGCTTCACGCGTTGGTTCAAGCAAAGTCAACTGATTGAAGCACGGAGAAAAATGCCTTCTACGAAAGATGAAAAACTCATATACATCTTATCACAGGGCCCCGGGCAGAACGTAAGGACCTATCAGGGGTACGACATCTCCGGTTACAGATTCTCCACCGAGGACAAGGACATGAGTAGCGAAAATCAAAACTCAGGAGTAACTATGCTATCATATGGCGATGCCGAGACTAATGTGGAAGAAACATACTTCGGAAAGATCGAGGAGATATGGGAGCTCAACTACTGCGGAGAGACGGTGGTGCCAATGTTCCGTGTGAGATGGGCCAAGAATGTCAAGAAAGAAGGACGGTATTTCACCACAATGGTTATACCCGATGCCAAATCGAAGAACGCATCCGCGAAAAATGAGCCATGGGTACTCGCTAGCCAAGTTGACCAATGCTTCTTCAACACCGACCCGTCAAAGCCTAGCCGTGTTGTCGTGAGGAGGGGCAAGAGGAGCATCATCGGAATGGAAGGAGACGCCAACGAGGAAGACTTGGACAAGAACGGTGATCCGAAGATCGAGGAGGAGTTCGACAAGCACTTCGACATGCCTACTACTGGTAAAGTAAGAAGGAAGACATCCCTACCTACCCACGGTTGTCCGTTCACACGAAGAAATCTCAAGGTGGCCGGCATAAAGTATTCAGTCGCCAATAAAAAGGGCAAGAGACGCTAATTAAGCTAGATCGGAACCGAGACGAAAAAGACTTTATTATGTATATATGCGCACATGTGTATGTTAGACAACCATATGTGTGTGTTAGAAGTTATATAAAAAAATATTCTAATATTAAATGTGTGATTTATTTTTATAATTGTAACTTCCTGTTTTCTTTCTTTCTTTAATTATAACTAATTAAATAAAATATTAAAAAACGTGGTGCAACACTAGGATTCGAACCCATGAGTCTAGGGCTATTTACCTAACAGCCAAACCAATAGGCTATTAACACACATTCGTCAACATACATAGTGTTTTCGTTTTATTTTATTTTTACAAACAATTCTATGGCGCACGGTTGTGCGCGGTGCGCCACAGAATTCTATCAATTCTGTGGCGCATCTCCACAGTGATGCGCCATAGAATGTCCTTCATGTCTATGACATGTGGCCCCGCAGATCTGCCCACACAGCACGCCCACATATTTCTATGGCGCACCAAGGTGCACGGTGCGCCACAGAATTCGCACAATTCTATGGCGCATCTCTCCGGCGATGCGCCATAGAATTTGTTTCCTGTCTATGACATGTGGCCCCACGCGTGTTGTCTTCCACAGTTGCCATAGATCGAATCTCTCGCCCCCTCCCCTGTCGTCTCGCGATCTGCCGTCGCCGTCGTCATAGATCGAAGGAGCAGGGAGCAGTACCTCGCCCCAGGGAGCACAGGAGCAGGGAGCAGTACCTCGCCATCGCGCGCCAGCGAGAGAAGGAGCAGGGAGCAGTACCCTTGCCGTCGCCACCGTCAGCGAGAGAAGGAGCAGGGAGCCGTCGCCATCGCCGTTCGCGCCCGCGCCCAGGTCGGTTCGCTGATCGCCCCGCCCCGTTGCCCTGTTTTGCTTCTCTGATCGAGTACCTAGCTGCTCGCCCCGCTGCCCTGATTAGCATGCACATGAACATGAACATGAACATGCTTCTGTTCTTCCAGGAAGCAAACATATGCTTGCTGTACAAGAACTCCAATTTCATGTCTCCCTGCTCCAATTTCATGTCTTTTCCTGTACAAGAACTCCTCTAGATAGGCACCCATCCGCATTTCATTGTTGTTGGGCGCTAGTATGTGTCTTAATCGATGTGTCTGCACTATTGTATTTTAACTGAAACTCTGATTGATTTGGACATACTATGTGCTACAATTATTATACCTTCTATTGTATGCATTGCCAGCACGGGAACCAGCTTCTGAAAAGAACATGTTGCTTAGCATCCTAGCTTGTAGTCTCCAAGCAGGCAGAGAAACAGTAGCTGGTGGTTACATATGAACTGAATTACATGGCTGGTGGTTTGAGCTGAACTTAATGTGCAGGGCTGGTGGTTTGAGCTGAAGCAACACCTTTAGTATTGAACATGGGAATGAAATTTCTGAATATGGCAGTAGATTGAGAGGATTGGGGATGGGTTTTGTGCAGGGTACACATTGAGAGTTGCCAATGTTTCGCCGGAACGTCGATTCGTTTCCGTTCCGGCGAATTTCTGGCACTCCGGCATGGCCTTTTTTTAGCAAAGGTCATGCCGAATTTTTTCGTCGAACTGTTGGTCCAGTAGATGTTGAGTTCTCATAAGATTCTAGTTCCAGGTCACAGGTCTTTACAAAAAAAAGCAACATGATACTGCCACTCGTTCTGTAGCCATATTCCTCCTTCCACTGGTGATTGTTTTTATTTTACTGCTAAATGGCCATGAATGCTTTGGAAACATGTCAATTTTTCCTACCAATTTCTCCTCTTTAGCCATTCGGCCATTAGATCAACTCATTGCACATAACATATTATTTATATTCTGGTTGCTAAGAAGCCAACTCAATCTTTTTTGGCTATAGAGTGAGTTGCTGCCTATATCCGACGCCGTTTATATTCCTCATTATTATCAACAGTTCACCCTAGTATTAATATCACTGACGTGTGCATAGGCTTAACTGAATCTGTTGACCGTGTGACTGACAAACTCAGATTGCAAACTAAATAAGCCAGCTGGTTAATGATTACAGGATGAAAGCTTGAGAATTACAGTCCATATATAGTATTTCATTTCACACTAGTAGTAACCTGTTATTTTCTACTAATTCCTAGGCAAGTGCCTGCATTTTGGCAGAACGTTCACATCATAGAAACTTCTACTGAGGTGCAGTCACCTTCTTAACTTGCACATCGATCCTGACAAATTGCACTGAAGGTTAACCTCAACTTGAGATTTAGTATGTTCTGCTAGACAGACAAAGTACAGAAGCTATATATAAAATTCATGTACAATGTTCCCCTCACTGTCATGCTCACTTGAATATTTCTCACCGCAATAAAAAAGAGGGAAAAAAGGAAAAGCAAAATGGTTCAGGGAATCCATCCAGATTTGTCTCCACTGGCCATAGAAGTAAGACAAACAAACGTCAAGGTGTAGTGTAGTGGTAGCTTAGCTTCAAATGACCTTAACTGATCATGCATGATCTGAATTAATCAATTGCTTACCTCGTGGTAAATACAAGGTAGTATTTACCACTTACTACTGGTATGAATTTACTAATTAAATGTGCAAACAGCTTAATTATGATGTAGTGTAGTGTAGCTTAATTATGAATCAGCTAAGTGTGAAAACAGCTATCACTTGCTTAGTTTCTTTGTGCACTACTAGTAGTAGTAAGCATTGCTGTGTGAGTGTGAGCAAAAAAGCATGTCATTGTGCGGTCTGAACTGAATAAATCAGGATTACTTACAGTGGATTTGATTGATTGGACATAAGGTCAAACAGAGGATCCATGGAGTGTAACATGATCTTTTGACATTTCATTCTCTGACCCCTAAAGGTGCAGCATCACACTTGACCGACCAGGGCCTGCACTATAAAATGTCATATGCCATGTGGAATGCAGTTTGTCTTCAAAACATACAGATTTGAACATTAAAGCTTTCTTTGTCTTACAATTTGTTTCTCTGTCAGGTATTTTATTGAGCAAATACATGTCTATTGCTACGCTCTACTAGTTATGCCTAAATCAGTGAAGTATAGACACCAAAATCAGTGAAGTATAGACACCAAACATAGAGTTAATTCAGTTATAATTTGAAATCCAACTCAAAAACTCAAATTTGAAATCTAACTCAAAAACTCATACATGAATGATAACGAAGTAGTTTATATTGAATAATTTGAAATCCAACTCAAAAACTCAAATTTAAATGTTATTACAGAAACATGTCTGGCTCTTCTAAGCACGGATCCGTGCCCGAAGCCGGTGCCGAGGAAGAGGGCTGGGATGCCCACGCTGCAACCAGAATTGAGGAAGAGGACCGGGAGGACGGCGGTGATATTGATTGGGGGTGCTTGGAGGAAGAGGACCAGGATGACAGCACCGATGGTGGCGGCACTGACCGCACGACGGCTGGTGGTAGCGGCGTCGCCGCCCCGACGACCGATAAGAAGGATAAGAAGCCTCGGGCCCCTAGGAAGGATCGTAGGCCGCAAGTGCTCGCGAACGTCACTGATACAATCACCGAGGTCTCGCCGAGTGGCCTACCATTGGCGCCTGAAGCGGTTTCCTCAGGGTACGGCATGCAGCTAGGGTGCATCGTGCGGGAAAGCATGTCGATCAACACGACGGACCTTAGAAGCAGCGAAAACAAGGCTTTGGTCGAAATCCTCCTGAAGAAGCTTCACCAGCGATACACGTTCCCGGAGCCGTTCAACAAAAGGGTGGACTCTTTAGCCATCACGAAGATGAGCACCGCGTTGAGCAGCTGGAAATCCCGGGTGAAGAAGAAGATCAAGAAAGGTAAAAGCTGGGAGGAGATCCGTCGCACAGACCCGACGCTCGAGAAAGAAGATTTCGACATACTGAAGGCGTACATGAACACCGAGGAGTGTAAAAAATGGACAATGGGGGGAGGATATGCGGGAACAAAACATAGGGCACCAACACTGCGGAAGCGGTGGTTACCGAGGAAAACAGGCTGTTTGGGAGAAGGAGGACCGCGAGATGGAACGTCTCGGAAAAGATAACCCCTGGCACAAAATCACGGATATACAAATTAGGAAATTTGTCCGGTCCCGGTACTTCTTAGACTGGAAGACGGGGGAATTCGTGACGAAAGACCAGGACGTGAAGGAATTCGAGAAACATTTGGTAAGGACACATATATCTCAAGTACATGTATATTGCATTGATCTAATAATTAGATAATGGGCTCACCTTAATTTCCTTTTGTCCGAAGGAGAGGGAGTTGCAGAAATCTGACCACTCGTCCGAAGGGTCGACGGGTCGGTGGGACACGCCTTTCAACAGGGCGACGAACGCATACAAGAAAAGGCCGTTGGATGCCCCGCCGACGTCAGCTGGCCGTATCTCCGGCTTTGGGCTAAACATGAAGGTAGCCGAGTACTACGCATCAGATGCCAAGTCGTCAAGAAAGAAGAGGAAGACGACATCGACTAAGGATGATGAGGAGGTCGCGGAGCTGAAGAAGAAGATGGCGGCTCTAGAGAAGAAACTTGAGAGCAGAGAGGTGGACCCCGACACGCTCAATAAATTAGTGGATCAGAGGCTCAAGGAAGTCATCCCCGCTGGGTTGATGGAGGGGATAGCTTCTTGGAATGCGGGGGGTCAAATTGGACCGATCCATCTGCCCACCTTCGTCGGCAGCAACTCAAGCATGAACCAGCAAGTGCCGCCGCAACAGCTGACCCCCCAGACGCCGGCGCCGCTCCTTCTAGTCACATCGCCGCCCCCTTCCGCAGCAATGCCGAAGAATGATGGGCCGGCCGCCGGCACCGTCGCCCTTGTCTCGACACCCGCCGAGCTCGACGCCATCACCAAGGTAACAAATTAGTTAGTCGTGATCTAACTACGCCTTCTCAAGATGACTGTCATCTCATGATGCCTGGTATGTTGCCCAACAGGACGAACCTTGCGTACTCCTGCATCGCGTGGTTCCCGGCGGAGAGTTGGTGGATGTTGCTACCGGCACTATTATACAACCGAGGGAACGCACTATGCACCACTCTCAAATGGACGAGAACGTGATGAAGGTGAAGTTGGCCAATGTAGTGCCGGAGTATCGCGACGTCCTCCCCCCCCCCCCTTTCAACCTCCAGGCTGCGAAGAGGAGGACACCTTGGTACTTGGAGACTGCACGACTTGGGTGATGAAATGGCCGAAGAGCCAGATTCGTCTTGGGGGGGGGGGGGGTCTTGTGATCAAGCGCAACATCGGCGCCACATCCCCTATGGCCCCGCTCAATAAGATCGTCCGGCCCACGAAGCAAAGAGCCCTCCAGACAGCACCCAAGGCCGCCGCCCCTCAGAAGGAAACGGTAGTCGTCGCCACCACCACCCAGAAGGAACCGGCGGTTGTTGCCACCACCACAAGGCACAAAGTGTTGTTGGGAAATATGCCGCAACGACCGGCCAAAAGATCATCAAATGCAGTTGTGCCTCAACCGCCGGCATCACAGCCGCCGTCACCACCAAAGGACGTGGACAACCCGTTTGCTGGAGCCGGTGTCGATGACTATCATTACGATGACAATGTCGACATCAATGCCTACCTCAACATGGGCTACAGCCAAGATAGGTACATGCCTGATATGGATCGTGACGATGAAGCCTTCCGCAGTCACGACGATCAACCTAGGCGTACTGAAGTCACGCAGCGCCTGACCTACCCGGAAGGTACATTATTCAGCCCTGGCACACTGCATAAGACAATCGTAGGGTCGTCCCGAGCACCCGCACCCCCAGCTCCCGCACCCCCAGCTCCCGCAGCTGATCAGGCCACCCCCAGCAAGAAGATTAGGAAGAGACCTGCTAAAAAGGCCCAGCATACTAAGATCTTGGCTGACGCCGTGGTACGACCCCGTAAGGATGGCTTGACCCGCTTGCATGAAGCTGGGAAACCGATACTGGGTCCGGACGAGATACAAGGGGCAACTGGACCAATGCTCACATTGCAGAACATTATCGTGATGCTAGAGGGCCTCCTTCTTAAAGAAGAGTCTCCAAATTACCCGGCGTTCGTGGTCAAGGTGCCAGAGGGCCCGGACTTCGTCCATGAAGACCCCGCGGGACTGTTCTTCATAGCGTACGAGGATATCTTCAATCTGTTTCACTCGAGACGGCTGGACTATAACTTGGTCCGCCTATACGCGCTCAATGCTCAGCTGCAGATCCAGCGAGAGTTACCCCCGTACGTTATGGTAGCGGATCCCTACTACATGCGTGATAGCCAGCTGGAGGAAGGATCAAGTTCACGGACCAAGGCAGTGAAGTACCTCGAGAGCTTCATGTTGAGAAACAGTGAGAACAAGAGGGACATCCTTTTGCCTGTCTTTCCCGAGTAAGTCTTGCGACCATCGTAGCTAATGTTTTTTTTCTAGATTTCATCCATTGCTTATCCTGGATTCGATTGCATGTGTTGAGCAGGGACACATACTGCACACTCATCGTGCTTTGCCCAAAGTGGTCACTAGCCGAGTACTTCGATTCGTCGAATAAGACGAAGAAGAAAGACTACACCAGAATAAGGAGTGTTCTCGATGAGGCTCTCAATGGCTACGCCCAAAATGGAGGCACATTCCAAAAGAAACAAGAATGTATCAGGCCGGCTACTGGCAAATACGGGTTCAGGCACGTGACCGAGTTCCCCTGCATCAAGCAGCCGGCTTGGAGCACAAAGGAGGCCTTCTATGCCCTCCATCACCTCAAAGGGATTGTCCGCGATGCAAATAATATGAATCATCCTTCTAAACTCCGAGACTGGTCCAACAAAATGGCGGGGGAAATCTCACAGGAAGATCTTATGCAAGATTTTCATCGTATCAAAGTCAAGTTGTCGGAGATAATCATTGAAGATGTCAACAAAAAGGGAGGGTCCTTGAACCAGCCCATAGGGTTATGCCAGAGGGATATCCAGGAACTCCTAGAGCGGCAGGCTGATCGTAGGTCGTGGATGACGAAGGAGCTATATAAGCCGTTTCCGGCGCCTCTCCAGAAGAGGTATCGTTGATCGAGGTGTGCGTAGCTAGCTACTATTATTTTGTTTAACAAAATTTGCTTAACTTATATATATATGCCTAGCTAGCTACTATTACAAGCAAGTTTGTGTTATCAAGTAGCCACTGTTTCAGTCTAGAATAACTTGTAATCATCAAGCAGTAATCAATAACTGAAATTACAATAAGTGTTGTCTGAACCCTAAATATAGACACTACATTGAGTTATTTTTTTATGGCATGGCATGGTCCAATAGGTGTACTACATTATTATTTAGGTGGATTGTTACATTCAGGAGTACATTAGTTGTTTAATTGCACACATTGATGCGAATAGAATCAAGGCAAATACAAAAAAAGAGTTTGTATAAGTTCATAAGTACCTTTTCTTTTTTGCTTGATTATTTGGAGTACTCATAAAAGCACTTCATCGATGAATGATGAAGCGTGATGCCATCATGACACTATATCGCTTGATATAATGTGCCTTTGACATTCTCTGCCATTAGAAGACCCAAAAAAATCATAGATTGTGCCGATATAACTTGAGCAGTAGCAATATTTCATTCTGTAGCATCCAATATTTCATACTGAAATTTGAAGTTTGAAACAATGAATTTTCAAACTGAAACTTGAAACGAAACTGAAACTTTTAACTGAAACTGAAACTGGAAGTAGCAGTCATATTCCTTAGTTGTTTTTGGTGAAAATATATGCCTTAGTTGTTTTTTGCATTATACTTACTAATATGCTTTGTGTCTATCTATATAGATGACGTACTACGTGGTGTTCGAGGGTCGGGTTCCAGGAGTCTATGACGAGTGGAAGGACTGTAAAGCACAGGTCGACAAGTTCAGCGGCAACTGCTATAAAGGATACGAGACTAGACACGAGGCGGTTGCGAAGTGGAGGGACCACCAGTCAAAACAGAAGAACAAGATGAAGACCTCCATCAAGCTACCGTTCTTGCTCACCATCGTCGCCGTGCTTGTAGTCTATTTCATCTTAGCTTAGGCCTTATCGAGTAACTATGTGGTGTCATGTTCGATGAACTATGTGGTGGCATTTCGATGATGTTTGACTATGTATCACTATGTTCGATGATGTTCGATGAACAAAATTTGATACTTTTGCACTATGGATCACTATTGTATATTATGTTATTATCAAGTAATGTGTGGCTTATATCTTTGTCAAATATCACTTCTATGTTTATATATTTGTCAAATATCACTGCCTGTATTCAAACTATATAAATACTGTAATATACCTGGTATTTATACCAGAAACAATTTAAATTTTGAAATACTGCACCTATTTCTGTGGCGCACCATGGAACAATTCTGTGGCGCACCTATTTCTGTGGCGCACCTGGAGGGGATGCGCCACCGAATCGAGTATTTCTGTGGCGCACGGGCTGGGTGCGCCACAGAATCTATTATTTCTATGGCGCATGGGTTGGGTGCGCCACAGAAACTATTTTTATGGCGTGTGTTCTGTGGCGCACCCCTGTGGCCCCGGGGTGCGCCACAGAATCACTTTTTGGTGCGCCACTGATGAGGGTATCTGTACTAGTAGGGGAGGGGATGGGGTGTCGGATTCGTGTCAATCTAGCTCTGGATACCAGATGATATGGAGTTGGACTCCTAGATTGGCCCGATCTTCACGAATCGACGAAGAACGAACGAAGAACACGAAGAACGGTAAGAACACGAGATGGGAGATCGAGGGGAAACGTGGGGAAACGCGGGGCAACACACAAATCGGGATAAATCGCAAGAACCGAAAGATCCAACCTCCCATCAACTAAGCCCCGAGGGCCGCCTACGGAACAATCGATCCAACTGAACTCACCTTGATACAAACCGTCTCACACCCGTAGCCGGTACCACTATGCCAATAGAACCTCAAGATAACGAGAGGAAGATTTGACAACTCTTGACTGAAACCCGATAGGGAGAGGACAAGTAGTTGGGATGTGCCTTGATACGATCCTCGACGAAGTCGGAGGAGTAGCCTTGATACGTTCCTCGGTACACACCGGAGGAGTAGTTCCTCAAAGAGGGATATAATAGAGTTGAGCTCCAAATGTTCTAAATTCAACTCTAAAAACCTAGATCTAGCTCGGGGTCGTCCTTATATAGCCGGGGGTCGAAACAGGTGGAAACGGGGTCGAAAACAGCTCTTTTGCGTGCATTTTGGTCCATGCCGGCCTAGGAGCCCGGCCTGGCCGGCCATGGGGCCGGGGTGGAGGTGGAGGAGCGCTCCCAGGCGCACGCCGGCCTGGGGCCGGCCTGGAGGCAGCAGCCGGCCTGGCAGGGGGGCCGTCCTGGGGCCGGGGTGGGCAGGAGGGAGGCCGGCCAGCTCTGGAGGGGGTCCGGCCTGAGGGGGGGCGAGGCCGGCCTAGGGCCGAGGTGGAGGCCGGCCCCTTCGGGTGGGGGTCCGGCCTGAGGAGGAGGGAGGCCGCCCTGGCCGGGCCCCGAGGCCGAGAGGGGGTTTTCTTCCCCTAACTTCTTCACCGGGACTCCGAATTGGACGCCGTCTTCACCGCTCTTCTTCGTATCTTCTTGCGCATCGTCTCGGGAACTTTTCGGGGCCTCTGTGGTGGGTTTGAATCTGAGCACACAAAGTGTGGAACCATGAGGTAGCGCACCATCCTCCACATGACCGAAAGTATAGAACGAGAGGAGCGAGTTCACCTTATCCTGGATGGCCTTTGCGCGTGATCTTGTCATCGGTGCACTTGATGGAGTTGGGTGGGCTACATCAATATGACAGTGGGGAGTTGGGCTAATGATGATGAGCCAGAAGAGACATTACCAGAGATTTGGGTTCGAGTGAAAGGGATCCCAAGGAGGCACCATGGAGATTTTTTTAGCTCTGTGGATTTTTGGTTTTATGTTCGGCAAAACTCTGAAAGTGGATATGAAATACACGAGGAATCACGGGGTGCTGAGGATCTTAATTGGGTGCTTGGACTATACGAAAATTCCACGCACATTTCCTCTTTTTATCAAGGATGGATTGTATCGGATCCCCTTTTTTGTGGAGGACCAAGAGGGATGCATTTCAGAGGAGCTCGTGTAGCAGCCGAGGAAGGATGGTGATGACTTTGATGATAATGACATGGGTGACGATTTTAAGGATGCTTTACATGAGAGTGAACAAGAGGAGGAAAATAACGAGAAAGAGGATGGGGTGGCACCGATGGATACCCAAGAGCATGGCTCGGGATCTAGTGCACCTAATGGGAGTAATGTGCCACGTACGGGGGTAGCTTTTTCACCCTTGGTCCAGCGCTACTTTCAGAAGGCTATGGATAGTCTCTTAGATCCTCCCACTTTTGATGTTGGTATGGACATGGAGAAGAACGGGTTGAGGAATCCAAAGGTGGCATCTTCGCCTCGCTGTGACGACAATGGTGAGACTATGGCTCACGGCACTCATGATGGGGTCTTGGTCGCAGCTATGGCTCGAGAGGAGCTGATCCAGGAGAGGGAGCACACGGTGGACAGCGGCTCTGCGGGACAGAGAACACGCGGTTTTTCTGCCGGGCAGAAAACCGCGATTGATGATGTTGTGAAGGTCGTGGATGCTTTTGTAGTTGTTCGTACTGCGTCGGACCATCGAAGCATGCATGGTGCTGCCTTGTTTTCTGCGTGCAAGGGAGCTCCAATGGCTGGGAGGGTCGAGGACTCTTCGGGTGCTGTGGGCTCTTCCACGACCGGAAGGGGTGAGGCCTCTCCTTCAGCTGTCTCGCCACGCTCCTCAAGGGGAGGGGTGGTTCTGAGCGCGGGTCACTCCCCATGTACCCCAGGAGGGGGTATTGGGTTGAGTGCTGCTGTCCGAGGTGGGGGAGCGGAGTTCTCCACTTTGGATCATGACGCTGAGACTATGCGCGAGGTGGTGGAGTTTGGGGGTGTGGCTGATCCGCTACGTGGCATTCGGTCTAGTGAGCAGATTCTAGCACAACCTAATGCTCGCGAGCACACCTTGGAGAGGGCGATGGCGGTGGCGTATAATCGAGATGCTCCTTCGGGTACAAAAATAAACTCACCTGTGTCGTTACGTTCCTTTTCTACTGATCATACCATTGATAGAGCGCATAAGATGGGCATATCTTTAGGGGTTTCTAAGACTAAACAATTAGAAACGGCTAAAAGTTTAATTGATTTAGAGACCTTAAGTGAGGTTATTATTTTACAGAATACAGTTAATTCTAAACAGTTTGAGGAGAGAGATGGCACTCTAGCTTTAGCTAAGGCCTCAAGTCTTTCGGAAGATTTTGAGGATGAGGAAAACATGGAGGATCAAACGGATGCTCCTATGTCCCCTGAGAAAATTAAAAAGCAACGTAAGAAGAAAGTTGTTTCTAACTCAAAGAAGAGAAGGAGGGCTAGACATAGAAAACAAAATTGTTAATAACCATTTAAAATGTTGCACGGGTTGAGAGGTTGTTTTTGGAGCAGTGAGGGGTTTAAGGACCCGAGGAAACATTTTCTGTTTAAGAGACCGTGAGAGAACAAAAATTGGACTTCATTGCCTTATCGGAGACAGGAAGGGCCAATTGTGCTTCTCATTTTTTAAGCCATTTAGTAGGAGGGCTGGACTTCTACTGGTTTTTCTTACCTCCTCATGGAAGGTCGGGAGGCATGTTAATTGGTTTAAATTCCGTAACCATACAAGTCCAAAGTGTGGATGCTAGGGATTTGTGAAGTTCCATGTAAAATCTAAGATGGATGGGTTTCAATGGGCTTTAGTGGAGGTTTATGGTGTTGTGCAGGATGCTCATATGCATGAGTTCTTGGCAGAATTCGTGCGTATTTGTGAGAATGAGACACTTCCTATGCTGTTAGGGGGTGATTTCAATATTATTAGAAAGCCAGAGGAGAAAAACAATAGTAATTTATGTCCTAGATGGCCTTTTATTTTCAATGCTATCATTCAGAGCTTGAGCCTAAAAGAGATTGAGCTCTCTGGTAAGCAATATACGTGGGCTAATAGGCGTGATATCCAAACTTTCGAGAAACTAGATAGAATTCTTACAAACGTAGAGTGGGAACAGAAGTACCCACTAGCTACGGTAAGAGATTTACCGAGGTCGGGTTCGGATCACACTCTGTTGTTGTTGGACACGGCATGTGGTAGGCACATTGGTAACTCAGTTGGGTTCTCTTTTGAGCTATCATGGTTGAAACTTGAGGGTTTTTATGATATGGTAGCGGCTAAATGGAGGGCTTTCCATAAGGTCCATTCACCTATTGAGGTGTGGCTTAATAAATTGAGACATGTGCATAGGTTTCTCAAGGGATGGACTAAAAACCAGAGTGGGAAATATAAAAAAGAAAGAGTTCAACTTGTCAACATTATTGAGGAGTTGGATATAATAGCTGAAAATAGGCAACTCAGTGTATCTGAACGAGATACTTTGAGGAAAGCTAATGATCAGTTATGTAGTTTGAGACGGGAAGAGGAGACTAAGCGGGCACGGAGAGCTAAGCTTAAGTACATCCAATAGGGTGGAAATAATATCAAGTTCTTTCATTTAATGACTAATGGAAGGCATAGGAAAAAATGATTTTTCAATTAGATCAAGATGAAGGAACCATTGTGGGCCATGACAATCTTAAGACCTATATCACTGAATTCTATAAGAAATTATTTGGGGATTCTAAACCAACTAATTTTACTATGGATGAAAACATTGTCCATGATATTTCGCAACTTTCTGCTGAGGAAAATAGCATTCTTATAGCAGATTTCTCTGTGAAAGAAGTATACGATGCTATTTTCATATGGAAAGAAATAAGGCTCCGGGACCAGACGGGTCTATCAATTCTTTGTGGGGGGGGGGGGGGGTCATCAAGGATGACCTCGTGGCGATGTTCCTACAATTGAAACAAGGAGACTTATCGTTGTTTAAATGAATTTCGGAGTCATCACTTTGTTGCAAAAAAGGAAAATGTGGTGCAAATTCATTAATATAGGCCTATTTGCCTTTAAAATGTTTGTTTTAAAATATTTACTAAGGTAGCAACAAACAGATTATCGACAATTGCTAGCAAAATAATAAGACCGACTCAAACAATATTTATGCCTAGAAGACATATCCTTGAGGGGGTTGTTATTCTACATGAGAGTATCCATGAACTCAAATGGAAAAAAATGGATTCGGTCCTTTTTAAAATTGATTTTGAAAAGGCTTATGACAAGGTTAATTGGGAATTTTTATTACAAGCCTTACGAATGAAAGGTTTTGACCCTCTTTGGTGCAAATGGATAATGCAGTTCATCAAGGGGGAAGTGTAGGAGTTTGGGTGAACGATGATATCGGTCATTATTTCCAAACTCGAAAGGGTCTTCGAAAAGGAGACCCGTTATCTCCAATTTTATTCCACCTTGTAGCCGATATGCTGGCCGTTCTAATTGTTTGGGCAAAGGAGGATGGATAGGTAGGAGGTCTGATCCCTCTTCTTGTTGATGGAGGGGTTTCCATTTTGCAACATGCGGATGACACGATCTTGTTTATGGAACATGATTGTGCTAAAGTAGTAAATGTGAAGCTTATTCTCTCTATGTTTGAGCAATTGTCAGACTTAAGGATTAATTTCCATAAGAGCGAGATTTTCTGTTTTGGAAAGGCAAAAGTTAATGAACAACAGTACACGGAGATATTGGGTTGTGTGTCGGGTTCATTACCTTTTAAATGTCTTGGTATACCAATCCATCGTAGAACTCTACGCAACGCTGAATGGTACCCAGTGGAAGCTCGCTTTGAGAAAAAGCTGAGTTGCTGGCAAGGCAAGTTACTATCTTACGGGGATCGTCTTGTTTTGGTTAATTCGGCGTTAACAAGTCTTCCTATGTTTATGTTATTTTTTCTTGAGATACCTATTGGGGTAAGAAAGAGATTAGATTTCTACATGTCACGTTTTTTCTGGCAAAGCGATGAGAACAAACGCAAGTACGCAAGTATAGGTTGACCAAGTGGAATATAATTTGCAGGCCAAAGAACCAGGGGGTTTGGGCATTGAGGTGCTCAAGCTAAAAAACAAATGCCTGTTTAGCAAATGGCTGTTTAAATAGTTAAATGAAGAAGGCGTGTGGCAGAAATTATTATCAAATAAATATTTAAAAGATTCAACTTTAGCGCAGGTTGAGGCCAAACCAACCGATTCCCCTTTTGGAAAGGTCTAATGCGTGTGAAGAACGAATTCTTAAGTAGAGGTTCTTTTAAACTTGGTAATTGGTCTACTATTAGCTTTTGGGATGATATTTGGCTAGGTAATACACCTTTAAAACATCAATATCTATCATTGTATAACATTGTAAGAAGGAAGAATGCTTCTGTTCAAGATGTTATGTTAAATGCACCTCCTATCAATATGAGTTTTAGGAGAAATATTATTGGTCAGTTATGGGATTCATGGTCTCATTTGTGCCAAAGATGGATGGAGGTCAACATCACTCAGGATTCGGATTTCTTTGTGTGGAGGCTAACTAGTAATGGGGTTTTTGTGGTTAATCAATGTATGAAGACCTAATGAATGGTCATACTAGATATCTCCGTACATACCTATGGAAGTTGAAAATTCCATAAAAAATTAAGGTGTTTATGTGGTTCCTAAGTAATAAGGTCTTGCTCACGAAAGATAATCTTGTTAAAAGAAATTGACAGGGATGTACTAAATGTTCCTTTTGTGATTCGGAGGAGACAATAGAGCATTTGTTTATTGAATGTCCTTTTGCTAGAATTGTGTGGCAAGTTGTTTTTTCCACCTATAATATCACACCACGCACTAATATAACGAATATGTTCGGTAATTGGTTGAATGGTGTTGATAAGAAGACTAAAACTAGAATCCGAATTGGAGTTTCAGCGTTGTGTTGGGCAATTTGGAATTTTCGAAATAATATTGTCTTTAATAGAGCCACAAATGTAAATATTTTGTAGGTTTTCTCTATGGCGGTCTACTGGATTTGGCAATGGTTTTGCTTCTACACGAAGGTCAGCGTGAACTCATGGTTACCGGATGTGATGATCGCTCAGGATTTCTTCAGTCAGGCTTCGTGGCAGTCAGGCTTCGTGGCAGCGTTTTAATCGTTTGCAAAATGTGTAGTTCGAGTTTGCTGCCATTATTTCGTTTTAAACGGTTTTCGCTCTCAGTCGTGTATGATCCAGGAATGTAATAAATTGATACTATTTTAAACACTGCAATAAAAAACTATGTGCACTATCGGTTATTCCCCGATTTCAAAAAAAAAAATGTAGCCTTGCAATTTTACGCCTCGCCGACAAAACACCTAATGTACATGGGCAGCAGGAGCAAATCTGAAGTTTTAAACTATACAGCCGGATGCAAAAAATTCTAGGGAGCATTACAACATCACTGACAAGTTACCTACACAGCAGGTCAACAGATCTATGATACAGGAACGTGTGCGTAAGCGATTACTGTACCATGATCCAGAACACAGGCAAAAACGAAGAAGAATAAGAAGAAACGCGTCCGTTTCATAGCACATACACCATGCCGACCTCCAGGAGCGACGCCGGGGGCACCCGCAGCACCACGTCCGGGCCACGGCAGTTGCGCCGCAGGAAGTTGTACCCGACAACCGTCAGCTTCTTCACCACCGACGACCCGGGCTTGCACTGCACGTGCGAGTGCCCCAGGATGAACGCCGTGCCGGCCTCCCTCGCCGCCGCCAGCGCCTCCAGCTCCTCCGACACGTGCTTGTCCGCGTCTGGGCTCGCCACGAGGCTATCTATGAAGAACCTCACCTGCTTCGCCGAGTTGGCCGTGCCACCGGGGCTGTCGGCAGGGGGCATCGTCTCCACGGACGCGGCCGAGTGCTGGACACTGTCTTGCAAGTCGTAGCTCGCATGCTCTCGGAGCTGGTTGCTTCCGATCACGGTCAGCCCGGGCTCCCACTCCTCAAGCTGCTGCTCGCTGGCCTCGCTGCAGCGGTAGGAGGCGTCGAGCTTTATGAACCTGGCCAGGCTCTCGATCAGCTCCGTCTCGAACGAGTCGACGTCCTGGTGAACATCACGATAGCCATACCGGACAATACACCGGTAGGACCGGTGGCCCGGGGGACCAACTCGGCCGACGAGGTACCGCTCCTTGGGGAACACGTACGGCACCGGTACCGACTTGACGCATACAAAGACCAAGACGTTATGGAACGCCGGGAGGTTGGTCACGAACCGGGAGAAGTTGGCGGGGACACCTGACGTGAGATCAGTGTACACAAGGCCAATGCCAGGCACCCGGACCATGCCAAGCTTGTCACCGAGGGCGAGAAGCCACTCCAGGGTCACCTTGTTCTGCAGGTCAAACTCGTATTTCTTGATGGTTGTGAAGTGCCAGACTAGCATGACAGCCATGAGGATGAGGGCGAGAAGGATCGGAAGCCATGCGCCCTCAAGGAACTTGATGAGTGATGCTGAGAAGTAGAGCGCCTCCACGGAGCCGAAGAAGAGCAGAAAAGCCAGGGCCACAAGGGGTGGCTTGTGCCAGCACACCATGATCACAAGCGATGTCAGGAATGTCGTAACCAGCATCACTGTGATCACTGCCAGTCCTGCACAAGGTTCAAAACAAGGTTTACAAAGCTGCGGACGCAATCTGAGAAGACTCTGAAAATGCTAATATAGCAACATAGTACGTAGTACTTTAATCAAGAATTGGCAATAAGTGGAACACATTAAACACTTGGAGCAGTATCTTACCAGAGGCGTTTCCCATGTGCTTTGTGTCTCGAAATCCAACAGTCACCGCAATGCAGAGAATCATGAGCAGCCAATTGATCTCAGGGATATATATCTGGCCATGAATCTTCTCAGATGTGTGTACAACTTTTACCCGAGGGAAGCAACTTAGGGACTGACTCTGATTGATGATTGAGAATGTTCCACTGATGATTGCTTGGCTTCCAACCACTGAAGCCAGAATTGCCAGTACAAGAACAGGCCATCTCACTTTATCTGAAGTTTGCATTAAACAAAAAACAATAACTTCACATGGATTCAAATGGTAATTTGATTTTTATGACATAAAAAATTGCCAGAGAGCTATCACGCATCACGTGCATTTTTACAGGGGTTGTGGTATACATCTTTCATCGAGTGTGGATTCAAGTTAGATTACATGACGCAAAATATAATTGACTTTCTGAATTTGTGCAAAACCAAATATGAAATATCGATCATCAGGCTACTCTTTTAAATACATTTGCTTGCTTCACTAATTGTTATTCAGACAAAAAACTACGGACCACCATTACAAATGGTGGGGGGAAATTAAGTATGGTAGAGTTAGCTAAACTAAGTTTCAACTTAAGTACTCCAAACCATCCGAGATCTTGTATACGCTAGTTTCTGCCGTAAGAATAGATGAGAGCTGCAGAGCCATTACATACCTGGAACTGCGATGTAAAACCCAACTTGGGAGTTTGAGTAAAAGTCATGATGTTTGGATAAGTAAGCCGCCTGGCCCATGTATGCCAGAATCAGCGCGGGGTAAACTAAAGAAGTGAAAGCAAGCTGTGATAAAACAAAATGATCAGCACATTAAAAATGAATAAATATTATATATAAAATATTATAATGTAGGAATTCTCATGCTGGATCAACAAATTACCTGGATTGCACTGTATGAGAAATGCCCAAGATCCGCAAACATTGCTTCAGATCCTGCACCGTCAGGCAAGCTTGCTAGTCAATTTCTGTTTATTATATACTCAATACGAACGGAAGAAATGAACATCTGAATCCCGTCAATATTCATGACACAGATATTTATAAGCATACCTGTCATGCATAGCAAAATTCCACCAAGTGACATCCAGCCATATTTTCTAGTCTTCTTTAAGAACTTGAACATGTAATAGGGATTCAGAGCTTGATAGACATGAGGATTCCAATGAATGATGTTATAAAGGCCAAGAGCACTCATGCAGAGTAGCCAGGCTAGTACTATGGGGGCAAAGATAAATCCAACCCGATGTGTACCAAAATGCTGGAGCGCAAACAGAAATGCTAATATGACACAGGTTATCGGAATGACAGCATCTGCATGTAAAAGTGATCAATCATCAGAATCAACAACTAGAACTACGTTTTAATCAGAAGATGGGGAAATATTAGCCGAGGGTAATATTTTCTTCTCCTATGTTACGCGGATACTTTCAAATTATCAGATTAAACATTGTCCCCTTTTTCGAATTCAAGATACTAAGTAGATTTTGTTAGGGGAAATAATAATAAATAGATAAAAATGGGATACACTTGTTTGGGGATACTCCTATGTCCTATGTCCAGGATGAAACATCTCAAAGGGAAGTCCATGGGTTGGGGGAAATAATAATAAATAGATAAAAATGGGATACACTTGTTTGGGGATACTCCTATGTCCTATGTCCAGGATGAAACATCTCAAAGGGAAGTCCATGGGTTAGGGAAATAATAATAAATAGATAAAAAATGGGATGCACTTGTTTGGGGATACTCCTATGTCCTATGTCCTGGATGAAACATCTGAAAGGGAAGTCCATGGGTTCGGGGAAATAGTAATAAACAGATAAAAATGGGATACACTTGTTTGGGGATACTCCTATGTCCTATGTCCAGGATGAAACATCTGAAAGGGAAGTCCATGGGTTCGGGGAAATAGTAATAAACAGATAAAAATGGGATACACTTGTTTGGGGATACTCCAATGTCCAGGACGAAACGTCTCAAAGGGAATTCCATGAGTATTCAATGCGAATGTAAACAATAAATTGGTAATAACTGATGCAGTGACCAATACTATATATGTTGTTTGGCAAATGAATGAAAATGAATTTGAGAGGAAATTCCCCCAAAGAAAGACTCACATTCATGGTGTTGTTTGGACAAGGAGAACTCAAGGCCTGAAACTGCTGAAAACACTGTCATCATAGAGGAAGGATAAAATCTCTAGTTAGCAAGCAGTGATTAGTCTATCGAAAAAAGAAAATCAGGCAGGCAGGCAGGCTTAAGGAGGAAGGTTGGGCGTACCAGATATAGCCGGCGTGAGGACGCCGTCCCCAATGACCATGCACGTGCCGATGAGAACCATGATGAGGAGGGCGGTGTGCAGGTTCTTGTGCTTCTCGAGCCACACCTTGACACGAGTCTTGTCGGCCGTTTCAGGATTGCCTTCCAGCTTGTACGTGGAGAGCTCCTCGTCCGCAATCTGCCTGTTGGGCAGGAGGCTCACATTGGCATGCCGGCAAATCAGAGAGTAGAGTGCGAAAGTGCCTCCTGCGAGAGAAATGCAGGAATTTGTCAGATGGTAATAGTGGTGGTTGCGGTTAAAAAGATGTTGAAAGTTGCAGAGTTGGCGTTGATTTGATGGCCGGCGCGCGTACCCTCGCCATTGTCGTCTGCTCGGAGCACAACGGAGACGTACTTGATGAGCGGGATGAGGGTGAGCGTCCAGAAGACGAAGGAGAGGACGCCGAAGATCTCCTCGTTGGTGTCCGAGTGCTGGATGTCCTCGGCGAAGGTGCTCTTGAAGACGTAGAGCGGGGAGATGCTGAGGTCCCCGTAGACGACCCCGAGGCTCTGGTACGCCAGCAGCATGGTGGTCTTCCATGAGTCCCGCTGCAAGAACATTGCTGTACTTTATACTATATCTGATGATAAACAAGGGAACACCGAACACTCTTTCTACAGGTTTCGCTCCCTGGATTACGCGGCGGTTTAGGAGAGAGACAGGACACGAACCTGCGGGGATCTCATGCCCCTCCCGAACTCAAGATCCATTGCTCGGATGAATGAATGAATCAATCAGCCTCCTCCTCCTCCACACATAACAACACACTCGGCAGCTAAATCGATTTCCTGCTGCAAAGGAAGGAGTTAGTACTAACCTTACATACAGTGCCGTTACGAAAAGAAAATCCAAGCAAAATCAGTCTGCCCAAAAATACAAGAGCGGAATGAAATGAGAAAAGATACTAGTACCTGAAAACAGAGAAGAATGAAGAGGAGTGCAAGGACTGAGCTGAAACGGGAGGAATGAATGATGGAAGGGGATGGATAGAGAGCAGGAGCAGCTAGCCGACCGGAAAAAGCGAAAGGCACATGCCACGGTGAAAAGATGGTGGAGCCCCACAACGTCTTGCTCGCCGGAGGAAAGGGGGTTACCGAGATGGGAAGGCCACGTGTTCCGGGAGGTGCAGACCGATCGCTGCCACTCCACTCCCCCTCTTTTCTCTCTACCAACAACAATAACCAAGAGCCAAAGAGACGCCTACGCCTACACAGCAATGCAGAAGGCGAGTGCTACAGTCGGGCAATGAAACCTGTGGCCGGGAAAGAAGAAGAGTGGAGGTGGAGAGACAAAAGTACTCACTTTCAAGGTCACATCTACTTACCTATCTCTGAAAATCCATGGATGGAGAGGTCGGCTCCGCGTGCGTCTCAGTCAGTGTGTGGCCTCGAAGCAACCCAAAACTGGGCGTAGTAGAGGAGGAGAGATTGAGCCAAGGCATGTGAAAGTAGGGACAAATGCATGTGGACGTGGTCGCCCTCCTCCCCACCTTACTGTGGAGCAAGCAATGCAGGCAGGGCCATGGAAAGCCCAGCCCCTGTATACTGTATAGATAGATAGATGAGGGGGCAGGGCACCGTGTCATAGTCCAGGAGAAACCAAAGTCGAAACCTCCTCTGCCCTCTAGTTCTTGCAACGTTTGTTGTTGTTGTTGTCACGGATTAACGCCATAAAGAAATTAATGGTGGTTATCCCTGTCCTAATCTCTCTAGTTGCCGCTCCGGGATTCCTGTCCGCTTCTTGGGGAGGCAAGGATTGGATGGGCCACAGGGTCTACATCGGCGACGAACCGATGCCGCGAATAAACGAATCACTCAGCAGATAGCAACACAACTCCATAGGAACCAACTACCTACCTACTACCCCACCGGCACCCATAGTTTAAAAAACCGAACCAGTAATCAAACCGGCGTGGCTGTTGGTTTAGGTTTTCACCGGTCAGACCGTCGGTTCATCGGTTCATTTGCGACAAAAAACGGAATATTTAAGCTAATTTTTCAAAATTCTGACCTCGAAAAAAATGAGTACACATAATATTTGATGCAATGCACTAAATTATCATAAATTGGCATTAGCATAGATGGTTGCTGAGTTTGTAGTGGACCTTGATTCAAGGTCAAGGGTTCAATTCCTTTTTTATGCACCATTTTCAATTTATTTTTCTGGTTTTTTACTAAAAGACCAATGATTGTTAAAAAACCGGACAAGGCTTTGGTTCTCGGTTTTTTCGGTCGGACCGCCGGTCCGGTTCGGTTTTTAAAACTAGGCTGGCACCCCCAACGGCCCCCACAGGTCCGATGGGGTATGGAGAAAAAAAAACGTTGCAGCGGCACCCCACAAAGGTGTCATCCGCCATATTTGTGTCCGGATCTCTTAGCCCACCCGCCAAACTTGGGGCATGCGTGAGGGCACCGGACATTGTCCGGTCACCCCACCGGACAGGCGGCCCCCCGTCCGTCAGTGACTCAAACCGCCACGACGACACTACTTTGACGCGTAGAACGCCAAAACGGTGATTCTTCCCTCCATTCCTCCCCTTTTTTCCACCGCTGTTGTCGCCTTCTCGCATTCTCGCACCATGCCGCCAAAAGGTTCAAAGAAACTCGGCCTCCCGCGTGCGGCGGCGCCGATTTTGGCGCCGAAGAGGCTGTCGATGAAGCCGGAGCCAACACATGCAGTGGTGGAGCTGTCGGCGAAGCAGCAACATTCCGTCGCCTCTACCCTTTGTCAATAACGTCGCGTACCGGCCAGAGAACTGGCAACAAATCAGACCGCCGACGTGCTGGTGGCGTTGAGTCAAACTGCCACGTCTGTCGCCCCCCAGTCTAGCGCGCCGCCGTCTTTCCCGCGGTACTACGCCGAGCCTAGCCAGGTACACGCCTCGCAGCAATCCTGCTTCTCCATCTCGCCAGACGACCCGACGCAGTCCACCGATATCGATCTGAACAAGGAGGCGCTATTCGAGGAGCGTTGCGTCGGACATAGTTCACAAGCGGCAAGCAGACGGCATCCCGGGTCGACCTGTTCGACGAAGAAGCCGCCAACATGATGAACCCAACGACGGAGCAGGCGGAGGTATTTGATTGTTGTTGTGCATTCATTGCTGGCGTGCATTAATTGCGGTCGTGCATTCATTGCTGCCGGTTGCCCAGCTGAATTGTGTGGTGACCGCCGATCTGACGATGTAGGGTTCCATGCCCGAACGTATCCGCGTCTCCACCACCAACTTTGGGCACGCCGACGCTGACGCCGACACCGATCGATTTGCTCAAGATCAATTTGGGCACGTCGACGCCGACGCCGACGGTGACGAAGTAGACGTGCACGATATGGACGCCGGCGAGATCGTTAAGAAGCCAGGTACCCGAGGCAAGACATGATCCGACGAGGAGGACCTAATGTTGGTCGAGTCATGGATGTCCGTGGCGTTGGACGCCGGCCAAGGCGCACAACAAACACGTGATGCGTATTGGAACCGCATCAAAGTTGACTTCGACGAAAGAAAGGCATACCATCAGCGCGGCTACCTCCCCGTCGCAAATGCCAAAGGATTTGAGAACCGGTGGGCAATTCTTTAAGGGTTGTGCAACAAATTTCATGGCTGTCGTGATCAAGTATGGATGAGGAACGAGAGTGGCAAGACCGACGACCTCGAAGTAAAATCCTTTCAGATTGTTGTCGAGCTCCTTTTTATACATTTTTTTGCATATTGTGACGCCGGCCTTTCTGTAGCTCAAGGACGACCAAAAGAGTTGGCGTCTCACGGCAGCCGGAAAAGGGGAGGGTGACGCCGACGTTGATGAAACCAAGATGCTGGGCAGGAGTGTCAAACGGCCGATTGGGAACAAGAATGCGAAGGCTGGGAAGCATGCGGCATCGGCGTGCGGCGTGCAAGAGGTCATGGCCGTGTACGTGAAAGAGCTGGCTGCATCAGCAACGAAGAAACTGAAGATGCACGACGATATCAAAGAGAGGTGGAACACCTTTCTTGTCATGGCCGAGGCGAAAGCCAAAGCCCAATTGGCAGCCGAAGAGCGCTCGATCATGGCAACCAACACGGCTCACATGAGCCCTGAACAGAAGGCCTGCTTTAGGGAGGAATCACAGCGGCAAGAGCGGCGATGGCGGTGGCCGAGGCGGAGGCTCTAGCTGCCAAGGCCAATGCGGTGGCTGCAGCAGCTGCCGACGCCGATGTCGCCGAGGCGGCAGTTATAGCGGATGCCGAGACCCAAGAAGACTAAACTCCCATGCACCAAGAGTGGTTCCCTTTTGAACGACCGTGTGTTGGTTGAGACTATCATTCGATCGCTTGACTTGCATTGGCCGATCGCCGTTATTTTGGGTAAAAATAAATTCGCCAACTGTTCGATCGGGGTCCAATTGGAGGGCGCCGCTGCGGAGCATGCCCACCAAAATCACGGACATTGGTCCGGCGCCCCCCCAAAGGGGGTTCAATTGGGGTGTGCCGGACACATATTTGATGGGTGCCGGTGGAGATGCTCCAAGCTTGTACGACTGCTAGACAGCAAGTTAGAGCATCTCCACTCGCGCCCCCTAAAGGCCGCCCCAAGGTCTTTCCCGTCTGGACGGCCCCCGAGCGCGCCCAGTCGCGCCCCCCTAATGGGCCTTCCCGTCCGAACGACTCCCCAGTTTCCGTCCGGAAGCCCGGCCCAACCCCGCCGCGTAGGGGCTCTCGCAGGGGACTACGGAGTGGAAGAAACGGCCGTGTGGTGCCCGCGGGCCCGCCCGTCAGTGACACGGGCGCGCAGTCAAAGCGGCGCCCATGTCTTCGTCTTCTCCCGAGGCGGCGCAGAAACGCAGAGCCGCAGCGAGTCGTCGCTTCGGCTAGTCGCGGCGGGAGCGCGCCTTCCCCACGCGGCCGCCGCAGTTAATGCGTGCTCGGCCCTTTGGCCTGCCGCGCCGGGTATATAATGGGGCCCTCCCAGCGCCGCCCCATCACACCGCTCCCTCCTCCTCTCCGGCCGCACTACTCGCCCCTCTCCTCGCCGCACTCTGATGGATCCCCTCGCCGCCAACGGCTTCCCGCGCCGCTCCCTCCTCAAACTCCAAGCGCGCCCTCTTCGCCGCATGATACCCGTACCCGCCGGACATACGCTCCAGGCACGGGTTCATCATCGGGCGCGCCGGCGTCCCCATCCCTGACGCGGCCAAGGTGAGCGACGCCTCCTGGGGCGTGGAGGTGCTCGCCAACTTCTACAAGAAGCTCAGCCCCGAGCAGCGCGCCGACCCCGCCTGGGACCAGACAAACCCGGCGAGCACAACGCTGTACGAGAAGGCGTTCAAGCGCATCCACGACGAGCGTTGGAACCGGTGGGACGGCCTCGCGCCGGCGCCGCCAGCCTTCGAGCGCAACAAATACGGGCGCAAGATGACTTCTCCCTCGACTTCGTCATGGCGCACATCGCCGCTGGCGACAGGCTGCGCCTCCCGTGGCCGGCCCCCACCGTCTGGGACCCAAGACGCCGGCCGACGACGCCCTCCGTCGGCGGGTCCTCGCGTCGCTCCATCCCGACGGTGCGCGTGCCCAAGATGGAGCCGCGCGTGTCTATGTCGCCGCACCTGCGCGTCAAGCAGGAGTCGGGCGTGTCGACGAGGCGCTCTGGCAGCCCGCACATCGGGGGCGGCAACATTGCCCACTCCGCCCACCGCCGCCCCGCGCCGCCGCTGCGCGTGCGCAAGCCGGAGCCGGGGCTACGCGTGCCGAAGCAGGATCCGGGGCTGGAGCGCCTCCTCACCCTCTACGAGCAGTTGCAGGCGCTCCAGGCGGCGTCGGCGACGGAGGACGACCTAGAGGGCGTCCGGGCGGCGTTCCTCGAGTCGTACAACACCCCGCCCGCTCTGCCCGCCGCCGCGGCGTGCGCGTGGTCCGTTGTCGACACGGCGGCGATGGCACCCGCCGGCGGCGAACGACGACGAGACAGGGCCGAGCCACTGGGAGGCGCTGGCGACGACGACGGCGACTACGACAACACGTCGTTTTAGTTTAGTTTTAAGTTTTTTAGTTTAATTACGTTTAAATTTTGTTCAAATTTTGTGTTTGTGTTATTTTTTTGGTGTGGGGCTCCAGTTGTAGCTGCGAGTGGGCAGCCGCATCCTCAACGGCTTCGCGCCGTTCAAACGAGCCCTCAAAGGACCTCTCCGGACAATAAGGGACCGCGAGTGGAGATGCTACGAATGTACGCAATCTTCACTCACTTTCTTAGCTCGACTGTCTCTCGCGTGACGAAGCAGGCCGAGAATATCAAACTTTTTGCTGCAGGTTGGCTGTACGATGCAGGTTGCTTTCTTCCGTGGAAAAGGGCAAGAAAGACACCGAGAATCTGAGTACTGTGGTACTACTGATAAGGCAGGAAAGGGAAACGCGTTCAATTCTGAAGAAATAAAGCGCGAAATTAAGGAGTGGCTCAGGACAGGCAAAGACTTGCAGCCACCCCACCACCCACCCAAGCATTGAAACCACAGACGATCGAGTTGGTAGCGGCGGTACGGTGGTGATCTCGACGAATAAATTCCGACGAAACAAATCTGGCGTACCTCATCTCCAGAGATCTCCCGGCATTCACTTCGCACCCTATATAGAAAGGGGGACGCCACCAGCCAGACCACGAGATGACACCCCGTGCCCAAGAACACAACAGAATGAGCTACACTGGCACTGCCTGCCTATCTCCTCGCAATGCCGCGAGAGAGCTACGATGCTCCGGATGAACGGGAGGAGAGGGGATCCACCGGTCCCACGCCCAGCATCATGCAATGGGCATGGCCACTGCCGACAAACATCTGAAACAGCCAACGAATTTGACTGATTAGTTAATTATTTGGAGTGCTCTGCAGCTGCAGGTGGTGAGGATTCTTAAGAGAGTGGTCTGGTCGTGACACGGGCCGGGAGAAAACTGGGGTAGATACCGAGGGAGGTGATGCGTCTGGGAGCACGCCGACCGAATTGTTTAGTTTCAGCCTGATTTCACTACGCGAGGCTGTGAGGAGTGACCCAGCCAGGAACGGCGACGACTAGCTATCCCGTGACGGATTCAACGCCCCCAAAACACGAGTCTTCGGTCGGACCTACTCGTTCGTACGTGCGCGCAATTCTTTACTGGACCACCTAAAACTCATGCACCAGCCCAGAATTGCTAGCGGAACCCGATCTCGCATAAGGGGCATCACCTACATATAAGGTGAGGCTTTGCCGTAAGATGGGAACCACGTTTCTTGTGGAAATATCTACTATGTATATGTATAAGGTTTACTTTGCAATAAGTTAAGACCCACATATATGTGATAAAAGTACAAACATGCAAAAGAGAGCAAAATATTTGGGTCACCTTCAAGATTTTTTTCTTTATGGACAACCCACAAGTCTATGGGTCACCTTTAAGATTTTTTTCCTTATGGACAACCCACAAGTCTATGGGTCACCTTTAAGATTTTTTTCCTTACTAGTAGGTTTGCACGTGCAACGCACGTCTTAAAATGGAATAATACATTTACAAATTATGCAATAAAAAAGAAAAAACTGAACTTTCTTCAAAAATAAAATATTAATGGACATATGAGGCTCAAACGTTGCTTAGGACGTATTTGTAAAATTGAGATGCAGCCTTCTTCATGTTAAGAGACAATAATGTTGTTTCATACATTTGGTCTTATGTACTCATTTCATTATCGCCATGTTCCGAAACAATATTGTAAAACCCAAATGCAACAATCAAAATACCAGGGCTGTACAAATGCTTGGTAACCAAAAGAAACATATATATGATCTATTGCACCATGCACCTTTTGTTTACTGTTGCGCTTCGTTATCCGGTTTTATCGCTCATATCCAATACTGAGGATTGTAGGAGATAAATAATTATGAATAAATAAGATATTTCTCCCGCAGAATGAACTACAATTTTCGACCACACGTGCTCTCAGATTGAGAAAATAAATAGTCCATATATACTCCCAATTGATTTTAGTCATCATGGACAGAATTTAAAAAAATCATAATGGCTAGAAATCTGGCTCATAGAATACATAGCTAATTACTCAAAATTGTGAAGAGACCATTTATAAATAGGAAGGCTAACCTTGTAAGGGTACCTCAGAATTTTCCTATAAACGTCAACCGCGAAGGTTCAGGCAAGCTCTGAACAACGATAGGGAACGGTACTCCAAACTCTGAACCGGACCTGCAAGTTATGATCACCACCGGAAAAAACACAACGTGAGCATTCTACAGCCTAATCGCTGACTGGGAGATACATAACCACCGGCAAAGCGGGTTTTGCTAAATCACATCGTAGGAAAACAATGATGAAGTGGAGGAGCTCACTCGCTGGTTTTTGTTGTGCACTTGTGCTGCTTCCTAAAAGCCGCCATCACCAACCGAACGGACACAAGATGTTGACACCGTCGAGCCGGGAAATATCTCGATCGAAGTGGGGACGGTCAGAAGGTGGCTAGAGAACGCGATGGCACGGTGGAAGGCGGTACAACGCAGACGTCCAGTGTCGACTGGAGGCGAATAGAGGCGCAGCGCGAGCGGCTGCGGCGGTTTCAGTGAGGCTACCACATGGGCATTCATCGGCGACGGGGCCGGGAGACTGGTGAGCATGCGACGGCGGGGATTTCAGCGAGGCTTGCCACCGCTGGAGCAGTCAGAACCTCCTCGCTCGATCCATCCCGTCCCATCCTGTTTCGATCCTCAAGGCACCCTCAACCGTGAAGAGCAATTAGTGGGGAGACATAAGATGGAGAAGAGCAATTAGCGGGGATGATAGTTAATTAGCCAATCGTGGTGGAAGGAAAGTGACGCCAATAGAGGTGGGGAGAATAAAATGATATGGGCCGTTTGATGGTTATGTCTGTACGGTCGAGATTTGATTTTCCCACGAAGTTCTCTCTTTTATTAGTAGTTGAGATGGACAACCCACAAGTCTATGGGTCACCTTTAAGATTTTTTTTCCTTATGGACAACCCACAAGTCTATGGGTCACCTTTAAGTTTTTTTTTCCTTATGGACAACCTCCACTATGTATATGGTCATCCATAAGAGTAACTTTTTGCTTATGGATAGCACTTATGGACAACATAGTGGATGCTCTAAGCCCTATATATTTTAAAATTTTGAAAATTCTATTTTCATATCTCTATAAGTTCTGTTCGCCAAAAAAAAACTCTCTATAAGTTCTGAAAAAAATAACACGAGTAAATCTACACATATACGGTGTCGAAAACAACCTGTACCATATCAACAAACATGATCACGTACGGATGGACGAGGGCGATTCCCCAATCCTCAAACCACCACCAAGATCCGATGATCCCATGAGCCAATCAGCGGCCAAGGTGCCCGCCCATGGAGCGCCACCGCTGGAAAGTGGTGTCTCCCCTACCCCTGAGTCCCTTTCCCACACCCAGCAGCCTACCAATTTCCTACCAATTGAGCTCAAGTTCTGTCTCAGACCCATGATCCTTTGCTCGCCAAATCCCAGGAAAAGTATCAATCTTCTTCAGTCTAAACTTCATTCTTTGGGATCCTCGGATGTCCTACGCCCCCAGCAATCCCCTCCGGTGACCACGCCCCCTGTCGTTAACCCTTTAGATAATGTTGTTGCTTCCCCCGCTCACACGCTGCAGACCCCGTCGACGCCTTCCTTCACTCCCATTAATGGCTCTGCAATTCCTCCTCATTCAATCACGACTATGATGCCAACCAACACGGCATGTCCTCTGTCTTGCTTGCGCCCCCAAGTAGCTAGAGGGGGTGACCAGGGAGCCTTCTTCGACCTCCCCAATTATGACGATTCCGGTGGCCGCTCTATTTATGTTGCAGGGAGAAGGGATCCCACGCTCCATAAGCTCATCCCTCACTTTCCTCACCCTCTCTTCCTGTAGCCACCCATGGATCCGTCAGGCACCAGCGCTACTGCGGCCCCTGCCCCGGCAGCCGTGCCGACGCCCGGGGCGACGTCCACACGTGTGGGTGCCTTGCCTGCTGCCATGAAGTCCCCTCCTTGCGCTGCCTCTCAGCGAAAGGGGAAGGGTCCCCTAGCGTAATTCAGCACTAAAGAAAAGAGGACTCCACTCGTCATCAGCATGGCGAAAACTCGCGGGCTGAACCGGGCGCGCTTCCTCGCTGTCGAGATCTTCCCGTCCATCCCGGCCATCCCCTCCAAGAAACTCATCAACTACATGAAGAGAGTTTGGAAAATTAGAGGTACAATCGATTCTGACCAACTCGCTGATAAGAGTTTTGTTCTTGAGTTCTATGAAGAAGGTGATTTCGAGCATGTCACCTGCGGTGGCCCCTGGAGATACTCGGAGGACGCGATACTTATCCGAGCTTTGCATGAGGGAGAGGACCCGGAGGCGGTCCGCTTAGAGACGGTGCCTATATGGACCCAGTTCGCTGGCATCCCCACTACCTCTTCTCCAAGGAGCTTGCGTGGGATCTTGGGAAGAAGCTGGGCACCCTGGCATCCATCGACAACTTCTCCCGGGGCGACCTATGCCACAAGATCCTCAGGGCAAGAGTTCTGCTCCCACTCGGCACAACCCTCTAGAGGTGGATCATCCTTGAGGACGAGGATGTAACATCCCAAGTATGAAAATATCCCTTAGAATGTTTGATTTCCTGTTTAATCAAAGTATTGCATCATGTCATCATGTTTATTCCCTTGTTGCATTTGTTACTATTTGTTTTGCATCTGTTTTTATTCTGTTTTCATAATGAAACTCAAACAATTTCAAATGCTTTATTCCATACTTGCTCTGTTACAACATTTTAAATAAAAATCTCAAATAAAAACAACCCATTTGTTTTCATTTTATTCCATAATGCTCACTTATTAAATTGATGGTATTAAATCAATCAATTAAATTCCAAATCACATTTAAAATTCAAACCAAATGCATCAAACAGAACCACTTTGAATTTATGAATATTATCTAAACCAATCAACTACTTTAATCAAATTAACCATAGGGTTCACCCTACTAAAACTTTGTTTTCAATAATATTCTTTCAATACTTAAAAATTCATTCAAATTTGGTTTAAATCCCAAACAGCATGCAAACTTGAAAACTTTTGGAAAACAAAAGTTAGTTTTAGTTGCTATTTGAAAAACTAAACTAACCATATTTTTTTTCCAAAATTTTACTAACTTAAAACCTCTCTTTTCTTCCATTTTGTTTTTCTGCAAAAAAAAGGTAAATAAAACAGAAAACGGAAAAAGAAACAAACATGCGAGGGAGGGGAGCCATTTTGGCCCAGCCCGCTAACCAGCGCGCAGCGGCCCGAAAACGCTTCGCTGCCGCCAGCGTCGTCTTTCTCCAGTACGGAGGCAAATCCGCCGCGCCACGTCGCTGTACGGCGCCCACCAACGGCCAGCAGCTGTTCCCGTACCCTATAAGAGCAACCCTAGGCGCGCGCCGCAGCCCTAGCTACCTAGGTTCCTGTTTCCCTCGGGATCGCCGCCGCCAATCCCTTCTCTCTGCCGATCCCCACCACTGTCACCTCGCCGGCGTTTTTCTTCTCTGAATCCACGATGGAAACCACCGCCGTAGCCACCCATCCACCTCGCTGAGCACTGGAACCAAGCCACCTCGTCACCCTCTCTCGTTTGGACACCGGAGCGAGCCCGGAGACGCACGGAGTCCACGCCGCCGTCCTCGTCCACGCCGCTGTCGTCGTCGTCGCGTTTCGTCACCGAGCCTCTGCATCCACGACTCCGGTGGTGAGCGCCACCGTCTTCTCCTCCTTTTCCTCTCTGTTGCATCCGCGCATCTGCACACGCATGCATCCAGCACCCCAGATCGCAGCAGCACGCAGCACGGCCACGTTGCTCGTCGCCAGCGTCTTCGTTCTCTGTCAGGTTCATTCGCAAGCGCGCGTCAGCAAAATTCAGTTAACTTGGATCTGAAACATATCCTCACCGCGTCGCTGTTTCTGTCACTGAACTGAATCCACCACAGTGGTAGCACTGCATCGTTCGCTTGCAGCAGGTCGTGGGATCGAGCCCTCGCGCAGCGGAAATAAACCAACTTTTTCCCCCGCGTGGCTGACAGGCAGGTCCCACCTGTCTGTGGGCGTGGTGGCCAGCTGTGCTGCCACGCAGCGCCACGTTGGCCCCAGGCCCACGTGCAGTGTCTGTGGCTAGCCCACTGCACGGTAGCAAATGTTTCCAACACGTTTCTGTTTTTAAAAACTAATTCTTTTAAATTGCAGATTAATCCCTAAAGCAAAAACATTAATAACTGCTAATCTATAACTCCAAATAATAAAAGTTATATATGTGCACTGATCCAAATTTAATTCTCTATCCAATGGCACCAATTGTTTCCTGTTTTGAAATTTCCAAATGCAATTTAAATTTGAATTCAAATAATTCAATTGCAATTTGCAAAAATTCATAAGTAATTCATACTAATTCCAAATAATGTAAATAAAATATGTTTTCCATGCTATTTCAAATAACCTTTTCAAATATAAATTTTGTTTCAGGGTTTGAATAATTTAAATTGGCTAAATAATTTAAACCTTGTTTAAATCATTTAAATTTTGCTAAAATCATAACTTGCTCAAAATAAATTATTTTTGAACATGCAAAATATGTTTTCAAACTAGAAAAGTATGAACTTTTCAAATGTGAATTTGAATTTATGTTTTGAACAAATAAAATTCAAATAAAATTCAAACTTGTTTTAAATTCATTTAAAACTTGTTTAATATTGTTTAAGTCATAATAAATTCATCCTAACTCCTATTTCAAAATTTGAAACATGTAATCCAACTAAAATTTGGTATTCTTTTCAAATATGAATTTTGTTAATTATTTTTAACACTTTAACTTGGTGAAAACAACCAATAGTTGTGTGACATTTTTAAGTAACCCAAAATTTCCAAACTTAATAAATGTTTTCCAAACATGTTAAATTCCTTTTTCACTTGCATCTATTATTGTTATTTTGTTGTTATCATCATGCATGCATCATGCTAAGCAAACTTTCACATGGTAATAAGTTATAGATCATTTGTTTCCACTTAATTCAATGGACCTTTTCCATATGCAATCCAATTGCATATGTGTCCATTTAAATGGTGTTACCAAGTCCACTAGTTTATTTTGATGCAACCATTAACTTGACATGCATCATCCCATGATTGTGCACTATGCCATGATATTGATTGTTTATATTTCTGTCTTGTTTGTTTGCTTCTTCTCGGATAGACGACGACGTTGAGACAGACGATCTTTACAGCACCCCTTCTGAGGATCTAGCTCAGTACCAGGCTGCTGAGTTTGCAGGAAAGTTATCACTCACATGAACCACTGTGTTCCTTTCAACATTGGTTACCGATAATTTCCGTTGTCTATTTTGCTAGCCCTATGTGTAGTTGTTGCTGTTACGAACCTATCACATGAATCCCTTAACCCTGATATTGCCTCACCTCCACTCCTACACCCTTTGTTTGAGCCAGTGTCTTACTAGCATGCTTAGGTTGTTTTGCTCGAGTCTGTTACCCGTTACTTTCAGTTACTATATTTCTATTATGTTCTGGGGGCTCGATGTTTAATCAATCAATCATGCTAATGTTATTGTTAACTAATAATTTGATGATAAGGCACCGGCAGGAGGCCCTGTGTGGTTTTGAGGCCTGCTAGTGTCGACCCTAATAGGAAAAGGGTCTTGTCTACTGATCCATGATGAGCGCACTACCCGCATGTGGGAAGCGAGTATGGGCGCCCCCCTCAATTTGATTCGATTCGCATCTCGTCCAAATCGCCTCATTTAGTTCGTGTTTTCCATTTACCGCATGCATGTTTTTGCGAGCCCAGCGCAGGGTGGAACTTTTGTAGTCGGCATATAGGGGGACACGGTCTTAGAGTGCTATGAGGGTCCCTTTTCTTCGGGGATTAGCCGTGCGCCCAAGGTGCTTTGGGCTTGATGCGAAGAAGAGTTGAGTTGTGTTGAGTGCCCCGCTTGGTGGGAGGCATCCCATCTGGCGGGTTATTCATACGTGTACGGCCAAATTGGTGCAACCCTGCAGGGATAATCTTCTCGAGAAGCCGTGTTTTCCGCGGTTATGGTTAACTTGGTGAAAGTACTGGCTAACAAGTACTCAGGACAACTTAAACCTAATGATTCACAAATCTCACACCCAATGTTTAACAACTTGACTAGTAATAGGACTATTGACACAACAACTTGATTCATCTTTAATCCAACTGTGTGAGTTATCCTCGGATTGCTTCTTTGGATAAGGGGCAAGATCCAGGACGTGTTTGTTTGAAGTTATCTTTCAGTTGGTTACAATACTCGATCTTATCTTCTTTCTGTTAGCCGGAAGTGATAGAATCTCTGTAGTTGGTTAGCGCAGCCAGTTGCAGCATCTCTTATATCCCCTTTCTTCCGTTGAACCCAAGGCATCTGTGCTTGGTGTTGACGGGCTACACTTTGGTGAACTGTGAGTCTTGCTTGCCAGTACTTGGATGTACTGACCCCTTTGGGGTTGTGGTTTCCGCAGACTACGCTTACGAGGATCCAGGTGACGGCTACTACGTGGAGTTTGACGAGGCTGCTGACGAGTAGGTAGCGGACCCGGGCAGGATCCGAGACTACGTGAATGGGCTCCGTCTTTTTTTCAGTTTCCGTCTTCTTAAGCCTATTTGGTTTTGTCTGTACTCAGACCCTTTGAATGCTTCCGCTGAGATGTAATGATGTTATGTTGGGACATGTGTCCTCTGGATGATTGTATTTGCTATCTCTGCTCTAGTGAGAGCTATTTGCAACTTATTTCAATCTTTTGTGTCTTAGAGATATGTTGTGCTATCATTTTGTTACAACCCGTTGACGTACCATGTGTGTATGGTATGAAGTATGTCAATGGTAGTATCCTGATTTCTATGGGATAGTTTACGTCGACGCTGAACAGATAGGGGTTGGTTGTCACACATACGTGTGTTGGCCTACTCGTAAGAGGACGCGGGTGCCGGTAAGCCGCGTAATCCAATCTACTACTGTTCAACGGAACGGCGAGTATCCTTTAGAAGTCCGGGTGCGACAAATGGTATCAGAGCCTGTCTGCCTGTAGGATCCCTTTTACTGGTCGCAGTTGAGTCTAGAAACTATTTTGTAGCTATATAGGAAAAATGAAACGTGAGAGTAGGAATTCTGCCATTTTTCTTCTTTCCCCACCCACCCACCCTTTTCTGGTAAGGAAGTGTAACGTTGTTTTCTGTTCTCACCTAAACTTTCAAGTTAGGGTTTCACATGTTTTGGGTTCTCCGTAGTACCTCAGGAGTTTTTGGTCTCGTGTTTCCCGATGTTGCTTCAATATCCCGTTCTTTTCAACATCCTTATCGTCTGTTGAACCTTATTGTTGCTTTCCACTTCAGTTCTCTACCGGCGTCTAATCAAAACCTCCCAAATCATCTGCAGATGGATCTCAGGTTCTTCTCGCAGGTGGTTCGGATGACTCGTTGTGAGAGCACCGCCGGTTATCCGGAGATGCTGAGAGACATGGTCACTTATCTGGGGTTCCGTTGGGCACCAGAGTACCAGGTCTACGAGCAGCAGCAAGAGTTTCACCAGACCTACTACCAGGCTATCGTCTACATTCTGTCAGATGATGGCATGAGCGTTGTCCACCGCTACGAGGCAGTAGGTTCCACAGTGGATATGGCCGTGCAGCAGGCAGCTTATGTGAGTCTCACCGTCCTTCGTGCTGACTACTGGGGATTTGACGATTCTATCTATCGCCACATCCCCCGTGGTTACATCACTTCGGAGGGAGCTCACTTCACTCTCTACGACAACCTGGATGTCTACGAGCATGATAACACCAGGCTGCACACCACCGCTCAGTTTGTGAGGCACAGTGACGCAGTTGCCACCACACTTTCTCAGGAGTTGGCCTCAGTCAGGGAGCAGCTCTACCTTGCTTTGACTCGTCTCGCTACGTACACCACAGACTTTGTTGGAGATGAGCGCTTTGCACGTTTCCATCAGACAGTTGGACGTAGTTTGCCAGATGCTGGAGGTTACGAGCCGATCAGAGGTCCACTCCTCAACCTCGGAGCTGGTTACACTAGGATTCCACGCTTTGGAGCACAGGGAGACGACGCTTTCTACTTCACCACACCGAGAGTCGCTCTCAGAGCAGTCCCGATATACGTGGATCGTCGTTCTACCTACTTCCGTGGGATTCCTCCTCACCGTATCTCTCGTCGTACTACTCACCGCCGTCCTGCGTGATGAGCATGGGAGTACCGATGTATCCGTTCCTAACTATGTTTAGTTATCCTTTGTCTTTTGAACCATTTATGGTCTGTTGGATATTCTGATGTATTTGAACATGTGATGATGTACCTGTTGGTTATCTATTCATGCGTCGGAATAATCTATCTTTCGGTTACCAAGTCTATCCTTTTCTGTTATTGTGCTAAAATGCATGTCTATTCAGGATGCCGCCAACAAGGAGCAACCCGCCTGAACCACCTCCGCTCACGGAGCTGTTGACTCAGATGACTCATGTCGTGGCTCAGATGGCCCAGATCCAGGCTAACCAGCACAACAACCAGAATGCTCCACGGGTCAGCATCAAGGAGTTCCTCAGTATGGGTCCGAGAGCTTTCGTGGCAACACGTGAGCCTCTGGATGCTGATGACTGGATCAGGGAGATGGCCAGGGCTCTGGACATTTCTCACGTTGCTGAGGAGGACAAAGTCAAGTATGCCACCTACCTACTGAAGGGTCAGGCAGCCACTTGGTGGGAGAACTACCAGACCATGAGAGCTGGCTATCCTATCACCTGGGGATGTTTCAAGGATGCCTTCCTGAAGCACCACATCCCAGATGGTCTCATGGAAAGGATGCGTGAGGAATTTTGCTCTCTCAAGCAGGGCAAGCTGGACGTCATTGGCTATCAAAACGAGTTCAATCGTCTCGCTCGATACGCTGGTGATGAGGTGTCCACTGAGGCTAAGAAGATGGCAAGGTTCTGCCGAGGTTTTAACCCGGAACTGAAGTACACTCTCACCAACATCAAGTGCAAGGACTTCGAGGAGCTCGTGAACACCGCGCTCAATGAGGAAAATGGGCGCAAGGCGTTCGAGGATTCTCGCAAGCACTCGCGTGAGAGTGGTTCTTCCTCCAACATGACCACCCCTCCGCAGAAGCGCCGCATCTGGGTGCCAAATGCTGCTGTCACTCGGGCTCCATATGCCCAAGCTTCTCCAGGCTTTGCTACCCGCCCACCCAACCCATCTCAGATGCAGAGTCAGAGGGTTCCAATGGGGCAGCCAAGGCCAGGTCCTCCTCGTGTCTTCACTTGCTACAAATGCAAGGAGACTGGACACTATGCTGATAAGTGCACTCAGAGGCAGCTACCTCCACCTCCTCGCCCCAACACCAACCAGGCAATGGTTCGTGCTCCCCCGGCTAAAGCCTTCAACTCCAACAACAGGCCTGTCGGGAGGAACGCGAGGGTGAATCATATCAAGGCCGACAAAGCTGAGGAAGCTGCTGACGTCGTTCTCGGTATATTACCCGTAAACTCTTTTCCAGCTAAAGTGTTGTTTGATACCGGAGCATCGCATTCTTTTGTGTCAAAGATCTTTGCAACAGCATACAACCTAGTTCTGGTTCCACTAAGCAATCAAATCTATGTTCACTCTCCGGGAACTAAAATGATTACTTCCAAGATAAGTATGGACAATCAGATCCTAATTGGAGGACGCATATTCCTTGCTTCACTCATGTTGCTGGGGAATTCTGACATTGATGTCATTCTGGGTATGGATTGGTTGAAGACCCACGAAGCTAAAATTGACTGTGCTCAAAAGTCAATAACTCTCTCTCACCCTTCTGGCCAGATAGTCTATTCTCCATATGGATCAAGTTCTGTTCAGCTGTTCAACCTAGATGCAAAACCTCTTCCTGCAATTGAAAATGTTCCGGTGGTTTGTGAATTCCCTGACGTCTTTCCAGAAGAGTTGCCAGGGATGCCTCCGGACAGAGCAGTTGAGTTCGTGATCGAGCTTGAACCAGGTACTGCTCCAATCTCTAAGCATCCATACAAGATAGCTCCTCCTGAACTGAAATTGTTGAAGGAGCAAATCGATATGTACATGGAGAAAGGTTACATTCAGCCTAGTTCCTCCGCTTGGGGTTGCCCAACTCTGTTTGTTGCCAAGAAGGATCAAACAAAGAGACTCGTGGTTGACTATCGTCCTCTCAACGAGAAAACCATAAAAAACAAGTATCCAATTCCTCGTATCGATGATCTTTTTGATCAACTTGCTGGAGCCTCAATATTCTCAAAATTGGACTTGAGGATGGGTTACCATCAGATAAAGATCAGAAAGGAAGATATTCCTAAAACAGCTTTCACCACTCGGTACGGTCTGTATCCGTCATGTCCTTTGGTCTCACCAATGCACCGGCGACGTTCTCAAGACTCATGAATTCTGTCTTCCATGAATACCTCGACAAGTTCGTTGTGGTATATCTTGATGACATTCTGGTCTACTCAAAATCCGAGGAAGAGCATGGAGAACATCTTCGTCTCACTCTCATGAAACTTCGCGAGCATCGTCTATATGCCAAGTTCTCCAAATGTGAGTTCTGGATTCCAGAAGTTGCTTACCTTGGTCATATCCTCTCTGCCAAGGGCATAGCCATTGACCCAGAAAAGGTTAAGGCAATTGTTGATTGGAAACCCCCTAAGACGGTGAAGCAAGTCAGAAGTTTTCTTGGCTTGGCTAGCTATTGCCGTCGTTTCGTCTAAAACTTCTCCAAGATTGCTAAACCTCTCACTGATCTCACAAAGAAGGACAAGAAGTTCGTTTGGTCTCCACAATGTGATGAAAGTTTCAATCTCCTCAAGACTAAACTCACTTCCACCCCAGTTCTGGTTGGCCCAGATACTACCAAACCTTTTCAGATATTCTGCGATGCATCTCTCCAAGGTCTAGGAGCAGTTCTTATGCAAGAACGTCAAGTTGTGGCTTATGCTTCACGTCAGTTGAACCCACATGAGCAAAACTATCCCACACATGATCTTGAACTTGCAGCAGTTGTGTTTGCCCTCAAGAAATGGAGACAATACTTGTTGGGTAACAAAACTGAAATCTTTTCCGATCATAAGAGTCTGAAATACATCTTCACTCAACCAGATCTAAACCTCAGGCAAAGGAGATGGATTGAAAAGATTAAAGACTTTGATCTCACCATTTCTTACACTCCAGGCAAGGCTAATGTTATGGCCGATGCTCTCAGTCGCAAATCCTATTGCAATAATCTCATGATCATGGAAATCCAACCTCCACTTCATGAAGAATTCCAGAAGCTGAACCTTGGTCTTGTCCCTCAAGGTTACCTTGCTAGCTTGACAGCCAGTCCAACTCTCGAGGACAAGATTCGTTCTGAACAACTTCGTGATACTGAAATCAAGAAGATTGTAGAGCACATCAAAGAAGGCAATGATAAATTCAAGTCCTTCTCAATTGATGACAAGGGAACTGTGTTTTTCGAAGGACGCATTGCAGTTCCTCAGATTCAAAGTCTCAAAGATGTCATTCTTAAGGAGGCTCATGAAACTCCTCTCTCCATCCACCCTGGAAGTACAAAGATGTACCAGGATCTCAAGACTCTGTATTGGTGGTCTGGCATGAAACGTGAAATTGCTCAATACGTTTCTGAATGCGACGTTTGTCAACGTGTTAAGGCAGTCCATCAGAAAACAGCAGGTCTACTCCAACCTCTGAAAATTCCTGAGTGGAAGTGGGACATGATTCAAATGGACTTCGTTACTGGGTTTCCAAAGTCCAAGAAGGGCAATGATGCAATCTTCGTTGTTATTGACCGTCTCACTAAAGTAGCTCACTTCTTTGCTGTCAAGGAAACTATCTCAGCTAGCCAGTTAGCAGAGCTCTACACAGCAAAGGTTGTTCCTCTTCATGGTGTTCCTTTGGAAATAAGCTCAGACCGTGGAAGTATCTTCACTTCTCATTTCTGGAAAAGCTTTCAAGAAGCATTGGGCACTAAACTTCTATTCAGCACAGCTTATCACCCTCAGTCTCAGGGGCAAGTCGAAAGAGTCAATCAGATTCTCGAGGATATGCTCAGAGCATGTGGTCTCTCCTTTGGCATGAAATGGGAGGATTGCCTTCCATATGCTGAATTCTCCTACAACAACAGCTACCAGGCAAGCCTAGGCATGGCACCATTTGAGGCACTGTATGGCCGCAGATGCAGGAGTCCAATCAATTGGTCTGGAGCAGGTGAACGTTCACTCTTAGGCCCTGACATTGTCAAGGAAGCCGAGGAGAAAGTTCGTATCATTCGTGACAATCTCAAGATTGCTCAGTCTCGTCAGAAATGCTACTATGATAGCAAGCACCGTGATATGGTCTATGCACCTGGTGACAAGGCATATCTCCGTGTAACTCCCCTCAGAGGCACTCATCGTTTTGGTGTGAAAGGAAAGCTTGCACCAAGATACATTGGTCCTTTCAACATTCTCTCAAGGCGGGCAGAAAATGCCTATCGTCTTGAACTTCCAGAAAAGCTATCCAAGGTGCACGATGTGTTCCACGTGTCACAGCTCAAGAAGTGTTTCAAAGATCCAGATCGTGCAGTTGATCATGATTCCATTGAACTGCAAGATGATCTATCTTACGAGGAGCACCCTGTTCGTATTCTCGATGAGACCGAGCGTAAGACTCGCAACAAGAGCACCAAGTTCTTGAAAGTGCAGTGCTCGCATCATTCCGATAAAGAGGCAACATGGGAGACCGAAGAGGATCTTCGTAAGAAGTATCCGGACCTTTTCACTTCTCAGTAAGGAATCTCGGGGCGCGATTCCTTCAAGGGGGGGGCGTTTTGTCACATCCCAAGTATGAAAATATCCCTTAGAATGTTTGATTTCCTGTTTAATCAAAGTATTGCATCATGTCATCATGTTTATTCCCTTGTTGCATTTGTTACTATTTGTTTTGCATCTGTTTTTATTCTGTTTTCATAATGAAACTCAAACAATTTCAAATGCTTTATTCCATACTTGCTCTGTTACAACATTTTAAATAAAAATCTCAAATAAAAACAACCCATTTGTTTTCATTTTATTCCATAATGCTCACTTATTAAATTGATGGTATTAAATCAATCAATTAAATTCCAAATCACATTTAAAATTCAAACCAAATGCATCAAACAGAACCACTTTGAATTTATGAATATTATCTAAACCAATCAACTACTTTAATCAAATTAACCATAGGGTTCACCCTACTAAAACTTTGTTTTCAATAATATTCTTTCAATACTTAAAAATTCATTCAAATTTGGTTTAAATCCCAAACAGCATGCAAACTTGAAAACTTTTGGAAAACAAAAGTTAGTTTTAGTTGCTATTTGAAAAACTAAACTAACCATATTTTTTTTCCAAAATTTTACTAACTTAAAACCTCTCTTTTCTTCCATTTTGTTTTTCTGCAAAAAAAAAGGTAAATAAAACAGAAAAAGGAAAAAGAAACAAACCTGCGAGGGAGGGGAGCCATTTTGGCCCAGCCCGCTAACCAGCGCGCAGCGGCCCGAAAACGCTTCGCTGCCGCCCGCGTCGTCTTTCTCCAGTACGGCGGCAAATCCGCCGCGCCACGTCGTTGTACGGCGCCCACCGACGGCCAGCAGCTGTTCCCGTACCCTATAAGAGCAACCCGAGGCGCGCGCCGCAGCCCTAGCTACTTAGGTTCCTGTTTCCCTCGGGATCGCCGCCGCCAATCCCTTCTCTCTGCCGATCCCCACCACTGTCACCTCGCCGGCGTTTTTCTTCTCTGAATCCACGATGGAAACCACCGCCGTGGCCACCCATCCACCTCGCTGAGCACTGGAACCAAGCCACCTCGTCACCCTCTCTCGTTTGGACACCGGAGCGAGCCCGGAGACGCACGGAGTCCACGCCGCCGTCCTCGTCCATGCCGCTGTCGTCGCCGTCGCGTTTCGTCACCGAGCCTCTGCATCCACGACTCCGGTGGTGAGCGCCACCGTCTTCTCCTCCTTTTCCTCTCTGTTGCATCCGCGCATCTGCACACGCATGCATCCAGCACCCCAGATCGCAGCAGCACGCAGCACGGCCACGTTGCTCGTCGCCGGCGTCTTCGTTCTCTGTCAGGTTCATTCGCAAGCGCGCGTCAGCAAAATTCAGTTAACTTGGATCTGAAACATATCCTCACCGCGTCGCTGTTTCTGTCACTGAACTGAATCCACCACAGTGGTAGCACTGCATCATTCGCTTGCAGCAGGTCGTGGGATCGAGCCCTCGCGCAGCGGAAATAAACCAACTTTTCCCCCGCGTGGCTGACAGGCAGGTCCCACCTGTCTGTGGGCGTGGTGGCCAGCTGTGCTGCCACGCAGCGCCACGTTGGCCCCAGGCCCACGTGCAGTGTCTGTGGCTAGCCCACTGCACGGTAGCAAATGTTTCCAACACGTTTCTGTTTTTAAAAACTAATTCTTTTAAATTGCAGATTAATCCCTAGCAAAAACATTAATAACTGCTAATCTATAACTCCAAATAATAAAAGTTATATATGTGCACTGATCCAAATTTAATTCTCTATCCAATGGCACCAATTGTTTCCTGTTTTGAAATTTCCAAATGCAATTTAAATTTGAATTCAAATAATTCAATTGCAATTTGCAAAAATTCATAAGTAATTCATACTAATTCCAAATAATGCAAATAAAATATGTTTTCCATGCTATTTCAAATAACCTTTTCAAATATAAATTTTGTTTCAGGGTTTGAATAATTTAAATTGCCTAAATAATTTAAACCTTGTTTAAATCATTTAAATTTTGCTAAAATCATAACTTGCTCAAAATAAATTATTTTTGAACATGCAAAATATGTTTTCAAACTAGAAAAGTATGAACTTTTCAAATGTGAATTTGAATTTATGTTTTGAACAAATAAAATTCAAACTTGTTTTAAATTCATTTAAAACTTGTTTAATATTGTTTAAGTCATAATAAATTCATCCTAACTCCTATTTCAAAATTTGAAACATGTAATCCAACTAAAATTTGGTATTCTTTTCAAATATGAATTTTGTTAATTATTTTGAACACTTTAACTTGGTGAAAACAACCAATAGTTGTGTGACATCTTTAAGTAACCCAAAATTTCCAAACTTAATAAATGTTTTCCAAACATGTTAAATTCCTTTTTCACTTGCATCTATTATTGTTATTTTGTTGTTATCATCATGCATGCATCATGCTAAGCAAACTTTCACATGGTAATAAGTTATAGATCATTTGTTTCCACTTAATTCAATGGACCTTTTCCATATGCAATCCAATTGCATATGTGTCCATTTAAATGGTGTTACCAAGTCCACTAGTTTATTTTGATGCAACCATTAACTTGACATGCATCATCCCATGATTGTGCACTATGCCATGATATTGATTGTTCATATTTCTGTCTTGTTTGTTTGCTTCTTCTCGGATAGACGACGACGTTGAGACAGACGATCTTTACAGCACCCCTTCTGAGGATCTAGCTCAGTACCAGGCTGCTGAGTTTGCAGGCAAGTTATCACTCACATGAACCACTGTGTTCCTTTCAACATTGGTTACCGATACTTTCCGTTGTCTATTTTGCTAGCCCTATGTGTAGTTGTTGCTGTTACGAACCTATCACATGAATCCCTTAACCCTGATATTGCCTCACCTCCACTCCTACACCCTTTGTTTGAGCCAGTGTCTTACTAGCATGCTTAGGTTGTTTTGCTCGAGTCTGTTACCTGTTACTTTCAGTTACTATATTTCTATTATGTTCTGGGGGCTCGATGTTTAATCAATCAATCATGCTAATGTTATTGTTAACTAATAATTTGATGATAAGGCGCCGGCAGGAGGCCCTGTGTGGTTTTGAGGCCTGCTAGTGTCGACCCTAATAGGAAAAGGGTCTTGTCTACTGATCCATGATGAGCGCACTACCCGCATGTGGGAAGCGAGTATGGGCGCCCCCTCAATTTGATTCGATTCGCATCTCGTCCAAATCGCCTCATTTAGTTCGTGTTTTCCATTTGCCGCATGCATGTTTTTGCGAGCCCAGCGCAGGGTGGAACTTTTGTAGTCGGCATATAGGGGGACACGGTCTTAGAGTGCTATGAGGGTCCCTTTTCTTCGGGGCTTGATTAGCCGTGCGCCCAAGGTGCTTTGGGCTTGATGCGAAGAAGAGTTGAGTTGTGTTGAGTGCCCCGCTTGGTGGGAGGCATCCCATCTGGCGGGTTATTCATACGTGTACGGCCAAATTGGTGCAACCCTGCAGGGATAATCTTCTCGAGAAGCCGTGTTTTCCGCGGTTATGGTTAACTTGGTGAAAGTACTGGCTAACAAGTACTCAGGACAACTTAAACCTAATGATTCACAAATCTCACACCCAATGTTTAACAACTTGACTAGTAATAGGACTATTGACACAACAACTTGATTCATCTTTAATCCAACTGTGTGAGTTATCCTCGGATTGCTTCTTTGGATAAGGGGCGAGATCCAGGACGAGTTTGTTTGAAGTTATCTTTCAGTTGGTTACAATACTCGATCTTATCTTCTTTCTGTTAGCCGGAAGTGATAGAATCTCTGTAGTTGGTTAGCGCAGCCAGTTGCAGCATCTCTTATATCCCCTTTCTTCCGTTGAACCCAAGGCATCTGTGCTTGGTGTTGACGGGCTACACTTTGGTGAACTGTGAGTCTTGCTTGCCAGTACTTGGATGTACTGACCCCTTTGGGGCTGTGGTTTCCGCAGACTACGCTTACGAGGATCCAGGTGACGGCTACTACGTGGAGTTTGACGAGGCTGCTGACGAGTAGGTAGCGGACCCGGGCAGGATCCGAGACTACGTGGATGGGCTCCGTCTTTATTTCAGTTTCCGGCTTCTTAAGCCTATTTGGTTTTGTCTGTACTCAGACCCTTTGAATGCTTCCGCTGAGATGTAATGATGTTATGTTGGGACATGTGTCCTCTGGATGATTGTATTTGCTATTTCTGCTCTAGTGAGAGCTATTTGCAACTTATTTCAATCTTTTGTGTCTTAGAGATATGTTGTGCTATCATTTTGTTACAACCCGTTGACGTACCATGTGTGTATGGTATGAAGTACGTCAATGGTAGTATCCTGATTTCTATGGGATAGTTTACGTCGACGCTGAACAGATAGGGGTTGGTTGTCACACATACGTGTGTTGGCCTACTCGTAAGAGGACGCGGGTGCCGGTAAGCCCCGTAATCCAATCTACTACTGTTCAACGGAACGGCGAGTATCCTTTAGAAGTCCGGGTGCGACAAATGGTATCAGAGCCTGTCTGCCTGTAGGATCCCTTTTACTGGTCGCAGTTGAGTCTAGAAACTATTTTGTAGCTATATAGGAAAAATGAAACGTGAGAGTAGGAATTCTGCCATTTTTCTTCTTTCCCCACCCACCCACCCTTTTCTGGTAAGGAAGTGTAACGTTGTTTTCTGTTCTCACCTAAACTTTCAAGTTAGGGTTTCACATGTTTTGGGTTCTCCGTAGTACCTCAGGAGTTTTTGGTCTCGTGTTTCCCGATGTTGCTTCAATATCCCGTTCTTTTCAACATCCTTATCGTCTGTTGAACCTTATTGTTGCTTTCCACTTCAATTCTCTACCGGCGTCTAATCAAAACCTCCCAAATCATCTGCAGATGGATCTCAGGTTCTTCTCGCAGGTGGTTCGGATGACTCGTTGTGAGAGCACCGCCGGTTATCCGGAGATGCTGAGAGACATGGTCACTTATCTAGGGTTCCGTTGGGCACCAGAGTACCAGGTCTACGAGCAGCAGCGAGAGTTTCACCAGACCTACTACCAGGCTATCGTCTACATTCTGTCAGATGATGGCATGAGCGTTGTCCACCGCTACGAGGCAGTAGGTTCCACAGTGGATATGGCCGTGCAGCAGGCAGCTTATGTGAGTCTCACCGTCCTTCGTGCTGACTACTGGGGATTTGACGATTCTATATATCGCCACATCCCCCGTGGTTACATCACTTCGGAGGGAGCTCACTTCACTCTCTACGACAACCTGGATGTCTACGAGCATGATAACACCAGGCTGCACACCACCGCTCAGTTTGTGAGGCACAGTGACGCAGTTGCCACCACACTTTCTCAGGAGTTGGCCTCAGTCAGGGAGCAGCTCTACCTTGCTTTGACTCGTCTCGCTACGTACACCACAGACTTTGTTGGAGATGAGCGCTTTGCACGTTTCCATCAGACAGTTGGACGTAGTTTGCCAGATGCTGGAGGTTACGAGCCGATCAGAGGTCCACTCCTCAACCTCGGAGCTGGTTACACTAGGATTCCACGCTTTGGAGCACAGGGAGACGACGCTTTCTACTTCACCACACCGAGAGTCGCTCTCAGAGCAGTCCCGATATACGTGGATCGTCGTTCTACCTACTTCCGTGGGATTCCTCCTCACCGTATCTCTCGTCGTACTACTCACCGCCGTCCTGCGTGATGAGCATGGGAGTACCGATGTATCCGTTCCTAGCTATGTTTAGTTATCCTTTGTCTTTTGAACCATTTATGGTCTGTTGGATATTCTGATGTATTTGAACATGTGATGATGTACCTGTTGGTTATCTATTCATGCGTCGGAATAATCTATCTTTCGGTTACCAAGTCTATCCTTTTCTGTTATTGTGCTAAAATGCATGTCTATTCAGGATGCCGCCAACAAGGAGCAACCCGCCTGAACCACCTCCGCTCACGGAGCTGTTGACTCAGATGACTCAGGTCGTGGCTCAGATGGCCCAGATCCAGGCTAACCAGCACAACAACCAGAATGCTCCACGGGTCAGCATCAAGGAGTTCCTCAGTATGGGTCCGAGAGCTTTCGTGGCAACACGTGAGCCTCTGGATGCTGATGACTGGATCAGGGAGATGGCCAGGGCTCTGGACATTTCTCACGTTGCTGAGGAGGACAAAGTCAAGTATGCCACCTACCTACTGAAGGGTCAGGCAGCCACTTGGTGGGAGAACTACCAGACCATGAGAGCTGGCTATCCTATCACCTGGGGATGTTTCAAGGATGCCTTCCTGAAGCACCACATCCCAGATGGTCTCATGGAAAGGATGCGTGAGGAATTTTGCTCTCTCAAGCAGGGCAAGCTGGACGTCATTGGCTATCAAAACGAGTTCAATCGTCTCGCTCGATACGCTGGTGATGAGGTGTCCACTGAGGCTAAGAAGATGGCAAGGTTCTGCCGAGGTTTTAACCCGGAACTGAAGTACGCTCTCACCAACATCAAGTGCAAGGACTTCGAGGAGCTCGTGAACACCGCGCTCAATGAGGAAAATGGGCGCAAGGCGTTCGAGGATTCTCGCAAGCACTCGCGTGAGAGTGGTTCTTCCTCCAACATGACCACCCCTCCGCGGAAGCGCCGCATCTGGGTGCCAAATGCTGCTGTCACTCGGGCTCCATATGCCCAAGCTTCTCCAGGCTTTGCTACCCGCCCACCCAACCCATCTCAGATGCAGAGTCAGAGGGTTCCAATGGGGCAGCCAAGGCCAGGTCCTCCTCGTGTCTTCACTTGCTACAAATGCAAGGAGACTGGACACTATGCTGATAAGTGCACTCAGAGGCAGCTACCTCCACCTCCTCGCCCCAACACCAACCAGGCAATGGTTCGTGCTCCCCCGGCTAAAGCCTTCAACTCCAACAACAGGCCTGTCGGGAGGACCGCGAGGGTGAATCATATCAAGGCCGACAAAGCTGAGGAAGCTGCTGACGTCGTTCTCGGTATATTACCCGTAAACTCTTTTCCAGCTAAAGTGTTGTTTGATACCGGAGCATCGCATTCTTTTGTGTCAAAGATCTTTGCAACAGCATACAACCTAGTTCTGGTTCCACTAAGCAATCAAATCTATGTTCACTCTCCGGGAACTAAAATGATTACTTCCAAGATAAGTATGGACAATCAGATCCTAATTGGAGGACGCATATTCCTTGCTTCACTCATGTTGCTGGGGAATTCTGACATTGATGTCATTCTGGGTATGGATTGGTTGAAGACCCACGAAGCTAAAATTGACTGTGCTCAAAAGTCAATAACTCTCTCTCACCCTTCTGGCCAGATAGTCTATTCTCCATATGGATCAAGTTCTGTTCAGCTGTTCAACCTAGATGCAAAACCTCTTCCTGCAATTGAAAATGTTCCGGTGGTTTGTGAATTCCCTGACGTCTTTCCAGAAGAGTTGCCAGGGATGCCTCCGGACAGAGCAGTTGAGTTCGTGATCGAGCTTGAACCAGGTACTGCTCCAATCTCTAAGCATCCATACAAGATAGCTCCTCCTGAACTGAAATTGTTGAAGGAGCAAATCGATATGTACATGGAGAAAGGTTACATTCAGCCTAGTTCCTCCGCTTGGGGTTGCCCAACTCTGTTTGTTGCCAAGAAGGATCAAACAAAGAGACTCGTGGTTGACTATCGTCCTCTCAACGAGAAAACCATAAAAAACAAGTATCCAATTCCTCGTATCGATGATCTTTTTGATCAACTTGCTGGAGCCTCAATATTCTCAAAATTGGACTTGAGGATGGGTTACCATCAGATAAAGATCAGAAAGGAAGATATTCCTAAAACAGCTTTCACCACTCGGTACGGTCTATATGAATACACCGTCATGTCCTTTGGTCTCACCAATGCACCGGCGACGTTCTCAAGACTCATGAATTCTGTCTTCCATGAATACCTCGACAAGTTCGTTGTGGTATATCTTGATGACATTCTGGTCTACTCAAAATCCGAGGAAGAGCATGGAGAACATCTTCGTCTCACTCTCATGAAACTTCGCGAGCATCGTCTATATGCCAAGTTCTCCAAATGTGAGTTCTGGATTCCAGAAGTTGCTTACCTTGGTCATATCATCTCTGCCAAGGGCATAGCCATTGACCCAAAAAAGGTTAAGGCAATTGTTGATTGGAAACCCCCTAAGACGGTGAAGCAAGTCAGAAGTTTTCTTGGCTTGGCTAGCTATTGCCGTCGTTTCGTCCAAAACTTCTCCAAGATGGCTAAACCTCTCACTGATCTCACAAAGAAGGACAAGAAGTTCGTTTGGTCTCCACAATGTGATGAAAGTTTCAATCTCCTCAAGACTAAACTCACTTCCACCCCAGTTCTGGTTGGCCCAGATACTACCAAACCTTTTCAGATATTCTGCGATGCATCTCTCCAAGGTCTAGGAGCAGTTCTTATGCAAGAACGTCAAGTTGTGGCTTATGCTTCACGTCAGTTGAACCCACATGAGCAAAACTATCCCACACATGATCTTGAACTTGCAGCAGTTGTGTTTGCCCTCAAGAAATGGAGACAATACTTGTTGGGTAACAAAACTGAAATCTTTTCCGATCATAAGAGTCTGAAATACATCTTCACTCAACCAGATCTAAACCTCGGGCAAAGGAGATGGATTGAGAAGATTAAAGACTTTGATCTCACCATTTCTTACACTCCAGGCAAGGCTAATGTTATGGCCGATGCTCTCAGTCGCAAATCCTATTGCAATAATCTCATGATCATGGAAAGCCAACCTCCACTCCATGAAGAATTCCAGAAGCTGAACCTTGGTCTTGTCCCTCAAGGTTACCTTGCTAGCTTGACAGCCAGTCCAACTCTCGAGGACAAGATTCGTTCTGAACAACTTCGTGATACTGAAATCAAGAAGATTGTAGAGCACATCAAAGAAGGCAATGATAAATTCAAGTCCTTCTCAATTGATGACAAGGGAACTGTGTTTTTCGAAGGACGCATTGCAGTTCCTCAGATTCAAAGTCTCAAAGATGTCATTCTTAAGGAGGCTCATGAAACTCCTCTCTCCATCCACCCTGGAAGTACAAAGATGTACCAGGATCTCAAGACTCTGTATTGGTGGTCTGGCATGAAACGTGAAATTGCTCAATACGTTTCTGAATGTGACGCTTGTCAACGTGTTAAGGCAGTCCATCAGAAAACAGCAGGTCTACTCCAACCTCTGAAAATTCCTGAGTGGAAGTGGGACATGATTGAAATGGACTTCGTTACTGGGTTTCCAAAGTCCAAGAAGGGTAACGATGCAATCTTCGTTGTTATTGATCGTCTCACTAAAGTAGCTCACTTCTTTGCTGTCAAGGAAACTATCTCAGCTAGCTAGTTAGCAGAGCTCTACACAGCAAAGGTTGTTCCTCTTCATGGTGTTCCTTTGGAAATAAGCTCAGACCGTGGAAGTATCTTCACTTCTCATTTCTGGAAAAGCTTTCAAGAAGCATTAGGCACTAAACTTCTGTTCAGCACAGCTTATCACCCTCAGTCTCAGGGGCAAGTCGAAAGAGTCAATCAGATTCTCGAGGATATGCTCAGAGCATGTGGTCTCTCCTTTGGCATGGAATGGGAGGATTGCCTTTCATATGCTGAATTCTCCTACAACAACAGCTACCAGGCAAGCCTAGGCATGGCACCATTTGAGGCACTGTATGGCCGCAGATGCAGGAGTCCAATCAATTGGTCTGGAGCAGGTGAACGTTCACTCTTAGGCCCTGACATTGTCAAGGAAGCCGAGGAGAAAGTTCGTATCATTCGTGACAATCTCAAGATTGCTCAGTCTCGTCAGAAAAGCTACTATGACAGCAAGCACTGTGATATGGTCTATGCACCTGGTGACAAGGCATATCTCCGTGTAACTCCCCTCAGAGGCACTCATCGTTTTGGTGTGAAAGGAAAGCTTGCACCAAGATACATTGGTCCTTTCAACATTCTCTCAAGGCGGGCAGAAAATGCCTATCGTCTTGAACTTCCAGAAAAGCTATCCAAGGTGCACGATGTGTTCCACGTTTCACAGCTCAAGAAGTGTTTCAAAGATCCAGATCGTGCAGTTGATCATGATTCCATTGAACTGCAAGATGATCTATCTTATGAGGAGCAACCTGTCGTATTCTCGATGAGACCGAGCGTAAGACTCGCAACAAGAGCACCAAGTTCTTGAAAGTGCAGTGGTCGCATCATTCCGATAAAGAGGCAACATGGGAGACCGAAGAGGATCTTCGTAAGAAGTATCCGGACCTTTTCACTTCTCAGTAAGGAATCTCGGGGCGCGATTCCTTCAAGGGAGGGGCGTTTTGTAACATCCCAAGTATGAAAATATCCCTTAGAATGTTTGATTTCCTGTTTAATCAAAGTATTGCATCATGTCATCATGTTTATTCCCTTGTTGCATTTGTTACTATTTGTTTTGCATCTGTTTTTATTCTGTTTTCATAATGAAACTCAAACAATTTCAAATGCTTTATTCCATACTTGCTCTGTTACAACATTTTAAATAAAAATCTCAAATAAAAACAACCCATTTGTTTTCATTTTATTCCATAATGCTCACTTATTAAATTGATGGTATTAAATCAATCAATTAAATTCCAAATCACATTTAAAATTCAAACCAAATGCATCAAACAGAACCACTTTGAATTTATGAATATTATCTAAACCAATCAACTACTTTAATCAAATTAACCATAGGGTTCACCCTACTAAAACTTTGTTTTCAATAATATTCTTTCAATACTTAAAAATTCATTCAAATTTGGTTTAAATCCCAAACAGCATGCAAACTTGAAAACTTTTGGAAAACAAAAGTTAGTTTTAGTTGCTATTTGAAAAACTAAACTAACCATATTTTTTTCCAAAATTTTACTAACTTAAAACCTCTCTTTTCTTCCATTTTGTTTTTCTGCAAAAAAAAAAAGGTAAATAAAACAGAAAAAGGAAAAAGAAACAAACCTGCGAGGGAGGGGAGCCATTTTGGCCCAGCCCGCTAACCAGCGCGCAGCGGCCCGAAAACGCTTCGCTGCCGCCCGCGTCGTCTTTCTCCAGTACGGCGGCAAATCCGCCGCGCCACGTCGCTGTACGGCGCCCACCGACGGCCAGCAGCTGTTCCCGTACCCTATAAGAGCAACCCTAGGCGCGCGCCGCAGCCCTAGCTACCTAGGTTCCTGTTTCCCTCGGGATCGCCGCCGCCAATCCCTTCTCTCTGCCGATCCCCACGACTGTCACCTCGCCGGCGTTTTTCTTCTCTGAATCCACGATGGAAACCACCGCCGTAGCCACCCATCCACCTCGCTGAGCACTGGAACCAAGCCACCTCGTCACCCTCTCTCGTTTGGACACCGGAGCGAGCCCGGAGACGCACGGAGTCCACGCCGCCGTCCTTGTCCACGCCGCTGTCGTCGCCGTCGCGTTTCGTCACCGAGCCTCTGCATCCACGACTCCGGTGGCGAGCGCCACAGTCTTCTCCTCCTTTTCCTCTCTGTTGCATCCGCGCATCTGCACACGCATGCATCCAGCACCCCAGATCGCAGCAGCACGCAGCACGGCCACGTTGCTCGTCGCCGGCGTCTTCGTTCTCTGTCAGGTTCATTCGCAAGCGCGCGTCAGCAAAATTCAGTTAACTTGGATCTGAAACATATCCTCACCGCGTCGTTGTTTCTGTCACTGAACTGAATCCACCACAGTGGTAGCACTGCATCGTTCGCTTGCAGCAGGTCGTGGGATCGAGCCCTCGCGCAGCGGAAACAAACCAACTTTTCCCCCGCGTGGCTGACAGGCAGGTCCCACCTGTCTGTGGGCGTGGTGGCCAGCTGTGCTGCCACGCAGCGCCACGTTGGCCCCAGGCCCACGTGCAGTGTCTGTGGCTAGCCCACTGCACGGTAGCAAATGTTTCCAACACGTTTCTGTTTTTAAAAACTAATTCTTTTAAATTGCAGATTAATCCCTAAAGAAAAAACATTAATAACTGCTAATCTATAACTCCAAATAATAAAAGTTATATATGTGCACTGATCCAAATTTAATTCTCTATCCAATGGCACCAATTGTTTCCTGTTTTGAAATTTCCAAATGCAATTTAAATTTGAATTCAAATAATTCAATTGCAATTTGCAAAAATTCATAAGTAATTCATACTAATTCCAAATAATGCAAATAAAATATGTTTTCCATGCTATTTCAAATAACCTTTTCAAATATAATTTTTTTTTCAGGGTTTGAATAATTTAAATTGCCTAAATAATTTAAACCTTGTTTAAATCATTTAAATTTTGCTAAAATCATAACTTGCTCAAAATAAATTATTTTTGAACATGCAAAATATGTTTTCAAACTAGAAAAGTATGAACTTTTCAAATGTGAATTTGAATTTATGTTTTGAACAAATAAAATTCAAACTTGTTTTAAATTCATTTAAAACTTGTTTAATATTGTTTAAGTCATAATAAATTCATCCTAACTCCTATTTCAAAATTTGAAACATGTAATCCAACTAAAATTTGGTATTCTTTTCAAATATGAATTTTGTTAATTATTTTGAACACTTTAACTTGGTGAAAACAACCAATAGTTGTGTGACATCTTTAAGTAACCCAAAATTTCCAAACTTAATAAATGTTTTCCAAACATGTTAAATTCCTTTTTCACTTGCATCTATTATTGTTATTTTGTTGTTATCATCATGCATGCATCATGCTAAGCAAACTTTCACATGGTAATAAGTTATAGATCATTTGTTTCCACTTAATTCAATGGACCTTTTCCATATGCAATCCAATTGCATATGTGTCCATTTAAATGGTGTTACCAAGTCCACTAGTTTATTTTGATGCAACCATTAACTTGACATGCATCATCCCATGATTGTGCACTATGCCATGATATTGATTGTTTATATTTCTGTCTTGTTTGTTTGCTTCTTCTCGGATAGACGACGACGTTGAGACAGACGATCTTTACAGCACCCCTTCTGAGGATCTAGCTCAGTACCAGGCTGCTGAGTTTGCAGGCAAGTTATCACTCACATGAACCACTGTGTTCCTTTCAACATTGGTTACCGATACTTTCCGTTGTCTATTTTGCTAGCCCTATGTGTAGTTGTTGCTGTTACGAACCTATCACATGAATCCCTTAACCCTGATATTGCCTCACCTCCACTCCTACACCCTTTGTTTGAGCCAGTGTCTTACTAGCATGCTTAGGTTGTTTTGCTCGAGTTTTTTACCCGTTACTTTCAGTTACTATATTTCTATTATGTTCTGGGGGCTCGATGTTTAATCAATCAATCATGCTAATGTTATTGTTAACTAATAATTTGATGATAAGGCACCGGCAGGAGGCCCTGTGTGGTTTTGAGGCCTGCTAGTGTCGACCCTAATAGGAAAAGGGTCTTGTCTACTGATCCATGATGAGCGCGCTACCCGCATGTGGGAAGCGAGTATGGGCGCCCCCTCAATTTGATTCGATTCGCATCTCATCCAAATCGCCTCATTTAGTTCGTGTTTTCCATTTGCCGCATGCATGTTTTTGCGAGCCCAGCGCAGGGTGGAACTTTTGTAGTCGGCATATAGGGGGACACGGTCTTAGAGTGCTATGAGGGTCCCTTTTCTTCGGGGCTTGATTAGCCGTGCGCCCAAGGTGCTTTGGGCTTGATGCGAAGAAGAGTTGAGTTGTGTTGAGTGCCCCGCTTGGTGGGAGGCATCCCATCTGGCGGGTTATTCATACGTGTACGGCCAAATTGGTGCAACCCTGCAGGGATAATCTTCTCGAGAAGCCGTGTTTTCCGCGGTTATGGTTAACTTGGTGAAAGTACTGGCTAACAAGTACTCAGGACAACTTAAACCTAATGATTCACAAATCTCACACCCAATGTTTAACAACTTGACTAGTAATAGGACTATTGACACAACAACTTGATTCATCTTTAATCCAACTGTGTGAGTTATCCTCGGATTGCTTCTTTGGATAAGGGGCGAGATCCAGGACGGGTTTGTTTGAAGTTATCTTTCAGTTGGTTACAATACTCGATCTTATCTTCTTTCTGTTAGCCGGAAGTGATAGAATCTCTGTAGTTGGTTAGCGCAGCCAGTTGCAGCATCTCTTATATCCCCTTTCTTCCGTTGAACCCAAGGCATCTGTGCTTGGTGTTGACAGGCTACACTTTGGTGAACTGTGAGTCTTGCTTGCCAGTACTTGGATGTACTGACCCCTTTGGGGCTGTGGTTTCCGCAGACTACGCTTACGAGGATCCAGGTGACGGCTACTACGTGGAGTTTGACGAGGCTGCTGACGAGTAGGTAATGGACCCGGGCAGGATCCGAGACTACGTGGATGGGCTCCGTCTTTATTTCAGTTTCCGGCTTCTTAAGCCTATTTGGTTTTGTCTGTACTCAGACCCTTTGAATGCTTCCGCTGAGATGTAATGATGTTATGTTGGGACATGTGTCCTCTGGATGATTGTATTTGCTATCTCTGCTCTAGTGAGAGCTATTTGCAACTTATTTCAATCTTTTGTGTCTTAGAGATATGTTGTGCTATCATTTTGTTACAACCCGTTGACGTACCATGTGTGTATGGTATGAAGTACGTCAATGGTAGTATCCTGATTTCTATGGGATAGTTTACGTCGACGCTGAACAGATAGGGGTTGGTTGTCACACATACGTGTGTTGGCCTACTCATAAGAGGACGCGGGTGCCGGTAAGCCCCGTAATCCAATCTACTACTGTTCAACGGAACGGCGAGTATCCTTTAGAAGTCCGGGTGCGACAGAGGCCAATGAAGTGGAGGTGGTGGTGTCTGTCTTCTACGGACGCCTCCCTACCTTTTGTTTCGCATGTGGAGTCATCGGACACCGGCATCAGGCCTGCCACCTGCCTGATGCCCTCAATGAGATGCGCTACAACCCCAACCTCAGGGTTCATCTGACCAACACCGCCGATCCGAGGTGCTGGGTCCTGCCGGCTAGCACAGGTCAGAAGCGTCCCCACCCCACATGGCACACCCCTGGTGTATTGTTGGCCCTTCAGGCACGAGCATGAAGGTGCCCCCTGTGCCGCGCCAGCTAGCCATCGTCAACCGTGTCGCCGATAAGGTGGCCAAGCTAACGTTGTAGGACAAAGCCCAAATTGTTGTCAGCAAGGGCAGCAGCAAGACAAGGACATCGAGCTCCCCCACATACTCTATCGGCTCCAAGCCCTTAGACGCTACACATACGCTGCAGCTTTCCGACAAGGCCATCAACAAGGAGGACAACTCTGTTTCCCCTGATGCGACGCTGACAAAGACCAAGACCTGGAAAAGGAAAAAAAGGAGTGGTGGAGACGCCCCCATCAGGAGGAGCCCGAGGTACGCTGTAATCAAGGTCCCCATAGATCACACCACGGCCACAGAGGGAGAGCTAACTAGGATCAAGACCACTCCTCCGCTATCGGAGAGTGGTTTGTCAAAGACAGGATCTCCTCTGGAGGTTCGAACACTGGGGGCTAACCACGTTCGCAATTCACCTCGAGAGGCCTTGAGAGGAAAGCTTAGGATGGTCTTCAATGGTGACACGGAGAGTTTACCAAGGTTCAGGCCACCGTTGCGGTGTAAAACCCTACTCCTGCTTGTGTGTGGATTGCACTGCGATGGTTACAGTACAAGGTGTGATCTTGTGCTCTTTCGGACTACTAGGTCTCTGAATCCGTACCCCTCCATGGAGGCCAAGGGGCCTCCCTGATACTGGCGTTTTAGGGCCTCTTTCCCGCTTATTCTTGGCGGGAAAGGGCTACCACAAGGTGCCATAGTGGAGACCAGAAGAGCTCTACGCCACCAGCTGACCTTGGTCGTCGAGGACAGTGCCACCGTCCATGGCAGGGATGTGGGGGATCTGGTGACGTTCCTTCCGTCTTGTAGCGTTGGATTGGTCTTCTTGAACCAAAGAGGAAAGCCTTGGGAGAGGCTTTGGCGCGCGCAGCCGTGGCGCGCGCTTTATACACGAGAAGGACAAATGTGGCCAAAGCGACTCTATCGCTCTACAGCGCCTCCGTCACTCTGCAGGATGCATGCGTCATGCCCACATGGATTGTTCCCTCATGAGGTAGGACTCCTCTAGAGGGAAGTGGGGGTGATGTGGAGCTCCTCTCTAGAGGTAGAGGAACCGGTGAGGGCCTCTGTAAGATAGATCCTTCGTCGGAATGCCCCCTGGCAGAGGGCTCCCTCACGAAAGCGGTTACATCTTGAAGTGACATGGCAAAGTCCACTGCCACGCTGGTTGGGCTGGGCTTGCAGCAGACGGCCCATGATACCCCGATATCCGTGGGTCCGGTAGTAGGCCCTGAGCCCGCGGTGTGCATGCATCTGGAGGAGGCGAAACGGCTCGGGCCCATTTGTTGCGAGACCGTCCGTGACGTGTGGTGCGACGGTTCGTGGGAGAGTCCCACGATCTCCCGTACGTGGCGGAAATGTTCCGTCGTAATAACTGCCCTGGCGCGGTGCCACCGAGCAGTTATTACATTGGCGTCTGGTCACATCCGCCATCGGGACGTGCTTCTTTGCTTCGATGCCCGGGCCAGCGAGAATATGGAACGGGCGCGTGGGGAGTCCCTAGACCGGGCATAAATAGGAGGAACTCCGCTCCTTCTCAATAACCATCTTCGTCTCCTCCTCTGTGGTGATCCAGCACACCACTGCATGTGTAGTGCGCAAGTCGATGACATAATACTCACAGAAGGACTTACCTGTGAATATTACATCCCTCAGAGTAGTACAACAGAAACATAGCAGGTTCAGGAAAAACTATAGGATACAAACTTCATTACAAAATCTTGAGAATCTCTTTGATGAATGAATAAGATCTCCTGCAAAAGAAACATCAGAAGAAGCAATTCAAAGATCCAAGCTGGAGAATTACTCTAGCTTAGAATTAATCTACTATGGCTAATGTCAGCCCTAATCTATGGCTTAAAACAACTAACTCCAAGAATGGACTCCACCTACACCTTGATAGCTTCTCCTCCATCAGAGTTGTTAATGACGATGCTTCCCGATGATGACTTCCATCAGGCTTCAACTCTAAGCAGGGGGTCAAACGGGAACGAATGAGTAACGAGCGTTACTCAGCAAGTTCATGATATATAATGGGTGGTTTGATGCACTAACTATAGTTTTAGAATCAAAAGACTCATAAGATAATTCAAGGTTTTGTAAATCTTTCTTCAAGAGGTTGCTTTTAATTCAGAAAACTATGCCCGCCAGATCATCACAGGACTAGAACTTCATGGAGTTGCCTTTCCTGTAGCGTTCGCAGTTTCTTCCCGGAACATGGGGTAACATGCCACATCCTTTTACACTCTACAGAGGTGCGTTACTTTACCCATGGGCGACCAAGACCATGTTGCATAACCAGGCTCGAGATCCTGTCCACTCCCACTAAGGTGTGGGGCCCGATTGTTGGTCCAAGCCAAACCGTACTTCTCCGCACAATGCATGCCCACCCATTTCCGCCAGCAGGTTGAACGCCTGATTCCACCCCTCAAGATGGAGATCTACACGCCCTTGGCAGACACTCATAGACCCAGAGTCTGTGGGACGTAAGGGCTCTCACCCATGTGCATGTAGTCTCGCAAGACCTACAGCGTACGTCTTTGGCAGTCCGTTGACATGCGAACGAGAAAAGATCACATCTGACTTACTCCCCCCATAGAAGACCCATGGTCAACGCGGTATTTATGGCGCACCGAGTTCTGGCGGCATTTGTGATTAGTTCCTAGATAATATGTTCCCATGCAGATGGAACCTTCCTTTGACCTATTCATCTTACCATGGTCCCATATGCCCACCAAACAGAACACTACCACTCGGGTAGTCATTCAAGTAGTCATATTATTATAAAAATAGGATCATGCATTCTTTTGAGAATAGGTGGTAATACGATAGGTTTTTTTAAAATATTTTGTTATGAAGTACTGCAAAAGATATGAGCAAGTGATGAATTTGCCTGAGATTGAAATAGCAATAATAATCCAGGTCTTCGGGTTCGAGGGTCTCGTAGAAAATCTCGACATCTGAAAGATAGCAAAGTAGTCCCGATAAAGACTACAGAAAACACTGGCAAGGATGATACATGCATAGTAATGAGATGCATCGTGAAATACCCTGGAAAATACCCCAGCTTACAAACGTAAGCCACGTTTGATACGATATCTTAATCACACGGAATTTTAGGTGAAATGTTTCATTACTTGGGTGATGTGGTTATTACTTCTTTTAGACTTACATGTGTTTCATTTTTACTTATCAAACAATTGTTATCATGTTTAGGTTATAAATTGTTATCAAATGATTAAACGAGAAAACAATATCAAATGGAAATCAACTATTAAAAAGATAACAAAGATGTTTGATTTTATGTTCAAAAGTGTAGGGCTAATGACATCAAGTTTGTTTGAAAATGAGGAACTAATACAACTAACTCTATCATCAAAAACTTGCTAATGACCATGTGATGATAGGTTCAATAGATGTGAAAACATGAGGGTTTTATTAATTAATGAAAATAATATTGTGGTAGTTATTTCTTGTCATAATGAAATATAATAGAATTCCAGTATATGTGTAGAAACAAGTTTATAAGTTAAACAAAATGTTTTATGTTTGACATATTTGAATTGGAAATGCTTTTCTCTTTAATTTGATATAACATTTTATGTTTTCTAAAAATATTTGAATAAGTTATTAATTTATTATTTTTAAATGAACTAAATGACTAGGAAAAATATTGCACACACAAAAACTTGGTCAAATGACTTTTAAAACATTATAGGTGGATTGCATTTGTCATTTGAAGCATTTTGGTATATAACTTGTATTTTTCTGATTTTATGAATTATTTATTATTTTCTCAATTTTAAATGATTTAATTTAATTAAAGAAAATATTTAATTTTAAACTTTATCAAACATTTTTGAAAAGTTCATAAACATTTAGATTATATTTTTCTAATCATTTTCATATTTTATCTGTTTTTTCTGATTATTGGATTAAAAGTTATTGATTTAATAAGATTTATTCTTTTTCTGCCAATATTTAAATTGACAGGTGGGACCCACCTGTCAGTTTCGTTTTAATTAATTAAAAATAAATCAAAATAAAAAGGAAAATACGCATGACGAAACGATGACGTCATGCCTGCCTCATCGGAGGAGGGGATCTCCTCTGGTTGCTCTCAATCCGTCGATATGTTCCCAATTTGCTCGATTACACAACTCCATGAGCTAGATGGGAGCTTAGTGAGTCTGTGGCTGGCCTCAGCCTGACCAAATGGTCACTGGAACCTCACCGGCGGCGAACTCTCGCGGCGGTAGTGACGGTAACACGGCGACAGCGAGCTAGGACGCATGGGAGTGCGAACCGAGGAAACGGGGTTGCTCACCGGAGCTAGAGGAAGACGACGGAGTGGTCGGGGAGGCTTGGGAAGCTCTGAATCGACCACGGAGTCGAAAATCGGCCGGCGGCTAGAGTTGAAGACGACGGCCAAATTTTTCGGCTCCAGGGCATCCCAGCATGCGAGACTCAACGAGGAGCGAGAGTAGATGACGACGAAGCTCGTGGTAGGCACGACGTCGTCCCTGGTGGCCGGAATCGAGCACACGGCAGCGGGAGCTGTGAGTTAGGGTTTCGGTTTTCGCGGCACTGAGCAAAAGAGAGAGAGGTAAAATGGCTCCATGGGATAGAGGAGAGGAAGTACTACGTCGTGATGGCTTTCTCTTGTCGAGGGCGGCGAGCAGGAGGTGTCACCGCGACAAATTTGGCAACGACACACACAGTGTCCTAATGTCCAAGGTTGAAGATGAAACATTTTCACAGAACCCCCTACAAGTTCTTTGGATTTTGCAGAAAGGTCCCTCTGTTAAGAAAAACTGAGAGAAAACCTATGTTTTCAGGGCCTATCTCTGAACAGAAAAATTAATCAAAAGGTAGGTCATCTAGAAATTTTTGAAGGTGAATTATAGATGAGAGGATATGAGAAGAATTAAGATAATTGTTTTGTTTATAGAAAGTTTGAACATAGAATTTTTTTTCAATCCTAGGATATTTTCCAAACTTAGGGTCTCGAATTCTACAAGCAACACAATGCTCTGATACCATTTTGTAGCATCCCAACTTTTAATAAAGATGGAATACCTGTGTTATTGTGCTAGTCCCTGGATCAATTGCTAGCACCACAGTACAAAATGAAATATCATGCAAATGCATCAAATTCTATTACATCGCATGATCCAGTCTTTACAAAATAGTATTACAACTTGCATAGTCTTAGAAGACTAGCAGAAAACAAAGAAATACAGCGGAAAACATAGTACAACATTGAGCCCATCTTCTTCATGTGCCACAGGCAAAACATGTTGGCGATAGTCTCGAGATCCTAAACGAAATCCTCACTCGTCTTCAGAAACATCTGCAATATGGAATATGCAGCCACAAGGGAGTCAATACAATTTAATGTATTGGCAAGTAACACTATGGTGGATATAAATGGCAAGACTAATACTACATGCTTATTTGGCTGAGTGGAGTTTTGGCTAAGTTTGCATAAAGCCAGTTTTCTCCTATCACTTTTGTAAAACAAACTTTTCTTTTCAAAGGGTGGCAACATTGGATTAAGATCCAAGCACCACAATACTGTTCACTTGGTCAAAATTTTACTTATTGAAAATGGTGATGAGATTCTTCCGTCAATCCTTGTCCAGCTGCTCATAGTTGTCCATAACCGGGGACACGGCTAAGATCTTAGTTTCTAACTCTGCAGAGGTTGTGCACTTTCACCCTTTGTCTTCAATTATCCCAAACATCCTATACACCCGGAGTGCATCATGGAAAGGAGAGAATTGAGACGAGATCTTTCAGAAGAAGAATTCAAACCCACCGGCAAGACCCGTTCCACCTATAATTTTGCTACATCTGCTTGTCAAGCCTGGGCTGAACCCTCACAACTTAATTGATCAAGACAGAGCCCATAATGTCAAAAGGCTGCACGGGAAGTTACTAGATTTAGAGGGACATAGTAATCTCTTTGTTCCTGGGTGGCCATCCTCAAGTGACAACCTCAAGTGGAATAACCCTTAGATAAGGGCCCTGAGGAAACACTCAACATAACCCAATCTTACCACTTCCACCCAGGTGGTTCATTCATTAGTTATACTTAAGATTTTTCCTCAACATCTAGTAAAACAATTTGTAACATTGCATGGCACCTAGTAAATTCTAAGGCTATCAAAATAACAAGGTAAAAGGGATGGCTACACACTACTAGGATAATAGCATAGCATAGTATAACTTAGTAAAATTTCCTATCATGCATACTACTCAAAATCAACTAATGCATATAGAAAATAATGGGTAGTTGATGGTGTGTTACTTGCCTTGTTGAAGTTGGTGAAGATATTCACACTCTCTTCACAAAAGATCGTTTCTCTCCGTACAATCTATTCATTGAAAACACAAGAACAAAATAAACAAACATGCTAGTAAGCAAACATACAAGTGTAGAAAAACATACATAGCAACTAACATATCAAAAGGGGCTTAACCAAATTGGTTAGGACAAAGTCTAGGTTTGAGTTGAAATATTCATTCTCTAATGGTCTCATACTTGTTAAGGAAATTCCAATGGTTTACTTGGGAAGGACTAGGTGGATTTTGTAGTGATCAAACTTTATTATAACCATACTTGTCGAGAAAGTTCCAAGAGTTCACTAAGGATAAACATATTACTTCTTCAACTAAAGTAATACATGCAAACACTTGGTCATATTCACCTTCAAAAATATTTGAGTGACTATGTTAGTATTTTCCATTGTGGTTAGGGTAGGTCTACTAACTTCATCATCAAAGGGAAAATATTACTAAGTCTTGGGTTTTCCATTTGGGTCAATGGTTGGACAAAAATAACTTGTTATTCTTCAACTTGTATGGATTGCTTCTAGTCCTCATGTGATTGCCTTCTTGAAGATCATCATCATGCCATCTAAGTTGTTTCCTTCCTTGGTGTGGTTCTTCTCTTGGTCTTGATAGTCTTCATGGTTTTCACTTCACCTATTTGGTTTGGGTATTTGATGGGTACTAATACTACTAAGTAAAATTGAAAGAAAATTTAAGAAGAAGGATAGAAAGAGAGAGGGAGATGCTTTCTTCAGAATTTCTTCACACTTGTACTTCCTTGAGTTTCTTCTAGGTGTGGAGTCCATGTATTTTCTTCAAAACTTCTTCATTGATCTTCCTTGTAGCTCTTCATGTTGCCACTAAGTTGGAGATGAAGTTTTCTTCTTGTGCTTGAGTCTTGATCTCCAATGTGTTAGCTTGATGGTTTCTTGAAGCATGAAAGGGGAGTGGAGAAGTAGATAGAAAACCAGATTTCACTACTTGGTACTATATGTGATGGACACATTCTAAGGACTTGGCTTGGCTCCAAATAGACATAACATCAAAGAATAACAGTTGAAAACAATTCCTAAGACATGGTAAAGATGGAGGAATCACTAGGTTGGGTTTTTGGTCAAAAACACATGGTCATGGTCCAAGGGTGTCCAAAATGGTTGGGCAAGGTTTTTCTGGTCCAAGGTTGTCAAAAGGAACAATTTTGCAAAAGGAACTATATTGAAATTATTTACAGAATTAAATCTATGACAAAATTACTCAAATACTCCAATTAATTCTAAATTCAATTTTAATTTGATCAACAATTATTTTGGGACAGAGGATATGAAAGTAAACATCCTAAGGTTTCCAAATATATTTTATTTACAATTTTTGGATTTGTAGAATTTGAATTATGCCAAATTTCATCAAACAAGCATATTTGAATTTGAACAAATTTAAGTTTGTCAAATTTGAATTTGGCCAGTGCCAAAAGTTTCTAAATGTCAAGGGCTTTTCAAAAAGTCCAAGATTGCTAAAATTGGCCAAGTGGTTGAAAAGATGTGATGTTTGTAAGTTCTAGGGACTATTCTGCAAATTTACAATTCTATTTTTATTCGGAATTAAATCCAGAGACAGGCTGGGCCGAAAGTGGCTATTTGCCGCGCGGTGCGACGGATAACTGTTGGGTCTGGGCCGGCCGTGCGCTGCGCTGAGCGACGAATAGACTACTTAACGCGCTGCTGACGTGGCTAATTCCTACTGGCCGATACCTTTTCGTTTAAGTGATGTAATCGCAGCCATCCGATCCAAAACAAACGGTGCAGGGGGATTTTAGGGTTACCTCACCGGCGTAACTCGCCGGGAATGGAGGTGGCGGCGCGGCACCGCTCGGAATTCAACGGCGGAGGGGTTCCGGTGGCCTCCGAGCACGGAGAGGTAGTCCACGAGGTTCACCTCGTCACGACGAACTCGATGGGAGCCTCGGGTAACCTCGGAGGAGTCCGTAGAGATGGCACAATGCAGATGGAGGCGACACGATTCCGGCGGCCACGGGAGAGCACGACACGACCTATTCACTGCGAAAAAGAAGATAACAAGGGGTCAGGAAGAATCGTGGGGTCAAGGGGAGATGGATGGTAGGGGTCTCCCCCTCGGGGATGAGCTCACCTTGCCGGAAATGGAGAAACACGGGCACGGGTTAGACAAAGTCCGGCGAGCAAATACGGAGGTCGTGGGGCGACATTCGATGGGGAGAGGGGGGCAAAAGGAAGAGAGGACACAGGGCTTTAAGGATATGGAAACGGGGGAATTGATTGGACAAGGAAACGCACGAATTCAAGACGATTCAATTCGGCCATTTTTGAGTTCCTTCAGTTACCAGAGAAAGAAGACGATGACGTCATGGTGACGTCATCAATGATTTTTTTCCTGTTTTATTAAAAACTTAATAACTTCTGTTTTAATAATCCAATTAAGGTCAAATAAATTTCTAAATTCTTGAAATTTTAATATCTTTCAAACCATATCATTTTTGTAAACTTTTCAACACATTTCAAAATATAAATTTTCAAAATTGAATAAATACCTAATAGTGACTTGATGTGATTTTTAATTTAGAAAATTATAAAATAAAAATATTTGTCAAATAAAACTTCAGTAGATTTATAATGATCAAATACTATTTTCCAAAACCATTTCAAAGTGTTCTCATCTCTTTCTTGTTATGAAAATATAATCAATTCATTAATAGTACTTAATACCATTTTAAAATAGAAAATAGTAAAATGAGGTTTTTGATTAAATAAATTTTTAGAGACATTAAACATTTCAAATAATATTTTTGGAAGTAATTTTCAAACCATTTTCATAATTAATAATTTTAGGATATGAAGGATTTATTAATAGTAACTTAATGCTATTTAATTAGTTCATATCAAATTATTAATATTGTTGATCAATAAAATTTAGAATAAAACCACAAGTCATGATATTGTTTTCAAAATCTTTTGTTATGTTATTTTCAAAGCAATGCATTTCATTTTCACCCCTTCATGTTTAAAACTTGGAATAACAACTAAAAGTTATTATTAAAACATTTTATTCTCATCAAATATTTTTGAGGCTTAGAACTTTATTAAGTGTTATAAATCTTTTATTGTTGTTGCCATAAAATAATTTCAAGGTAATATTTGAATTGAAAACCTTTTTTGTAATAAAGTTTGCTAAAGATAAAATGGTTTTCTTTATGTGAGAAAAATCATTTGAGAGGGTTTTAGGGTTTATGGAATAGAGGTATAATAGGATTAGTAAACTCAATTTCATTGAAACATGTATTGTTTTCTTTTGTTTCTTGCATCTCATTTGGTTTTTGGTGACTTACTAAACATGAAAACAAAAAGTTTCAAAATTTTGTGATTTTTTGAGTTTTCCAAAAATCAGGGATGTTACAGACTACCACCCTTAAAAGAAATCTCGTCCCGAGATTTGGGAAGGTTAGAAAGAAAGATTTGGGTAATTGGATTCCAAAACAACTGGGTGGGCTACCACCCTTAAAAGAAACTTTTGTGGGTAGTCTATTTTCATTAGATTGGAGTGTAGATTGATTCTAAATTAGCTTGAGTAGATCTTTCCTCTGTGGTAGAGGTGTAGACCAACATAGGTCTGTTGAACTACCTTTGACACTAAGGGGTCACTCTTTGGGTCAATCAAAAGTCTTTGGGTTCCTCTCAACTTGATCTTTTGATGTCCTTGGAAATATTTCATCCTGTTGTTGTCATCCTTGAAGGCAAACACCATGCTATTTCTAAGGAAACTCTCATGGTAGGAAAACTCACATTGCTTGATAGCTCCAAGGTTAGCTTGATCCTTATTAGGCAGTTGGCATTGATCATGGATGTGATTGTTCCTTCACACAGAAGAAGAAATTTGATACTAGCATTCCTCAAATGGGATGGCTTGTGTATCAATATGGTTAAGGTTGTATGATTCCAAATGGTTCTCACTATGGTTGGTGAATGAGTATGGTGATGGGTTTGATCTAGTAGGAATGAGTAGAGATTTAGAAAGATGGCTAAGGAAGGTTCTTATCCAAAATAGCAGATCAAGGAAACTCATCTTACAAACAACACATAACAAACAATCTTCACACCAAACAACAAGGTTTTATAAAACAACTAATATTGTCATACCACACTCATTGGTATGATCAATACTCAGACACATTAACGTTGTTCTAACAAAGTAACTATATTGGTGGTCTCATCTATATCTTCTTGAGTTTCTTCAAAAATCTTCTCTCAATATCTTGGGGTGTTCTGGATTGTTGTGAAGTCTAAGTTTTTCTTCAGATTCTTCAAAAATCTTGAGTGTAAGGCTTCATATGGTGAAAATACTTCTTGCACTTCATGGAAGGGTCATCAACAATCTTGCCTTGAGGGTATTCAAAAGGTAGGTCATCTAGAAATTTTTGAAGGTGAATTATAGATGAGAGGATATGAGAAGAATTAAGATAATTGTTTTGTTTATAGAAAGTTTGAACATAGAATTTTTTTTCAATCCTAGGATATTTTCCAAACTTAGGGTCTCGAATTCTACAAGCAACACAATGCTCTGATACCATTTTGTAGCATCCCAACTTTTAATAAAGATGGAATACCTGTGTTATTGTGCTAGTCCCTGGATCAATTGCTAGCACCACAGTACAAAATGAAATATCATGCAAATGCATCAAATTCTATTACATCGCATGATCCAGTCTTTACAAAATAGTATTACAACTTGCATAGTCTTAGAAGACTAGCAGAAAACAAAGAAATACAGCGGAAAACATAGTACAACATTGAGCCCATCTTCTTCATGTGCCACAGGCAAAACATGTTGGCGATAGTCTCGAGATCCTAAACGAAATCCTCACTCGTCTTCAGAAACATCTGCAATATGGAATATGCAGCCACAAGGGAGTCAATACAATTTAATGTATTGGCAAGTAACACTATGGTGGATATAAATGGCAAGACTAATACTACATGCTTATTTGGCTGAGTGGAGTTTTGGCTAAGTTTGCATAAAGCCAGTTTTCTCCTATCACTTTTGTAAAACAAAATTTTCTTTTCAAAGGGTGGCAACATTGGATTAAGATCCAAGCACCACAATACTGTTCACTTGGTCAAAATTTTACTTATTGAAAATGGTGATGAGATTCTTCCGTCAATCCTTGTCCAGCTGCTCATAGTTGTCCATAACCGGGGACACGACTAAGATCTTAGTTTCTAACTCTGCAGAGGTTGTGCACTTTCACCCTTTGTCTTCAATTATCCCAAACATCCTATACACCCGGAGTGCATCATGGAAAGGAGAGAATTGAGACGAGATCTTTCAGAAGAAGAATTCAAACCCACCGGCAAGACCCGTTCCACCTATAATTTTACTACATCTGCTTGTCAAGCCTGGGCTTAACCCTCACAACTTAATTGATCAAGACAGAGCCCATAATGTCAAAAGGCTGCACGGGAAGTTACTAGATTTAGAGGGACATAGTAATCTCTTTGTTCCTGGGTGGCCATCCTCAAGTGACAACCTCAAGTGGAATAACCCTTAGATAAGGGCCCTGAGGAAACACTCAACATAACCCAATCTTACCACTTCCACCCAGGTGCTTCATTCATTAGTTATACTTAAGATTTTTCCTCAACATCTAGTAAAACAATTTGTATCATTGCATGGCACCTAGTAAATTCTAAGGCTATCAAAATAACAAGGTAAAAGGGATGGCTACACACTACTAGGATAATAGCATAGCATAGTATAACTTAGTAAAATTTCCTATCATGCATACTACTCAAAATCAACTAATGCATATAGAAAATAATGGGTAGTTGATGGTGTGTTACTTGCCTTGTTGAAGTTGGTGAAGATATTCACACTCTCTTCACAAAAGATCGTTTCTCTCCGTACAATCTATTCATTGAAAACACAAGAACAAAATAAACAAACATGCTAGTAAGCAAACATACAAGTGTAGAAAAACATACATAGCAACTAACATATCAAAAGGGGCTTAACCAAATTGGTTAGGACAAAGTCTAGGTTTGAGTTGAAATATTCATTCTCTAATGGTCTCATACTTGTTAAGGAAATTCCAATGGTTTACTTGGGAAGGACTAGGTGGATTTTGTAGTGATCAAACTTTATTATAACCATACTTGTCGAGAAAGTTCCAAGAGTTCACTAAGGATAAACATATTACTTCTTCAACTAAAGTAATACATGCAAACACTTGGTCATATTCACCTTCAAAAATATTTGAGTGACTATGTTAGTATTTTCCATTGTGGTTAGGGTAGGTCTACTAACTTCATCATCAAAGGGAAAATATTACTAAGTCTTGGGTTTTCCATTTGGGTCAATGGTTGGACAAAAATAACTTGTTATTCTTCAACTTGTATGGATTGCTTCTAGTCCTCATGTGATTGCCTTCTTGAAGATCATCATCATGCCATCTAAGTTGTTTCCTTCCTTGGTGTGGTTCTTCTCTTGGTCTTGATAGTCTTCATGGTTTTCACTTCACCTATTTGGTTTGGGTATTTGATGGGTACTAATACTACTAAGTAAAATTGAAAGAAAATTTAAGAAGAAGGATAGAAAGAGAGAGGGAGATGCTTTCTTCAGAATTTCTTCACACTTGTACTTCCTTGAGTTTCTTCTAGGTGTGGAGTCCATGTATTTTCTTCAAAACTTCTTCATTGATCTTCCTTGTAGCTCTTCATGTTGCCACTAAGTTGGAGATGAAGTTTTCTTCTTGTGCTTGAGTCTTGATCTCCAATGTGTTAGCTTGATGGTTTCTTGAAGCATGAAAGGGGAGTGGAGAAGTAGATAGAAAACCAGATTTCACTACTTGGTACTATATGTGATGGACACATTCTAAGGACTTGGCTTGGCTCCAAATAGACATAACATCAAAGAATAACAGTTGAAAACAATTCCTAAGACATGGTAAAGATGGAGGAATCACTAGGTTGGGTTTTTGGTCAAAAACACATGGTCATGGTCCAAGGGTGTCCAAAATGGTTGGGCAAGGTTTTTCTGGTCCAAGGTTGTCAAAAGGAACAATTTTGCAAAAGGAACTATATTGAAATTATTTACAGAATTAAATCTATGACAAAATTACTCAAATACTCCAATTAATTCTAAATTCAATTTTAATTTGATCAACAATTATTTTGGGACAGAGGATATGAAAGTAAACATCCTAAGGTTTCCAAATATATTTTATTTACAATTTTTGGATTTGTAGAATTTGAATTATGCCAAATTTCATCAAACAAGCATATTTGAATTTGAACAAATTTAAGTTTGTCAAATTTGAATTTGGCCAGTGCCAAAGGTTTCTAAATGTCAAGGGATTTTCAAAAAGTCCAAGATTGCTAAAATTGGCCAAGTGGTTGAAAAGATATGATGTTTGTAAGTTCTAGGGACTATTCTGCAAATTTACAATTCTATTTTTATTCGGAATTAAATCCAGAGACAGGCTGGGCCGAAAGTGGCTATTTGCCGCGCGGTGCGACGGATAACTGTTGGGTCTGGGCCGGCCGTGCGCTGCGCTGAGCGACGAATAGACTACTTAACGCGCTGCTGACGTGGCTAATTCCTACTGGCCGATACCTTTTCGTTTAAGTGATGTAATCGCAGCCATCCGATCCAAAACAAACGGTGCAGGGGGATTTTAGGGTTACCTCACCGGCGTAACTCGCCGGGAATGGAGGTGGCGGCGCGGCACCGCTCGGAATTCAACGGCGGAGGGGTTCCGGTGGCCTCCGAGCACGGAGAGGTAGTCCACGAGGTTCACCTCGTCACGACGAACTCGATGGGAGCCTCGGGTAACCTCGGAGGAGTCCGTAGAGATGGCACAATGCAGATGGAGGCGGCACGATTCCGGCGGCCACGGGAGAGCACGACACGGCCTATTCACTGCGAAAAAGAAGATAACAAGGGGTCAGGAAGAATCGTGGGGTCAAGGGGAGATGGATGGTAGGGGTCTCCCCCTCGGGGATGAGCTCACCTTGCCGGAAATGGAGAAACACGGGCACGGGTTAGGCAAAGTCCGGCGAGCAAATACGGAGGTCGTGGGGCGACATTCGATGGGGAGAGGGGGGCAAAAGGAAGAGAGGACACAGGGCTTTAAGGATATGGAAACGGGGGAATTGATTGGACAAGGAAACGCATGAATTCAAGACGATTCAATTCGGCCATTTTTGAGTTCCTTCAGTTACCAGAGAAAGAAGACGATGACGTCATGGTGACGTCATCAATGATTTTTTTTCCTGTTTTATTAAAAACTTAATAACTTCTGTTTTAATAATCCAATTAAGGTCAAATAAATTTCTAAATTCTTGAAATTTTAATATCTTTCAAACCACATCATTTTTGTAAACTTTTCAACACATTTCAAAATATAAATTTTCAAAATTGAATAAATACCTAATAGTGACTTGATGTGATTTTTAATTTAGAAAATTATAAAATAAAAATATTTGTCAAATAAAACTTCAGTAGATTTATAATGATCAAATACTATTTTCCAAAACCATTTCAAAGTGTTCTCATCTCTTTCTTGTTATGAAAATATAATCAATTCATTAATACTACTTAATACCATTTTAAAATAGAAAATAGTAAAATGGGGTTTTTGATTAAATAAATTTTTAGAGACATTAAACATTTCAAATAATATTTTTGGAAGTCATTTTCAAACCATTTTCATAATTAATAATTTTAGGATATGAAGGATTTATTAATAGTAACTTAATGCTATTTAATTAGTTCATATCAAATTATTAATATTGTTGATCAATAAAATTTAGAATAAAACCACAAGTCATGATATTGTTTTCAAAATCTTTTGTTATGTTATTTTCAAAGCAATGCATTTCATTTTCACCCCTTCATGTTTAAAACTTGGAATAACAACTAAAAGTTATTATTAAAACATTTTATTCTCATCAAATATTTTTGAGGCTTAGAACTTTATTAAGTGTTATAAATCTTTTATTGTTGTTGCCATAAAATAATTTCAAGGTAATATTTGAATTGAAAACCTTTTTTGTAATAAAGTTTGCTAAAGATAAAATGGTTTTCTTTATGTGAGAAAAATCATTTGAGAGGGTTTTAGGGTTTATGGAATAGAGGTATAATAGGATTAGTAAACTCAATTTCATTGAAACATGTATTGTTTTCTTTTGTTTCTTGCATCTCATTTGGTTTTTGGTGACTTACTAAACATGAAAACAAAAAGTTTCAAATTTTTGTGATTTTTTGAGTTTTCCAAAAATCAGGGATGTTACAGTATCACTTGTGTTCTATTGAAACCTTGTTATTTACTTGTGATGGTTCACCTGATAGTTATGAGATGATTTATAAATATTATGTGTATGATTGATAACTTAGTGGGTTGTTCTTTTATGGGACATAACATCTCTGTTGATGAGATGGTTCAATTGAGTATTACTCATTTGGAGAAGAATTGTTATCACTTATGTGATTTGGATAATCACCCCTCTTTGGTTGTAGTTACCTAGTGAATTATCCCAAGTCACTTATAGACTTGTGGTTAAGGTTGTTGCGAGTTTGTGTTGGTCACAACCAACTATGGTTTGAGTAACCAAATGATTTGGTTTGTAGAGATGCTATGTTACAAAGATCACTCCAAATGTACTCTGACTATATGAACTAGACCTATTTCATCAGGTCAAGTGAAACATTGGTCACTTTGATTCGTTTAAACTTTCGCGCCAAAATTTCCCGTATTTTTAGATGCATGCTTTGCAAATGCACATATTATATTTAGATCCTTATAACCTCCCAAACAATGGGATGTTACATCCTCCTTCTCTTTTCCCTACCTGTGAGAGAAAAAAAGGTCCTGCGTGGCTCATGGTGGGCGAGTCTGTGGCTCACGGTCGGACCCAAACGCGGTCCCGAGGTGCAGCGCACGGATGGCCCTGGAGGCTGCTGATGTGTTGGAGGGGTCTGCATCTCGAGCGGAGACGAGCACCCGGAGTCGGCGTGGGTCGAGGTGCACGGGCGTCTCGTGGTCGTGGCGTGATGGGGAACCCCATTCCCCGTTGGTCAGAGGACACCCGCGTGCTGGCACACACGTTCCTGGTGGCCCTTTGCGGCCGCCTCCGTAGCCGGTTGAAGCTCCCGGATTCCTTTGCAAGGTCGATTGACCGCAACCCACCCAGGGGGATCTGGCTCCAAGTGGTGGGTTGCATCAACGAGCCTTGGTGGCCGTCCGTGGAATTTTCCTCTAGTGGCCACGTGTCATTGACGCGAGGGTGGAAAACCTTCGCTCACGCTCAGAGGCTGGAGGAGAGCTAGGTCCTACACTTTCGCTTTGACGGAGAGGACAAGCTCTTCGTGAAGGTCTTCGGGCGTCATGGCGAGCATGATGAGTGTTGCGTCGAGAGTGGAAGCAGCAACGGTGATGGCAACGACAACAAAGATGATGCTGATGATGAGGAGGACAAGGAAGACTCTTCGGCTGTCAAGGTGGAGGGAGGTGAGTCTGACTTGGCCGGGGCTTGAGTGCCTTCGCCCAAAGGGAAAGCTTGACGATCCTGATCAGTCAGCCTTCCTTTTTGACTGTGTCCTTGGCCTTTTTCTAGTCTCCTCTTCTTCCTCCTTCTTCTCTTCGGCAGCTCCCTCCTCGGCCGAACATAGCTCATAGCTGTGGCGAGACAGGTTCAGCCGTGGCCTGCCGCTGCGCCTCCCTCCTTTGTAGTCAAGGAGAGGGAGTAGCTCTCTCCGACTTTCTTGTCTCTTTTTGTCTCTATAGTGAATCTGCGGCACGCTTGTGTACTAAGATGTACCTCATGCATGGAATATGAAATATGAAACTTGTGGTCATGTGTTTTTCTCTTCTGAGATTATCTTGTGTTAGCGAGTTTTCTAGGGTGAACCCTGAGGAAAAGAAATCTCCAGAGTACAAACAAGGGAATGGGACTTAGCTCTGTGGGTGTTGCGCCATGGTTCTCGACGGGGTATTTGCGTGTCTGCAGGAGGTCCTTGTGATGGTCCCTTATGGACGTGCTATGCGTTTCCTTGTCGAGGGTTTTGCTTACTTGCCTCGTGAGGCAGGTGATTCCTTCCTGCAGTGAGCAGAAGTGTGTGTGTGTTATTCTTATCGTGGATACCTTGTGAGGAAGTCAGCACCAATGACTTAGATGAGGTGTCGTGGACGGCAGCGACCCGTTTGGACAGACCTCTGCCACTTGGATTTAATCTGATTGGGTCTCACCCATGCACGGGTACCAATCCTAGCCCCCGCTCGCGAGGTGTCCTAGAGAGGAAGAAATAGACGCGCGCTCCTGAAAGTAAAAGATGTTTGTCTAGGTGACAAGGGTAGTTAGCAAAAAAAGGTTGGGCTTTACTGCTAAGGTAAGACTTTTCATTATAAAACGCTTGGGGATGTCGTGACCTTGTGGCCCCAATAGGCACTTGACGTCACCGTGCGGACACGGGGCTGATGACCCACAAGTATAGGGGATCGCAATAGTCTTCGAGGGAAGTAAAACCCAAATTTATTGATTCGACACAAGGGGAGACAAAGAATATTTATAAGCCTTAACAACCGAGTTGTCAATTCAGCTGCACCTGAAAGTAGACTTGATCGAAACAATTTATCAGTGGTAACAGTTTTATAGCAGCAGTAGTAGTAAAATACATCAGGAATAAAATAGTAACAATAGTAGCAATCACGGAAAACGGTAGGATAGGAGTACCATAGGCATAGAGGAAATAGATGAACTGGCGTTGCATGGATAACATATGTCATGTAATAATCTAAACATGGGCATTGCAGATAATAATAATAAAGCATCCAACTTCTAGGCAAACCATAGGAATGTGTTCCAATATAGTCATACGTGCTCGCAATGAGAAACTTGCACAACATCTTTTGTCCTACCAGCCCATGGCAGCAGGGCCTTGTGGTGACCCAGCAAACCACTGCATGTGCAGTGCGCAAGTCAGTGACATAATACTCACAGAAGGACTTATCCGTGAATATTACATCTCTCAGAGTGGTACAACAAAAACACAACAGGACCAGGCAAAGCTATCGAATACAAACTTCATTACAAAATCTCGAGAATCTCCACGACGAATCAAAGAAGATCTCATACAAATGAAACACCAGAGGAAGTAATTCGAAGATCCAAGCTGGAGAAGAACCCAAGCTCAGAACTAATCTACTACGGCTGATGCCAGACCTAATCTATGGCTTGATAAAACTAATCCAAGAATGGACTACACCTAAACCTTGATAACTTCTCCTCTATCATCGTTGTTGATGATGATGCTTCACCGAGAAAGTAGTATATGACTCCACCTAGCTTCATGGGGTAGCGATGGCTTCACGATGACGACTTCCATCAGGCTTCAACTCTAAGCAGGGGGTCAAACGGGAACGAATGAGTAACGAGCGTTACTCAGCAAGTTCATGATATACAGAGGGTAGTTTGATGCAGTAACTACAACTTTAGACTCTAAAGATTCATAAGCTAATGCAAAGTTTTGTAAATCTTTCTTCAAGAGGTTGCTTTTACTTCTGAAAACTATGCCTGCCAGACCATCACAGGACTAGAACTTCATGGAGTTGCCTTTCCTGTAGCGTTCGCAGTTTCTTCCCGGAACAGGGGGTAACATGCCACATCCTTTTACACTCTGCAGAGGTGCGTTACTTTCCCTGTTCTAAATATCGGCCGATATTCCGATAAATCGGCCGATTTATCGCTTATCGGTGTCTAGCTGATAAGATAAATTGTCCGATATTTCGGCCGGTATTCCGATATTTCGGCCGATATTCTGATATTTCAACCGATATTTCGATAAATCGGCCGATTTACCACTTATCGGGTGTCGACCGATAAGTTCCCGATAAGCGATATCTTGAACATTGGTTACTTTACCCATGGACGACCAAGACCATGTTTCACAACCAGGTGTACATTCCTGTCCACTCCCACTCAGTTGTGGGGCCCGGTTGTTGGTCCAAGCCAAACCGTGCTTCTCCGCACAACGCATGCCCACCCATTTCCGCCAGCAGGTTGAACGCCTGATTCCACCCCTCACGATGGAGATCTACGCGCCCCTGGCAGGCACTCATAGACCCTAGAGTCCGTGGGACGTAAGGGCTCCCACCAATGTGCATGTAGTCCTGCAGAACCTACAGCGTACGTCTCTGGCAGTCCGTTGACATACGAACGAGAAAAGATCACATCTGACTTACTCCCCCATAGAAGACCCATGGTTAACGCGGTATTTACGGCGCACCGAGTTCTGACGGCATTTGTGATTAATTCTTAGGTAATACTTTCCCATGCAGATGGAACCTTCCTTTGACCTATTCATCTTACCACGGTTCCATCCGCCCACCAAACAGAACACTACCACTCGGGTAGTCATTCAATTAGTCATATTATTATAAAAAATGGTATCATGCATTCTTTTGAGCATGGGTGGTATTACGATAGGGGTTTTGCAAATATTTCATTATGAAATACTGCAAAGGATATGAGCAAGTGATGAACTTGCCTGAGATTGAAATAACCATAATAATTCATGTCTTCGGGTTCAAGGGTCTCGTAGGAAATCCCGACATCTCAAAGATAGCAAAGTAGTCCTGGTAAGGACTACAGAAAACATTGGCAAGATGATACATGCATAGTAATGAGATGCATCGTTAATTACCCTGGAAAACACCCAGCTTACAAGTGTAAGCCACGTCTATACGATAATGTTTTCACGCAGGTTTTGGGTGAAATGTTTAGTTATTTGGGGTGATGTGGTGATTACTTCTTTTAGGCTTATAAGTGTTTCATTTTTACTTAGCAAACAATTGTTATCATGTTTAGGTAGAAGTCTGTATTAGTTGGTTAGATACAAAACAACAACACATGGAAAACAACTATTAAAAAGATAATAGATACATCTTATTTTATATCTTAAAATGTAGAGCTGACAAAGAGTTGAATGGAAAACGAGTAACTAATACAACCATCTCTATCATCACATAACTTGCTATTGCCATGTGGTGATATGTTTAGTAGATGTGAAAACATGAGGGTTTTATTAGTGAAGAAAATAATGATGTGGTAGTTGTTTCTGGTTATGAGGGAATATTACAAAATTCTATTATACCTTTAGAAACAGATTTATAATTTAATCAAAATGTTTTATGTTTGATATATTTGAATTGTAAATGTTTTTCTTTTTAATTTGGTATACCAATTGATGTTTTCTGAAAATATTTGAATAAGTTATTAATTTATTAATTTAAAATGTATTAAATTGCTAGGAAAAATATTGCACACATGAAAACTTGGTCAAGTTACTATGAAAACATCATAGGTGGATTGCATTTGTCATTTGGAGCATTTTGGTATATAACTTGTATTTTTCTGATTTTATGCATTATTTATTATTTTTCTCCTTTTAAATGATTTAATTTAGTTAAAGAAAATATTTATTTTTTAACTTTATCAAACATCTTTTAAAAGTTCATAAACATTTAGATAATATTTTTCTAATCATTTTCATATTTTGTGTGTATTTTTCTAATTATTGGATTAAAAGTTATTGATTTAATAAGATTTATTCATTTTCAGCCAATATTCAAATGGAGTGGCGGGTCCCACTTGTCATATTCGAATTTTAAATAAAAAATAAAAGAAAAATTGACTGACGTCATGGTGACGTCATGAATTCGTCAGCTGTGGAGGAAATCTCCTCTGTTCGAATCCAATCCACGCATTGGCTACGAATTGGTTCGATTTCTCCCAAGTAGGAGCTAGAGGGAACCTCAGTGAACGCAGGGGTGGCGGAGATGTGACCAATTGGTCACCGGAATGTTACCGGCGACGAGCTCTCGCGGTGGCCGAACAACGGCGACGATGCTACGGCGAAACATGGATGGAGGAAGAGGGGAAAGGGTCCTTGAGGTTCCTCTGCTCACAAGAATTGCAGAGGAGAGGTCGAGGTGGCCGGAGAAGGCTCAACGGCGACATGAGCTTGCATGAAGGGCGGCGCGACCGTCAAAGAAGATGATGTCGATTCAGCAAGCTTCGGCTTTCCCAGCATCCGTGCAGGCTTGACGAGGGAGAGGAGACGACGACGAACACGAGGGTGTGCTCAGTAGGTAAAGCCGTGGCCGGAGATGGTGGCGACGAGTGGCGGCCGAATTAGCTAGGGTTTCGGTGTTCTTCGCACAGAGGAAACGAGAGAGAGGGCAAATGGCTCCACGGGATAGAGGAGAGGAAGTACTACTCCATGATGGCTTTCTCTTGTCGAGGTCGGCGAGCAGGAGGTGTCACCGCGACAAATTTGGCAACGACACGCACAGTGTCCTAGTGTCCAAGGTTGAAGATGAAACATTTTCACAAAACCCCCTACAAGTTTTTGGAGTTTGCAGAAAAGTCCCTCTGTTAAGAAAAACTGAGAGAAAACCTATGTTTTCAGGGCCTATTTATGAACAGAAAAATTAATAAAAAATATATTTGAATTCCTTATCAAATTTCACAACTCACCACGTTTTTCTTTTTCAATTTTGAGCAAGATTTGAATTTTATACTTAGGGTGCTAGATTAAGTGATTTTATTGTTTTCACTCTATTAAATTTATACTTAAAATTATGTTAAAGCATGTTTAATAAAAGTACACACTCCAATCTTGTGAATACCAAGGTGGTGTATAATAATTGGACAATTTTAGGTATAATCCCTTATAGAAAGTAATTTAGTAAAATTACTTGGTACTGGTTCTATGCACTGTTATGAAAATAATTTAATATGGAATTTTATTCCATATCACACCAAATGATTTTTAATGGGTGAAGGAACTTGTTTTCTTTTATAATACTATGTTATTTTCCTAGTTACAACTCTTAGCAATTTTGGTTGGCATCTTACTGAGGTGTGAGTACTCTATGTTTGTTGTTTTCAGTACTTGATCAAATGGAAAACATGTGTGGTTTTTGGATCTTATTTGTTTGTTTTCCACCAAGTTTCAAGTATGAATACCATCCCATGCTTGTTATAGAAAAAAGTGATCATTTGTATGGTTATGTGTAGATGAATTTTTGTTATCATATGTTAGTCTTATCTATGAAGAGGATTTGGAAAACAAGGTATTAAGCTTGTTTTCATCTACCTCCACATATCAAGACATGTGAATGCAGTGACTTGTTATTATTTCATACTTGATAATTGTTTGCATTTAAGACATTATTATGAGCTCCTCATCTCTGATGAGTTTGACAGAGGTTAATGGTTCTCTAATATACCCTAACGATTCACTGGATAATTTCTTATGATCGCTTATGGAGGTAGTGTTGCTTCTTGTAGTCTTCTGTTGCTTGATGTTCTTTTCTCTAGTTGCCACTAGTCTTCTGTTATCTCTTTGTCCATTGCAGGTAGGTTCCTATCTTGGATTCTAACCTCAACTGTCTCACCATTCTGGTGAAGATATCCAATTACTCCAAGAAAGGATTTTACTTAGATCATTATAAAAATATGGGAGTTTGTTTTATGACATCAATTAGCCTTAAGCATATAAGAAGAATCTGTTGACAAGTTTGCAAGGCTTGTCCCCAAATTACTTTTCATATACAAGAGGCTGAAATGTATTAAGTTATTCAACCTTCTGTTTGTTTGTGTATGACATTCAATTGTTTGAGTATACAAAAGTGATATGTTAACAAGGTGTACAAGCTTGTTACCAAACTACTTCTATATAACACTAACACTAGATTATCACACTATTTCATGAGGAGTTAATAAGATCATATCAGGATATAAGAGTTCCAAATACTCTTATGATAAATTGGAATAGCACTTCTAGAATTCTCCAAAGAATCCTTCTTAAGATCTTCTTGTGGTAGTTCCTCTGTTCTTGTGGTTGCTTCTCTTGCAGAATGACTTAGAGAAGGTTGGAAGATAACAAGATAAAATGATCTCGATAAAATAACAAGATCTAGATTAAAAGTTAGTTCATGCTTTTATTATCCTTACATATACTTCTTATTTTATTTCCCAAAAGATTGATACTTGTTTCATACATGATTGGTTTTACTTAGATATCAATTCAATTTCTCTAACAGAGATTATAACTTGTTGTTATCCATGGGTTGTATCTAGAGATACTTTAGTTGTTGAATATTGATGTGGATAGAAATGTGGAGTGTTTGTGAAATGGGAACTTAAGATAATAAGTTAATCAAATGGTTCATTGATGTGTTGAGCTTTCATGTGCTCACTTGTTTGAGATGATAGAACAACGAGCATGTGAAAGTTATTGGGTTTAATGACTTATGTCATGGTTGTTAGTTGTTTTCTATGGTGTCATGATTTTACTTTATATCCTTCTTTTGTAAATATAATACAGACATAGAGGTTGAAAAGATCATATGTAATGATTAAGGTTTAACCGTAGGTTAAGAAGATTTATATCTTCTTTTTAGGTACTTCTTTTATGATGGATGAGATATGTACATATTCGATAAATATGTTAATACAATTATTATGTCATTTTCTACTTGTGGGTCTTGAGTTAACACATGTCTGTATGAGTTGTGTTCTATTAAACTTTGATTGTTTACTTGTGGAGATACACTTAGTAGGTACTGAATAATTTGGAAAGATATGGTGTGGATGGTTGATAACTTAAAGAGTTATTATTTGAGAGGGCATAACATCTCTGTTGATGAGATGGTTCAATTATGTATTACTCATTGGTGGAAGTATGATCATCAGATATTTGATTTGGATACTCACCCCTCTTTGGTTGTAGTTACCTAGTGAATTATCCCAAGTCACTTATAGGCTTGTGGTTAAGGTTGTTAAGAGTTTGTGTTTGATCATAACCAATTATGATTTGTGTAACCAGATGATTTGGTTTCTTAAGATGCTTCTTATGAAGATCACTCCAAATGTACTCTTGACTAGATGAACTAGACCTATTTCATCATGTCAAGTGAAACTTTGGTCACTTTGATTCGTTTAAACTTTCGCGCCAAAATTTCCCGTACTTTTAGATGCATGCTTTGCAATTGCACATATTATATTTAGATCCTTATAACCTCCCAAACACTGGGATGTTACAGTATCTCCCCCTTAACAAGAACTTCGTCCCGAAGTTCAACCTCTCTCACGTAAAGATAGGTAGAGAGAACTTCTGTTGTCCATTGAATCTTCACATATATTTCTTGTGTTTACCTTGGCATGTGTAGCCTCTTGTCTTGATTGTTTACCTTCCACTGTCTTGCACTAGGATCTAATACTTTGCCTGTTGTTATAACAACTCTGTTCTGTTACTAAACCTTCCTAATGGTCTCACGAAGAACACGTGGTATTTCCACCACATAGGTAATACCAAGTTTCTTTCTCCAATATATAGGTATGGTTTCCTACCTCTCAGAACTTTCTGAAGAACATTTGGTATATCCACTAGGTGATGAATAACCAATAGCATTCTTCCGGTACACTGGATATTGTCTATGGTTAGGACTCCATTTGGTTGAATCTACTGGTCTTAAGAGAAAGACTGCTCAAAGAAACAGGTACAAGCGAATGTATATGGACTTGGACTCATCTATTTAGTGAAAATATCTTCGACTTTCCTCGAGTTTTAACTTTTTCCTACACATAACTACAACCTATTCCACTGGTTAGTTCCTATGGTCCTTCTACATCTTTGGTTTTTGACTTCTTTGGGACAACCCTATAAGTTTATTTATCGAGCTTCTACATGTTTCCTTCTAAGATATAACTAATCATGTGATTTTCTTGGCATCACTTGTGGTAGATCTCCATGTGTTGATGAAGCATTTCACCAACTCCAAGCGAATTGTGGAATATGGTCTATTCCCATCAGTGCTTCCTTGATTTCTGCCTTCTTGACTTCAAGGACTTCAAGAACTTTGGTGATTGTTTCCAACTGTGATAACTCAGACCGCTCTCATTCTAATCCTATACCCTCTAGACCAGTAACATCAAGAAAGAACTCAATGTTTGCACATGCATTTGCACATCAAGTTCATTCTTCATGTACAGATCGAGTCAATCAAAGATCCAAATAAGATCCAATAAATTCCAAATGCATTTATCACTCATGCATCAAAAGCCTGTGAAATAAAAGTACTTAGAGTAAAACATCTCAAGTACCAAGGCTCTTAAATGCTAAACACTACAAGTAGGTATATATTACCTTGTAATCCTATTCTGCACAACCACTCTTTGCCCAGGTAATTACTCCAATTGCATGCCTTACTACAATGGAATAAACCAAGACAAATTGATCCTACAGTAGTTGTTGTCTAACTTGGTTCCATATAGGACTAAGTACCATGTCAATTTGAAGTACTTCATCTTGATTATGATCAGCTTCTCATGGCATCTGTTGATCCTTCATGTTGGTGATCACATCGTAGAAGTAGTAATGTAGCTTCCATCAATGCTTATGCCTTCTCCTAATACTATAATACATTACGATGATTCACCTGTAGACTTGATAACTAAGGATATGGTATATACCCACTGGTTACCATAGTTTAATAACTCTTTACGATTCTAGAATATCCCTAATTGTGGACTTCTATACTTATTCTATACCATGTTCTACTCCATCCTATACATTCATAGAATGGGGTAATTATCACTATGACTTAATCATCACTGACAATATCAGAACACCTTTTCTCCCTAAAGCTGATACATGATAGACTTCTAACTATTCATACCTAGGTATAAAGAAAATAGATCAGTAGATTCACTCAAGTTGAGTAAGAACATTCTATACAAGTATGACCGTATCATTATCAAGTGAATGATCATCATAGTTGTAGGAAATGTGGTTTAGATAAGATGGATTCCTATAGTCTTTACCAACCTACAGATCTCCTAAAAGTTTTAAACCTAAGGTCGCTTTGCTCTGATACCATCTGTGGTGACCCAGCACACCACTACATGTGTAGTGCGCAAGTCGGTGACATAATACTCACAGAAGGACTTATCCGTGAATATTACATCTCTCAGAGTGGTACAACAGAAACACAGCAGGACCAGGCAAAGCTATAGAATACAAACTTCATTACAAAATCTCGAGAATCTCCTTGAAGAATCAAAGAAGATCTCATACAAATGAAACACCAGAGGAAGTAATTCGAAGATCCAAGCTGGAAAAGAACCCAAGCTCAGAACTAATCTACTACGGCTGATGCCAGCCCTAATCTATGGCTTGATACAACTAATCCAAGAATGGACTCCACCTACACCTTGATAGCTTCTCCTCTATCAGCGTTGTTGATGACGATGCTTCACCGACTAAGTAGTATATGACTCCACCTAGCTTCATGGGGTAGCGATGGCTTCACGATGACGACTTCCATCAGGCTTCAACTCTAAGCAGGGGGGTCAAACGGGAACGAATGAGTAACGAGCGTTACTCAGCAAGTTCATGATATACAGAGGGTAGTTTGATGCACTAACTACAGCTTTAGACTCGAAAGAGTCATAAGCTAATGCAAAGTTTTATAAATCTTTCTTCAATAGGTTGCTTTTACTTCTGAAAACTATGCCCGCCAGACCATCACAGGACTAGAACTTCATGGAGTTTCCTTTCTTGTAGCGTTCGCGGTTCCTTCCCAGAACAGGGGGTAACATGCCACATCCTTTTACACTTTGTAGAGGTACGTTACTTTACCCATGGACGACAAGACCATGTTGCACAACCAGGTTTACATTCCTGTCCACTCCCACTCAGGTGTGGGGCTCGGTTGTTAGTCCAAGCCAAACCGTGCTTCTCCGCACAACGCATGCCCACCCATTTCCGCCAGCAGGTTGAATGCCTGATTCCACCCCTCACGATGGAGATCTACGCGCCCCTGGCAGACACCCATAGACCCCATAGTCCGTGGGACGTAAGGGCTCCCACCCATGTGCATGTAGTCCCGCAGAACCTACAGCGTACGTCTCTGGCAGTCTATTGACATGCGAACGAGAAAAGATCACAACTGACTTACTACCCCATAGAAGACCCATGGTTTCCGCGGTATTTACGGCGCACCGAGTTCTGATGGCATTTGTGATTAATTCCTAGGTAATACTTTCCCATGCTGATGGAACCTTCCTTTGACCTATTCATCTTACCACGGTTCCATCCGCCCACCAAACAGAACACTACCACTCGGGTAGTCATTCAATTAGTCATATTATTATAAAAATAGTATCATGCATTCTTTTGAGCATGGGTGGTATTACGATAGGGGTTTTGCAAATAGTTCATTATGAAATACTGCAAAGGATATGAGCAAGTGATGAACTTGCCTGAGATTGAAATAACCATAATAATTCATGTCTTCGGGTTCAAGGGTCTCGTAGGAAATCTCGACATCTTAAAGATAGCAAAGTAGTCCTGGTAAGGACTACAGAAAACATTGGCAAGATGATACATGCATAGTGATGAGATGCATCGTGAATTACCCTGGAAAACACCCAACTTACAAGTGTAAGCCACGTTTGATACGATAATGTTTTCACACAGGTTTTGGGTGAAATGTTTCGTTATTTGGGGTGATGTGGTTATTACTTCTTTTAGACTTACATGTGTTTCACTTTTATTTAGCAAACAATTGTTATCATGTTTAGGTAGAAGTGTGTATTACTTGGTTAGATACAAAACAACAGCACATGGAAAACAACTATTAAAAAGATAACAGATACATCTTATTTTATATTTTAAAATGTAGAGCTTATGACAAAGAGTTGAATGGAAAACGAGTAACTAATACAACCAACTCTATCATCACATAACTTGCTACTTCCATGTGGTGATATGTTTAGTAGATGTGAAAACATGAGGGTTTTATTAGTAAACAAAATAATGATGTGGTGGTTGTTTCTAGTTATGAGGGAATATTACAGAATTCCATTATACCTTTAGAAACAAGTTTATAATTTAATCAAAATGTTTTATGTTTGATATATTTGAATTGGAAATGCTTTTCTCTTTAATTTTGTATATCAATTGATGTTTTTTGAAAATATTTGAATAAGTTATTAATTTATTAATTTTAAATGTATTAAATGGCTAGGCAAAATATTGCACACATTAAAACTTGGTCAAATGACTATGAAAACATCATAGGTGGATTGCATTTGTCATCTGGAGCATTTTGGTATATAACTTGTATTTTTATGATTTTATGCGTTATTTATTATTTTTCTCTTTTTTAAATGATTTGATTTAGTTAAAGAAAATATTTAATTTTTAACTTTATCAAACATCTTTGAAAAGTTCATAAACATTTAGATTATAATTTTCTAATCATTTTCATATTTTATTTGTATTTTTCTAATTATTGGATTAAAAGTTATTGATTTAAAAAGATTTATTCATTTTCAGCCAATATTCAAATTGACAGGTGGGTCCCACCTGTCATATTCGAATTTTAAATAAAAATTAAAAGAAAAACTGACTGACATCATGGTGACGTCATGAATTCGTCAGTTGTGGAGGAAATCTCCTCTGCTCGAATCCAATCCACGCATTGGCTACGAATTGGTTCGATTTCTCCCAAGTAGGAGCTAGAGGGAACCTCAGTGAACGCAGGGGTGGCGGAGATGTGACCAATTGGTCACCACAATGTTACCGGCGACGAGCTCTCGCGGTGGCCGAACAACGGCGACGACGCTACGGCGATACAGAGACAGAGGAAGAGGTCGAGCTGGTCGGAGAAGGCTCAACGGAGACATGAGCTTGCAAGAAGGGCAGAGCGACCGTCGGACAAGATGAATTCGATTCAGCAAGCTTCGGCTTTCCCAGCATCCGTGCATGCTTGAGGAGGGAGAGGAGACGACGACGAACACAAGGGTGTGCTCAGCAAGGACAGCCATGGCCGGAGATGGTGGCGACAAGCGGCGGCCGAACTAGCTAGGGTTTCGGTGTTCTTCGCACAAAGGAAACGAGAGAGAGGGAAAATGGCTCCACGGGATAGAGGAGAGGAAGTACTACGCCGTGATGGCTTTCTCTTGTCGAGGGCGGCGAGCAGGAGGTGTCACCGCGACGAATTTGGCAACGACACGCACAATGTCCTACTGTCCAAGGTTGAAGATGAAACATTTTCACAGAACCTCCTACAAGTTTTTGGAGTTTGCAGAAAGGTCCCTTTGTTAAGAAAAACTGAGAGAAAACCTATGTTTTCAGGGCCTATTTATGAACAGCAAAAATTAATAAAAAATATATTTGAATTCCTTATCAAATTTCACAACTCACAATGTTTTTCCTTTTCAATTTTGAGCAAGATTTGAATTTTATACTTAGGGTGCCAGATTAAGTGATTTTATTGTTTGCACTCTATTAAATTTATAATTAAAATTATGTTAAAGCATGTTTAATAAAAGTACACACTCCAATATTGTGAATACCAAGGTGGTGTATCATAATTGGACAATTTTAGGTATAATCCCTTATAGAAAGTAATTTAGTAAAATTACTTGGTACTGGTTCTATGCACTGTTATGAAAATAATTTAATATGGAATTTTATTCCATGTCACATCAAATGATTTTTAATGGGTGAAGGAACTTGTTTTCTTTTATAATACTATGTTATTTTCCTAGTTACAACTCTTAGCAATTTTGGTTGGCATCTTACTGAGGTGTGAGTACTCTATGTTGCTGTTTTCAGTACTTGATCAAATGGAAAACATGTGTGGTTTTTGGATCTTATTTGTTTGTTTTCCACCAAGTTTCAAGTATGAATATAATCCCATGCTTGTTATAGAAACAAGTGATCATTTGTATGGTTATGTGTAGATGAATTTTGTTATCATATGTTAGTCTTATCTATGAAGACGATTTGGAAAACAAGGTATTAAGCTTGTTTTCATCTACCTCCACATATCAAGACATGTGGATGCAGTGACTTGTTATTATTTCATACTTGATAATTGTTTCCATTTAAGACATTATTATGAGCTCCTCGTCTCTGATGAGTTTGACAAAGGTTAATGGTTCTCTAATATACCCTAATGATTCACTGGATAATTTCTTATGATCCCTTACTGAGGCAGTGTTGCTTATTGTGGTCTTCTGTTGCTTGATGTTCTTCTCTCTCTAGTTGCCACTAGTCTTCTGTTATCCCTTTGTCCATTGCAGGTAGGTTCCTATCTTGGTTTCCAACCTCAACTGTCTCACCATTCTGGTGAAGATATCCAATTACTCCAAGCAAGGATTTTACTTAGATGATTATAAAAATATGGGAGTTTTTTTTTATGACATCAATTAGCCTTAAGCATATAAGAAGAATCTGTTGACAAGTTTGCAAGGCTTGTCCCCAAATTACTTTTCATATACTAGAGGCTGAAATGTATTAAGTTATTCAACCTTCTGTTTGTTTGTGTATGACATTCAATTGTTTGAGTATACAAAAGTGATCTGTTAACAAGGTGTACAAGCTTGTTACCAAACTACTTCTATATAACACTAACACTAGAGTATCACACTATTTCATGAGGATTTAATAAGATCATATCAGGATATAAGAGTTCCAAATACTCTTATGATAAATTGAAATAGCACTTCTAGAATCCTCCAAAGAATCCTTCTTAAGATCTTCTTGTGGTAGTTCCTCTGTTCTTGTGGTTGCTTCTCTTGCAGAATGACTTAGAGAAGGTTGGAAGATAACAAGATAAAACGATCTCGATAAAATAACAAGATCTAGATTAAAAGTTATTTCATGCTTTTATTATCCTTACATATACTTATTATTTTATTTCCCAAAAGATTGATACTTGTTTCATACATGATTGGTTTTACTTAGATATCAATTCAATTTCTCTAAGAGAGATTATAACTTGTTGTTATCCATGGGTTGTATCTAGAGATAGTTTAGTTGTTGAATATTGATGTGGATAGAAATGTGGAGTGTTTGTGAAATGGGAACTTAAGATAATAAGTTAATCAAATGGTTCATTGATGTGTTGAGCTTTCATGTGCTCACTTGTTTGAGATGATAGAACAACGAGCATGTGAAAGTTATTGGGTTTAATGACTTATGTCATGGTTGTTAGTTGTTTTCTCTGGTGTCGTGATTTTACTTTATATCCTTCTTTTGTAAATATAATACAGACATAGAGGTTGAAAAGATCATATGTAATGATTAAGGTTTAATAGTAGGTTAAGAAGATTTATATCTTCTTTTTAGGTATTTCTTTTATGATGGATGAGATATGTACATATTCGATAAATATGTTAATAAAATTATTATGTCATTTTCTACTTGTGGGTCTTGAGTTAACACCTGTCTGTATGAGTTGTGTTCTATTAAACTTTGATTATTTACTTGTGGAGATACACTTAGTAGGTACTGAATAATTTGCAAAGATATGGTGTGGATGGTTGATAACTTAAAGAGTTATTATTTGAGTGGGCATAACATCTCTGTTGATGAGATGGTTCAATTATGTATTACTCATTGGTGGAAGTATGATCATCAGATATGTGATTTGGATACTCACCCCTCTTTGGTTGTAGTTACCTAGTGAATTATCCCAAGTCACTTATAGGCTTGTGGTTAAGGTTGTTAAGAGTTTGTGTTTGATCATAACCAATTATGGTATGTGTAACCAAATGATTTGGTTTATTAATATGCTTCTTATGAAGATCACTCCAAATGTACTCTTGACTAGATGAACTAGACCTATTCCATCATGTCAAGTGAAACTTTCGTCACTTTGATTCGCTTAAACTTTCGCGCCAAAATTTCCCATACTTTTAGCTGCATGCTTTGCAATTGCACATATTATATTTAGATCCTTACAACCTCCCAAACATTGGGATGTTAGAGGCCTCTAGTGAAACTACTGGTAATTAAGGTGCTCCTTTTAATAAAGCATCGGAGCAAAGCATTAACACTCCGTGAACACACTTGATCCTCACATCACAACCATCCCCTCCGGTTGTCCCAATTTCTGTCACTTTGGGGCCTTGGGTTCCGGACAATGACATGTGTAAACAAATTGCAGATATGATCAAGAAACATAATTATACTCATGAAACAATAACATGTTCAGATATGAGATCATGGCACTCAGGCCCTAGTGACAAACATTAAGCATAACAAGTTGCAACAATGGTAGAAAACACTAACAAGGGATACTAGGCACTATGCCCTAACAATCTGGCATTATTACACGATCGATCTCATCCAATCCCTTACATCTCTCTCAGACTACAGCGGTTTTAGTCACACGTGGATGGGGGAATCATGGATGGTTGATGGAGAAGAGGTGGTGGTGTCGATGGCAATGATCTCCTTCGAATCCCCATCCCGGCAGGGCGCCAGAACAGGAACTTCTGATCCCCGAATTGAGTTTCGAGGTGGCGGCGGCGCTCTATTGTGTTTTTGTGGAATATGACGAACCCCCTCGCGTTTTAGATCTACGGGGGATATGTAGTCGAAAGGGGAGCCCGAGGGGGTGGAGGTGCCCCCCAGACCACCTGGCGGCGCGGCGTAGGGGGAGCCCAGGAGTGGTCTGGGGCCCTCCTGGCTTCCCTCCAGGTTTCCTTCTGGCTTCGGGGTCTTCTGGTGATCTAAGCTCAATGGGGTCTTTTCTGGGAAATTTCCCGAAATTTGATTTTTCTGCACAAAAACGAGACACCAAGGTAATTATGCTGAAAAAAACGTTAGTCCATGTTAGTGGTATCCAAAACTCACAAGTTTAGAGGAAAACAATAAGAAAAGTGTTCGGAAAAGGATATATGTTTTGGACGTATCAACTCCCCCAAGCTTAGCTTATTGCTTGTCCTCAAGCAATTCAGTGATAGATGAGTGCGATAAAAGACTTTTACGAACACATTTGTTTCATATGATATAAATATACTCACTATATGATCAGTGCTGAGGCAATTCATAATAAGATGTATGCAAAGATAAAAGTCACCTCGCAGTTATGCAAACCATGAAGAGATTCCAACAAACTAATAATAAACAACATGAAGTAAATCAATCTGATGGATTGCATTGCTCATAATAGGGTATGATAAAGTGTACTCGCTTGCCCTTAATAATGGAGAAAAACATAAATGCTAGGGCACCTCTGAAGTTCAAATGAACACTAGAAATAAAGATACCAAATATACAAGCATCAAAGTTATACCACAATCATCCGTGTTTTGGGACAAGCACATTACACTAAGAATGAAAACCATGCTCTCAAGAAGGTGCATAAAGCGAGAAGGTGAAGACTCAACATAAAAATAAAAGAAAGACCCTTCGCGGAGGTAAGCAGAGATTAACTCATGTGCTAGAGCTTTTTATTTTATTAAACAGAGGTATTGAAAACATTTTTAAGAGAGGTGTATGCTTATGTCAACGAATGGTAAACAGACAATATAGTACGTCACAAGCCAACTAGACTTCACAAGAGCGGCTCCCATAGAAGGACGCATCTGGGTAGAAGGTCATCCCTCTTTCTCTTTTGTTTACACAATTATTTGACTGATAAATCAGGGGCAAAAATAGTGAAGAAATTTTGTTGTATTAATTTGGGGCTGGGCACCCCGCTGCCGGCTCTTCTATCATTTGGATAAGCGGATGAAGCCACTAGTCCAGGGTGTAAAATCCAATCAACAAGTGACATAAAGATTCTCTATTTACGTCCTCATGAGCTAAAACAGGGGCACAAAACAGGAATAATTTTTCAAAAAATTTAAAGGTAGCACACGAGAAATTTACTTGGAGTGACGGTTAAATACCACATATATAGGTAGGTATAGTGGACACATTTGTCAAACTGTGGTTTTTAGGAGTTGGATGCACGAGTAGAGCTCATACTCAGTACATGTGAAGGCTAGCAATAGACGGGGAGCGACAATCAAGAGAGCAACAACTGTCATAATCATGCTTGCGATAAATCAAAATTAACAGGGGCATAAAAATGATACAAATACTCTCAGGAAAAATAAATCATTGAGGCTTAATTGACTATTTGTTTTCAGTCATAGCATGCGTGAGCATGTGCCAAGTCGATTCAAGCGAAACAATCAGAGGGAGATACCACAATGTCATACCCTTCTATGAATAAAACTGTCGTGGGATAATCACGGCAGATGTTACCGGGGGTAACTGATCTTGGGGCAAGACGACACAGGTATTTGGGAGAGGGTTTAGCTCAGAGGAAAACATGGTGCAATTCGATCTGGTAGCCGGCAATCGAAGTCGCCGAGTCTCCGATCTTGATATAACAACTCAACTTTGGGATTACACTAGATGCTTGATATCAAGCACTGTAACTAGGGTTCTTAGATCTCTGTCTAAAACTAGACCTGGGGGTCGGTTTATAAAGCACCCGTACCCCCTGGCTTATTCCCCAAGGCGCATCCTGGATCCTACCCGGACACGGCGCACAAACCCTAGCTTTCCTTTACAGTAACCCACAATCCGGGTTGCTGGGCCTACAAGCTTGGGCCTTCCACAAGCTTCCTTATCCTTAGCCGGATCCTGCGCACCGTCCTTTAGGCCGGGTTACCCCTTGGAGTTTGGCCTACCGGGTTATCGTCCCCCCGTCAGTAGTCCCCAGAATAGCCTGGGCTTCATGGATCTTCCTTGAAGCGCTCGCTATTCCCTGCAAAGATATCAAACACATAGGCACGTGGTGGCCGGGTTAAGATGCTTTAACAAGTGGCTAGGCCAAACTCCATGGTGGCCATATTGTAACTCGGGCTTTCCCCAAACTCTTTGGTTTAATTTTCCAGGTTCAAACCCTAATAAAAATGCCAAAATTCCATACTCGACAACCGATCCTGATATCACGGAGTGGATCTCCTTCTTTCCCTTGTCCAGATGCTTTGCCCAATACTTGGCGCATATCTTGCAGAATCCACGTGGATAACCGTCACCCCACGATCTCCGGCTTCTGGCCGTTAGGATAGGCTCACCCCTACTTTATAAATAGCACTCAGGGGATAACCCTAAACTCATCACTGCGCCTCAGTTTCCACTTTCCTTCCTTGCTCCTTTCACCCTCGCGGCACCACCGCAAGAAACTCGCACTTGTCATCGTAGCAAGACCGCCGCCGGCCGCGCCCGCTCTCGAGCCATCCCGCGCCGCCGTCAAGTGTTGCCGTCACGCCTTTGCTCCTCTCGCCAAGAATCGCGGAGGGGCATTCGAGCCACACCGCTTGCCGCTGCCGCACTAGACTCCAATCTCTCCAGTAAGCCTCTCGCAGCCGTTTAATTTAGCCCCATAATTTTTCAATTCATCCAAGATCGGATCTAGGTCAACCCGTGAATCATTTTTCCGATTTCATCAAATTAGATCGATTCGATGCTCGCCAACTCCTTTAACCGTCTGCTAGATAGTTACAACTCATCCTCCTACCCTCACTAATCACCAAATCTCCTGAAAAACCGCTCGCAAACTTTCCCATCTAGATCCACTTCTCCTTGATTTTCCGCTCATTGCGTTAACACCCGGAAAACCTTCCTTTTCCAGCTATCTTGCTTGCAGTAGACACATGGGCAACCACCCATCTTCCCCAAACGCTTTTCCATACGTAAGTGACCAATAATTTTCATGATTGTATTTAACACCCGGATACCTTGTAATCTCCACCTCATAGCGTGACACCCGGATAATTCTTAGCTCTATACTTTCTTGATACCTTATACTCGGATAATCCAACACTTCCGAGTCTTATTTCCTGAGCCTCTTTTTCTTACGTTTTCGCAGGTTGATCCCATGGCTCCCAAACGACAAGGAAAACAGCCGACTCAAGCGAGGACTACCCAAACCATTTCCGCCAACTGGGGGCGTTCCACAGCTACAAAAGCCAAATTGGACGAGCTAGCCGAATTAGGGATCCTTCCTTCTCAGAAGGACATTCACTGGAGGGTGCCGGGCAACGAGACCCGGCCCACACCTGCTGATAACGAGGTAATCTGCTTCGTAGAGCACGTGACCCGGGGATTCCGTCCTCCGGGTCACCCTTTCTTCCGGGAGGTCTTAAGTCATTATGGCCTCCGGGTATTCGACATAGGGCCTAACTCTATGTTGAATATTACCCACTTCATCGTTCTATCCGAGTCGTACTTGTGCATGCCGCCTAGTTTGACTCTCTTCATCGAACTATTCCAATGTAAGCCGTGCCGTGAAAGTGGTGACGGTGCACTTCTTACTTGTGGCGGGGTATCCATCCAACGCCGCAAGAATTCACCAATGCCAACTCTCAATTTGAACTCCCACGTCAAACATTGGCAGCTGTCTTTCTTTTACTGCCACGATACCTCCCCAGACGGCGAAAAGAAACTGCCGAGTTACTCGGAAAACCTCCTCGAACCTTCCGAGTCTTTCAATGCCTTTGCACCAGACTCAGACAGGGAGGCGATCCTTCCCTCATTAGCCAAGATAGCCATCCTCTCAGCCCAAGGCCTCCTCGGGCTAAATTTAGTAAAAACATGGGTGGACTTTCGGATCCAACCCAACTCCATCCGCACCAAACTGATGTGCGAGTATTCGGGGCATACCACGGATGCACTCCGATACTCCACCAAGAGCTTCGCGACGGGCGATACTAACAAGACCATCAAAGGCTTCCTGACAGAGAAGCTGGAGGTGATAAAGGGTATCACCGGGTTACCCCCGTTTACTCGGGAAAACCCGGCTCCAGCGGTAATACCCGGTATTCATAGCTTATTTCCACATTTTGGCTTGATATAGCTTCTAACCCTTAATCTCATTCTTTTTTCTTAGGCTGATGACCCTTTCTGGAGGGTTGAACCTTCTCCCCCTTCCAGAGACCCGGAAGAAGAGGACGAGCCGGCTGATGATAGTGAAGGTATTTGCACAACATTTGTATATCTTTACTTGCATCACTTCCTCCCGTTCACCTTTTTTCCAACGAACACACACCCGATTCACAGGACTGGAGGACGAAGGTGAGGCCAATGAGGATGACCCAGAGGCAACCGAGTCTGACCAAGAGGCAACAGTGGGTGCCAAGAGGAAGACCAGGGGGGCAGTGTCCAAGGTTCCTTTTTCCTCATTATCCTCTGAACCTTACTCCTTTGACGCCGTGCGACAACTTAACCATCAATTATCAAATTCATCGTGCTTGAAGGATTCCTTCCCAGCCAAACGCAGAGTAACTCGGAGCTCCCCGGGTGAAGATCCCCCTAACCCGGGCATCTCTACTCCCTCGGTCCCTCGTGGCGGCGCTCCTCCGCCTCGTCCTTCCGACTCTCCTCGACGCCACCCTTCTCCTAACCATCCACGTGCCGGGCAATTCCGGGTCCCGTTAGTGGTCCCCGTGGCGACCTCATCTGCTTCCAGCGGCGAGCTCCCGCCTGATTACACCGTGAATGCCGGGTAAGTTTGTGCTATATGATTTCCTTTTACGCCTAACAAATTTCCACTCAAGCCACCGTCATCACTAATAACTGCCTTTTCTCATCTTTCTTTTAGCGCTCAAGCCGTCGTCAGTGACCCGGAAAACATAGAAGCAGATAACCATCAGGCGGAGAAGCCGACTGACAATGCAGACGCCGCGACTGGCGGTGACACGACGAATAACCAGGGACAAGGCCCTCTGAACAATCCACTTCCCCGAGCTGCCGGATCTCCTTCCTCATCGGAACCAGTAGACGAGGAGATCGAAGTTCTAGATACAAGGATGAGTTCTCCCAACCCGGCCACCCAAACTGTCCGGGTCTCAACTCCAAGGGAGGGGAGAGCCCCCCCACCAAGCGACCAAGCTGCCGGCTCTTCCGGTACTCGATTCGAGGAACTGACATTTGCCCAGATGCTGGAAACCCTTCGCACTTTAAGGGCTAATGAAGAAAACATCTTGGGAGCTTTGATAGCCAAACACGAGGTAAATCCGACTAATGTTGCTTATGCCTTTGTCCAGTCCCCAAGTTCCGAGTGAATTGATTCATAATTTACTTGGGACTTTATTATACAAGCGACTGATAACTTGCTCCTCTGCCCAACTGATCCTTGTTTGCATGCATGCAGGCTTTCGTAACTCAATCTGAGGAGAAACTGGCGGACGCCACCAAGCTCATCGAAAAGGAGGTAGCTTTACGTGAAGCAGCCGAAGCCGAAGCCAGGAGAAATAGGTTGATAATGAGGAAATATAGGAAAAGGGCTCACCGAGCAGAAGATGACCTAACAAGCCTTTCCGTCCAAATATCGGACACATATCGTGCTTTACTTGGTACGTTTCCTCCTCCGGGTTTATCTTTTTGATAGATAGCAGCAGTTTCCCGACTTACGTCTCCATTTCTTCAGGCCCGGACGAAACCATGCCGGAAGAGGATGACATGGCCAAGCTGAAAACCATGAAGAGCGTTATCCGGCAGCTATGTGCCGGAACCAAATGGATCCTTGAGGAATTGCGGTGGCCGGGTAGAGGACATGTTGATCTGAAGAGGATGCTGGATGCCTTCTCCACTATTCCCGAGTGGATTTGGCACTGGAAGCGCTCGTCTTGCCGGGTTGGAGTGACCCGGGGGCTCGCACTTGCCAAGGCTTATCTCCCCAAGCTCGAGCTAGTGAAGCTTATGGGCGGCTTCCCAGAGTTCAAGCTTGACGGATCCAAGTTCTCGGTGAAGGATTTTCAGGCCGTCCAGAAGGAGGTCCGTTACCCGGCCAGCGTAATTGCTGATGAACTGGATGTTAATATACTTGTTCCAGCATACGATGCTGCCGGTGAAGCAATTAAGTCAGATCTTCCTGAGCCGTATGATATGCTGGCTCGGTGGAAGGAGGAAGCTGCTGCGATAAGGGCGGAGGCTGCCAAGAAGCAAGCTGAAGCCGGCTCTGCCCCTGCTACCTCAACACCAGTCGTTCCACCTCCTGCAGGAGCTGGTACCGCTGATCCGGGTGCTGCTGCTACCACCAATGATGGCAAGGGCAAGGCCAAGATGAACGCCGAGTGATATATGATTTCTAATGCCTCTTCTTATGCACCGGTCGGTCAACATACTTTTTAAAACAGTTATATTTTGGGTGGTGCGCCTGTGCACCTTTGATATCTTTTCACCAGAATTTTGTAATGCACGCTAAGGTCTTGATATACTCGATGCCTGTTCCGGCCTTTTTAAGTTTATCCATTATTGAGCTCATCTGTTCTCGATATCTGGCTTTCTTTATTGTTCCTTTTGTGAAAACTCAATTTCCGGGTCTCATGGGTATTGACAAGCGGATTTTGCTTCTAAGTCCCCAAGTCCCCAAGACTCGGATAATTGTGTTTTTGGAATTATACAAGTAAGCCATTTTTTCTCTTTTCAAGATTTCAAGCCATCCGGACCCGGATCGCCGAGTCTAGGACACTTGATCTTGAAAGGGGAACGAACTGCCTACTGCTAATTTCACAAAGATCCCTGAGTTGTTTCACATAGGTTTTGAAGTTACGCTTAATAGTCGTTGAGTTTCCAGCTGTTCAGCCTTGTACTCTGCATAACTTGTGGTTTAGATGACCCTTTTGACTATCTTGTACTGTAAGCCGGCTTTCGCGTGGATACCATGTTGTTACATCCATACGAAAACGTAGCCAGCCAAGCCCCGTCGGGTTTCATGACTGACTGCAATCGTAAGCGAACAAATCATGCCACTTTAATGCGAGTCACATCGAGCTTAAGTAAGAATAGCCAAGGAATTTGGACTTCTTTGTCCGGTTATAAGATTGTAGCCGTACTCGTTTGCAAGTAATCGGCCCTTATAACTCATAGGCATCATGGCCGGGTCTTTGAGTTTGTAACTGTGCTATTCAAGCGACCAGCCCCCAAGACCTAGATATACGCATCATACTGAGAGTACATAACCTGATAATAACCATCTCTTTTCTTGATAACCACCTCTTTACTTGATATGAAAAATCTAGGTCAGCAAGCCGCCTCGTTAAAAACCCGTCCAGTCCCCAAGGGTACCCTGGATAGGAAAAGAGTACGTCTGAAAACCTGCTGCCTATTACATTGTGCAATTCCACTTGCCAATATAGTCTTTTTTAAGTATAATATGGACGTAGCTGAGCCACGTTACATGGTCTATCTCTTTCTTGCATAGATGAAGTGGTATGTGGGGTGTCGTTAACTGTAGCCGACTCTTCCCTTGCATCTATCAAGTAATATGATCCATTATGCATATTCCGGCTTATGATAAATGGTCCTTCCCATGGTGGTGATAATTTGTGTTTTCCTTCATTTGACTGTACCAGGCGCAGAACCAAGTCTCCTTCCTGGAATACCCGGGTTTTCACGCGCCGGCTATGATACCTCCGTAGATCTTGCTGATATATGGCTGATCTTTCCAGGGCTTGTTCTCTTTGCTCTTCTAACATATCTATGGCGTCCTGCCGGGTTTTTTCGTTCTCCACTTCGACGTAAGCTGATACTCGCGGTGAATCGTGAATAATGTCGCTCGGTAACACTGCCTCCGCACCATAGACCATGAAGAAGGGTGTCATCTGAGTGGATCTGTTAGGTGTAGTGTTGATACCCCAAACCACAGAAGGAAGTTCTTCGACCCATGCACCAGCAGCCCTGACACAGGGAACTCGCAATCGTGGTTTTAATCCGCGAAGCAATTCTGGTTTGCCCTCTCCACTTGTCCATTGGCCTGCGGATGAGCCACTGATGCAACATCAAGCCGGATTCCATTGTTTCCACAGAACTTCTCCATCTCACCAAGGGACATGTTGGTTCCATTGTCGGTAATTATGCTGTGGGCATACCCGAACCGGTAGATAATCCTTTTCAGGAACTTGACTGCTGTAGCTGCTTCGCAATTAGTAACTGGCATAACCTCAACCCACTTGGTAAACTTATCAATAGCCACCAAAAGATGTGTCTTCTTGCATGGTGACATATGAAAGGGGCCAACCATGTCCATACCCCAGACAGCGAACGGCCAAGTTAACGGGATGGTCCGTAACTCCATAGTCGGCACATGGGTTTGGCGAGTGTACCTTTGACATCCGTCACACCTTGCTACCAATCGTTCCGCATCTGATAGAGCCATGAGCCAGAAAAATCCGTGTCGATAAGCTTTAGCCACAAGAGACCTTGTGGATGCATGATGTCCACAGTCGCCCTCATGGATTTCCTTGAGAATCTGTCGGCCTTCTTCTGGCGCTACGCAGCGCAAAAAGACTCCTGCTGCGCTTCTCTTGTATAATTCTCCATTGATGATAGAATATCCCTTTGCTCGCCTCAAAATTTGCCTTGCTAACACCTCCTGCTGTGGTAACTCGCCCCGCGACAGGTAGGCCAAAAACGGTTATGTCCATTCGGGAATAGTACGTACAGTAGCCACAAGTCCTGAATCCGGGTCTTGGTTTGCCAATTCCTCCTCTGACTCGGTTTTAACCGATGGTCGCCATAATTCATCCAGGAAAACGTTAGGTGGAACCGGCTCTCTGCGCGAGCCGAGTCTAGCGAGCGCGTCGGCTGCCTCGTTCTTTCTTCTGTCTATATGCTCCACCTCATACCCGGAAAAACATCCTGCAACCCTATCAACTTCCCTGCGGTATGCTGCCATAGTTGCGTCCTTTCTATCCCAAGTTCCTGACACCTGCTGTACCATAAGATCCGAATCTCTGAAACACCGTATCCTTTTGACGTTCATCTCCTTAGCTGCCCTTAGGCCGTGCAATAGGGCCTCATACTCGGCCACGTTGTTGGAACAGTCAAAGTGGATTTGTAGTACGTAACTTAGTTTATCTCCTTTGGGTGACGTCAGTACCACCCCAGCTCCTGATCCCTCGTATTGCTTAGATCCATCGAAGTGCATGATCCATGACTCGGAATTTGGAACCGTCGTAGTCATGCCTGTATGTGTCCAGTCGTTAACGAAATCAATTAAAGCTTGAGATTTGATTGCTGACCTGGGTTCGTAGTTGATGTGATAATCCCCCATCTCTATCGCCCATTTGGCTATTCTTCCCGTCGCGTCCGAGTTTCTGATGATATCCGCCATTGGTATTGAACTAACCACTGTTATGGGGTGTTCTTGGAAGTACGGCTTCAATTTCCGGCTAGCCATAAAGACCCCGAACACCAACTTTTGCCAATGTGGATAGTGCTGCTTTGCTTCTGATAATACCTCGCTGACATAATAAACCGGCCTCTGAACCGGGTAACCTTTCCCATCCTCTTTACGCTCCACAACAACTACTGCGCTGACGGCTCGGGGGCCAGCTGCCACGTACAGCAACATAGGCTCTTTAGGACCCGGCGCCGCTAGTACTGGTGCTTCAGATAACTGCTTCTTTAGTGCCTCGAATGCCTCATCCGCCTCTTGACCCCACACGAATTTGTCTGATTTCCGCAAGAGCCGGTACAAGGGTATTGCCTTTTCTCCGAGTCTGGATATGAATCGGCTCAAGGCTGCTACGCAGCCCGTGAGCTTTTGAACATGCTTCAAATTTTCTGGTTTTTTCAGACCCTGGATGGCCTTGATTTTATCCGGGTTTGCCTTGATTCCTCTTTCGGAAACTATAAAGCCGAGTAATTTTCCGGCTGGAACTCCGAACATGCACTTTGTCGGGTTAAGCTTCATCTGGTACCTCCTCAAGTTTTTGAACGTCTCCTTTAGATCATCGATAAACGTCTCCGCCTTCCTGGTCTTGATGACCACATCATCCACATAGGCATGGACGTTGCGTCCGATTTGGTCTTCGAAGCACTTTTGAATACACCGTTGGTAAGTTGCACCGGCGTTCTTCAATCCGAACGTCATGGTTTTATAACAGAAGGCCCCAAAAGGGGTTATGAATGATGTTTTCTCCCAATCCTCCCTCTTGAGCTTAATCTGATGATACCCGGAATATGCGTCCAGGAAGCATAATAAATCGCTTCCAGCTACTGCATCTATAATCTGATCTATCCTGGGTAGTGCGAACGGATCCTTTGGGCAATGTTTGTTGAGACTCGTAAAATCAATGCACATCCTCCACTCATTGGTCTTTTTCATCACTAGAACCGGGTTTGCCAGCCAATCCGGGTGAAATACTTCCATGATAAAGCCGGCTGCCAATAGCCGAGCGATCTCTTCGCCTATAGCCTTCCTTCTTTCCTCATTCATTTTCCTCAAGCCCTGCTTCACGGGCCTGGACTTGGGATCCACATGCAAACTGTGCTCGGCCAGCTCTGTAGGGATACCCGGCATGTCGCTAGGTGTCCAGGCGAACACATCTGCATTTGACCGAATAAACTCCACAAGTGCTTCCTCCTGCGCTTTTCCCAAGTTAGACCCTATGGTAAACTGCTTAGTGGAATCGCCTTCAACAAAATCTATCTTCTTGGTGTCTTGTGCTGCCTTGAATTTTGCTCTTTCGTCCTCAGTATTCGGCTTGTTCAAGGCTGTTCTATCGTCCGGGTTCACTTGAGACCGGTAATATTCGAGTTCTTCCTTTCTGCATGCTTGCTCAGCCATAACCGAATCTCCTTCGTCACACTCGGCCGCTATATCCCGGTTCCCATGTATGGTGATGGTCCGTTTAGGACCCGGAATCTTTAGCTGCAAATACACGTAGCACGGCCTAGCCATGAATTTGGCGTAAGCCGGTCTTCCAAATAGCGCGTGATAAGGACTGCGCAACTTGACCACCTCGAACGTGAGCCACTCAACTCGATAATTATCCGTCGATACTCCAAAAGCAACCTCCAAGGTGATCTTTCCCTCGGGGCTCGCCGAGTGACCCGGCACGATCCCATGAAAGATTGTCGAACTTTTCTGCAACTGGGACTCTTTGAGACTCATCCGTAAGAAGGTTTCCCAATAAAGGATGTTGATGCTACTTCCACCGTCCATCAGAACCCTCTTCAGTTCGTAACCATTAACCTGTGGAGCAACCACCAATGCCAAGACTCCTGGACGCTCTACTTTTTCCGGATGATCTCTTCTACTCCACGTTATCTCTTGTTCTGCCCATCTAAGGTATCCCGGCGCGGCCGATGAAACCGAGTTTGCCGCTTGCTTTGACGTCTCTTTGTTCCTGCTAGAAGTTCCTGTAGTATGCACATGATATTGTCCTTTCAGATTAGTCGTTCGTGCCATACCGACGAAGATGTTGATCCGGCCAATCGTCACGACGGATCCGGATTCGAGGTGATCCGACTCCGGCCCCCAGCCGGAATCGTCCACCATCTTTTCTCCTTCGTGGTCGATGTAGATTTCGCCGATAACAAGATTCTCCATGCCCTTCCGAGCTTCTCCCGTGATGTAAACACCTTTGGACACAGGCCCCACGGTGGGCGCCAACTGTCGTGGGATAATCACGGCAGATGTTACCGGGGGTAACTGATCTTGGGGCAAGACGACACAGGTATTTGGGAGAGGGTTTAGCTCAGAGGAAAACATGGTGCAATTCGATCTGGTAGCCGGCAATCGAAGTCGCCGAGTCTCCGATCTTGATATAACAACTCAACTTTGGGATTACACTAGATGCTCGATATCAAGCACTGTAACTAGGGTTCTTAGATCTCTGTCTAAAACTAGACCTGGGGGTCGGTTTATAAAGCACCCGTACCCCCTGGCTTATTCCCCAAGGCGCATCCTGGATCCTACCCGGACACGGCGCACAAACCCTAGCTTTCCTTTACAGTAACCCACAATCCGGGTTGCTGGGCCTACAAGCTTGGGCCTTCCACAAGCTTCCTTATCCTTAGCCGGATCCTGCGCACCGTCCTTTAGGCCGGGTTACCCCTTGGAGTTTGGCCTACCGGGTTATCGTCCCCCCGTCAAAAACAATGCAAGTAAACATTCATACGACATGCTATCTTATATTAATAAGTTGGAACTAAACACGTGAGAGCATGAACTACTAAGAATCAATTAAATTATATACACCTTACATAAATGAACTAAGCATGTTCACGTGGATGAGCATACGTACAAAAATAAAACAAATAGAGTTCATACCAGCCTCTCACCACAACTTGGATTGTCGTAAATCGCCATTGCTGCTCTTTGTTAAGGAGTATTAGTATAGGTCTAGGAGTCCGTATTAGTCTAAATGTTATTTCCTTATTCCCCAAGTCATATGTAATATATATATGCCCCATGGGCTATCAATATAGACAAGTTGCCTATTCATAACATGGTATCAGAGCTAGGTTATTTTTTGGACGCCGCAACTCGTCCTTCTGATCCAATCTCGATCGATTTTTTCGGTCTCAGATCTGTTTGAGGTCTCCTCTGCCCGAGAGCTTCTCTGCCTGCATTTCCTCCGCCCGTCCAAGCCGGTGTTGACGTGATCCCTCCCTCTGCTGCCTGCCTATTCATAACACTCTTCACTTGTGTGGATCGAATAATATAGAATGATAATCAAGCTCCAATGGAGACACAGAAGTCCGGTGAACTCTGCAATAACTTTACAAAACCAAAGAAGAACAACAAATATTTTTGGGTTTTCGAATTAAAAACAAGAACAGAAGGAAACAAGCAAACAAAGCAAAATATTTTTGGATTTTTGAATACTAAACCGAAACGAGAAAAGAAAGCAAACCAACAAAAGAAACTAAAGAAAAAAAATAAAGAGAAACAACAGAAATATTTTTGGTGTTTTGTGTTTTGAAAAGCAAGAACAAAACAATAAAACAAAGAGAAATGAAAGAAGCGGAAGAAAATGAAAACAAACGAAAGAAACGAAAACATGGATATACAAAGAACCGACCGAACATGATATATAAATGAGTGTGATGTCGGTATACCTCCCCCCAAGCTTAGGATTTTGGCCTAAGTGTAGATCAATCACGGCGCGGGAAGTATCCCCGCTGTGGTGGGTCGTCCCTCGCATGGTCGTACTCGGGCGCCCAAGAAAAAGATGAAGCAGCATGCGAATAATCATATCCAGAGTGCTAGTACAGGATCCCTGTTGTGTTGGAGGGCTGGACAAAATCACTATCGTCCCCCTCTCCGGCATCCTCCCCATGCTGGGGGTGGTGCTCAATGTATGCTGAAAGAACATAGTTCCTAAATCCTTTTTTGAGTGTTTGATTACAACATATAGATGGACTAATGTGTTCGCTAAGTATACTCAGAAAAGATCTCCCCGTAAACCTCATGCAAGTTGCAGCAATAAGGGAGAAAAATCTACGGAAAAAGATGTGGAAGAAAGAAGAAGAAACAGGGAAGAAAGAAGAAAGAAAGAGGGAAAAAGGGGGTGGCCGGCCTGCCTGGCCGGCCTGGCTGGGCACTAGGCCGGGCTGGCGGCTGCCCACCGGCCTCGCCACACCCCCACGCCGGCCCCAGGCCGGGCGCCAGGCCGGGCGGTTCGGGTGGGTGGCCGGCCTCACCCCCTGCCCCCGCCGGCCCCAGGCCGGCTCCCAGGCCGGGCAGCTCGGGTGGGTGGTCGGCCCCTCCTCGCCCCCACGCCGGCCCCAGGCCGGGCTGCCAGGCTGGGGTGGCTGCCCCCACGCCGGCCTCCCCCTCTCTCTCCACGCCGGCCCAGGCCGGGCACCAGGCCGGGGTGGGATTGCGCCCGGCCCTGGCTGCCCCTGGCCGGGGGGGGGGGGGGGCGCTGTGAGGTGAAAACTGCCCCCCCCCCCAACGACCGTAATTCATCCCCGTATAAAAGGACGTCTCCACCTACCTCTTGGCTTTGTCAATCTCAGTCACACTTTCTCTCACCACCATTGATTGACCAAGCTCAAGCTCAAGAACAAGCACTCCTCAAATCCCCAACCAAAGCTCGTGATACTTTGGGATTTGAAGGAGACACCCCCGATCTACAACTCCACCGAGTCTATTAGAAATCCACCCACTCATCCCTTAGGGATCTTGTCATTCTTAGTTCATTGGAGCTAGGAATCTTGTTGCTCTTAGTTCATCGGAGCTCGGAGCCTTGTTGATATCCCCGGTGCTTTTGTGCTCGTGGATCTTGCTTCTCGGAGTCTTGGAGGCTCTTGGGATTTGGTGAGGACCCTCCAATCTTGTGGAGTGTGCCTCATCCTTGTAAAGGTTCTAGTTGTCAACCTCAACGGCAACATAGTGATTTGAGCCTATCCACATCGGTGGAAGGACTCGAAGGAGATACGGTGTGGCATTTGAGGCCTACTCGGTGTTCCACTTTGGTGGCACCGCACCGCTCCAACGGAGATTAGCTTCCATTGGGAAGTGAACTTCGGGATAAATCTCCGTGTCATTATGTTCGGTTATTCCTCAACTTACCTTTACTAGTTACAACTAGCTTAGTCATATACTTACCTTGTGCTAGTTGTAATTGCTCAACATATAGGATTGTTCACCTAGTTGCATAATCTAGATAATCTATATTTAAGCATTACCTTGTTAACTTGAAAAGAAGTTAAAATTTGTAGTTAACCTATTCACCCCCCTCTAGTTAACCTCTCGATCCTTCAATTGGTATCAGAGCCTCATCTCTTTATATAGGCGTTACCGCCTAAAGAGGAGGTAAGGATGGCCGATGATCCCATCACCATGGATGGGATTCAAAAGCTAATCCAAGCTATGATTGATAGTTCCGAGAAAAAGATGGAGGGACTAATAAAAGAGTTGACATCTCCATCTAGACAATATAGTGAAAAGATTATTTTAGATGAACATGGAAACCCCATTCCAACTAAAGAAGCATCCGCAACATCTTCACCATTAAATGGTAGTGGTGGAAATTCTTTTGGCTTTGCTTATAACAATGCTCCTAATGTTCAACATCTGCATGTTACTCATCTTGGTCCGCCTCCTTTGGTGGATCGGCATCGTTTTACTAATTGGAAAGCTTCCATGAAGTCTTACATGTGCAGCTCTTCAATGCAAATATGGAGAATTGTTGAAAAAGGGTATGAGCCAAAGGACCCCGCAAATCTAAGCTCAAGTGACATCATAGATGAGCAACTCAACGCTCATGCTTTGCACATGTTGGAGAGGGCAATGGAAAAGGAAGGAGTTGATCACATCCGATCCTTCACTAGTGCAAAGAAAGCTTATGATGGTCTTTGCGATATGTTTGACGGCAATGTCAACCTCCAAAGGTCCAAGAAGTCAATCATTCAAAGAAAAGTTGAACACTTTCACTTGGGTGATGGAGAGAACATAGAAGACATGTTTAGAAGACTCAAGGCTCTTGTAAATGATATGAGAGATAGTGGATTCACGGATTGTACGGAGAATTGGGTCAAGGAGAAATTTCTACTCACCTTGATGCCATACAATGAAAACATGGTGATGAATGTACAATCAAGGGCCGACTACTTGGACCTATCCCCCAATGATGTCTTAGGTCTCTTTATCACTCTAAAGGTCATGAAGCAAACTTCCGATGATATCATGGACCGTGTAAACGGAGCAAAGAAAGCATCTCTTGCCTTGAAGGCCAAGGTCATTCCCCATGAAGATAATGACTCAAGTGATGATGGTGGATCCACTCATGAGGTCTCCGAGAAAGAGACGAAGACATCACATGAAGAATGCTTGGCTCTTGCTCAACACAAATGGTGGAAGAAAGGAGACTTTAGATCCAATGCCACCAAGAATAAAGGGAAGGAATCCTCAAGCACGAAGAAAGAAAGAACTTGCTTCAATTGTGGATATTCCGAGCACTTCGTTGTCGAGTGCCCCTTCAAGAGTAGAATTGAGAATGGAGGAAGACTCATCAAGAAATCCACTTTCATACCCAAGTCCAAGAACTTCATCAAGAGAGGCCCTCCTAGGGCATTGATTGCAAAACAAGTTGAGTACACATCCGGTGGTGAAGAGAGCGATGGTGAAGGCGAACAAGTAGGTATGGTGGCCATGGCTAGGGGCGTCGTACCTCCTAACTTAAGCTCTCTCTTCTCCAACCCAAATGACAACAAGGGTCCTTCGAGTCACAAGTGCTTCATGGACAAGGGTATACCCCCAAAGGTGATTCCTACTCTCAAAATTGCAAACTCCTCTACTCCCTCGCTATTAAATTGTGTTGAGGAATACCCCTTGGAAAACTTTGTAGAAAATCTAGAAGGAGAAACTAAAACTATATTTGTCTCTCTCATGGACCAATTAAGTGAGGCACATGGCCTCATTGATGAACATGAGGAGATAATAATGTTACTTGAAAAGTTTGCTCGTGATGATGCTAGTAAAATTGAGGAGCTTGAGAAAGCTCTAGATGAATCACATTGCTTTAGAGAAAGCATAGAAGAAACCTTTGCAATTGACATAGCTAAAGTAAAACTTGATTGTCAACATGCTTTTGCTAAGGTAACGGAATTCATGACTTTAAATGATGCAACTAACCAAGGTTATAATGAACTCATTAAGGATTTTGATAAGCTTAAAATTGATCATCGTACAATCTCAAATGAGCTCAAAACCTTAAAAGGAGTAAGAGTTGTGAATGAAAACTCTTGTGCTACTAACCCTTTGTGTGTCAAGGCAACTCTCATTGAGGAGAACAATAGGTTGAAGGTACAACTCAACAAAGGTCTTGCCACATGCATCCAAGGCCAAAAGAACCTCAATGATCTTTTGAGTAATCATAAGAGAGTTATTGGCAAAGAAGGCCTTGGTTTTGGTTCCACATCCAAGGTGGCTTACAAGAAGAAGTCAACTCCCTCCACTAACTCTATTGTTTTTGTGAAGGAGGGGGAGTTGGCTAATGAGGAAGATGAGTTTGATATTATTGCTAAAAGTATTGTTACTATGGACACTACTACTCACAACAACTTTGCGGGAAAGTATAACCCATCTTATGTGCTTCTCAAATCTATTAATGGTCATGTTTATGCAAAGTATGTAGGCACCTCATATGGTGATGATTACAAGCATGCTATTTGGGTTCCCAAGACCCTTGTGACTAACAAAAAAGGACCCATCCAAAAATGGGTACCTGAGACAAGAAGTTGATTCATTGTAGGGTTGTATTTCTGGTGGAACATCATGGATGATTGATAGTGGTTGTTCCTCACACATGACCGGAAGCAAAGAAGTATTAGAAGACTTGAAGCTCCAACTTCTCAAATTTGCTCATGTAACTATTGGCGATCGCTCACAACTTAAGGTATTGGGACATGGCAAGGTGGTCATTTCTCCGGATTCATCCATTGAGAAAGTCCTCCTTGTTGAGTCCCTTGGCTATAATCTTCTTTCCGTCTTGCAACTTTGTGAGTGCAATTTTACATGTGTATTTGGGCGTCACCATGTGCTTGTCCTTCACACTATTTCTCTTAAAGTAGCCTTTGTTGGATTTGTGGAAAACGGTATGTACATAGTGGATTTCTAGAAAGAAACTACACATATCACCACATGTCTAATGGCTAAATCCGACATGGGGTGGCTTTGGCATCGTTGCCTAGGCCACGTCGGTATGAGAAATTTACAAACTCTTGTGAAGGGTGAGCATGTGGTAGGACTAACAAGTGTGATTTTTTCCAAAGATCTTCCTTGTATCTCTTGTATTGCCGGAAAGATGCATGAGAAGAATCACCCCAAGACATCAATCATCTCTACAACAAGGCCCTTTGAGCGCATTCACTTGGATTTATTTGGGCCTCCCACATATGATAGTCTTGGTGGCAAAAAGTATTGTTTGGTAATTGTGGATGATTACACAAGATAAACTTGGGTTTTCTATATCAACAAGAAGAGTGAAACTCAAGAAAGATTCATAACTTGGGCCACCGAAGTGCAACGCCAATATGACACCAAGATCTTGTCCATTAGGAGTGAAAATGGGTCCGAGTTCAAGAACTACACCATGGATGAATTCTTGAGTGACGAGGGGATAAGACATCAATATTCCGCCGCGTACACCCCTCAACAAAATGGTGTAGCGGAGAGGAAGAATCGCACACTTATTGATATGGCAACAACTATGATGGCCGAATTCAAATCCCCATATAACTTTTGGGCCGAAGCCATCAACACCGCTTGTCATTTATCTAACCGACTCTTCCTTCGTCCGATGATTGGTATGACTCCATATGAGCTCCTAACCGGTAACAAACCCAACCTCAAATATCTTCGAGTTTTTGGGTGCAAATGCCAAGTCTACATAAAGGGAACTAGATTGTCTAAGTTTGATGCTAGAACTTTTGAAGGCATTTTTGTTGGTTATGCCACGAACTCCCACACTTATAGAGTCTACAACATATCCACCGGGTGTGTTGAAGAATCTACGAATGTGGAATTTCATGAGGATAATGGCTCCCAAGTGGAGCAAATTGATTGTGATGATGTAGGTGATGAACCATCCTCCATAGCCATAGGAAGAATGGTTGTAGGTCCACTTATACCCGTTGAGGGACACCTTGTGGCAAATGAGGATGGAACTAGCTCCACGCAAGTGGAGCCCTCTACATCAACCACCAATCAAATGGTAGACCAAGAGCAAGAAGAAGACCTTCATGTGGATACCTCTCATCAAGAAAGTGATAAAGATCCACCCAATGATAATGGTGGAAATGATTTTGATGCTTTGTCACCAATAACTCCAATACGAATGGACAATGGTCTTAATGAAGGAAATGATGAGGATATTCCCCCCAATGAAAATCCCGATGATGCACTAGTTCGTATCATGACTCGTCAAGCATCAAGATTGCAACAAAAGTCACTATACCAAAAGAACATCATTGGTGGCTTGGGGAGAAGTGTCTCCACTCATGGACAAGTACTCAAGTTTTGTGGTATTCATTCATATGTCTCTCATGCTGAACCCATCAAAGTGTATGATGCTCTTGAAGATGAAGATTGGGTTCAAGCTATGCATGAAGAGCTCCATAATTTTGACAGAAACAAAGTATGGTCACTAGTGGAAAGACCCAAGGATCATAATATCATTGGAACTAAATGGGTGTTAAAAAACAAGCAAGATTCTCATGGGCAAGTGATTTGCAACAAGGCTCGATTGGTTGCTCAAGGCTATTCTCAAGTCGAAGGACTTGACTACGGTGAAACTTTCGCTCTCGTAGCTAGGCTTGAATCCATTCGTATATTACTTGCATTTGCCACTAGTCATAACATCATCTTTCATCAAATGGATGTTAAAAGTGCTTTTCTAAATGGACCTCTAAATGAAATGGTATATGTTAAACAACCTCCGGGGTTCGAGGATCCCAAGTATCCTAGCCATGTCTACTTACTCCATAAGGCTTTGTATGGCCTCAGACAAGCCCCACGTGATTGGTATGATCATTTAAAGGAGTTCTTAGTGGATCGTGGTTTCGTACTTGGGGTAATTGATCCCACTCTCTTTACCAAAAGTGTAGATGGACATTTCTTTGTATGCCAAGTATATGTTGATGATATTATATTTGGATCCTCTAACGTGAGTTTTGTAGATCAATTTGCCAAACTAATGACAAGTGAATTTGAGATGTCTATGATGGGAGAATTAAAGTTCTTTCTAGGTTTTGAGATCAAGCAATATCATGAAGGGACTTTTATTTGTCAAGCCAAATATATTCAAGACATGCTCAAGAAATTTGATATGAACAATGCCAAACCATTACCTTATCCAATGCCAACAACCGCAAATCTTTCTATGGATCATGAAGGTATACCGGTAGACCCCAAACTTTATCGATCTATCATTGGATCTTTGCTTTATCTTTGTGCATCTAGAACGGACATTATGTTTAGTGTGGGTTTGTGTGCAAGATTTCAATCTAACCCCAAGGAAAGCCATATGATTGCGGTCAAGAGGATTCTTAGGTACTTGGTTGACACTCCCACACATGGCCTTTGGTATCCATCAAACACAACTTTTGATCTTGTGGGATATTCGGATGCGGATTGGGGAGGTGACAAGGTGGATAGAAAATCAACCTCGGGTGCTTGCCAATTCCTTGGTAGGTCCCTTGTGTGTTGGTCTTCCAAGAAGCAAAATTGCATTGCCACCTCCTCCACGGAAGCGGAGTATATTTCCGCCGCAAGTTGTTTCTCTCAACTCTTATGGATGAGGCAATGTCTTAAGGATTTTGGAATTAAGATTAAGACAATGCCTCTTTTATGTGACAATGAGAGTGCCATAAAGATTGGTCACAATCCGGTACTTCATGGCAAGACCAAGCATATTGAGATTCGGTATCATTTTATTCGGGATCATGTGGCCAATGGTGATATCTCACTTTCTTATTTCAACACTAAAGATCAACTTGCCGACATCCTTACCAAGCCTCTAGATGTGAAGAGATTCAAGGAATTGAGGAGTGAGCTCAACATCATATGTGCAAGCAATTTTAGTTGATTGAAAATCTTGCATACACACCCTTACTAGACTCTTATTTGGATTATAGATGCACGCATAGACATAGGGGGGTGTAGCTCAATAAATGAGCCAACACTACCTCTATAATGCATAAATAAACAAATCATGCCTAATGATCATTTCAAATGACATCATGTGCTTCAATGATGAGTCTCGACAATGCACCCAAGATACATCTTCGCGGTGACATATCGAATATACTCATACATGGTGGCTACGGCCACCGCCAAATATTTGATTGGTTTTATATCAATGAGACATTTGTGTTCGAGTGTTCACTCATTTGCATTTCCACTTGTTTTCATATTTCATTGGTATCCAATGTTGCTCATTTTGTTTTTCATCTTTTCTCTCCATTGGATACAAATGAAAACATCATATGCATGTCATCATACTCATTTCATTCGTGCACATGGTCAAATAAAATTGCTCTAAGAAACAAACTCACGAAAATGTGCTATTAAGACACTAGCTTCACTTTGTCATTTTGTTTGTTAGAATGTATGTCGTGTAAATCTTTGAATTGGGATTTTTTTTGTTGTTTGTTTTGGCTTGGTAGTTGTGTAGGTTCACTTTGCTTTGGGAGAATTTTTTTTTAAAAAAAGGAAAACACACACACACAAACACAACCGAACACCCAAACAGCCGAAAAAAAAAGAAAAACAAAAAAACGGGCGCTCGCCCCTCCCACCCCGGCCCCAGCCACAGCCGAGCCGGCCCCAGGACGGGCGCCAGGCCGGGGCATTCGGCCACTAGCCCGGCCTCGCCTCCACAGCACGCCGGCCTGGCCGGCACCCCAGGCCGGCCTCACGCACACACACGCACGGGCACGCCGGCCCCAGGCCGGCCACACGCCCGGCCCCAGGCCGGGGTGGGCACAGCCGCACCTCACACACACCTACACGCACGCACACGCCCACACACGAACCCAAACCTCCCATCCCCATCTTCTTCCTCCCTCCTCCTCCATTAGAGCTCCTTGGTACTCTCCCCTAACCCCCTCCCCCCACCTCCCTAGCCCATCCCTACCGCTCAAAATCACGGATCCGCAAGCCCTCGTCCTTCTCCACGCTCTCCACACGGATTTCTCGTTGGCCCCTTATTGGAGGAGATCGGTCCACTTCATTGTTTAGTACTTTTTGTTTGAAGATGACTTCCAACTCGGGTACTTTTCTTTGGGCTTTTTCTATGGATTACGTGTATGTGAGTGCTATCTATCGTGTGCTCGTGCTAGTGTTCATGTGCTAGGATTTTTTTTCCATCTATTCATGCTAGGGTTCATGCCGCTCATATGTCACTAGATTAATTCCTATGCCATGATACGTTTATGTCATATGCTCCTCATGATTCTAGCCGTATGATACTATGATTTCCCTCACTTTGCAAATTATTCTCTCATGTTTGTCCATGGTTCAAAGAAAAATCCACATTATTGATATGATTGTCCGAGCGTCGTGCTTCTACATTATTATGTTCATATTGTCATGATGTGTATGCTATGCCCTAATTTTTACATAATAATGGTGTTTATAGTACCATGCCCAATATATACTTTCATGCCTATTTTCACTAAGAACACCAACACAATCTTATACAAATGCTATGCTAATGTGCTCACACCTATAATAATGTGCTTTGTCCTCATTAATATTGTGTTCGTTTTTGTTTTTCACCATGGCGCTATCACATATATTCATGGATTAATTTTTTTTCCTTAACACACGACCATGTGCACTCATTATCATTCTCCATATCCATGCATCATATTTTTCAGGTGATTTCAATACCCCATGTGAGTCTGATGCTCCCCGCTCTCTCCGCACTCGCAAGAAGAGTGTCGTGGATGTTGCTGGTTCTACTCCCTCACGAAGGCATGGTTCGTCTCTCCCGGTCAATCCCAACGAACCCGTAGTTGTGAACTGGGGTGGTCTTAGTACCACCGACTTTGAGGAAGCCAGGCTGAAATTTAATCCCTATGATTTTGGTCAACGTACATGCCCTGATCCTCGGTTCTATTGCAAGATGCATCAAGTCATGCGTGATTTCATTCTTGGCAAGCTTCAGCATGGATATATGGATCAACACTACTTTGATGTTGAGTATGCTCGCACCAATTGGCCTGAAGTTATGGAACTCATGGATTACCACAATATCACTCCTCTCATGGGTCCCAATCTTGCCCATCCATTTTCCCCAGAGCTGCTCAAGGAGTTTTATTCCATTGTTCACTTCTCATATGGAGGCCCCCAGCGGCTCCCGCGTACGTTGACTTGGATGAGCGGTGGCTCCAAGTGTGTTGCTACCATGGATGAGTTTGGTGCTGTTCTTGGCATTCCCGAGTATAGGTTTGATCACATGTTCCACTTCTGCATTCATGGTGATCCCAAGAACATTATGAAGGCCAAAGAGGGTATCCGTCATTACTATCCGGAAGGTACCGGCTCCATGCACATTCCCAAAGTCAAGTTCTTTTCTGAATATTGGTATATTGTGCACGCTATCCTTCGCAATTCCATCAATGCCAAATTCGGTGAGAAGGGCGGGGTACACAAGTGGATGATCAACCTTCTATATCACATTGAGTCTCAAATGAGGGCCAAGAAGCAATTGGATGTTCTGGATTTCATGTGGCATGAGATGCAGACTGTGATTCGTGAAAAGAGGGTTCCCATCTATGGCTCTTATATTCAGCTTCTTATTGAGACCAAGATCCCAGTTGGTCTCATCAATAACTATGCCAAGGTGACTCCCAAGAAGTCTATTCTTATGATTGAGGCTGAGCCCGAGTTAGCTGCTGATCCACGCCCTAAGCGCACCCGCACACAGTCCTCCGCTCCTAGTACATCTCAGGGGGTGCGCCGCTCTCCTTCTCCTGCTCCTCCTGAAAATTTCAACCTTAAGAAGATCCTCCAGAAGATGAACTGTTTCTTCATTGATAAGCAGAATCAGGATTATGAGGCATATCGCAAGGGCAAGGCCTCTAGTCACCGTCAGCGTTCCATCCAGACAGCTCTTAAGATTCCTCTCAGTCCTTCCAGCTCAGAAGAGGTTTCAGAGGATAAGTGGAAGTCTCAGCACACCTATTGGCTTGGAGATGACGCTAGCTCACTAGGCTCTTTTGCGACGCCCTACACTACCACTGCTAGCTCCAGTCAGGCTCCTCCCGAGGACTTCATTGAGGAAGATGATGAGATGGGCGACGAGTGATCGGACTTGCATTTTTCTCCCTTTTTGGTGTATGATGCCAAGGGGGGAGAAACACTCACGCATTGCATTGCATTCCATGCATCCATTTGCGTCTTATCATTCGCTATTTGCCTTCGTCGTTCTTAGTTGATACTATTTGTGTGGTTATTATTGTAAGACTATGTCTCTATTTATCTATCGTACCTTATATCTACTAGCAAACATGTCCGTGCGTTGCCACAGAAATAAAAAGTGATTTTTTTTTCAAAAAATAAACGCCGATACGAACCAAATTTGGCCCAAAAGTCGATCGACTCGTGTAGGATTTGGGAGCATTTGGCATCGGTCATATTTGGAAATATTTATATTGGAGACATTTGATCATATTGAAAAAGAATCCAATGCTTATTTTTTTCGAGAATATTTCCGATGCTAAATTAGGGTGAGAGGTATAGTAATGTCGTGCCGCTAAAGCTTAATTTGTGTCCTTTGAGACAGGGAAGCTCAGGATGGTTATCTTCTTTGTTCGTATATATAATATCAACGTTTGTTGATCTTGATAAAGTATGATACCTACCTATCTATCCGAAGCCGACCTCCATTGTATTAGGAGTCTTGGAGTATGATGTATCAATTCATTACACATTATTATGCATTTCTATCATATAGTTTGGCAAAGGTTTTTAGCAAGGAATAAAAAGGCCTAGAAACATGCTCTTCATCATTGGCTGGTGGTTGTATGTGTCAAAACTAAGATGTCGTGTACTATCCATATAATCCAATTGTTTGAAGAAACTAAATTTCATCTCATCTCATATGGTCAGATCGACCCTCTGACATCGATATGACAACAATTTACAATTATAATTCCAGCGTTGGCTCCATTGCGAAACCCAGCAGCCATTCTTCTACTTGTATGAATGCGGCAAACTCTGGGACTGATCTGTCCCTAAAGAAAATTGCGATATTTATTTCTTTGAACATGTTTGGTGTAGGTGAAAGAAAATATGTTTTGTTTGAAAACCATTGCTCCAGATGGAAGCCCACAAGCAATGCATTAAGTATGTTGGGATCTAAGTGTTAGGAATTCCTTTTCCGATTCAAAAGTTTGAACCAAAACATTCAGAAATTGCTCAGCCGTACAGAGAGAGAGGAAGAGAGAGAGCCCTATGAAGTGATTGTCAAATGTCGATGATGCAACGATGATACAAAATATACCCGTCAGATCATCGACACGGCTAGAGGCTCTAAGGAGAAAGTGAGAATAGGTTATTAGGTTGATTTGCTTCCGTACAGCAAACATATCAACTGCTATTGTCATGTGAGTCTAACGACCAGAAGTGAGATGAGGAAGGCTGTTGTGTTCTTGCTCCTTGCTTGCTGAAACACCTCCAACTGACTATGCCTAGGCTGCTTCTCGGTGACAGGTTTCTTCCTCCGGGGACTACAGCCTATCCTATCAGCCTCTGCTCACTTCTTCACAGGGCCTCAATCGCTTGTCCTTCCACACTTTGCCTTGCAGCCAGACTCCCGCTCCCATGTGCCAGGGCGGAACAGTATCTTACCGCTGCAGTCCGCTCCTAGAATTCAAGAGCCTTGCATCGATGGTGCTCCTAACCAGAGTGACTGTCATGGTCGCACTTGCGTGGCCTACCGAAATAGGCCCCCCCCCCCGCCACGTCGCTCTTCCCAACCACAAGCGACACAGAAGTATCGGCTACCACCGTGAAGCATGGCGCGGCCCCTGTTGTGTGGCCGGACCATCCGGCGCACGTGTTCTTGCGCGCTCTCAGGCCAGCGGCCCCTGCAGCATCTTAATGAAGACCACATCTCTCTTGCCGGCCATGACATATCTGGGAGAGCTATTGGAGGGAAGGATGCAGTTCACGAGCAGATCCCTACCCGTGGACACATCAACTGGGAAATCATCATATCCCGGCCGTCTCCAAGCTTCGGATCTGAGGGATCAGCCTCGTTCCCAAGCCTCTGTCCCTGCCGCCATAGCTAGCACCAGTAGGAGGGGGAGGCTTTCCATATGACGCTTGGGTTGACTTCGACGGGGACTTTGATGTTTTATTTTTGGTGAGTAGAGGCGAACCGTTCTTTTTTTAACTTAAGCAGTGGCAGTGCCTGTAATATTGGTGGACAAACAGGGATAAAGCCAAATCATACGAAAAAAATTGCAAGAAGCCTTAACGCTTTTATTAGTAGGTATAGATATATTATGCGTGTGATATTTTATATGTTGAAGATCATAGCAAGGCTATTATGTTATTTCATCTACTCACTATTTGATGTGTTGAAGCCATGATGAGGGTAGTTTATATCCATCGATAACTATGATAAGAATGCTATGGTAAGATCATTCTAGTGGTAAATATTATTGCTCATCTAGAAGATAACTTTGTGTTCCTACATGTGTATCTCCAATGTTAGAATCATGTTTGGATAATTCTCGCACTTCACATAAGTATATCATAGTTACATCACATACTCTATTATCTTATAAAACACAGTGTGAAGATGAAATTATGTTCGGTACACGCAACATGATAATCAAATATATATGTCTATTGTTTTGGGCACACAAATAGGGGGAGTACGAATATATGTTTATTCTCTCACAAATAGCCATGAAAAGTTGTTTCTTACGCAAATCCATATGTTGTCATCAAACATCAAAAAGGGGGAGATTGAAAGAACATAGTTCCTAAATCCTATTTTGAGTGTTTGATTACAACATATAGATGGACTAATGTGTTCGCTAAGTATACTCAGAAAAGATCTCCCCGTAAACCTCATGCAAGTTGCAGCAATAAGGGAGAAAAATCTACGGAAAAAGATGTGGAAGAAAGAAGAAGAAACGGGGAAGAAAGAAGAAAGAAAGAGGGAAAAAGGGGGTGGCCGGCCGGCCTGGCCGGGCACTAGGCCGCGCTGGCGGCTGCCCACCGGCCTCGCCACGCCCCCACGCCGTCCCCAGGCCGGGCGCCAGGCCGGACGGTTCGGGTGGGTGGCCGGCCTCGCCCCCGCTGCCCCCGCCGGCCCCAGGCCGGGTCCCAGGCCGGGCAGCTCGGGTGGGTGGCAGGCCCCGCCTCGCCCCCACGCCGGCCCCAGGCCGGGCTGCCAGGCTAGGATGGCTGCCCCCACGCCGTCCTCCCCCTCTCTCTCCACGCCGGGCTAGGCCGGGCACCAGGCCGGGGTGGGATTGCGCCCGGCCCTGGCTGGCCCAGGCCGGCCAGGCCGGCCCCCAGGCCGGGGGTGGCGCTGTGAGGTGAAAACTGCCCCCCAACGACCGTATTTCATCCCCGTATAAAAGGACGTCTCCACCTACCTCTTGGCTTTTTCAATCTCACTCACACTTTCTATCACCACCATTGATTGACCAAGCTCAAGCTCAAGAACAAGCACTCCTCAAATCCCCAACCAAAGCTCGTGATACTTTGGGATTTGAAGGAGACACCCCCGATCTACAACTCCATCGAGTCGATTAGAAATCCACCCACTCATCCCTTAGGGATCTTGTCATTCTTAGTTCATTGGAGCTAGGAATCTTGTTGCTCTTTGTTCATCGGAGCTCGGAGCCTTGTTGATATCCCCGGTGCTTTTGTGCTCGTGGATCTTGCTTCTCGGAGTCTTGGAGGCTCTTGGGATTTGGTGAGGACCCTCCAATCTTGTGGAGTGTGCCTCATCCTTGTAAAGGTTCTAGTTGTCAACCTCAACGGCAACATAGTGATTCAAGCCTATCCACATCGGTGGAAGGACTCGAAGGAGATACGGTGTGGCATTTGAGGCCTACTCGGTGTTCCACTTTGGTGGCACCGCACCGCTCCAACGGAGATTAGCTTCCATTGGGAAGTGAACTTCGGGATAAATCTCCGCGTCATTATGTTCGGTTATTCCTCAACTTACCTTTACTAGTTACTACTAGCTTAGTCATATACTTACCTTGTGCTAGTTGTACTTGCTCAACATATAGGATTGTTCACCTAGTTGCATAATCTAGATAATCTATATTTGAGCATTACCTTGTTAACTTGAAAAAGAAGTTAAAATTTGTAGTTAACCTATTCACCCCCCCTCTAGTTAACCTCTCGATCCTTCATATGCGTCCAGCTCACTCTCAGAAAGCATCCATCCTTGCATGTCATCAAGATTAAACAAAAGAGGTACAAGCAAAAGTACTGCTCTATCAGTTTTAGCCACTCTCCAACCGGATTGTTTGGAGAAAGTTATTCCAAAATATAAATTGTCCAGGTGATCATGGGTAGAAAGAAACTTATGTTGAATCATGGAAACAAGGTCCAGCCTCTCTAAAGGAAACTGCATGTCTATAGGGTGTGGCTCCAAACCATGCAAAGCTAGCAAGCGTGAGGCAATAAAACCTCCACAAATTCCGCCCTTCTCACGGTTAAGCGAGAGACGGTAATAAATTAAAGCACCAAAGTTATAAGACCTATCACGTCTTAAGGCAACTGAGATAAAAGCCAAATCATAAACAGATAGCTCGTTGGCAGTTTTTCTAGCTACACATATTTATAAATAAAATAAGCAAAGTATCAAATGCTAGGGAGTTGAATTTCTCGTATTTTACCACTCTCCCCCGTGAAGCTTCTGCCTTGGAAAATCTCCTCATATAAATCGAGCAGTGGTTTAGGCTGTCCTCTTATTTTCTCACATGAACCCCACTCTGGTACCTTGATAGCTGCACAAAAATCATTGAAAGGCAAGTCTACAGCTTTATTGTAAATTTTATAATGGACCATAGGGTTAGTTGAAGACCATCTAAAGCGGTCCACAGACATAGTTAGTTTAACATGTTGGATAGGTTCATCCTCAATGAAGCGGTCCAATCCTGCATTATGCACAAGAGTATAGAAATCATGCAGAATTCCCGTAATCCGCATGAATTCCTGGAATGGATAAATCGATGGAAACACTCTTTCTTCACTGTGCACATTCATGACCTCATGCAACTCCAACTCATGCTGGTTTAGCTGATGTACATTGTGCTCCATCTCTAATTTTTTTTAAAAAATCATCACAAAAATTGATTTCAAGAAACTATAAGGTGGAAACTACCATAGAGACTTATAGGAAAGTTAAACATGCATCAAAATTATATTATTTATACTCAAATCAAGCATGAAAAATCACATAAGCTGTCACCTACAGTACCAAAATACTCAAGAAATACTCCACCAAACAAAATTCTACTTGGATAATCGGAGGAGTCACATACCAGAGAGCAAATGCACCAAATTTCAGCACAAATGATGGGCTGAGCAAAGAGATCGAAAATCTCTAGGAAGAACAACAAGAACTCGGGTTCCAGGAAATGTTTTGAGTTTGGAAAGTGAGAGAGGGATCTTTGGCAGGGGAGAGGGTTAGTGGGGGGCCAGGGGGCCCACACCATGTGCTGGCGCCACCAGGGGCAGGCCGCGGCCTCTATGGTGTGCCTGACTGGTGGGTCCCCCTGGAGTCTCCCTGGTGTCTCCCTGCCTCATTTTTTACGTAAAAATCTAATATATTTTTTCTGGAATTTTCCGAGAAACTTTATTTTTGAGGTATTTCCAGAATTTAATAATTAATAAAAACTGAGAAAACCAAAAGTGAAAATGTGAAAAAAAAACCAAAACCATCACTACAGAGGTTCTATGACACTCCAATGGAAAAATAACCAAGGAAAACAAAGGTGGAAGCGGTGAAAACAAAAAATATGGATGGTGAAAACATGCATAACCACAGTAATTAGGGTGAAAACATGAGGAAAACATGAATATGGATGATGGAAACATGATTATGATAAAGTAGCAAGGTGATAGCAGAAGTAAACATGGTGAAAACATAGTGAAAACATTTCCCTCTTCATTAAAAATAATTTTGTTAACAAGGGTGATCAAGTCTTGTTACCAGAACAATTTTCATGTGAAGCAAAACTTTACTAATCACTAAATAATTATGTTACCTCAACCTTGATAGAATTTCATATTCTTTTGGTGGTACTGGAATGGGACAATAAAATTCTCCAATCTTGATGGTCTCAATATTTTCAATTGAATTTAAACCATATCTTCTATCAATCTTCTTGGGAAAATAAATACTATGCTCTTTATAATTAACATGAAAAGTTACTTTCCTTGATTGCAATCAATAACAACCCCTGCAGTGTTAATAAAAGGCCTCCCAATAATAATAGACATATTATCATCTTCAGCCATTTCAAACACAACAAAGCCAGTTAATATCAAACAATTAGTAGCAACTTGAACAGGAACATTCTCACATATACGAGTAGGAATAGTAGTAGACTTATTAGCCATTTGCAAAGATATATCAGTATGTATCAATTTTTCAAGAAAGAGTCTCTTATAAAGAGAGAAATGCATAACACTAACTCTAGCTCCCAAGTCACATAAAGCATTTCTAACATAATTATTTTTAATAGAACAAGGGATAGTAGGAATACCATGATCTCCAAGCTTCTTTGGAACCTTGCCATTGAAAGAGTAATTAGCAAGCATAGTGGAAATTTCCTTATTAGGAATCTTCCTTTTGTTAGAGACAATATCTTTCATATATTTAGAATAAGGAGGTAGTTTAATAGCATCAGTCAAAGGGATTTGCAAAAAACAGAGGTTTCATCCACTCACAAAACTTGTTATAATGTTCTTCTTTCTTTGATTTGTGTTTCTTATTAGGAAAAGGCATTGCTTTTTGTACCCAAGGCTCTCTTTCATTACCATGTTTTTTAGCAATGAAATCCTCCTTAGTATACTTTGTAGTTTTAGATTGCTTTTCAGGTTCAGCTACAGTTTTTTCTTTATGAGAAGCATCACTTTTATCATTACCACTTTCAGTTTTAGCATCAGAAATAGATATACTGTTAGGATCTTTAGCAGGTTCAGGAGATTCTACAACATTTTTATGTCTCTTCTTCTTTTTCTTACAAGGAGAACTATTGTTTTTAGGTTGCTGAGAATCTTGTTCAATTCTTTTAGGATGTCCTTTAGGATACAAGGGGTCCTGAGTAGAAACACCACTTCTAGTAATTATTTCACAAACATGTTTTTCTCTAGAAGTATTAGCTAGCATATCTTTCTGCACTTTAGTAAGTTGATCAATTTGAGTTTGAACCATATGAAAATGTTTAACAAGCATTTTAACATCATTAGAGGTTCTTTCAATAGAACCATGCAAATTATGAATAGCTCTAGAGTTTTCCATAAGATGATTTTGCACTCTCATATTAAAGTTGTCTTGCTTAATAACATAATTATCAAATTCATCTAAGCATTGATCAGGTGGTTTAGAATAAGGAATATCTTTATTATCAAAGTATTGGAGAGAGTGTACCTCAACAGTTGATGGATGAGGATTAGGCTTACATAATTCTTCTATAGGAGGTAAATTCTTCACATCTTTAGATTTAATACCCCTCTCTTTAAGAGATTTCTTGACTTCCTTCATCACTTCATCATTTAATTCAATCAACCCTATCTTCTTGGGTGTCGGTATTGGTGTTGGCTCTGGTGTAGGTGTAGGCTCAGGTATATTCCAATCATCATTATTTTTGGCTATTTTTGCCATTAATTCCTCAGCTTCTTCTGGAGTTCTTTTCCTGAAAACACAACCATCACAACTATCCAGCTATGTCCTAGATTCAACAGTTAGTCCATTATAAAATATATCTAGGAGCCCATTTCTAGGTAATGGATATCCAGAGCTAGCTCTTATCAAAGAACAAAACCTTGTCCAAGATTCAGGCAATTTTTCTCCTTCAATTTGCTCAAAGTTAAAGATATCATGCACAACACCATGTGGGCACTAGCAGGAAAATATTTTTGAAACAAAGCATTAACCAAATCCATAATATTAGTAATAGATCCAGGTGATAGATTGTTAAACCAAGTTTTAGCTTCATCTTTCAATGAGAAAGGGAAGATCTTGGTAACAAAATAAGTGCGCAGCTTAGTATCATCAGAAAATAAACTACTTAAAGATGAAATCTCATTCATGTGTTCCATAGCACTTTTACTTCCAGTTCCACAAAAAGGTTCCTTTTCAACAATAGATATGTAAGATAAATCTAGAGAGAAATCATAATCTTTATCTCTAATGTGTATGGGAGATGTGGCAAACTTAGCATCAAGACAAGATTTATATTTCACAACATGTCTTGCAAGAATACTCTTAAGAGCACTTGCACCGGTAGTAGCCTGAGCTTCTTCAATAAAGTCATCGTTAAGTTAAATATAGGTTTCGTCAAGACCATCGATAGAGTCCGGTGAAATAACAGGTGTACCAATATTTTCAACAAGAATTTCAGCATTTTCAATTTGTTTGAATTTAGCAATTGTAGCATCTAGGAAAGGACCTAGAGAACCAGTATCATCAAGCACAGTAGAAGCATCATCAAAAGTATCAGAAACATTTTCAGACTCAACAAAAGTAACAATATGTGTAGCATGTGGTGGAGTAGGAAGCTTACTCATAACACACGGTGAATCAAGAGCAACAGAGGTGTTCAGACTTGTACCTCTCCTTATAGTGGATGGTAATATAGGAACCTTTCCATCACGAGTCTTGCCCATGATGGAAGGCTTGCAGCGAAAAATATCACGGTCAAGTGAGAAAATAAATAAAGCTATGCTCCCCGGCAACATCGCCAGAAAATAGTCTTGATGACCCACAAGTATAGTGGATCGCAACAGTCTTCGAGGGAAGTAAAGCCCAAATTTATTGATTCGAAACAAGGGGAGCCAAAGAATATTTATAAGCCTTAACAACTAAGTTGACAATTCAGCTGCACCTGAAAGTAGACTTGCTCTCAACAATTTACTAGTGGTAACAGTTTTATAGCACCAGTAGTAGTAAAATAACAACAGGAATAAATTAGTAACAATAGTAGCAATCGCGGAAAACAGCAAGATGGGAGTACCGTAGGCATAGAGGGAATGGATGAACAAGCGTTGCATGGATAACATAGGTCATGTAATAATCTAAACATGGGCATTGCAGATAATAATAATAAAGCATCCAACTTCTAGGCAAACCATAGGCATGTGTTCCAATATAGTCATACGTGCTTGCAATGAGAAACTTGCACAACATCTTTTGTCCTACCAGCCCGTGGCAGTGGGGCCTCTAGGGAAACTACTGGTAATTAAGGTTCTACTTTTAATAAAGCACCGGAGCAAAGCATTAACACTCCGTAATTAAGGTGCTCCTTTTAATAAACTACCGGCATTGACTAACATTTATTGAGCTCACCAAATCTTCAATTACTCCCAATCCCTCTCACCAAACTCGTTGATCTTCGGAGGATTGAAGGAGAAGGCCCCGATCTACATTTTCACCGAGCCGTTGTTCATTTCCCCCTCATATTCTTGAGGGATTCGAGTCTAGGGTTTCCATTTGTGGAGAATCTAGACATCTCTCTACTCTTGGTGATTCTTGGTGTTGGGAGCCCCCAATTTGGTTGTGGGTGTGTGCCCCAAGCTTGTTTGTAAGGGATTTGATTCCCTCCTCAAAGGGGATCAATAGTGGAAGGTGGACTAGGCCTTTGTGGCGGGGTTCATCAGAGAATAGGGTGAGGCCTTCGTGGCGTTGATTAGGCCTTCGTGGCGAGCTCACACCCCTCCAACGAGACATACTCCCTTAACAAGGAGGAACTCAAGATTACATCGTGTCTCCGCGTGCTCCATATCGGTCACCTCGTTCCCTTCCCCTTTACTTGTGTTTGTGCTTGTTGTTATCATATAGGTAAATTCATCGTAATTGCATTGTCTAGATAATTTACCTTTATGTCAAGCCTAATCTTGAAGAAAAAATAAAATTGGTCGTAACACCTATTCACCCCCTCTAGGTGCCCTCACTATCCGTTCACTAAGTGAACAATAGTTGTGGTGCTTGGATTTCAATCCAATGTGCCACCCTTTGGAAAGAAAAGATTGTTTTACAAAAGAGATATGAGAAAACTGGCTTTATGCAAACTTAGCTGTCGAGACATCGTAGTAGTTTTCATAGACGGGGGTGCCATGAGACTACGGTAGAGACGTGGGGTAACGAGATCGCGTGGTAGACAATAAACACAGGATTTACCCAGGTTCGGTACGTCGCGACAGTACGACGTGCCTACTCCTGCACTTCTCACTAATCAGGACTAAAGCCTGGGAACAGGATTACAATGTGAGGTTTTGGATCTAGCTACTCGCAGAGGATCAACTTCTCGGCGAGTTGGCCTATAGCTTCCCTGTTATTCGTTGGTTGTTTTGTTTATCTCCCGTACGGCTTTATATAATAGCCGGATTAGGGCTTACAGAATAGTAAACCTAGAAGACTACGGTAACTATAACTTTGAAAGTAAGGAATCCGTCTTCTCCTCCAAGCCAGATCACACGGGCCGTGATCCGGGTTCTTCTAGAATCCGGCTTCTGTGCGTCAAGTTACTGGGCCGCCCAATGGACCATAGCCCACTACCACTTGGGCCACCCTGGTAACCAGGCACTTTCACTACCATCTTATATACCCCTATACGGTATATATCTGACAGTAGCCCCCAAGAAGGATTAAAACTCTGATTTGCCGTCTTTCGCCAAATGTGCTTTGTCCGAGAAATTTTAATCAGCAGTCTTGATTCTTCTTATTCTTCTTCTTTTGAAAGAGATGGTAACGTGAAACTCGGAATCCTGAAAATCCGGCTTTTCTCTCACGATCCTTCGTGGAAAAGGAACTTCCTACGTCAGCGCACTTAATCATGCTGACGTAAGGGACGTTTGGGTTTTACGCGGAAAACCCAGTAACATATCTCTGACAGATTCTCACAGGAAACGAGGAGATAACCATCATTACCCTCTCGTTTCATTTCCCGGATTTTCCGGCGAGTGACACGCGTTGATCATCCAACGGTCAAAATAGCCGTTGGCACGTATCTTGACGGATTTCTGGCTATAAATAGCCGTCTTCGTCCTCGTCAAAAACCTTCCGCACTCTCACTGTTCGCGCCATTGCCACGCACAAGCTCCCGAGCGAAGAACCATCCCGAGTGCACGAACGCACCCAGAGCACCAGCACAACGCGCCGCCACCAAATGGCAACCTCACCGTCGTCTCCCACTCGCTCCGCCGCGCTCACCGTCAACGACATCATCAACGATCTGGATCCGCAGCTCGGATCCCCAAAGCACGCCGGTGACGAGCCGGAAAAGACCGCGGCCTCTGCGGCGGGCGGAGAGGATCTTTCCGCCGCCGCGAACGCTGCGGCCTCGAGCTCCGCACCCTCCCCGCCGCTTGCTCCCGAAACGGCAGAGGACAAGATCCAGCTCCTCGGCGACGAGCTCGCTGCTGCGGAAGCCGCCGCGTCCGCCGCCACCGGAGCGGATGAAGAGGTGGAAACTGCAGGCAATTGGATTGCCTGCAGCATTCCGCCAGCCCTCCTTCCCAACCTGGAAAAGGAGGGCCTGATTCTTAAAGGGAAATGGCGGCTCCCTGAAGACGAGAACGAGCCAATGCCGAGAGACGGCGAAAGGGTTCTTCTTTCTTCCCACCTCCTGAGAGGTATGGGGCTTCCGCCTTCCGCTTTCTTCCTCCAAATCCCCTCCCACTACAACATCCAACCCCATAACCTGCCACCCAACTCCATTCTTTATATGGCCGGGTTCCAGGCCCTATTTGAGGGTTACTTAGGTTTAGAGCCTAGGTTAGATTTCTGGATGTATTGTTTCGGGGTTAAGCAGAACTCCTCGGAGGGCGCACTCCCGACTTGCGGGACCATCTCCTTTACTCTTCGGAGGTTTAGGGAAGATTGGTTCCCCAAGATCAAGACATCAGAATCCGTCAAATTTTGGACGGGTTCTTTCTTCTACCATCCCGATGTGCCTTTCCCAAAAAAGGCCATCGGGGTTCCACCTTTCTCCAACACCGCTGCCATTCCCCAAGACAATTGGGGAACGGAAGCCGTCCAGGTTCTGCCGCGTGATCTTCTAAGGATCAAGCGGCGCATCGCCAAGCTCACCTCTTCCGATCCACCTCTAACTGGCATGGACACGGTCCTTTGCTGGTTAAATAGGTGGATCCAGCCGTTGGCCAATCACGGTGGCCGCCTCTTGTGCGAATACACGGGTGCCAACGACCCAATGCGTACATCCATCAAGGATTGGTCTCCAAGGGATCTTCGACGGCGCGCGAACCAGTTGGTCGCATCTCGCGACCAATACGAAGCGAGTCGGCCGATGTACACGGCCGACAATCCGGCTCCCAAGGTATTTTTCCCGTCATTTGGGTATAGTTTTAGCATTCTTTCTCGGATTTTCCTGCTTCTGACTCTGATTTGTTTTTTCGACAGTTTGCTGAACTTTCAGACTCGGAGTTAGTCTCCGAAGCTGAGCTAGATGCCTTGCGTACTGCCACTACAGGTGGGCGCAAGCGCAAGAAGATTTCTTCCTCTGAGGAAGTTATCGACCTTGACGGGATCCCCGTCGCCACTTCCAGGTTCTTTCTTCTGGGTTCTTTTCTTTCATGGAAATTTTTCTTCCGTCTTCGGAGTTTTAACTTTTCCGGGTTTTTTGTTTTCAGCCTGCCTCCCTCCAGCCTAAAGCCGAAGAAACTGAATAAACACAAAGTTGTTTCCAGCCGAGGCAGCCAACCTTCTCCCGTCATCGCCCCAGATACACCATCCACAATTGCGGAAGAGCACGCTGCAGCCCCCACCACCAAGCCACTAGAGCCCAGCCAGCCCGTTGTGTCGAACACGGACACGAGGGAAAGGGCGGCTCCAGAGGTGGGAAAACCTTCTCGGACATTCGACGAGGAGATTCCCACCTTTGACAAGGAATTCAAGATTATCAATGACGGCCTAAGCGCGGCCGGAACCCGTTTTGCGGAATACGCAAAAGGGTTCAATGAAAACTTGGCGGGTTTGCAACGAATGAGCCAGGTATGTAACTCTAGCCCCCAAGCATTAAACAAAATGTATTCTTTTTTGCCTTAATGTTTTTAGTAATCATTCTTTTCCTTGCTATGTTTGAGAAAACCGCCGAAGCCATTAACATGGAAGTTTTCAACAAACTCTCCATCAAGAATAAAGAGGTTAGAAATCTTCTTTCTATTCTTGAGGAGATAGAGGCGGAGCTGGCGTCGTCTCAGCTCGCTTTGTCGGAAACAGCAGGTAAACATTTTTCCTCTGAAGTTTTCGATTCAATTTTTTGTCTAAGTACTTATTCCAGAAATTTTCTAAACTCGGAATTTTCCTTGCTTTCCAGCTGCTTTGGCTAAGGCCAAGCAAATAGCTGAAGATGCCGGCAATGCCGAGAATCTCCGAAAGGAGAATTTGGATCTTCACAAGGACCTTGTGAAGACTCGAAAAGATTTGGAAGCCAGTAATCTGGCCCTTGGAGTTGCTAATTCCAAGGCTTCCGAACAGGCGGAGAAGGACAAATCCACCATTCAGAATTTGGAAAACGCCCTAAACCTTCGCCTGGAGGAAATCTCCGAGATTGACAAGCTTATCGGTAAGTTACTGATACTTTTACAATTTTTCCATGTCTTGCCTTCTTTCTCTGTTTTTCACCTAACCCTTTTGGTTGTTTTGTTGAAAAAACAGGAGACACCCCAGATGGTACTCGGCTTGAAGGGATCCGAGCCTTTGGGAAGACATGGACTTCGATCAGAGCTGCTGGAATGCAGCTGGTCAATAAGTTCCTTCCCGCCAGGACTGGGGAGTTCTCGGAAGTTGAAAAACTTCCGGGTGCCATCATGGAGGTGGCGGAGTCCAGGGAGTCCATCCTGCGTTCCGCTGCACGGGGTGGTGCGCGCATGGCACTCGGCCTTATGCGCATGCACTACCCTGGTGCTAAATCTTAGCGCGTGGCGTCCGGTGTCCCTCAATGATACACGGATACTCAGCGAAATACCATATTTGATGAAATCAAAGGCCACGCCACCCAGATTGCCTCCATGGTAAATATCTCCGTCAATTATCTGGAAGAGGAGATCCCTCCAATCCCCGAGGACGACAGCAGCGAGGAGGAGTCGGATGCTTGAAGGGCTACCTTGAACCTGGATAGCGAAAGTAGACAATAGGAGCATTACTGTTCTTTTAATGTAATCCAAAATGTAATGTTTCTATTTGTATGAATGAAAACTCCACCTTTTGCAATTTTAATTATGAAATTCTTTGCAAAGTTTTCGGATTTTATTATTCCTTTATCTTCTAAGTTCTCTGGCATATGTGTTTTGACTGTCCTTAGTGTTTGAAATGGCTCGATAGCATTATGAATCGTCATGTCGAGTAACTGGGTATAACCAATCAGTTGAAACTCGGAAACATGGATCATACTAAAGGCATTTTTACTAACTAGCTCCAGTGACCCAACATATAAGCAATCAGAAAATGCTTAGAGAAGCAAGGAATTTTTTAAATGAAACTTGGGCACGCAGGCAATTCAAGTTTCCTTTAGCCGTTAGCAGGCTGAAAAATCATTCAGTTTCTTAACGCCGAGTACGCAGGCACTATTCGGGTTAACATTGAGTATTTTGTAAGATCATTGGGAAATAGATAAGGTGGAATCATGCTTTATACTGAAAAAAACATGGATACCAAAATTCCGACAACTTTATTTCATGATCTCAAAAGATGTTTACATAGAAATTGAACTAAGTACGGAAGAGACATAACTGCAATATTCCAATGCTTTTGCTATCCACTTGACTTTGTCGGATTTCTTCAGCAACTTGTAGAGTGGTAGGGCTTTATCCCCCAGCCTACTAATAAATCTGCTGACGGCAGCGGCGGAACCCGTCAATCTTTGGACATCCTTTACGCACGTGGGCTTCGAGATGTTCAAGATGGCTTTTATCTTTTCCGGGTTATCTTCTATTCCTCTGTGAGAAACGATAAAACCCAGAAGTTTTCCTGAGGGAACCCCGAATACACACTTAGATGGATTTAACTTCATCTTGTAAGTGCGCAAGTTTTCGAAAGTTTCTCGCAGATCCTCAAGGAGTGTATCTTTTTCCTTGGTTATGACAGCAATGTCGTCCATGTAAACATGGACGTTTTTGCCAATCTGACTATGCAAACAACGTTGCATGCAACGCTGGTAGGTTGCACCTGCGTTCTTCAGGCCAAATGGCATGGTTACGTAGTAATACGTCCCGTATGGGGTTATAAAAGAAGTCTTAATTTGATCTTCCTTTTTCATGCGTATTTGGTGGTACCCGGAGTATGCATCCAAAAAGCACAAAAGCTCAGAGCCTGCAGTGGCATCTATTATTTGATCGATTCGCGGTAACGCAAACCTATCTTTTGGACATAATTTGTTCAAGCCTGTGTAATCTATACACATTCTAAGAGCAGTAGTGTCTTTCTTCGGTACTAATACCGGATTTGCGGACCATTCAGTGTGGATTACTTCCTGGATGAAATCCGCTGCTAAAAGCCGGATAATTTCCTTGCCAATAGCCTTCCGTCTTCTTCCGTCAAATCGACGGAGACCTTGTTTGACGGGTTTTGATCCTGGAATTACCTTGAGTTGGTGCTCAGCAAGTTCCCTGGGTACGCCTGGCATGTCAGCTGGACACCAGGCAAAAATATCCCAGTTCTCACGGAGGAACTTGATGAGCTCGCCTTCCTATTTGTCGGTCATCCCAGTCCCTACAACGACGAATTTTGTCGGATCTTTGGGATCTAGGATTACCTGTCTTGTATTCTCGGACGCCTTGAAGCTGTTTGTTGGCTTCCGGGTTTCTTTTCATGCCGGCATTTCTGTCGGCGATACCTCCTTGGCCAATTCCTTCAGTTCTTCCTTTGCTATGACTCTCTGAGCGCAAAGGGCGTTTTCTTTCTCCAACTCATTTGCTAGCTTAAAATCACCAGCTATGGTGATTACTCCTCCTTTGGGTCCTGGCATCTTTAGCTTGTTATAAATATAACAGGATCTTGCCATGAATTTGGCGAAAGCTGGACGTCCGAGTATTGCGTGATACACGCTTTCGAACGGCACTACTTCGAAGGATACTTTTTCCTGCCGGAAGTGATCTTTATCTCCGAAGGTGACATCTAGGGAAATTTCTCCTAGGGACCGTGCTTGTCTGCCAGGAACAATGCCGTGGAAGCGTATGTTGCTGTAATTGAGCTGGGACTCGGAAATCTTCAGATGCTTCAGTGTATCCAAGTACATTATGTTAATGCTGGATCCTCCATCCATCAGCACTCTTCTTAGCCTAGTGTTCTGGACAATAGGGCTTACGACAAGAGCTTGTGTGCCGGTTTCAGGGATATTCCCGGGATGATCAGACTGATCCCAGGTAATTGGTGTGTTGGAGTACTTCAAGAATTTCGGGGTTGCCGGGACAACCGCGTTTATTTCTCGAAGTGTTCTTTTGGCCACCTTTGCTGACGGAGTTGCCAGGAACGTTAGCATTGCTTCTCCATCAACTCTCGGAAATTTGGGTTCACCCTTTCGCTGTTGTTCCTGGATTTTTTCATCAGTGTCCGATTCACTGTTTTCTTTGTCAGCTTCTGGCTTTTGTTTGGCGGGTTTCCTTTTGGAACCCTTCCCCTTATTTCCGGATCCTGCACTGCCTTTCATGTGTTTATTCAGCCGGCATTGTGCGTTTGTATGGGTGGGTTTCCCAAATTGTGAATGGTGGACACAAGGTTCCGACTTAATCCTCTCCCACTCCTCTGGAGTGTAATTGATTGGATCTGGGCTGCGTCCTTTCCACTTATTCCCTTTTTCACTTCCAAAGGCTATGTTGACCTCTTTGGGTTTTGTCGTTGTTTCTGGAGTTCCTTTTTTGTCAGAACGAGGGGTTTTCTTAGCAAGTATCAGTGATTCGATATTACCCCCTCTTGCTCTGATGTCGTCTTCGGCTGCAGCATGTTCGTTGGCGGTTGTAAGCATAGATCCGAGATCTTTGTGCTGTTTGGAACCAACCATGAACGGTACAAGTCCGGGTTTTAGGCCATTGACGAAAGCATGCATTGTTTGTACGTCAGTTACTCCAGAACAACTATTCTTCATTGCCGTCCATCTGGAGATGAAATCCACGTATGGTTCATCCTCGAATTGGGTGCAACGGTTCAGCTGGTTGATGCTGTTCGGGCGTTTGTATGTTCCCCGGAAATGCTGAGTAAATACTCTAGCCATATCATCCCAGCTGTCGACAGTTCTTGATGGTAATCCATTGATCCAATCTCTGGCTCCGTCTAGTAACATTAGGGGAAGAAAGTTGACAGCTTCCAGGTCTGTCCCATTGTTGATCTGGACGGCTGTATAGTAGTCTGAGAGCCAGGTGTCCGGGTTTGTGCTGCCGGTGTATTTTTGATAGGTTGGACCAACTTTGGCGAAGCCAGAATGCAGGGTTATCCTTCGGATCCTGTCAGTGAAACACTTAGGACCAAAGTATAGGTCATCCTTCTCCGCTCTATCAATGTGCGCGGAATATCTTCCGGCTGAATGGATAGAAGGGGATCTACTCCTTTCTTTTCCATTGTTGCGCGGACGCGCTTTTCCGGAATTGTACCTATCTCTTCCATGATCACGGCCTTTTGGATTAGGCGGAGTCCTGCTCCTGTGCCTTTCTTTATCCTTAGGGGGTGTCCGGGATCTCTCACGTCTGTGAGGTGTATCGTATCTTCCGGCTTTCTCCGCTGGGTTTCTCGGAGGTGGCATTATTTTGCCGTCATTCCGGTATTTTTCTTCCCGATCGTGGGGTTTAAGTCCACCTTTCGGGGGATGGGATCCGGTTCGGGACGCTTCATCCCTATTGTCGGGGTTTTTCTTGTCTTTTCTCGGATCCTCCTTTTTATCCTTTGAATTGTCTGAATCTCCAGGTTCCTCTGGTCCAGGTGCTCCAGCGGCGCAAGTAGCTGTTTTGCATAGGGCGGAGTTATCATGCAGTCTTCCTGATCGCTCTTGGGCCCGCTGTTGTTGTTGCAATGCTTTTCCTAGGAAAGCATACACCCCTTGAAGTTTTTCACCGTTGGAGTACAGATCATTGTTCAGGATGGCGAACGCTGCTTCCGCGTTTTCTGCTGCGGTTTTATAAATTGGTTCGCCTCTGGCATCTTTGTCGTTTACCTGCTTTTGCCAAGATGGGTTATGAAACCTCTCTTTTGGCGGCAGTACTTCCGGTCTTACGATTCCGGGTAACCTTGTAGGTTTAATGCCCGATCTATTCTTTCTCTCGTACTCCTCTATTTCTTCCTTCATGAGCTTAATGTCATCCTGGGTTTTTTGGAGGTGTTGCCGAGATCTGAGTAGATGTTGATGTTGCCTTTGGAAAGCTTGCCTCCTGGCTTCCAGCATCTCAGGGGGTTCATTTGCTCCCACTGGCGTTTGCAACAGCTTTTGCTCTTCTTGTTTTGTCATAGGCGGAACAAGGATTTCTTTGATTTTCTTCTCCGTAGTCTTTGTTCCGCTAGCATCTCCTACTTCCAGGTTTTCATCAGCTTGATCAGCTGATTTTTTCTTCCGGATTTTGTATTGGAGTTTCTTAGCAGCACGATGCTTTTTCTTGGAAGAGGGAGGCTTTTTGACAGGCTCATCCTCTGTCAATTCCTTGACATTGGGAAATACCGGAGAATTTTCTCTGTCTTCTCTCTCTTCCTCTGGCGGAGGGGTTTTAGGGCTTTCCTGGCTGCCGCCGTCCGTGGTATCAGCTGGTTTCGCCATTAGCACTTCATGGAATCCCTCTTGAAAAGATTTAACTTTCCTTTCGAAGGCGTCCGCGTCTTCGTCTTCGGAATCAAAATCCTCTGATCCGGTTTCCGACTCTAATCTCGCCTCAATGGCGGCTAGTACGGATTCTGCTTCTGAGTTCATCGTCTCATTGACGGATGTCGGGTCTTCCGCCTGTATGACGGGTGTCGGGTCTTCCGTTGCTGTGACGGGTGTGTTTTTGTCTGCCTCTTGCACAGGATTTACGTCATCCGTGTTTTCGGCGACTTCGGACTGCACCATGCCGACAAAGTGTGTGTCACTTTTTTGTCGGCGATCTGAACAGAATCCGGTATCATAGTCATCCTCGACTGGGTATAGGGTGGGTGGGATAAATTTGCTTCCACCGCAAAACCCAATGCTTCTGCAGTTAGTCCGATAAAGATGTTAGCAGATCCTATCGGTAGCACGTAGGCACTTACCAGGTGGTTTTGCGCCGGTATGTAGGATCCGTTGTCGAGGAAGCGTCCGACATCATCGTTGAATTCCAAGCTTCCGACAGTGATTGATCTTCCGATTCCGCCAAGTATCCCAGATCGGAACTTCACGCCTGACGTCGTTTGCCCCACGGTGGGCGCCAACTGTCGAGACATCGTAGTAGTTTTCATAGACGGGGGTGCCATGAGACGTGGGGTAACGGGGTCGCGTGGTAGACAATAAACACAGGATTTACCCAGGTTCGGTACGTCGCGACAGTACGACGTGCCTACTCCTGCACTTCTCACTAATCAGGACTAAAGCCTGGGAACATGATTACAATGTGAGGTTTTGGATCTAGCTACTCGCAGAGGATCAACTTCTCGGTGAGTTGGCCTATAGCTTCCCTGTTATTCGTTGGTTGTTTTGTTTATCTCCCGTCCGGCTTTATATAATAGCCGGATTAGGGATTACAGAATAGGAAACCTAGAAGACTACGGTAACTATAACTTGGAAAGTAAGGAATCCGTCTTCTCCTCCAAGCCAGATCACACGGGCCGTGATCCGGGTTCTTCTAGAATCCGGCTTCTTTGCGTCAAGTTACTGGGCCGCCCAATGGACCATATCCCACTACCACTTGGGCCACCTTGGTAACCAGGAACTTTCACTACCATCTTATATACCCCTATACGGTATATATCCGACATTAGCCAAAACTCCACTCAACCAGATAAGAATGTACTTATAGTCTTGCCATATATATCCACCATAGTGTTACTTGCCAATACATTAAATTTTATTGACCCTATTGTGGCTGCATATTCCATCTTGTAGATAAATCTGAAGACGAGTGAACATTTTCTTTAGGAATTTGAGTTTACCGCCAACATGTTTTGCCTGTGGCACATAAAGAAGATGAGGCTCAATGTTGTTCTATGTTTTTCGTTGTAATACTTTGTATCCTTCTAGTCCTCTAAGACTATGCAAGTTGTAATGTTATTTTGTAAAGACTGGATCATGCGATGTAATAGAATTTGACACATTTGTGTGATATTTCATTTTGTACTGTGGTGCTAGCAATTGATCCAGGGACTAGCACAATAACACATGTGTTATTACATTATTTAAATGTGGGAAAGCTACACAAATCAACCTCATGAATTTTGCCAATGTTTTAGGATGAACAAAGAAGTGTTTAGGCGAATTGTGCAAGGTGTATAAGATTATGATGAGTACTTCGAGTTGAAGAGGGATTGCACCAGACTTCTTGGATTTTCATCTCTTTAGAAATGCACGACTGCCATACGGTGTGTTGCTTACGGATTTCCAGCAGACTCGTTGGATGACTATCTCCGAATATCTAAGGCAACTGCCGTTGAAGCCACATTCCTGTTCTACAAGGCAGACACGACAGTGTTTGGTCCCGACTATTAGAGAGCACCAGATGCAACAAACACGGTGAAAGTACGGTATGGTCAACTAGAGGGGGTGAATAGGTGACTAACATTTTTTTCTTCTTTTCCTTTTTCAGATTGGGCTAAACAAGTAAAACACAAGGTTATCTAGATGTGCAACTAGGTGAACAACCTATATGAAACAAAACAAACTACGCAAAGAAAGCAATATGTAAAGCACAAGATAAACCACAAGTGTAAACAAGGAGAGAAGGATTTGTTTCCCATATTTCCTTTCCAAGGGGAGTACGTCTATGTTGGAGAGGTGTGGGGCCACCTAGGCACTCTAATAGCACGGATGTGCACACCTTATTCTCCTTGAGCTTCTCCGGTGAGGGAGATTCTTGTTTCCACTATGAGGTCGACTTGAAGGGGTTGACAAACCTTTACACAAGTTTCAGGCTACTCCAGAAGATGGTTAGAGGCTCTCAATGATCTAAACTTCTTGAATCGAGGTGAAAGCTACAGGCACAAGGGTTTTCTCAAGCGTTATAAGGCACCCATGATATCTCAAGATCCACTAGGATTTGATGGATGGATTTGCAATACCTTTGGTGAAACTACGGATCTAGGTCTTCTCTAGCTCTCCACAAAGTTTGAGCATGATTGCGTGGTTGCAGAGAGATCTAGAAGGTTGAATCTTTCATTTAATGGATGAGAGAGAACTTGGCAAATGTTGGTCTTCAGTGAGGGAGAAGACCCCTTTAAATACCCTCCACCAAAACTGGCCGTTGGAGGCCCTTAGCCACAGGGTCCGGTGGTACCGGGCGTCCGGTAATAGCGGGTGAGGAGGCTCGGTAGAACTGGGCCATCACAGGATGACCAAGATCAAAGAATGATTCTCAATAAGCCTCATGAAGAATCCGAAAGTAATCAAGAACAAGAACATGCTAACACAAGGGAACGCTAGGCCTAGGTCAAGATGTTGGTATCTTACTTCATTCCCTAAACCCCTAAAAATTTCCAAGGGAGGAGGAAGGGAAAGGGAGGAGAGGAGTACCGGAGGACACCATGGATATGCACCAGAGGAGGAAGCCGCCGACAGGTAGATACCGATGATGAGACGGACGGCGGCGGCTTGGCGAGCTCCCTGGGCGGCGGCTCGGAGGAGAGGGGTGTGGTTTAGAAAAGAGGAAATGAATCTGGGAACTGATCCCCCGCGTCCGCTCCCCTTTTTAGGTCAAGACCCTTACGCCCGGTAGTATCGGGGTACCTAGGTTGGTACTACCGGGCCTGCAGTAGTACCGACCCTGTACCCGGTCCGGTAGTACCGGGCCCAAAGCTGAAAACTACCCGGTCCGGTAGTACCGGTCCCTGTAACATCCCAAGTATGAAAACTCCCAATTTAGAATGTTGTTTCCTGTTTTTATTTTTCAATTGCATCATGTCATCATATTGCATCCATATGTTGATTTGATTTTCAAACCAAATTTCAAAATCTTTGTTTCATACTTGTTCTGTTACAATGTTTCAAATAAAACTTGCAATCAAACCAATCATTTGTTTCTAATCAACTTGAAATTAAAAACTATTAACTTGTTTAAGTTTCATTAATTCAAATTATACCAAATTCCTTTGAATTTTCAAACAGCAACAAATTTCAAAATTCTGAAAAACAAACAATGGCAAAGTGGGGTTTTGTAAATAACAAACTATAAAAAAATTTCCCAAATTTTAAAAACCCACAAAAACCCTTCTTTTCTCTCCTTTTCTTCCTTTTCTTTTTTCTGCAAAAAAAAAAACAGAATCAGTAAACAGAAAAAACCAAAAAAATAAACGAGAGAGGGAAGGGGCAGGCCAGCCCACGGCCTGCGTACCCCTTCCCTTACTTCTGTACGGCGCGCATCGGGGGTGTCCACGTCGAGCAGACCGTGGATGGGACGGCTGCGCGCGCACCCCCTCCTCCTTATAGCCACCCCGAGAGCTCCTCCTCCTGCCCTAGCTCTCTCCCTCCTCCATCTCTGCCGCCGCCGCCATCTTTCTCCTCATCCTCCTCTTCCTCGCTGCTATGCTTCTCCCACCTCTGATCCGCACACCACCGCAACCATCTCCGGTGATCATCGGCGCCATGGGGTCCCTCCGAGCTGGTTAGCTGCGGGAAACGAACCCCCGTACCTCCCTCTTTCTCCTCGACACCGCCGCTGTGGCTGGAAGCCCCTGGATCGTCGCCGCCGTCCTCGCCTGTCGCCGCCGTCACCTGCACCACGTCGAGCCTCTGCTACATCTTCAGAGGTGGTGAGCCCTCGCTTCCTCCTCTCCTTTATCTCCTGGCACTGGCGCACACGGGCACGCACGTCCACACATCACCTACGCACACGGACGCACAGCAGCAGCAGCGCTGCAGTCGCCGCCGGTGACCACCGCATCTCCTCTGTCAGGTTCAAGACTGAACTTTTGTTCAGTTTCGTCAGATAAGCGAAACTGAACCTCATACCCCCGCGCGCTCCTATACTGTCAAGACACAGCAGCTCACCCCAGTGGCAACGCACTGCGCGCACGCACACGAGGTTGCGGGTTCGAGTCCCCCCTCGCGGATTAAATCCAACCTTTTTCAACGAGCGCTGACAGGTGGGGCCCCTTGTCAGCGACCCCGCACGCCACATAGGCACCACGGTGGCCAGGGCCCCCTTGTCAGTGGCCTAGGCTGGGCCACTGCGAGGTGTTTTTCGTTCTGGCCCTTTTTTTTTTAAATCCAGTCCCTGTTTATTTACAGATTAGTCCCTGATTTTCAAATACAAATAACTTTTGCATTTCAAATCCAAACTTAATAAATAAAATATGTTTTCAAAACCAAATTTAATTCTCTACATGTTTAAACCATTTGTTTACTGTTTTGAATATTTCAAATGTTTTCAAAATTCAAATTCAAACAACTCATTATAAATTTGGTCAAATTCATAACTAATTCAAATTTAATTCAAATGTCACATATAAAATACGTTTTCCATGCAAAATTGAACCACCTTTCCAAATATAAACTTTATTTCCTGTTTTGAATAATTAAAATTGGTTAAATAATTAAAACCTTGTTTAAATCATTTAAAATTGCTAAATTCATAACTTGGTCAAATTAAATTCTTTTTGAACATATAAAATATGTTTTCAAACCAGAAAAGTATAAACTTTCCAAATATGAATTTTATTTAATGTTTTGAACAAATAAAAATTCAAATAATTTCATACTTGAATTAAATTCATTTAAATCTTGTTTAAACGTGTTTAATTCATAATTAATTCATTTTAATTCCTTTTTCAACAAATGAAACATGTATTCCACCTAAAAATTTGTGCTCTTTCCAAATATGAGTTTTTGTTATCTGTTTTGAACAACTAATATTGCTGAAAACAACAAATGCTTGTATAACTCATTTGAGAAGCCAAATTTCATAACTTAATGAATAAAATTCCAAACTTGGTAAACAACATACCAAATTGAATCTATTGTTGTTTTCTTATTGTTTTCTTCATCCATGCATCATCCTAATCCACTTTCACATGATGGTTAGTTGTAGATCATTTAATCCAACCTTAATTCATGGGCTTTTCTATATGCAACCCAAATTGCATATGGCCCCATTTAACTATGTTACCATGTCAACTAGCTTATCATTGATGCATCACTTAAATTGCCATGCATCATCCCATGATTGTGCATTATGCCATGATATTGATTGTTTGTCTCTCTGCGTTGTTTGTTTGCTTCTTCCCGAATAGACGACGACGTCGAGACAGACGAGGTTTACGACACTACTTCTGAGGAGTTAGCTCAGTACCAGGCTGCTGAGTTTGCAGGCAAGTATTCACTCACATGAACCATTGTGTCCTTTCCACACTGGATATCGATACTTTCCGTTGTCAATTCTGCTAGCCTTAAGATTCGTTGCTTGTGTTCCGATCCTATCACATGTTATCCTGTAACCCTGATATGGCCTATCCTCCACACCTATAACCCTGTTGCTTGTTGCCTGTGTCTTACTAGCATGCTTAGGGTTGTTTATGCTCGAGTCTGATGTCCGTTATTTCTTTTACCATATTTATTATGTTCTGGGGGCTCGATGTTAAACAACAACCTGTTAATGTTTGAGGTAATGCTAATTTGATGATAAGGCACCGGCAAGAGGCCGGGTATGGTTTTGAGGCCTGCTAGTGTCGAACTCAGGAAAAGTCTTTGTCCTCTAGATCCATGATGGGCGCGCTAACCGCATGTGGGAAGCGTGTATGGGCGCCCCCTCAATTTGATTCAATTCGCATCTCATCCAAATCGCCTCATTTAGTTCGGGTTTTTCCATTTGCCGCATGCATATGCAGGTGCGAACCCGAGGCCAGGGTGGAACTTTTGTAGTCGGCATTTAGGGAGACACGTTCTTAGAGTGCTATGAGGGTCCCCTTTTCTTCGTGGGGCTTGATTAGCCGTGCGCTCAATTGCACGGGGTTCTTTGGGCTTGATGCGAAGAAGAGTTGGGTTGTGTTGAGTGCCTCGCTTGGTGGAAGTGCATTTCCATCTAGCGGGGTATTCTTACGTGTACGGCCCAATTGGTGCATCCCTGCAGGGTTAAATCTTCTCGAGAAGCCGTATTGTCCGCGGTTATGGATGACTTGGTGATAGGGCTGGCTAACAAGGATCAGACAACTTACACCTAACTAATGATAACTTGACTAGTAATAGTCTTATTGACACAACAACTTGAACCTTCATTAATCCAACTATGTGAGTTATCCTCGGATTGCTTCTTTGGATAAGGGGCGAGATCCAGGATGGGTTTGTTTGAGGTTAGTTATAGTTGGTTCCGATACGCTATCTTATCCACTTCTTTTAGCCGGATGTTGTAGCGTGTCCTGTAGTTGGTTAGGCAGCCCGCTGCCGCACTTTTGTATCACATATTCTTCCGTTGAACCCAAAGCATCTGTACTTGGTGTTGCCGGGTACACTTTGGTATCTTGTGAGTCTTGCTTGCCAGTACTTGTCTGTACTGACCCCTTTGGGGCTGTGGTTTCCGCAGACTACGTTTCCGAGGATCCCCATGGTGGCTACTACGTGGAGTATGACGAGGCTGCTGACGAGTAGATAGCGGACCCGGGCAGGATCCGAGACATCGTGGATGGGCTCCGTCTTTTCGTTTCCGGCCTCTTAGGCCTATTTGGATCTTGTCTGTACTCAGACACTTTGGATGCTTCCGCTGTGATGTAATGATGACTTGTTGGGACATGTGTCCTCTGGATGATTGTATTTGCTATCTCTGCTCTAGTGAGAGCTATTTGCAACTTATTTCTATTTCTTTGTGTCTTAGAGATTTCTTGTGATATCACTTGTTCAGATGCCGTTGACGTACCATGTGTGTATGTTATGAAGTACGTCAATGGAAGTAGTCGGATTTCTATGGGATGGTTTACGCAGACGATGGATAGTAGAGAATGGTTGTCACACCTTTACGTGTTGGCCTGCTCATATTGAGATGCGGGTGCCGGTATGCCCCGTAAGCCATTTACCTACTGTTTAGCGGGCTGTGAGTATCCTCTAGAAGTCCGGGTGCGACACCTAGGTTGGTACTACCGGGCCTGCAATAGTACCGGCCCTGTACCCGGTCCGGTAGTACCGGGCCCAAAGCTGAAAACTGCCTAGTAAAAGGATTTTTGAGTGGATATTTTGAGAAGCGGAACCATGAACATGTGCAAAAGAGTAGAGAGATCTTTTGGGATGAGATTTTTGGTCTTGGGATAGAGCATGGAGAAGTCCTAAGTATAGGGGAATACGCACCCAATTTTGCAAGATCAAAGAGGAAAGCCAAAATGGGTGTTTTCCAAAGTAGACATATAAATGACATATATTGTCAAGCTAATAAAATGAAGATCAAATAAGAACCAACTTCTCACATCAGGAGGTAGGTGGCTTTAGCCACCATGTTTGAGTGTGTGTCTTGACGCCGCGAAGATATATCTTGGGCCCAAAATCACTACTCAATAGTGAAGAACAAAAGTAACAAGATGACTAGATATGCATGAAGACTTAATTTTTACATAATAAGAAGAGTGTTTACTCATGAATTGAGTTACTCTCCCCCTATGTCCATGCCTACATCTAAACCTAATAACTCGTGTAATGGAGGTACTTATGCAAAGTATCAAGTGAAGTTAGATGAATCAATGACATTTAGTTCATTCCTCAAACCCATAAATCTTGGTTCATCAAGGGACTTCGTCAATATATCGGCAAGTTGATCCTTGGTGGACACATAGAAGAGATCAATATCACCCTTCTCAACATTATCCCGAATGAAATGATGACGAATGTCAATATGCTTCGTCTTGGAGTGTAGAACGGGATTGTAGGCGATCTTGATAGCACTCTCATTGTCACATAGAAGAGGCACTTTTTCAAAATTGACAATGTAATCCTTTAGAGTTTGCCTCATCCATAACAATTGAGCACAACAACTTGGCGCGGAAATGTACTCGGCTTTGGTGCTAGTGAGAGCTATGCCATTTTGCTTCTTGGGAGATCAACACACTAAAGAGCGACTAAGAAATTGGCAACCCCCAGATGTGGACTTCCTATTCGTCCTCTCTCCCGCATAGTTCGCGTCCGAATACCCAGTGAGCTGAAAGCTTTAACTCTTGGGACCAGATACCAAAATTTGGGGTATGAACTAAATATCGAAATATTTGTTTAACTGCTTCAAAATGACTTTGCCTCTGAGAGACTTGAAACCTTGCACACTTACCAACACTATACATGATACCAGTCTAGATGCACAAAGGTAAAGCAAAGAGCCAATCATGGAGCGGTATACATTTTGATCTAACTCTTTACCATCAAGATCGGGTTTGAAGTCAAGGGTTGTGGACATTCGAGTCTTCATAGGCTTGGATTCATGCATATTGAACCTCCTGATCATGTCTTGGGTATATTTGGCTTGCTTGATGAAGGTTCCTTCATGATATTGCTTGATTTTGGATCCAAGGAAATACTTCAATTCTCCCATCATGGACATCTCAAACCTATCGGTCATAAGCTTGCAAAACTCTTCATTGAACAAAGTGTTAGTAGACCCAAAAATGATGTCATCCACATAGAGTTGGCATATGAACAAGTCACCTCCAACCGTCTTGGTAAAGTGGGTGGGATCGATTAAACCAACATTAAACCCATGATCTACTAGAAACTCTTTACTATGCTCGTACCACACACGTGGAGCTTGTTTAAGTCCATAGAGCGCCTCATCAAGTTTATAGACATGGTCGGGGTGGTTGGGATCTTCGAAACCAGGAGGTTGCTTGACATATACTAACTCATTAATGGGACCATTTAGGAAATCACTTCTAACATCCATTTATTGTAACTTGAAATTATGATGAGATGCATATGCAAGTAAAGGAGAATAGATTCAAGATGAGCTACGCGAGCAAAGGTTTCACCGAAATCAACACCTTCGACTTGAGATAGCCCTTGAGCCACCAATCTTGCCTTGTTGCGAATGACAATGCCATCCTTGTCTTGCTTGTTCTTGAACATCCACTTGGTGCTAATAACATTCTTGCAACCCTTGGGGTCTTAGAACTAACTTTCTAACCTTGTTGCGCTCGAAGTTATTGAGTTCTTCATGCAAGGCGTCAAGCCAATCTTGATCTTCGAGAGCTTCATTACCTTCTTGGGCTCAATGAAAGAGACAAAAGCATGAACTTCACTAAAGTATGCCAATTTCCTTCTAGTAACAACCCTTACTTGAACTTTGCCAAGGATATCGCCTTCCGTGTGACCCGCACGCTCGAAATTTTCGAGCCTTCTCTTTGCTATTCGATCTAGAATCTCCTCCAAATATTCCTTGGATATGGCTTGAGCATCACCTTCTTCATCGGAGTCATGTCCATCTTGAACTTGGCCTTGATCATTAATGAGAGAAGGATCTTCGGTTGAGCTATCTCAACTACGGGAGGATCTTGAGCTTGTCCTTGTTCATTAGTTTGAGTGCTTGGTGCATATTCTTGGATAGCTTGTGTATCAATGGGTGTAGTCAATGGCTCCACTTGAGTAAAGCATAGTCCTTCTCCCTCTGTCAAAAGGTGTCCTTCAACGGGGATTATTTCACCAATCCCCATTCTTATTATGACGATGGGAGGAATTACATCTCCTACAACACCATGAAATATGCTCTACTCTTTAACTTGTACGGTGGACTTGTTGTGGACTATATAGGCGTGAGCATTTATGGCATAACCAACAAAGATACCCTCATATGATTTGGTCTCAAACTTTGACAAACATTTACCTTTGTTCCAAATGAAGCATTTACAACCAAAGACCTTGAAGTAAGATACGTCCGGCTTCTTTCCCGTGAGAATCTAATAGAGAGTCTTGTTCAAGTTATTGCGAAGATATAACTGGTTGCTAGCGTGACAAGCGGTTGAGATGGCTTTGTACCAAAAATTATATGGATAAGAAAACTCCGCAATCATTGTTCTTCCCGCATCCATAAGAGTCTGGTTCTTCCTCACCGCTACACCATTTTGTTGAGGGGTATATGGAGTGGAATATTGATGAGCAATCCCCTCTTTGCTAAGAAAACCCTCCACGGTGTAGTTCTTGAATTCGGAACTATTATCACCTCGGATCGCCATGATGCTTGCATTATGTTGGCGCTCAATCAAAGTGATAAACTCAATGACTCTATTTTGAGTCTCACTCTTCCTCTTGAAGAAATACACCCAACAATACCTTGAATAATCATCCACAATAAAAAAGCAATACTCCTTTCCACCAATACTATCATAGGATAGTGGACCAAAAAGGTCCAAATGAATGAGCTCAATAATTCTTGTGGTGGTGATGGTGGTCTTTCTAGGATGGGGTTCTCCATGTTGCTTTCCAAAAGTGTAAGAGCCACACACACGATATTTATCAAACTTAGCCTTGGTTAGTCCTAGAACATGATTACCACTTTGACGGTCATGCAACATCCTCATATTGGTGTGGGCCAATCGGCAATGCCAAAGCCAACCCACATTAACTTTAGCAATTAGACATGTCGCGACACACGTGTCTCCTTAGAGAAGTCCAGTACATACATGCAGTTCTCAATAAACCCAACAAAGGCTACTTTAATAGTCGTTTCCCAAGTGACAATCATGTTCTCTTTATTAAAGAAAGAGATAAATCCACAATTAGCAAGTTGAAGAACTGACATAAGATTATAGCCAATGGACTCAACAAAGAGGACATTCTCAATTGATAAATCATTTAAGATAGCCACCTTGCCTCGTCCCAATACCTTAAGCTCCGAGTTGTCACCAATTGTGACACAATTGAGGTATGGTGAAGGAGGATCAATAGTACTCATTGCGTCTTTGCTTCCGGTCATATGTGGGGATGCACCACTATCCATTGTCCATCTACCCGACCCAAAATCACTTCCCTACAAGAGACCAGTTTCTTGATTTAGGTACCGATCCTTCAATGGGTCCTCTTTTGTTAGTAACAAGGGTCTTAGGAACCCAAATATTCCAATTATAATCATCAACATAAGAATTACCAACATATTTTAGCATAAACTTGACCATCTCTAGATTTCATAAGAACATAAGAGGGGTTATATTTTCCGGCAAAGTCATTTTGAGTGGCTCCCCCACCCCTAGAGGTCTCACCACCCACAATGGTGTTGGTCTCCTTCTCCTTGATCACCTCTCCTTCTTTCATAAAGCTAATATTCTGTGAGGGATAAGTGACCTTCTTCTTGTTGTTGTTCTTCTTCTTTGACTTAGCAATAAAGCCAAGTCCCTACTTTCCATTCTTGACTCTTTGAGAATTTATCACATCATTGAGAATTTTCTCATATCCTACAATGTTAGTTGTAGCACAAGAGTTGCTAAATGAGATAATAATGCTAGTGGAGGAGGAAGGCATGAATTTCTTATTAGAGTGTTGATCTAGGAGTTTATCACGAGACTTGGTAAGCTTGTCATGAATTTCTTTAAGAGACATGAACTCTTTTTCTATTTTTTCATGACTGTCAACAAGTCTATCATGAGCAATCCCTAGCTCAATATTTTCATTTTCATGAGTTTTAGCAAGAGCAAGAGATAGTTCATTGTCCTTTCTAATATTTGAAAATAAAATAACACAAGTCTCTTGAAGGCTAGATAGTTTATCCTCAAGAGAAGCTCTAATGGAGCGCTCTTTCTCAAAAGCCTCTTCAAGATCTTTGTCATGGCTAGAATGACCACCTCCATAACTTTCCAAAGTCATGATGATCTCCTGCTTTCATCTACAATAGAGTTAGCATCATCAAGTTGCCTTAAAAGGGCATACACCTTTTCCTTAGTTTCACCTTCAAGGCTAGCCAACCATGAGCCTAACTCTTTAGACTCATCATCCTCCTCACCAACATTTTCAACACAATCCAATAATGAAGGAGGGTTAGTTGCAATAGTCTTGGAGGTGGAAGGAATTACCGAAGTGGCTTTTTCCATAAGGCATGTAGGTCGGATAGGCGCGTTCTCATTGGGGGATTCAAATAGAGAGACCTATGAAGAGGAAGAGGTAGCTATGGCAACATGGGCCACACCTAAAACTTTATCTTATCCTTCATCTTCGGAGATGTATGTTTCCAACATGGCACCTTGTTTGACATATATATCCCTTGGGACTCTTCTATCAAAGTTCTTGTTTTGAGGAGATTTAGTCTTGTCCTTGCGAACAAGCTTTCCTTCATTCTCTTCTCTTGTCTCAAAAAGACACTCTTCGACACAGTTATTTGCACTTCCACTATTATAACATGTCCTTGGACGCTCTCCTTCTTCTTATAGTTCTTGTCCTTGGGGGTCTTGGAGCACCGGCCTTATGAGCTTCCCATCTCTTCCAATAACCATGGATGGAAAGAGAAATGCACTTGTGAGCACCCTTGTATGTGTTCTCATAGTCCTCCTCCTCATCATCATACTCCTCAACCTCTTCTACTCGAGCAACCACTTTTTACTTCAAGACTTTCCCATTCCTCTTAAGCGGGCAATAACACCATCCGCACTCTTGTGAGATAGAGATATAGCAATGAACTCACTAAGAACACCAATTGAATTGAGGGAATTGTAGTCCGATCTTGTCCGGATGCTAGTGGATAGGTTCTTCTCAAAATGTGTGATTTCCTTGACAAACTTCCTCTTGATCCACTCATCGGCGATCTCCTCTTTTACAAAGTCCCTCAATTGATTGGCAAGAGTGACATGTCTTCTGTATATCTCTTTGAGAGTCTCATCCTCTTGCATCACAAAGTTCTCGGACTTGTCTAGAGCAACATCATACATGGAATATTGGATGCTCTCATTTCCTTGGAACAAAGTATCAAGTCTACCCCAAGCCTCCTTCACGATCTTGCATCCTCGGATGCGAGTGAGATGCTCCTGTGGAAGAGCCTTTTGAATGATGTTGAGAGAGGTCTTGCTGATTTGAGATTCAATATCCTCTCTTGGACTCAAATTTCTTGCATCATGAGTATGGAATCCATAAACAACACTTCTCCACAAGGTGGTGCACGTGCCAGAAATGTGAGACTCCATTTCAAAATTCCAAGATGAAAATTCATTAGTGTGCAGCATGGGAGGAAGTCTAACATTTGGCATGGAGACAATGGGATGGATAGTGTCGTAGATGTGAGGTAGTGGAACTCTTGAGTTACTGCCCTAACCATTAGCTGAGTGAGACTTGGGGCCCTTGGAATTCTCCCCAATCTTAGACTTTTTTTACGCTTTCGCCTTGGCTTTGGCAATGTTAGCTTCCATTTCGGCAATGTCCGAAAGAGATTCATCTTCTGAACTCACCTCATCGGATGCATTGGGAGATTCCTTGGACCCTTTAGGTTTACCCATCATGACCTCTAACATCTTCTTTATGTCGGAAACCTTCGAACCAAAACTAGAGATAACCTTAGATAACTCGGTTTGGACGGTTCCAACCGTTTCTCGTAGGTTAGCTATAGTGTGGGCCATTTTGGAGATTTCCTCCTTAGAAGACTCAGGGTCATCTCCATTAACCATAATACTCTTAGGCGGTTAAGCCTTAGATAAGATCCAATGCTCTAATACCGATTGAAAGTACGGTATGGTCAACTAGAGGGGGGTGGGTGAATAGGTGACTAACATTTTTTCTTCTTTTCCTTTTTAGATTGGGATAAACAAGTAAAATACAAGGTTACCTAGATGTGCAAATAGGTGAACAACCTATGTGAAACGAAACAAAGTACGCAACGGAAGCAATATGTAAGCACAAGATAAACCACACGTGTAAACATGGAGACAATGATATGTTTCCCGTAGTTCCATCCCAAGGGAAGTACATCTATGTTGGAGAAGTTTGGAGCTACCTAGGCACTCCAATAGCACTGATGTGCACACCTTATTCTCCTTGAGATTCTCCGGCGAGGGAGATTCTCGTTCCCACTACGAGGTCGACTTTAAGGCGTTGACCAAACCTTTACACAAGGTTGAGGCTATTCCACAAGATGGTTGGAGGCTCTCAACGACCTAAAGCTTCTTGAATCGAGGTAGAAGATACAAGCACAAGGGTTTTCTCTAGGGTTACAAGCCAACCACGAGATCTCAAAATCCAGTAGGATTTTTATGGATGGATTTTAAATTCCTTTGGTGGAACTTGGATGGTTGAAGAGAGAGAACTAGAAGGTTGAAGCTTGCATTTAATGGAGGATAGAGAACTTGGGAAAGCTTGGTCTTCAATGAGGGAGAAGAACCCTTTAAATACCCTCCACCAGAACTGGCCGTTGGAGGCCCTTTGTCACGACCCCGGACCCAGAGATATACATACTGTTATGTGCTTCTAGCCATGGACTCACAAGGGCTTCAGGGTTACCAGCCCCGGCCGCAACAAACAACGGCAGGCAGACTGGATTCATCAGCACGTAGTCCGGATCCCCAGTCTACTACTCCTTGTACCCATGCTAGTCATAACCAACTATGCATATCAAAGCGTCCACGAATCGAATGAAACTGAAGGAAACGGGACCAAAGCTATATAGAGATGCTATGTGTCCAGAAAGTGCAACAACAATCGAGGGTTACTGGGGTTACCTCGCCCCATGCCGATCACATCGACAGGCGGGCTCGGACATGGATCATCGGCTCCACAACCCCTCGACTGCGACAACTATGCAGGCATAGCCAAAACTGTATAACAATGAGCTCGAAACCAACAACCGATCAAAGCAACACTCTAGACATTGAAGCTTTATTAAACAGGTGTTACTAGAGTATAGCTTACAAGCAGAGGTCACATGACCCAACATTACATCAGACAACGGAAGGCAAATTATGTTGCTAATCAACAAGAACCAAAAAGGCCTAAGAGGCCGCAACATAAGGCGACGTCCCAGCCCATAGATTCCAGGCTGCTACCTGGGAACCCCAAACTACTCGTCGATGTCCACGTTGAACCACCACTGAAGTGACGAACTCCACCTGAAGCAAAATTAAGCAAACCTGGGTATGGGAGGTACTCAACAAGACTTAATTAACCTATTATATATCTGCTATTTTGAAAAGGGTTTCATGAAGGCTGATTTGCGTAAAGCAATCTTTGTTTTGCAAGTTGAGGGAGGAATAGCACGTCTCATGGAGTATTTTGAAAACAGATGAGAAAGCTACTCAACTACTGATATCATCATCTTCTTGTATTCCACCAAGTCCTTCTCATTCCCACACTATCTCATGCTACAAGGATCACCCCTCTCGGCATCTCCGAGGAGGCACCCTTCAATCATGGTTATCAAGTTTTAGTCATTCCGTTGAAGTTATCTATGATCACAGAATCCATTGCCAAGTCGTCCGTAACCGTGGACACGGCTTATCGAGGAGATTTATCCCTGCAGGGGGTACACTTTACCCACACGTATCATCCGACTCTTAATGCCACATGTACGCTCTTCCATGGAGCACGGCAGAGGGTGGATGGCTCCGACCTTTACCTTGCTCGACCCTATCCATGAGTCAACCCAAACAGGGCCACCCCGTCAACAGGGAGTTGGCCACCTCCTGACGGCACCTGTTCTGTGAGTCGGGATCAAGATCCGTGTACGTCCATCACTTGTCCCAGTCACGCCCTAGTTTTTCTCCAAATCGTTTTCTGACTCACACGCAGATGGAAATAGCTAACTACGTGACTCATGGATGTGGCCAAAAAAGTTAGTTAGTCGAGCGAGGTTCATTGGCTCGCGCGTGTGGTTGCACGCTCAGTCTTGGTTTCCGCGGAGAGACCTTAATCCTAGGGTTGGCAAGTACAGGACAAAGAACCACTACCCAAGTGGCCTCCCGTCCCCGCCTTAGTCAGGTTAACCACACAATACTCATCTCACCACGTCATCATATCATACTAGGTTATCGCAGATCTGATTCATCAACCGGATGGAGCAGAGGTAAACAACATGTAAAGCTAAGCGAAGCAGATATGAGGCTCTGGCGATGCGCACAAGCAATTCTATGGCGGCTAGGAGCAGTGGATCAGGATATTGAGGCAATGCAGCATATAGGTGAACTATGTCTACTAGCATCAAATAATTTGGAATCGAATGCAAAGTACGAGATCAAATGTTGTTGGAAAACGTATATGAGCAGATAAGAGGTTATGCTTGCCTTGGTTATAAGAAAACCAATAGGTATCTTCTGGAATAAGTGCTTGACTTGTCGGTTAGGATCAAGTATTCACCATTGGACTGTTGGCCTTCTCTTCGGAGTCACGTTCTACCGAGGGGAAAACAACACCGAAAAGAAGAATAGCAATCAAACATGGCATCGATTGTAGCATCCCAACTTTTAATAAAGATGGAATACCTGTGTTATTGTGCTAGTCCCTGGATCAATTGCTAGCACCACAGTACAAAATGAAATATCATGCAAATGCATCAAATTCTATTACATCGCATGATCCAGTCTTTACAAAATAGTATTACAACTTGCATAGTCTTAGAAGACTAGCAGAAAATAAAGAAATACAGCGGAAAACATAGAACAACATTGATCGCATCTTCTTCATGTGCCACAGGCAAAACATGTTGGCGATAGTCTCGAGATCCTAAATGAAATCCTCACTCGTCTTTAGAAACATCTGCAATATGGAATATGCAGCCACAAGGGAGTCAATACAATTTAATGTATTGGCAAGTAACACTATGGTGGATATAAATGGCAAGACTAATACTACATGCTCATTCGGCTGAGGTGGAGTTTTGGCTAAGTTTGCATAAAGCCAGTTTTCTCCTATCACTTTTGTAAAACAAACTTTTCTTTTCAAAGGGGTGGTAACATTGGATTAAGATCCAAGCATCACTACTACTGTTCACTTGGTCAAAATTTTACTTATTGAAAATGGTGATGTGATTCTTCCGTCCATCCTTGTCCAGCTGCTCATTGTTGTCCATAACCGGGGACACGGCTAAGATCTTAGTTTGTTGACTCTACAGAGCTTGTGCACTTTCACCTTCAGACCCAACTCAACCCAAACATCCTATACACCCTGAGTGCATTAAGGAAATGAGAAGAATTGAGACGAGATCTTTCAGATGCAAGAATCCAACCCAATGGCAAGACCCGTTCCACCTATAATTATGCTACATCTGCTTGTCAAGCCCGGGCTGAACCCTCACAACTTAGTTGATCAAGACAGAGCCCATATGACTAAAGGCTGCACTGGAAGCAATCTAAACTTGGGGAACATCATAATCACTTTGTTCCTGGGTGACACTCAACTCTCATTAGCCAAACAACCAAATCCACCCAGGTGGTTCATTGAAGTTGTTACTTAGAATTTTTCCACAACATCAAGTAAAAATCATTTGTCACATTGCATAGCATCTATCAAGTTCTAAGGCTATAAATAACAAGGATAAAAGAGATGGCTACACACTACTAGGATAATAGCATAGCATAATATAACTTAGTAAAATTTCCTATCAATGCATACTACTCAAAAATCAACTAATGCATATAGAAAATAATGGGTAGTTGATGATGTGTTACTTGCCGTGTTGAAGTTGGTGAAGATATCACACTCTCTTCACAAAGGATCGTTGCTCTCCGTACAATCTACTCATTGAAAACACAATAACAAAATAAACAAACATGCTATCAAGCAAACATACTAGTGAAGAGATCATACAAAGCAATAACATAGCCAAAGGAGTTTAACCTAGTTGGTTAGGACAAGGTCTAGGTTTGAGTTGAAAGATTCATTTTCTAATGGTCTCATACTTGTTAAGGAAATTCCAATGGTTTACTTGGGAAGGGCTAGGTTGAGTTTGATGTGATATAACTTTATTATAACCATACTTGTTGAGGAAGTTCCAAGAGTTCACTAAGGTGATCTATCTATTTCAACTAAAGAAGCACATAACAAGTATAACACTTAGTTGTTTGTCATCAAAACATTTGAGTACTCTAAGTTAGTCTTTCCATTTTGGTTTAGGGTAGGTCTTGGTTCAACTAACTTCATAACAAAGGATATAACAAGTTAAAGTCTTGGGATGTCCCATTTGGGTCAATGGTTGGACAAAACAACTTGTTATTCTTCAACTTGTGTGGATGGCTCCAAGTCTTCACATGGTTGTTTTCTTGAAGTTCATCTTCATGCTTCCATTGTAGTTTCTTCCTTGTTGTGAAGCTTCTCTTGAACTTGTTAAATCTTCATGATATTCACTTCACTACTTGGTTTAGGTATGGGATGGGCTCAAATACCACTAAGTCAATTTGGAAAGAAAAGAAATAAGAAAAATAGAAAGAGAGAGGAAGATGTCTTCTTCTTCATTTCTTCATACACCTGTACTTCATTGAGTTGCTTATAGTTGTTGTTTTCTTAAATATTTCTTCAATGAACTTCCTTGTAGCTCTTCATGTTGCCACCAAGTTGAAAATGAAGTACCTCCTTGTGCTTGAGTCTTGATTTCCTTTTTGCTAACTTGATGAATTCTTGAAGCAAGAATAGGGGAGTGGAGAAGTAGATTGAAGACTAGGGTACTAGTGTTTGAGGTTCACTACTTGGTATTTTATATGGTTTACATACTAGGGACTTGGTCTTGGATTCAAAAATAGTCATAACATCAAGGGATAGATGATGAAAACAACTTCTAAGACATGGTGGAAGTGGATGTATCACTATGTAGGGTTTTTGGTCAAAAGCACATGGTAATGGTCCAAGGTGTCCAAAATGGTTAGGCACTAATGTATATGGTTCAAGGTTACCAAATGGAGCAATTTTGCAAAAGAAATTATATTGAAAATATTTATAGAAGTAAATATATGTCAAAAATACTCAACATACCAATTAATTCTAAAATCAATTTTAATTTGTTCAAATATTATTTTAGGACAGAGGATGTGAAAGTACACATCCTAAGGTTTCCAAATATATTTTATTTACAATTTTTGGATTTGTAGAATTTGAATTATGCCAAATTTTATCAAACAAGCATATTTGCAAATGAACAAATTTAAGTTTGTCAAATTTGAATTTTTTCAGTGCTAAAAGATTCTACAGATCCAGGGGATTTCAAAAAGTCCAAGTTTGCCAAATTTGGGCTTATGGTTAAAAAGATATGATGTTTCTAAGTTCTAGGGACTATTCTGCAAATTTACAATTCTATTTTTATTCGGAATTAAAAAACCAGAGACAGGCTGGGCTGAAAACGGCTATTTACCGCGCAGCACAACAGATAACACATGGGCTTGGGCCTGCTAGGCGTTGCACCGAGCGACAGATAAGCAATGCGCGCGCAACTGACTAGGCGACATGTGGTGCTACGCTATTCGCCGATACCCTTTCGGTAAGTGATTTAACATGGGTCGTCGGATCTAGATCTAACGGCGGGAAAAAAACACAGAGGGAGGGAGCTCACCGGGCGGCGGAATTTCGCCGGAAATGGAGACGAGGGCGACGCTGCGGCTCGGGTCTTCATGGAAGGGACGATGCAGGGGTTCTCCGGGGCGAAGAGGGGCACGACAAGGACCAGCGCGTCACGGCGGAGAGGATGGCGGCAGTGGCGCGGGCTGTCACGTCCTGGGACGGCCACGGCGTGCGGATGGAGAGGTCCCGAACTCCAGCGACCTTTGGGTCTCCACGGCGGCAAGGTTGCAGGGGGCTACGAGCACGGGGAAGTGGTCCACAGGGCTCGGGGCGTCACCGCGAATTCGATGAGGCCCACGAAATCCTTCATCGCTTCCAGGGACGGTGGTGCGATGGAGACGGAGCTACGGTGGCGCCGGCGAGATGCGCACGAGCTCTCCTCGTCACTACACCGCACAACAAAATCTCCTGAGGGCATTACGGGATGCGCACGACCACGAGTATCAATAAGGGCTATGTCTCGGCCATGGGGACTCGCTCACCTCGCCGGAATCGAAGAAAAATGGCGGCGGCAGAGATGAACTCCGGCGACCAAATTCTCTCCTCTCGGGGCACCAAATCGGAACAAGAGGGAGGGGAAAAGGAGAGGTGGTGCAGGGCTATAAGGTAAAGGGTTCAAGGGAAATCAATCCCGTGCTTAAACGCAGCAATCAACGCGAGAAATTCAAGGACGAAACGGCCGTGGCAGTTTCCAAACGGGAAGAAGATGATGACGTCACCATGACGTCATAAAAACATTTATTTTTTTTCTTTTTAATTCCTGTTTTTAATATCTTTAGTTTTAATAAACCAATTGACCTCAAAATAATTTCTAAAAATTTGTAAAAATAATATCTTTCTGTTTGGAACATTGTTATAAACATTTGAACACATTTCACTTTTTATAGTTTTGAAAAGTGGCTTAATTACTAATAGTACTTAATGTATATTTTAAATTAGAAAAATAATAAAATGAGGTTTTTGATTAAATAAAATTTCAGAGTAATTAAAATGTCGCATACTATTTTTGAAACTCATTCTACCTTACTTTCATATTTTATAAATTTAACATTTCAGTGTTTTACTAATAGTAACTTAATTCCATTTTAAAATAGACCATTAACTAAATACAAAGTGGCTTAATAAAATTTAGAATAAAACCACAATTAATAATATTGTTTTCAATGCCCTCTTTTATGTTATTTTCAAATCAATGCATTTTATTTTAAAACTTGGAATAACATTTGCATATCAATATAAATAGTTGTTATTCTCATAAAATAATTTTGAGGCTTAAAAATTATTAGAGATAATAATTCTATGGTTTCAAAATCTATAAAACATTTTCAAAGTAATAGTTGATTTGAAAACATGTTATAAAATAAGGTTTTCTAAGAGAAAACAATTTCTTTGATTAATGAATATTTATTTTGAATGGGATTTTAGGGTTTATGGAATAGAGGTATAATGGATTCTTAATTTCAATTTCCATTTAGTTATGTATTCTTTCCTTTTATTTCTTTCCTCTCATTGGTTTTTGGTGACTTGCATAACATGAAAACAAAAAGTTTCAAATTTTTAGTGATTTTTGGACTTTCCAAAAATCAGGGATGTTACATCGATGCAATGCGCAATATGTATGCATGAGCAGGTTAATGCACTGAAATAAAGCCCTAAGCATGATCGTTGGGTTGCTAGGATTCATATGTCAGTTATGTAGTTTTTCTGAAATTTGCCCGAAATGGACCCTAGAGGGCGATTCGGACGATTATGAAAGTTAGTGCAATTTTAATAGCTCAAATAGGTTTTAAAACACCATAACTAGATTGCATTTGTCATTTTGAGCAATTTGGTATATAACTTTTAATTTTCTAATTTTATTGAATAAAAACTTATTTTTTATTTTAAATGATTAAACAACATTAAAATAAAGGCCATTTTTGGACTTTCTCAAACATGTGTGAAAATTACATATTTGGGTAGATTACATTTTTATGAACATTTTAGTACCTCACTTTTATTTTTCTGAAGTATAAAACAATAGTTATTGATTTTCTAAATTTAGTCATTTTTCTGGAATTAGTAAAAACATGGATATGACGTCACAATGATGTCACTGTGACATCATGCGGAGGCAAACTTCTCTGTTGAACTTGAAATCGAGCGAATTTCGGTTTAATTTTCAAATTAAACTGGACTATGATGTGGAGGAGGACGAGACGAATGCGTTGGTGGTGGCGGTTGAGCAAGAGGCTGTCGGACTTGCCGCCGGTGAGCTTCCGCGCGGCGGCGAATGGCCGAGCTCGACGGCGGGGCGAACCAGAGGGAGAGCGGGGAGATGGAGGGCATGGGAAGGCTCACCACGATGCGGTGAAGCCAAAGGTGTGGTCGGGGAGGTGCGCCGGCGCCATAATCGGCCGGAACCATCCATCGCGGCGGCGGCCGGAGCTCGATGGAGATGGCCCGATTCGCGGTCGTCTGTCCTTTCCAGCAAACGAGAATCGACGGGAGGGTAGAGGGGGACCTCGCGGATCTCCTGGCATGCTTCACTGGACACGGGGCGGCGCGTAGCTGTGGCGAAAGGAGATCGCCGGAGAGATTGGTTTCGGCTAGGGTTTGCGTTTTTGAGGAAGATATAGAGAGTGAGGGGTGGCGAGGCGAGGAGGAGGGAGGTAAGGACGATCCGGACGTCTGTGCGCTCCTCTTATCTGCGCATGAGGGGAGCAGGACATGGCGTGCGGCAGCGTCGGCGACCTTCCTGCCTACTGTCCAGAGGAGGAAGACGACAGGGGAGTTTTTCTCCATAACCCCCTGTGAAACTTTGGAAATTACAATTAAGTCCTTTTTCCCTTTAAAAACAGAACTGGAAACAAACTTTTGAGGGCCTTTTTGCAAACAGAAAAATTGGCAAAAATAACTTTTGGAAAGCTTGTGAAATTTCCAACAACACCATGTGTTTCTTTGGTGTACTTGAAATATTTTCCAACACAAAATTTTGGGAGCTGAAATAAGTACTATTTGTGGTATTTTCTCAAACCATTTAAATTCACAATTTAAATTGGTTAAAACATGATTTAAATTTTTTTTTTCATGCATGTATGAGATGAACACAACACCACACACTTTTGTTAGCAAAATTTGGGATGTTACAAATCTACCCCCTTACAAGAATCTCGTCCCGAGATTCCCGAAGGAGAAGAAAGAAGGAACACCGGTTTTGAGTTATCTGGTCGAACCTTACGGTTCTCTTCTGGAAGAGATTAACCCGTAGCACTTGCGAAGATATCCAGCGGATACACCTTAGGTAGGAGGGAAAACTCTAAGGGACCTGATCTTCACGAAGATTGAGTATCTCATGGATAACTCGTGACAGGAATGTTCATAAAGAACTTTTGAGTTAACAGGCATGAAACTCGTCAAGATAACGGAGGGAATAAGAGAAGGTTTCAAGTTTATAGACGATGGTTCTTGAAAGGATTTATAATATGAGCTTTGCACAAGACTTTAAATCCTTTTGCAAAAGAAAGGTTGGACAACTTGTGACATAGAGGTTTCTTCGAAATAGAATACCAAGATGGAGAGGATGGTCTTGGATACCAAAACATAATATCTATAGACGAGGGAAAACACGAGAAAACACTGTAATCATGCGTCGGAGAAGATTTGATACAAGATCATGTTCAGTCTTCGGAGTGGACACGGAAGATAACGAAACTTCCATTCCGATAAAGTTTGTCGAAAACTTTGTCAAGGATCGGTATGTTACTTCACGGCAGAAGATGGGTAACCACGGAATGTTGGAACACCGTAATTAGGGAGGAATTTCTTGGTCACATCATAAGGATGGTTAACCAACGGGGATTGGAACACCGAAAGGAATAAGGAATCTCTTTCCTATTGTGGATTTGACGTAGCAATACGTTTACCACATGGTTAAGATCCCATGGCTGAAGTAACTAACAAATTCACACAATGTGTGAGATGAACAGAACTTCAAGTACCAACAACTTGAAAAAGGGAACTGCTCAATGGCGATTACGAAGCACCAAGAGGTGTTCTCATGATAAACTTGTTTCCACTGAAAGATAGGGTTGGAGGGTTGACAAAGAGACATTGGAAGAATCAACTTCCAAGTTCTTATGGATGTTCTAGATACCAATATCAGGCTTATGCAAGCCTTCTATAGTTAATCAAGTGAAAATAGAACTCCGGTTTAACATAATGGGAAGGGAAAACTTCTAGAGTGAGCCACACAATCATTCTCGCAAAGAGTGGTTGTTTTTGCTGATTCTAAGGGGTATGACATTAGGCCTTCCGGTTAATTGTGTCAAACAACATCAACCACACCGGATTCTGGAAAAGACCTAAGTCGTAACCCTTGAGAAAACACCAACCATCGTTGCTGCTTGAGATTCGGCTCTGGTTAGTGGGTTCATAACTGAGACTCAGTATGTATGATCGAAGAGATTGCACCAGTTACCAACGAGATACATATGCTGGATTCTCAAGACATGGACTATGATAACACACTCAAGAGGATGAGTGAGATTGTAGAACTCATGTATTAGCAACTTGCGAAAGACGGTTGCACCTACATGGACTACTTGCAATGAAACACATCAGAGTCCTTGTTGGGAAGATGATAACAAAGATCACGAAGATCTTGGACTTCTTCTCTTTTACGAACAACCAGTCAGCGGTTTAGTGTGGATGCAAACTTCTTCAAGGAATGGAGGTAACAACCTACCATCTCAAGAATAGTCCACACATTCATGACCGACTTGGGATTACTCCAAAGGGGACAAGAAAACTTTACTCGAACCCACGGCAACAACCTTCACCGTAAGCACACGAACCCGAGAAAGTCACTTCGAACATCTAGAACCCAACTTCGTAATGAAACAAAGATGGTTCTCAAAAGTTTCCAACATTAATACCAATTGTTCAATATGAACCTCGTTAAGCATGGAGAAAACAAGGATGTCATCGTTGGGTTCAACGACACCCTTATCAAACACTCCAGGGAGAAGGGTTCATATGATCTATGATCAAGGTAAAATATTGGTCTGACCAAAGGACATTAAGGTGTACCTAGGCATAGCACCATGAGTGAAAACACCATCAGGATAGTCCTTGGATCTTTTCTCGATTTGAAGATAGCCCAAATCAAATCAAGAGGTAGAGTGATAGCATTTACACAACGAAGATATCATCCTTCTTAAAAAGATGAGAACAAGACATCCCTTAACGAAGGACCAAGTTGGGAAGAGTTCGTATCTTTCAACTCTCCAAGTTGTTGTTTAAACTCAACCAACTAGTCCAGGATATCCAGCGGAGTTCCTTGGAGAAAGGAGTAGTTCAAAGTACCCCTTGTTTAGACATCACGGTGAGGTAAAACCTGGTGATACTTCTAGAAAGACAACCAGAATATCACAACCTACCGATATGTCTTGGAGTTCGAAAGGAGGCTTTCTTTTCAAAGCAACCGATATGATCTTGAGAGCTTCGACATGAACCTAACTCTTTGAACAAGAAGGTACACTGGGATGAACGGATTTGGCAACACGATCAACATCAAGTAGAGACCGGGTGACCAATAGTGCTAAGAAGGATACAAATGTTTCTTAGATTTTTTTAAAGCAATAGGAATTGCTAAGAATATCTTATACACACCTCCCAGCACATACCCATGATTCTCAAGCATTCAAGCTTGGAGGAAGGGAGAGTGAAGATGTGTGAGAGCATCACTTCATCATTAAGGCATGAAACTTAACACGACCTCTTGATATAAAGGAGTGTGATACCCTGAGGTAGAACAGAACAGAAGCTAATGAAACTTCTTTAATCTGCGAATTACAAAACTTTGACCTGGTCCTAGAGATGAACAAGGTACTGGAGGTTTTTCTCCTGACATTCCAAGGTGGAACGTTCTGACGGATCACAAGAGCAAATGCATTGGAAGAATCCAACACACATATGCAACTTGGTTTCAATACAACGGATGAATATTTGAGTGCAACTGGAAGGTAGGAACATGCTCCGGAGAATCCAGAGATCATGTGGAATGCAAAAGGTGATACTCATTTGTAAAACCCATGCAAAAGAGTTGGTATAACTAAAATAAGAACGAAGATTTGGAATTCATAATGACCACTCTTGATTTGATTCCTTTTTATTCCAAGGGAGAACCTATGGCTATGAGAATTGGAATTGCCTAGCCATACTGAGGTAGAAAATGTTCACCAGGGTCTAAAGAAAACAGAACTTGGGTTAAAGGTCAGCATCCTGTACTGATAGTATGGGCATCACATGGTTATAAAACCACATGACTCAACTCACCACAACTCAACACATTCCGGGACCTTCAGTTCAAGTCCAAGAGTTGACAACATTAGCGAAAGGAATAGATACTATCTTAGTGCCTTGAAGGACACTACGAATAGCAATCACGAGGTATCTTCCAAAAGACAAAAATAGCTCCGGAAGAACTTTGAGCAGAGAATAACAGATACATTCGAGATGGAAAGAAATCTCGAGATTCAGGATTTTGAGACTTTAGAACAGGAGTATGTGGTACCCACACAACTTTGAGAGATTGTGATGGAAAGGAAATCTCCCAGTTATGATATAACGGAACATGAAACACACACGACTCTAGAAACTTTAACACTAGGTCAACTGGGGTAAAAGAACGTCATTGCCAAAGAAGGCACCTAAGTTTTGAATGACTAGAAGAGATAGCAAAACCTTTTCAAATCAAAACAGGTAAGAAGACCCAGAGTTAGAGTGATACCAGATACGGAGTAAAAAGAATCCTAAGAAGGTTTTTCACAAACCATTTGAGGTTTTCAAAATAGTTTTCACAAACTCTAGACTCAACATCGACCAAGCAGTAAGGTTTTCCTACAGGCAGTCCTGCTCTGATACCATGACCTGTCACGCCCCCGGACCCAGAGATATACATACTGTTATGTGCTCCTAGCCATGGACTCACAAGGGCTTCAGGGTTACCAGCCCCGGCCGCAACAAACAACGGCAGGCATACTGGATTCATCGGCACGTAGTCCGGATCCCCAGTCTACTACTCCTTGTACCCATGCTAGTCATAACCAACTATGCATATCAAAGCGTCCACGAATCGAATGAAACTGAAGGAAACGGGACCAAAGCTATACAGAGATGCTATGTGTCCAGTGAAAGTGCATTTCGTTTTCACATTGTTTTGTGTGTTAGTTAACAATACTAAGTACATTATTTATCGAGGTGTTAAGCGTGCAGGTGTTATACTTAACATCGGCATCGATCACCGAAAAGTCGGTGAAGTTTGGCCTGAGAGTTTTGGCACAGAACCCAGCCGGATTATTCGGACCGGATTTTTCATCCTGGACCGGATATTCCGGGTGCTGCGCAAAATGGCTAAGGACTGGAAGTTTTGCGTACTGGAGTCAACCGGATTATTCGGACCGGATTTTTCATCCTGGACCGGATATTCCGGGTGCTGCGCAAAATGGCTAAGGACTGGAAGTTTTGCGTACTGGAGTCAACCAGATTATTCGGACCGGATTTTTCATATCGGACCGGATATTCCGGGTGTTGATGAAGGAGAGCGAAAACGGCTAAGGACTGGAAGTTTGGGGTACTGGAGTGAACCAGATTATTTGAACCGGATTATTCCGGAGCAGCCGGATAATCCGGTTCAGATCTGCAGGACTGCGTGGAGCAAGCTAACCGGATATTCCGGTCCCCTTTTTCCTGCACAACGACTAGTTGTGAGGAGGGGCTATAAATACCCCTCCTCTTCTTCCCCAAGATCTAGTTCTTCCCCTTAGCATTTATGAGCGTTTAAGAACTCACCAAATCTCTCATTACTCCCAATCCCTCCACCCAATCTTGAAGATCTTTGGAGGATTGAAGGAGAAGGCCCTGATCTACATCTTCACCGAGCCGTTCTTCATTTCCCCCTCTCTAGCTTGAGGGATCTAGCCTAGGGTTTCCTCTTGTGGAGAACCTAGGTATCTTGATACTTGTTGGTGATTCAAGAAGAGTTGGGAGCCCCCAATTTAGTTGTGGGTGTGTGCCCCAAGTTGTTTGTAAAGGATTCGATCCCCGCCTCAAAGGGGTTCAATAGTGGAAGGTGAACTAGGCCTTTGTGGCGGAGTTCATCGGAGAATAGGGTGAGGCCTTAGTGGCGTTGAGTAGGCCTTTGTGGCGAGCTCACACCCCTCCAACGAGACGTACTCCCCTAAAAAGGAGGAACTCGGAAATACATCGTGTCTCCGTGTGCTTCCATCGGTTACCTCGTTCCTCCCTCTCTTTACTTACTCGTACTTGTTGCATTAATTGCTAGCCTTGTCATATAGGTAAATTCACCACTAGTTGCACTATCTAGAGAATTTACCTTCTTGTCAAGCCTAAACTTTAAGAAAAATTAAAATTGGTCGTAGCACCTATTCACCCCCCTCTAGGTGCCCTTACTTTGCTTTCAATTGGTATCAGAGCCTCGGCTCTTCTATCGGGCTTAACCGCCTAAGAGTTTAAGTATGGGAGATGAGTTGGTTGACGCTCCGTCCGATGGCAATGTGACCATGGATGATCTCAATGCTTTGAGAGAATCATTGACCTCATCCATAGACACTAAATTTGATGAGTTGCGTCAACTCATGACAACACTTCTCAAAGCCAAAGGACCGGAGGTGGTCGACTCATCCCTTCCAGAAGAACCGGAGGGTGCCAAGAAAGGGGTTGATGGTGAACCACTTAAAACTGCTTCCGCCGAACAATCCGCTAAGAAGGGTGCGGGTGAAAAGAAAGGATATCACGCCGTTGAAGGCCGATATTCTCCCGATCCCCCCATCCCTTTTCCTCATATAATCCCTAGAGGAGATCCACCTAAAATTGATGCATATTCTTTTCGTGAATGGCAATACTACATGGAGACTCACTTGAACTCTTCTTGTATAGATCTTTGGAGAATCACTCGGGACGGATACAAGCCATTTGATCCCAAGAATCTCACAAGAAGAGAGGTCGTAGATTGCCAACTCAACTACACCGCCTTGTCCATCCTTCATCAAGCCGTGGGCCCCAACCACATGCCGCATCTTCAACACTTCTCCACCGCCAAAGAAACATGGGATGCTCTTGTCATCATGTTTGTTGGGAATGAGAGCATGCAAAGAAATCGATATGATGCCTTGACCAATGAGGCTGAAGGGTTCTTCATGCGTGATGGAGAAGATCATGTTGACATGTATCGAAGACTCAAAACTCTTGCCACCGCCTTCTCTAGTGCGGGTGCAACATATATTGATGATGCTTGGATCAAGAGGAAGTACATGATTGCCGTGATGCCGTTTGAGGGCACAGACTTGAAGAGCATTCAAGGAAGACATGATTTCTCCTCCATGACCTCAACTCAAGTGATGCAAGAATTGTGCTCCTACAAAGTGCAAACCAAGAATGCTCTTGACAACCGTGCTAGAGCCATTGGAATGCATCAAGGAGCATCCGTTGCTTTGAAGGCCAAGGTCTTGTCAAGAGAGGTTGAGAATGAAGAAGATGGAGAAGAGGCATTGCCTCCCTTGAAGGAACAAGACTATGATCCCGTCCTAAAGGATCTCATCGCCCTCACCGTGCAAAAGTTTTGGAGCAATCCTCCCAAGGGAAAGAAATTTGTTGAGGAAAAGACAAGGTCTCGCTATGGAAACGATGGAGCTCAAAAAGTGAGGTCTTGTTTCAATTGCCAAGACAAGCATCACTTCATTGCGGAGTGCCCTTACGAGAATAGAGAACACCATAGTGGCAAGATTATTCGCAAGGACAAGTCCAAGGTTGAATACAAGAAACCTCACTTCAAGAAGAAACCTTTCAACAAGAAATCCCCCACCAAGTTTGTGCTCTTGACTCAAGAGGAGTATGATTCCGGGAGTGATGAAGAAGAAGAAACAACAAGTGAAGTGGCCGCTCTAGCTATTGCTTCCACTCCATCTTCATCATCCCTCTTTGAATCCCCCAATGAAAATCTTCCTCAACGCGATGCCAAGTGCTTCATGGCTAAAGCCACGGAGGTATCGCCTTCTCCTAACTCTAAGACCCCTAGTGAACTAGAACATATTGCTAGTCTTAGAGAAGAAGAGGAAAGGGCCTCCTTGGACCGTTTTATGTCTAACATGCAAGGGGAGACCAACAAGTACTTTGAGCATCTCATGAGGCAATTGGGAGAGGCCCAAGAGGCCCTTGAGAAGAAAGGTGAGATTGAGAGAAGGGATGCGGATGAAATTGCATCTCTCTTTATGACTCTTGAGGAAGAGCATGATGGTAGAGTTTCTCTAGAGGATGAACTTGAATCTATTGAATCAACCCATAATGAACTTGTCTCTAAAATCATTAAGGAACGTGATCTTGCTATTGCTAAATATAAAAAGGCTAAAAAGGATAAAGTCGAGTTTGGGGTTGGTCATGGTAAACTAACCGAGGAGTTTGAAAAGCTAACCAATGCTCACAAAGCTTTGGAAAGCCAACACTCACCCCTCAAAGAGTTGCATGAACAACTTCAAACTCAACTTACTCAATCTAATCATCCTAGCACCTCTACTTCTTCTTGTGATCATGCAAATATTATTGAGGAAAATGCTAGGTTGAAGGATGAGCTCGCAAGGCTCAAGGGCAAAAGCACTCAAGTTGAGAAGGTTGTGTTAGCCACCCCACAAGTGGTTGCCCCTAGCCCTAATGCGGTCATTGCTAGACCACAATTAAGTGCTCCAAGGAAACAAGTGGGTAAGCAAGGGCTTGGCTATATAGCCAAGAAGAAGAACAAGAAGAAGAAGAACAAGAGGAAGAACCAAAAGGGTGCTTCGGGTAGCATTGTCATTAGGGGCAACACTACTCGTAGCACACCCGCACAAGCAAGAAATGTTGCCTCAAGTAGTGATGTCATGAGGGACACCACTACTCGTAGCACCTCGGCGGGAACTAACAATCCACACCATTTCTTATATGTTGATTATTATGGTGTTGTGCAAGCTAAATATGTTGGTCCTATTGAGGGTTTCATTGACTATACTATTTGGGTCACAAAGACCCTTGTTGCTAACATAAAAGGACCCAACTCGGGTCCTAACTCTAGTCAATGATCTCTTGCAGGACTATGCTTCCGGTGGGACTAAATGGATTCTCGATAGTGGGTGCACTAATCATATGACCGGAAGCAAAGAACTAGTGACGGAGTTGCGACCAAATGACATCCAAGCAACCGTCACTTATGGGGACTCGTCCAAGTCTAAGGTATCCGGGTTCGGCAAGGTTGTGGTGGCTCCCGATATAACTATCGTGAACGTCATGCTTGTCGAATCCCTTGGTTACAATTTACTTTTCGTCCGCTCTCTTGGAAAGATGGGTTTTTCCGTCTTTTTCGATGGTGATATTGTGGTCCTTTTGAGGAGCAAGACTCTTGACGTCGCTCACGTGGGACATGTTGAAAATGAGTTGTTTGTGGTGGATTTTTCGAAGTCCACCAACTCTCAAGCAATGTGTCTTTTCGGGAAGGCGGACTTGGGATGGTTGTGGCATCGCCGCCTATCCCATGTCAACATGAGAACTTTGCAAAGTCTTCACAAAGGTGGCCTTATTGTTGGACTAAAAGAAAATGTTTCCTTTGCAAAGGATCGCGTTTGTAGGTCGTGCGTTAAAGGGAAGATGCATGACATCATGCACAAGGCCAAGACTATTATCTCATCAAAGAGGATCTTGGAGCTCCTCCATGTTGATCTCTTTGGTGCCGTGCCCGAGGCAAGTCTTGGCGGCAAGAAGTATTGCTTGGTGATTGTCGACGATTATTCAAGATACACTTGGGTTTATTTCTTCAAGTGCAAGAGTGAGACTCAAAAAACCATCATCGACTTCTCCAACGAAGTGCAACGTCAACACAATGTGCAAATCATGGCTATTAGGAGTGATAATGGCTCGGAGTTCAAGAACTATACATTGAATGAATTTCTTAGTGAAGAAGGCATTCGTCATCAATACTCCGCCACTTACACTCCTCAACAAAATGGTGTTGCCGAAAGGAAGAATCGCACTCTCTTGGATATGGCAAGGACCATGTTGGCGGAGTACTCTTCTCCCCAATATTTATGGGCCGAGGCCATATCCACCGCATGCCAATCCTCCAACCGCCTCTACATCCGCAAAGGCTTGGGAAAGACCCCATATGAGATCCTCACCGGCAACAAGCCCAACGTATCCTACTTCCGTGTATTCGGTTAAGTGCTTCTATTTGATCAAGGGTATTAGGTTGTCGAAATTTCAATCCAAAACTATTGAGGGTATTTTTGTTGGTTACGGTGCCGAATCCCACACTTATAGAGTCTATGACAAAGCCTCAGGATTGTCATAGCATCTTGTAGTGTGGTTTTCGAGGAAAATGACGGCTCCCAAGTGGCGCAATTTCATGTTTCAAATGTAGATGTTGAAATGCCTCAAGAAGCCATAGGAAGGATGGGTGTGGGATTCTTCCGCCCCATCGAGGGACACCTTATGGCGACTCGAGAAGGACTATGCTCTACTCAAGTGGAGCCCTCCTCTGCATTAGAAGATCAAGCCAAGGAGCCAACTATTTCACCTAACCAAGAACATATTCAAGACCCTCCTCTCATTGATCAAGTGAATCCGCCAGTCGTACCCACTCCTCTCACTAATGCGAGTCAAGATCAAGGCCAAGATCAACCATCCTCTTCATCCTCTCCTCAAGTTGAAGCTAGTGTTGAAGATATTGTTGATGATGGTGATGATGATGATCAAGGCCAAATTGGTCAAGATGGGGACCCAAATGATCAAGATGATCAAGTGATCCCTCCTCGAAATAATGAGGAGATCGAAGCCCGTCGCATCAAAAGAATTAGAAGAGCTTTGAAGCAAATTGATGCCCAAGACGACAAGGTCTTGGAGGATGTTCAAACTAGAAGATCTACAAGAAGGCAATTGGCTCATTTTTGTGAGCATCAATCTCATATCTCTATGGTGGAGCCTAAGAAAGTGTATGAAGCTCTTGAGGACTCCGATTGGGTTGAAGCTATGCATGATGAGCTCAATAACTTTGAGCGCAACAAGGTTTGGAGATTGGTTGAGAAGCCCAAGGATTTACACAATGTTATTGGCACTAAGTGGATTTTCAAGAACAAGCAAGATGAGAATGGCATTGTCATTAGGAACAAGGCAAGATTGGTTGCTCAAGGTTACACCCAAGTTGAAGGCATTGACTTTGATGAAACCTACGCTCATGTGGCTCGCCTTGAGTCCATCCGTATCCTCCTTGCTTATGCATATTCTCATAATTTCAAATTACAACAAATGGATGTGAAAAGTGCTTTCTTGAATGGTCCACTAAAAGAGGAGGTATATGTTAAGCAACCTCCGGGGTTCGAGAATCTCAACTTTCCTAACCACGTTTACAAACTTGACAAGGCTCTCTATGGTCTCAAACAAGCACCTCGTGCTTGGTACGAGCACCTTAGGGAGTTGTTAGATGATCGTGGTTTCGAAGTTGGGAAGATTGACCCCACTCTCTTCACCAAGAGAGTAAAGGGAGAGCTTTTCATATGCCAACTATATGTGGACGATATCATCTTTGGCTCAACTAACCAAGCTTTCAATAATGAGTTCTCTAAGCTTATGACTGACAGGTTCGAGATGTCTATGATGGGTGAGCTTAAATTCTTTCTTGGCTTTGAGATCAAGCAATTGGCTCGTGGGACCTTCATTTCTCAAGCCAAGTATACCCAAGATATGATCAAGAGGTTTAATTTCCAAGATGCTAAGATCAAGACATCTCCTATGCAAGTCAAGTGTCATCTCTCTCGTAATCCAAAAGGGAGTAAGGATGTGGACCAAAAGCTTTATCGTTCTATGATTGGTTCTTTGCTCTATCTTTGTGCATCTAGGCCCGATATCGTTTTGAGTGTAGGTGTGTGTGCAAGGTATCAAGCGGCTCCTAAGGATTGCCATTTGATGGCGGTCAATAGGATCTTTCGTTATTTGGTTCATACCCCAAGATTTGGTTTGTGGTACCCAAAGGGGGAACAATTTTCTCTCAATGGATATACGGATTCCGATTGCGCGGGTGATCAAGATGATAGGAAGTCAACTTCTGGGGCTTGCCAATTTCTTGGTAGGTCCCTTGTAAGTTGGTCCTCGAAGAAGCAAAATTGCATATCTCTTTCCACCACCGAAGCCGAGTATGTTGCAGCCGCAAGTGCATGCACTCAATTGTTATGGATGAGGCAAACTCTCAAGGAGTATGGAGTTCATTTGGATAAGGTGCCTCTTTTGTGTGACAATGAAAGTGCCATCAAAATTGCATACAATCCGGTGCAACATACAAGGACCAAACACATTGAGATCCGCCACCACTTCATCCGTGATCACGTGGCAAGAGGAGACATTTCACTATCTTATGTGACCACGAAGGACAATCTTGCGGATATTTTCACGAAGCCACTTGATGATGCAAGATTCTTATTCTTGAGGAATGAAATAATGTGATTGATTCTAGGAGCTTGACTTGAGGATCTTGCACACACCCCTATAGATGAAACGTGTTTGAGCTTAGGTGTAGGCATGGATATAGGGGGAGTGTTATCCTAACACATTGGGTTCTCCCTCCCCCCATTATGCCCATAGAAAAAATTCATTGTGATCTCTTTTTTTCTAATGTTGAATTGTGAGCTTCAATGTTGAGTACTGGCAATGCCCCCAAGATATATCTTCGCGGTTGCATACCATAATCTCTTACATGGTGGCTTAGGCCACCAACCTCTTCGTTTCGAAGAGTTGGATCTTAGTTGGGTTTTATTTATCATTTCATTGCATTTCTTGTGTTTTCCCGTCTAAATGTTTCGTCCTAGGAAAATCCCACTCAATTGGTCTTTCGTTGGTTTGATTCTTGCTTTTGAGAGGGATAAGTACTAGTTTCAGTTTGTTATTCTATCCTAAGCCATTCTATCAAAAAGCCATTCTTTTCTAGCACTAGTGTCGTCCATTGAAACGAGGAAATTTCGGATCAGAAGGCAGCCGGAATTTCCGGTCCACTTTTGGACCGGAATATCCAGTTCAAGTATGAACCGAAATATCCGGTTCGGCGAAAATCATAAAAACTGGAGCCCGACGGGGAGGTGGCAGTTCTTGCCCCTTTTCCCCATCTGCTCCTCTCCACCCCAAAAACGCCACCGCTTTGATTCTTGGCCTCCCGGGCCGGTTCCTCCGCGGGATCTTGAAGCTTTGGCCCGGATCTCGTTCCCCTCGTCCTTAGGAACATTTTTACCCAAGCATCTTCCTCCATGGATTCCGATAATGTTCAGTCTCTTTGAATCTTGGTGCTATAACCCTACCAATCCATGGATTTGCGTTTTTGTTGGCAATGCTTGGTAGAACTTGTTCCTTAGAGGTCCCTTTGCATGCTAGATACGATAGATTAGATTCACATGTGTACGATCTACTTTTGAAGTCTAAGATCTAGATTAATTTTGTGTTGTTTCCGCACTACCGGAATATCCGGTCCACGACTGAACCGGAATATCCGGGTGACCGGAATATCCGGTTCAGTTTTGAACCGGAATATCCGGTTATGTCCAGTACTGATTGAGGACAGCCCAAAATTAATCTTTCCCAGATTTCTACCTAGATTGTTCCCTGGAATCTCCTCTATTGTTTTTATGCATGTTTGTTTCCGTTGCTTGACACTAGTGTACTCATCTTGTGCTATCCTTCTACTATCTTGTTTCACAGGTGGTGGTTCTGAGCGGCGCATTCCTAAGCGTCCCCAGCAGGTTTCTGTCAAAAACAAGAGGAAGGCTCGGCTCAACTATAAGACCGACATTCCTGTTCCGGAGTTCAATGTGCTCAGGCAGAAGGATGTCTACCTTGATCCTCGTATTGCAAATATTGATCCTCGGTTCTGGAATCTGGAGCAGTCCTACATCTGTGCTGATATCTATTGTGACTACCGTCACCCTATCCGTGTGATGCAGCCCTTTGACTTTGTTGCTCTCAAGGCGAAAGAGGAGTTTGTTGATGCAGCTAGTATTGTTGAGCGGTTTGGGCTTGTGAAGCTCATGGAGACCCAGTGCAACTACAACACCCAGCTCGTGATGCAGTTTATGTCTACTCTGGTGTTCAGTAGTAATGATATAGTGTGCCGTCTCAAGTGGATGTCTGAGACCACTGCTTGTGAGGCTTCCTTTGAGAGGTTTGCACGTCGTCTTGGATACTCTTACAGCTCTCACCCTCCTCTTGGTCGGCGCGTCCATGAGGTTGATAGGCCTAGGAGGGAGGTGGCCATGGCTGAGTTGTATGCTCCTGGATTCACTATTGGGGGCCTTGAGGGACTTCTTCCCCTCTATGATCAGCTGGTTCGCATCTTCAGATCCTTCCTTGTGCCGAGTGGAGGTAACAATGATGCTCTCACCACTCCTTTATGCAACCTTCTGATTCTGGCTAAGGAGTGCATGGAGGAAGAGGACCCGTCTGTCTCTTTTACTGTGGATGTGATGGACATCATCTATCACGAGCTATACTCTGCTATGATTGGTGGCTACACCATTCCCTATGCTCCATATATCATGATGCTCATCAAGCATGAGATGCAGAAGGAGTACACAGAGTTACCCATGGTTGAGCACAAGGTCAAGAGGCTGTATATCAAGAGGAAGAAGAAGACTGCTGCTGCTTCTCAGGATGCTCCTTTTGAGGGTGGTCCCTCTATGGGAGGTCCCTCTACTGGCTCTCTGTCTGCGCACATTCCTGATATTAGCACTTTGCGCCATGTCAGGAAGCTCTCCTGGTTTCAGCGCAATGTGCTCTGCATGCAGGTGGACATCCACAAGGAGCAGTACAGGGCATATCGCAGAGACACTGCCATGGCTAGCGCACAGAGTCAGATTCTGCACCACGTGAGTGGTGCTACTGGTGATGTACCTGCTCCTCTCACTGCTCAGTCTTACTCTGCTTGGTCTGCTGAGGATAGCACTCCCTGGGAGAGCATTGAGGCGGCTCTCCGCTCTACTCAGGCTACTACTTCTGGAGCTGGTGATGATGATGAGGAGGATGAGGACGAGGCGTCTGATGCTGAGCACGAGGCTGAGGGAGAGTCCGAGGAGTCTGCTGGCGAGTCTTCTGAGCACTCTGATGCTTAGACCGTGGTTGGGATGTTAGATTAGCTATTTCCCTCCTTTTTGGTGTCTCGATGCCAAAGGGGGAGAAGTAGCTATTAGACTACGGGATTTGCATGGGTTCGGGCACAAGCGTATGCTTTTACCATTTCTTGAGAGCTTGTGTCCATTTAGTATTCGTTTTTCGTGAACTTTGCTCGTTTATTGTCTCGTTAAAACTATGTGTGCTATGGTGTGTGAGACTATGTTGGTTATTTGGATATTATCATGGATTATCTATGTTTGTGGTTATATGGTTATCTATCTTATATGTTGAGGATTATTATCTATTGTTGTGCTTGGTTATTCCTGGATATATTATCTTCGCACAAGGTATATACTTCTATCTTACTCTCAACATATTGGTGATATTGGTTCGTTAACATGTTTGCTACTTGTTGGAAATCACTCCCCATACATCATTGCATCTATTTGCATTTTAGGCAAACAAAAGATATGCATAGAGATAGGGGGAGACATTTCCATCTTGTTTCAAACATGTTCTTGTCAAGGTTTTGTTGCAAATCTTAGTATTGTCATCTAACACCAAAAAGGGGGAGATTGAAAGTGCATTTCGTTTTCCCATTGTTTTGTGTGTTAGTTAACAATACTAAGTACATTATTTATCGAGGTGTTAAGCGTGCAGGTGTTATACTTAACATCGGCATCGATCACCGAAAAGTCGGTGAAGTTTGGCCTGAGAGTTTTGGGACAGAACCCAGCCGGATTATTCGGACCGGATTTTTCATCCTGGACCGGATATTCCGGGTGCTGCACAAAATATCTAAGGACTGGAAGTTTTGCGTACTGGAGTCAACCGGATTATTCAGACCGGATTTTTCATCCTGGACCGAATATTCCGGGTGCTGCACAAAATGTCTAAGGACTGGAAGTTTTGCGTACTAGAGTCAACCGGATTATTCGGACCGGATTTTTCATCCTGGACCGGATATTCCAGGTGCTGCGCAAAATGGCTAAGGACTGGAAGTTTGGCGTACTGGAGTCAACCGGATTATTCGGACCGGATTTTTCATATCGGACCGGATATTCCGGGTGTTGATGAAGGAGCGCGAAAACGGCTAAGGACTGGAAGTTTGGGGTACTGGAGTGAACCGGATTATTCCGGAGCAGCCGGATAATCCGGTTCAGATCTGCAGGACTGCGTGGAGCAAGCTAACCGGATATTCCGGTCCCCTTTTTCCTGCACAACTACTAGTTGTGAGGAGGGGCTATAAATACCCCTCCTCTTCTTCCCCAAGATCTAGTTCTTCCCCTTAGCATTTATGAGCATTTAAGAACTCACCAAATCTCTCATTACTCCCAATCCCTCCACCCAATCTTGAAGATCTTTTGAGGATTGAAGGAGAAGGCCCCGATCTACATCTTCACCGAGCCGTTCTTCATTTCCCCCTCTCTAGCTTGAGGGATCTAGCCTAGGGTTTCCTCTTGTGGAGAACCTAGGCATCTTGATACTTGTTGGTGATTCAAGAAGAGTTGGGAGCCCCCAATTTAGTTGTGGGTGTGTGCCCCAAGTTGTTTGTAAAGGATTCGATCCCCGCCTCAAAGGAGTTCAATAGTGGAAGGTGAACTAGGCCTTTGTGGCGGAGTTCATCGGAGAATAGGGTGAGGCCTTAGTGGCGTTGAGTAGGCCTTTGTGGCGAGCTCACACCCCTCCAACAAGACATACTCCCCTAAAAAGGAGGAACTCGGAAATACATCGTGTCTCCGTGTGCTTCCATCGGTTACCTCGTTCCTCCCTCTCTTTACTTACTCGTACTTGTTGCATTAATTGCTAGCCTTGTCATATAGGTAAATTCACCACTAGTTGCACTATCTAGAGAATTTACCTTCTTGTCAATCCTAAACTTTAAGAAAAATTAAAATTGGTCCTAGCACCTATTCACCCCCCCTCTAGGTGCCCATATTTTTCATTCATCCAGAAAGTGCAACAACAATCGAGGGTTACTGGGGTTACCTCGCCCCAGGCCGATCACATCGACAGGCGGGCTCGGACATGGATCATCAGCTCCACAACCCCTCGACTGCGACAACTATGCGGGCATAGCCAAAACTGTATAACAATGAGCTCGAAACCAACAACCGATCAAAGCAACACTCTAGACATTGAAGCTTTATGAAACAGGTGTTACTAGAGTATAGCTTACAGGCAGAGGTCACATGACCCAACATTACATCAGACAACGGAAGGCAAATTATGTTGCTAATCAACAAGAACCAAAAAGGCCTAAGAGGCCGCAACATAAGGCGACGTCCCAGCCCATAGATTCCAGGCTGCTACCTGGGAACCCCAAACTACTCGTCGATGTCCACGTTGAACCACCACTGAAGTGACGAACTCCACCTGAAGCAAAATTAAGCAAACCTGAGTACGGGAGGTACTCAACAAGACTTAATTAACCTATTATATATCTGCTATTTTGAAAAGGGTTTCATGAAGGCTGATTTGCGTAAAGCAATCTTTGTTTTGCAAGTTGAGGGAGGAATAGCACGTCTCATGGAGTATTTTGAAAGCAGATGAGAAAGCTACTCAACTACTGATATCATCATCTTCTTGTATTCCACCAAGTCCTTCTCATTCCCACACTATCTCATGCTACAAGGATCACCCCTCTCGGCATCTCCGAGGAGGCACCCTTCAATCATGGTTATCAAGTTTTAGTCATTCCGTTGAAGTTATCTATGATCACAGAAACCGTTGCCAAGTCGTCCGTAACCGTGGACACGGCTTCTCGAGGATATTTATCCCTGCAGGGGGTACACTTTACCCACATGTACCATCCGACTCTTAACGCCACATGTACGCTCTTCCATGGAGCGCGGCAGAGGGTGGATGGCTCCGACCTTTACCTTGCTCGACCCTATCCATGAGTCAACCCAAACGGGGCCACCCCGTCAACAGGGAGTTGGCCACCTCCTGACGGCACCTGTTCTGTGAGTCGGGATCAAGATCCGTGTACGTCCATCACTTGTCCCGGTCACGCCCTAGTTTTTCTCCAAATCGTTTTCTGACTCACACGCAGATGGAAATAGCAAACTACGTGTGACGCCCCGAGATCGGGCACTATGCAGATTTCAGCATTCCCGCCAAAATCCACATAATAACCGATTCCAGGTTGCCACTTGTGATAACATTACAATAGTTCACGAACATTCCACAATTACAACAGAAACAGATAGATACAAGATGACTCAGACGAGCCAGGGATACAACTGATACAATACAAAGATCCAAATAACAGCGGAAGAAACAACATAGCGTCCGGCTACAGACAAGATCCAAATTGGACTAAGAGTCCTGAAGATAACCGAGAGCGTCCAATCCCTACCCAGGCCAAGCCGGAGGGATTCCCAAGCTAACGTCGTCAGACTTCAAACCTGTTGACTGCAATATTGAATATGCAGCCACGAAAAAGATTCGTGGGTCAGTACGGTTAAGTACTGGCAAGGGGATAAACCATACTCACAAGATACCGGCATAGCCAGTCATCACAAGATACAAATACTTTGGGTCAACGGAAAGGAAGGGGTTATTGTAAATAAGCGACAGCGGGCTGCACTAACCAACTACAGAGAGATACTACAACTTCCGGCTAACAGAAAGAAGATAAGACCGAGTATTGTAACCAACTGAAAGATAACTTCAAACAAACCCATCCTGGATCTCGCCCCTTATCCAAAGAAGCAATCCGAGGATAACTCACACAGTTGAATTAATGATGGTTCAGATTATTGTGTCAATAATCCTATTACTAGTCAAGTTGTTAATCATTGGGTGTAAGGTTGCTAATCATTAGGTTTAAGTTGTCCTGAGTACTTGTTAGCCAGTACTTTCACCAAGTAATCCATAACCGCGGAAAACACGGCTTCTCGAGAAGATTATCCCTGCAGGGTTGCACCAATTTGGCCGTACACGCAAGAATATCCCGCCAGACGGGGATCAAACCCACCAAGCGAGGTACTCTACACAACTCAACTCTTCTTCGCATCAAGCCCAAAGAACCTTGGGCGCACGGATAATCGAGCCCAGAAGAAAATGGACCCTCATAGCACTCTAAGACCGTGTCCCCCTATATGCCGACTACGAAAGTTCCACCCGGGTACCAAGGGCTCGCAAGATCATGCATGCAGCAAATGGAAAACCCGAACTAAATGAGGCGATTTGGACGAGATGCGAATCGAGTCAAATTGAGGGGGGCGCCCATACTCGCTTCCCACATGCGGGTAGTGCGCTCATCATGGATCAGTAGACAAGACCCTTTTCCTATTAGGGTCGACACTAGCAGGCCTCAAAACCACAAGGGCCTCCTGCCGGTGCCTTATCATCAAATTAATTATTTAACAATAACATTAGCATGATTTATTGATTAAACATCGAGCCCCCAGAACATAATAAAATATAGTAACTGAAAGTAACGGGTAACAGACTCGAGCAAAACAACCTAAGCATGCTAGTAAGACACTGGCTCAAACAAAGGGGTTGTAGGAGTGGAGGTGAGGCAATATCAGGGTTAAGGGATTCATGTGATAGGTTTGTAACAGAAGCAACTAATCATAGGGCTAGCAGAATAGACAACGGAAAGAATCGGTAACAAGTGATGAAAGGCAGCCATTTGGCAGCAAGTGAGTATACTTGCCTGAGATCCAGCAAGGTAGCAGAACTTGTCGTTGCTCACATCATCTCAACGTCCTATCCGGGAAGAAGCAACGAACCTCGAACAAACACCGGATGCAACAATTACTACTACGGCAAAAGATCCAGCATGATCAAGATATGGATGCATGACAAGTTTAAAGATGCATCAAGGTAAACTAGTTGACAAGATAAACAGATTTAAATGGACCCATATGCAATTTGAGTTGCATATGAACAGCCCATGAATTATGGTTGAAACAATTGTTTTCCAACTAATCAACATGTGAAGGTGGATTAGCATGATGCATGGATGAGGAAAACAGAAAAATAACAACAATAGAACCAATTGAAATAAGGTTTAACAAGTTTGGAAATTATTGGTTAAGTGTGGAAAGTTTGGTTACTTAAACATGTCACACAAGCAATTGTTGTTTTCATCAAGTTAAAGTGTTCAAAACAATTAACAAAATTTGTATTTGAAGAGAACATCAAATTTTAGTTGGATTACATGTTTCAAATATTGAAATTGGAATTAGGATAATTTAATTATGACTTAAACAATATTAAACAAGTTTTAAATGGAATTGAAACAAGTTTGAATTTAATTGAAGTTTTATTTGTTCAAAACATAAATTCAAACTCACATTTGAAAAGTTCACACTTTGAGGGTTTGAAAACATATTTTGCATGTTCAAAGTTATTTTATTTTGAGCAAGTTATGATTTTATCAAATTTAAATGAATTAAACAAGTATTAAATTATTTAGGCAATTTAAAGTATTCAAACCATGAAACAAAATTTATATTTGAAAAGGTTATTCAAAATGGTATGGAAAACATATTTTATTTGCCTTATTTGGAATTAGTATGAATTATTTATGAATTGTTGCAAATTACAATTGAATTATTTGAATTCAAATTTAAACTGCATTTTGGAATTTCAAAACAGTGAGCAAATGGATTATTTGGAAAGATCATTTAAGTTGGAACAGAAAACATATATAACTTTTATTATTTAGAGTTATAGATTAAAAGTTATTAAGGTTTAAAGTTTAGGGTTTAATTCTGCAATTAAAATAAATAGATTTTTGGGACAGAAACGTGATAGAACTATTTGCACCGCACAGGCTCCTACCCGCTGTCACTGCAGCGTGGGCCTGGGGCTAGCGGTGCTTGCGTGGCAAGCGAGAGGCTGACAGGGGGCCCTCCCTGTCAGCGCAGGTGGAAAAAAGTGGGGGATTTTATCCCGTGCGCGAGCCAGGGATCGATCCCTGGGCTCGGGTGTGCGCGCAGCGTGGCGTTGCCACTGCGCTGTGTTCGGTTGCTTGACAGTAACAGCGACGCGAACAAGGTAAGGTTCAGTTAGGGCGTTTTCTGAACTTTTAACTGTCGACAAAAACCTTCCGCGACCTGACAGAGGATTTCGCCGGCGAACGACAGCGAGCTCGTGCTAGCGTCGCGAGGTGGTGCTGTGCTAGCCGGGGTGTGCGTGCGGTGTCCGTGACAGAGAAGTTGGGGGCGAGGGAAAGACGGTGAGGCTCACTGCGATCGCAGACGTGGCAGAGGCTCGGGGAGGTCCACGGCCGGCGGCGAGGTAGCAGATGGCGGCGGTGTTCTGCGCGTGCTCCGGGATCGCGGTGACGTCCAGGAGGTCGAGGACGAAGTGGCGCGTCGATCTCCGCGTTCAGCGTGGTCGACGGTGGGCTCCTGCGACGGCGGCGAGCTCGGATTCAGATACGGCGAGGTGGAGGAAGCGGACGGTGGCGAGGACGGCGGCGTGGAAGCAGGGGATCTCCGGGGCTTCTGGGGTGTGCAAAAGATCGAGGGAGGTGAGACGAGCTCGTTCCCGCAGCCAGGTTAGTGAGTGGCGCGTCGAGGCGGCGGCGTTCGACGGAGTTCAGAGAAGTGCGCCGGTTGGGCAGTGACAGAGAAGGAGAAAAACATCGGGGAGAGAGAGAGGGAGGGACGGCGGCGCGAGGGGATAGAGCTAGGGTTAGGTCTAGGCTGCGTCAGGGGGGTCTATGTGGTCTTATAGGGTTCAGACGTCGAGGGATGCCGTCGGTGGGCAGTGGCTGCCGCCGTGGCACGCCCCGATGCCCTGCCGTACGCGAGGCAGACGACGGGGGCGGCCACGAAGGGGTACGCGGGCCGCGGTAGGGTTAGCTGGGCTGGGCCGGGGTAGTTAGGTGCTGCACGCGTGCGTTAGTTAGTTTTCCTTTTTCTTTTTCTGTCTTTTTTTTTTGCAGAAAACTAATTAGAGGAAAAGGATGGTTTGTAGGTTAGTAAAAAATATTAGAAAAATTAATTTAAGCTTATTAGGTTAATAGCAAACAAATGCTAGCTTTTGTTTTCACAAAGTTTTCAAAAATTATTGCTGTTTAGGAATTAAAGCAAAATTGAAGGAATTTTAATATTACTTAAACATTATGAAAACAAAGCATTTTAATAGGGTGACCCCTATGGTTAATTTGATTAAGAATTAGTTGATTGGCTGGTTAAAGTTTATAAATTCAAAAGTGGTTCTGTTTGATGCATTTGATTTGAAAATGAAGGTGATTTAATTAATTGATTGAAAATAATTGTTTGATTAAACCCAACAATTTAATGAGTGATTTGATTTGAATTTTTGAATTATCCATTAGGGTTTTAATAACATGGACAATTTTATTTAGCAGGCAATTTGTTTAAAACAACTTCAATTATTGAAAACAAATGAGTGATTCAGTTTGCAATTTTGAAATTGGAAATTTTTGAGCAAGGGGGTGAAAGTTTTAAATTGTTCTGAATTTTGATTTGTTTTGAAAAACAGAATGCAATGCTCATGTGATGCATATGATGCAAGCAAAAAGAAAACAAACACTCTCTATTAGGGTAACACCCCAGGTGTTACACTACGTGACTCATGGATGTGGCCAAACAAGTTAGTTAGTCGAGCGAGGTTCATTGGCTCGCGCGTGTGGTTGCACGCTCAGTCTTGGTTTCCGCGGCGAGACCTTAATCCTAGGGTTGGCAAGTACAGGACAAAGAGCCAATACCCAAGTGGCCTCCCGTCCTCGCCTTAGTCAGGTTAACCACACAACACTCATCTCAGCACGTCATCATATCATACTAGGTTATCGCATATCTGATTCATCAACCGGATGGAGCAGAGGTAAACAACATGTAAAGCTAAGCGAAGCAGATATGAGGCTCTGGCGATGCGCACAAGCAATTCTATGGCGGCTAGGAGCAGTGGATCAGGATATTGAGGCAATGCAGCATATAGGTGAACTATGTCTACTAGCATCAAATAATTTGGAATCGAATGCAAAGTACGAGATCAAATGTTGTTGGAAAACGTATATGAGCAGATAAGAGGTTATGCTTGCCTTGGTTATAAGAAAACCAATAGGTATCTTCTGGAATAAGTGCTTGACTTGTCGGTTAGGATCAAGTATTCACCATTGGACTGTTGGCCTTCTCTTCGGAGTCACGTTCTACCGAGGGGAAAACAACACCGAAAAGAAGAATAGCAATCAAACATGGCATCGATGCAATGTGCAATATGTATCCATGAGCAGGTTAATGCACTGAAATAAAGCCCTAAGCATGATCGTTAGGTTGCTAGGGTTCATATGTCAGTTATGTAGTTTTTCTGAAATTTGCCCGAAACGGACCCTAGAGGGCAATTCGGACGATTCTGAAAGTTAGTGCAATTTTAATAGCTCAAATAGGTTTAAAAACACCATAACTAGATTGCATTTGTCATTTTGAGCAATTTAGTATATAACTTTTAATTTTCTAATTTTATTGAATAAAAACTTATTTTTCTATTTTAAATAATTAAACAACATTAAAATAAAGGCCATTTTTGGACTTTCTCAAACATGTGTGAAAATTACATATTTGGGTAGATTACATTTTTATGAACATTTTAGTACCTCACTTTTATTTTTCTGAAGTATAAAACAATAGTTATTGATTTTCTAAATTTAATCATTTTTATGGAATTAGTAAAAACATGGATATGACGTCACAATGATGTCACTGTGACATCATGCGGAGGCAAACTTCTCTGTTGAACTTGAAATCAAGCGAATTTCGGTTTAATTTTCAAATTAAACTGGACTATGATGTGGAGGAGGACGAGACGAATGCGTTGGTGTTGGCGGTTGAGCAAGAGGCTGCCGGACTTGCCGCCGGTGAGCTTCCGCGCGGCGGCGAATGGCCGAGCTCGACGGCGGGGCGAACCAGAGGGAGAGCGGGGAGATGGAGGGCATGGGAAGGCTCACCACGACGCGGTGAAGCCAAAGGTGTGGTCGGGGAGGTGCGGCGGCGCCGTAATCGGCCGGAACCATCCATCACGGCGGCGGCCGGAGCTCGGTGGAGACGGCCCGATTCGCGGTCGTCTGTCCTTTCCAGCAAACGAGAATCGACGGGAGGGTAGAGGGGGACCTCGCGGATCTCCTGGCATGCTTCACTGGACACGGGGCGGCGCGTAGCTGTGGCGAAAGGAGATCGCCGGAGAGATTGGTTTCGGCTAGGGTTTGCGTTTTTGAGGAAGATATAGAGAGTGAGGGGTGGCGAGGCGAGGAGGAGGGAGGTAAGGACGATCCGGACGTCTGTGCGCTCCTCTTATCTGCGCAGGAGGGGAGCAGGACGTGGTGTGCGGCAGCGTCGGCGACCTTCCTGCCTACTGTCCAGAGGAGGAAGACGACAGGGGAGTTTTTCCTCCATAACCCCCTGTGAAACTTTGGAAATTACAATTAAGTCCTTTTTCCCTTTAAAAACGGAACTGGAAACAAACTTTTGAGGGCCTTTTTGCAAACAGAAAAATTGGCAAAAATAACTTTTGGAAAGCTTGTGAAATTTCCAACAACACCATGTGTTTCTTTGGTGTACTTGAAATATTTCCCAACACAAAATTTTGGGAGCCGAAATAAGTACTATTTGTGGTATTTTCTCAAACCATTTAAATTCACAATTTAAATTGGTTAAAACATGATTTAAATTTTTGTTTTCATGCATGTATGAGATGAACACAACACCACACACTTTTGTTAGCAAAATTTGGGATGTTACACCCTTAGCCGCAGGGTCAGTAGTACCAGGCTGGGGGCCAGTACTACCGCTTGTCACTTCAAAACTTGAGGCAGGACAGCTGACTGGGTCTTCCGCAGTCCCGGTACTACCGGGCCAGAACCGGACCTGGTACCGCTTACGAAAAAGGGGCTTCTACGTCGTGGCAACCTCCAGCGGTACTGGTCCCGGTGCCACGGTTATACCAAACTTGGCCCTAGTACTACCGCAACCCCGATACCGGACCTGCTACCGCTTGTGAAAATGGAGCTTCTGCATCGTGGCAACCACTAGCGGTACTGGTCCCGGTACCAACCCCGGTACTACCGGGGCGCGGAACTGCCGAGCATAAGCCCGGTACTACCGCCCTAAATAGTAGGAATGCTTCTCTGAATTCTTCTTTGATGCAACCGGTCAAATTGGGATATATGGTAAGATGGTTTCCTGTAGGAATAGACATGATCATGCATGATTAGATACACTAATTGTATTGTCACTAATAACCAAAATATATTAGGGGCAAGATGCACTTTCACATGGCTCGTATCTTTGCATAAGGAGAAGCAAGAGGATTTCATGGGATGCTTGGGAGCATCGATTGCATCATTGACGTTGGAAGAATTGCCGATTCACTTGGCAGAGGATATACAAATCAGGTCATCATGGAAAGTGTAGTGTTGTACTTGAGGCCGTGGCTGATTACGATATTTGGATTTGGCATTCCTTCTTCGGCATGGTTGGTTCTCACAATGACATCAACATTCTGCAACGGTCGAGAATTGCTGAAGGCCATGCTCCGGAGTGCAAGTAATTGATCAATAACCATGAGTATGACAAAGGGTACTACCTAGCGGATGGCATCTATCCCAGCTGGTCGACGTTTGTGAAGACAATTTGTAACCCTGTTGGTGAGGTAAATGAAAATTTTGCTAAGAAGTAAGAAGTTGTTCGGAAAGATGTGGAGCGGACATTTGGTGTGCTCCAGACACGGTTTGCTGTTATCAGATATTCTTCTCTATCATAACCGATAGGTCAAATGTGTGATATCACTAACGCTTGTATTATCATACACAACATGATCATCGGGAGCGCGACATGCCACTATGGTGTTTCACGAGCCGTTTGACTTCCAGGTCCCTCTTGCAGATCCAGTGTCGGCGTGCGTGATGAGTTTACATATTTCCTTTTCGTGATGAGACAACTCACGAGCTACCGCAAGCTAATCTTGTTGCACACTTATGGGCTATCAGAGCTAATGAATAGTTTGATCACGATGATTTGCTTTTACCAACTTGATGAATTTAAATAATTTTAAATCATGCAATATCTATTAGGCTATTTTATATTTACATAATTATTAAACTATTTTATTTAGCTATGTACTCAAGTTTATTGATAGGTTTAGATAGAAACCATAGCAAAACCGGGTTGTCGCTTGGGGGTCACCGCTAGGGGGCAACACCCACGAAATTTGCGGACACACGTCCGACGTCCCCAAAGAAGGGGTACCGGACACAAATTAAATGATGCCCGTGGAGGTGCTCTAACCCTGCCCAACACGTGACAGCTAAAAGAATGAAAATAAGTACTTGGAAAGCGACCTGTCATGGACGGAAAGCGACCCCTCGTATGTATATAGAAAGCTACGTCCCACAACGGATTGGATAGCGATCAAACCGACCGTAGCTACAACCGACAGACGGCTAGCATTTTACTTTGCAGTATCTTGTACTACAACAATTTAGGCACATTTATAGTCCAATAGGGAATCACGGACTTCTGTTTTAGATTTTGGTTATGAACCGCAAAGCTAGATAAGTTTTTTTCTAGTTATTATTGGAACCACTAGTTCTATCTCTCAGATGTTGCAATGCAGATATGATAATGTAACGCTTATGTCACATACATGTTAGTCCAGTCAATTTTTTTTTTTAAAATATGCTTAAAAAAATAAGGAAAACAAAAACAAAAGTTCATATAGTACTCATGAGTCCGGAAGGAAACAATCATTAATTAAACTTTTTTTATTTTCAAAAGTTCTATGAAATATTTTGAAAACCTCTATTTTCTTAACAATGAAAAATATGGAATTTAGACAACAACAACAACAACAAAAATGGTATTCCCAAAATGGGTTTCGAAGAAAACTAACAAATAATTTATAAACACCCATAGAAAAGTGAAGAAATTTAATACGTTGGATCGTATTGGCGATTGTATTATTTTATTTATTGAAAAAGAGGGTCAACCGAACGATTTAATTCTTACAAACAAATAATAAGAAATCTATCACAAGAAATGGCGAGTTTTCTCGAATGTTGTGTTTGTTCCAAAAATCATCTAGATTATACTTGTTTAGGATGTTTCAAGAGGGTTAATAAGAATTTATTTTAACATTTTATAATTGCGGTTAGTGTTAAAAACTCTCCTATCATTTACAAGTGCAAAGGTGAGTGGGCGACAAACCATATACTCGTGTGAGAAAATACTCCCTTACGACTAATTTGCTCCTAGTCACACAGAAAATCCCCTCCTAGTCACACGTGTCGAAACAACCGTTGGTTAGTCCAATCTGGTATAACACGTCTGCCTTCTGGCACATCAGAGCTACTCTGATTCAAAGGATTTCCTCGGGATTTGTATAGGATTCGGTTCTTGTAGATTTTTTGCCCCTTCCCAGTATGTTTGATTTGTGGTATCGTAACCTGTAGGAACTAATCCAATAGGAAATCGGTAGTGTGTTTTCACGGGGAAAGGAAACATGAGCTCCGACCTCATTTTTTAGTTCATATGGTTTTCTTTTGTCCATAGGATCCGGAAGGGCAGGGCATTCAATTCCTTTGGTTTTCATATCCAGGCCTTAATCCGTATGCAAAATATTCATACAACTAATCATGAACGACACACATTGCTAACATTTGGAGAACTTCTGGAAAATAAAAACAATGGAAAAACTAATTCATGGCATCATCTTTTTACTGCAATCCTAGCATGATAATGCGGCTTACAAACTGATAATTTTTTTAGATGAATCTGATCATTTCGTGACCGGCTTGGGTAACGGGCGTGGATAGGCCGCTAGGCCATAGTGGCCCAGACGTAGACTTGCTCAGAAGCCGCAGAAATCCTTGTCGTTGGTCTGGCCTTTCTCGCCGACCTGAGCGCAGCCTTCGGTGCAGGCCTTGGCGCATGTGACCTTGTTCGGGTTCGAGCTCAACGTCATGCACTGGTTCTTCATGCAGTCGCAGAAGCACCCTGTTGCCTCCGCCGCCGCAGCCGAACTGATCACCGCCGCAACCACCACCACGAGCAACCACAACGTGGCCACGGGTGCTCTCTTGCCGGCCATGGCAATTCTGGTTGTGCTACCGATTTATTGTAGTTTCGCGTTTGGAGGAGGGGGACACTCAGCGGTGCTTTCTTGGGTCATGAGGAAGGGATGCCATATTTATCGAACCTTCTGGGCCTATTATTAGTCGTGGAAAATCCATGGTCCGGAGGAAAACTAGGCCCTCTGTCTAAAAGAAGAAAAGACCTAAAAAAAAATCTAAAAGAACAAAAGAGCGGTTTCATTCGGCCATTTGTGAGCTTTTTCTCAAGTCTCTTCTTTTTTGCAACAATTTTTTTGTCAAGTCTAAACTCCAAACATAGCTTCCACATACTCGGCTTGATTTCACCATCGTGCAAGTATCGGATGGGATGTGAAGTTGTTGGTACTACCAGTTGGTACTTGGCAAAAGTCGATAAAAAACCATTTTGGTACTTGGCTGCTTGCACAATTTCGAGCTTACTCCCCGTGAGGTCGCGAGCACCTCGATTCCGCGAGCACGGCCACGGTTTGAAACTTTGAATCGCAACGGCTTGGCCTCGGCATTCTCGAGACACCACCACACCGCAAGCATCTCCCATACCGCCGGCTCCCTCGCCCTTCTCCTCTCCGGCCGGTTCCTCCCCTCCACTCGCTAAGCAGCCACTCCGCTCTCGCTCCCGTCGAACCTCGCCTCGAATTCCACTTTCACCGCCTAGTAAGTCTCCCCACTTCCCTCCTCTCGTCTCCTACCTCGCCCGCGCCGCTCGATTCGGTCGGGAAACCCTAAGGCGGTTCCGCTCCGGTCGGTGCTGCGTGCCAAGTGTTTGACGATACTCCTCGCGAGGGATTATTCATCTCTGATCGCTCGGATCCTGCAGGAGATCGACGATGGCGGCGATGGGACCTCTCGGTGGCGACTCCTACGCGCTGCGGTGTGTTTCCGACCTGCCCCCGCCATTCCGCCCGGTGTTCGGGTTCAGGTGCGTGCCCGGCGAATGCATACGCCGATCAAACCCCGTGGTTGTGTTTGTTTGTACGTTGTTGTTGTGCACAATCGAGTGTGGTTTGGTTGCACGATCGCACGCAGATACTGTTCAGTACCTCGAGATTTTGAGTACCCTCGTAGGGCATGAGACTAAACTGGTAAGCTAATGGCTCCAAATCAGGCGTTACTGCGGGATGGAATTTGAACTGCTCTGTGGCATGATAGACTTGGGATGGTACTCGTAGTAACCTTCTGCTCTGGCTTCTCTGCAGATACTTCAATTCCTTGCAGAGCGAGTGCTTCCCTGTGTGTTTCCTCTCGGATATGAACATGGTTGTCTCTGCGCCCACTGGCAGTGGTAAGACTGTGCTGTTTGAGCTCTGCATTTTGAGGCTCCTCTCGAGGTTCCTCACATCAGAGTGGAGGTTCAATTTGGTAAAAGGAACTCTCAAAACAGTATGTGCCGACTACCTTTTCTCAAACAAAGTTGGGTTTAAGAATGGGAGTTGGGAACACTAATCCTAATTTTACCCTGTGCTTCATTTGGGTTGCATGGTTAGATCTATATCGCTCCCATGAAGGCATTGGTGCAGGAGAAAATGCGGGACTGGCAAGTGAAGCTGGGCTCGTTGGGGATCAACTGCTTGGAGATGACTGGTGATAGTGAATTCTATAACAAGAAGGCCATACATGATTCTGATCTAATCCTCACAACTCCCGAGGTCCATGTCACTACTTGCTTTGCTTCTTATGATCTAAATAAACCTCCCTTCTGTAAACTATTTCCCTGTTTTTGTAAACAAACATAACATTTGCATGCAGAAATTCGATTCTATGAGTCGTAATGGAATAAAGGATGGAGGATTGGGTTTCTTCAGTGATATTGCCCTGGTCCTTATCGACGAAGTTCATCTCCTCAATGATCCACGTGGAGCTTCCCTGGAAGCAGTGGTCAGTAGAATAAAAATGCTTTCTAGACTTGGCCACATGAAATCTGCTCCTTTGGCAAATGTTCGATTCATAGCAGTTTCTGCCACTATCTCTAATGCCGAGGATATAGGTTAGTAATTCTGCACACTATGTTGTCATTGTACAGTTAACCACATTATTCTGTGGGACATGAATTTATGTATTAACCTTGCGAAATCACAGCGGAGTGGCTTCTAGCACCCCCTGAAGGAATCAAAAGGTAACTGACGCAAGTCCCTCAACGATAACATAGAATACTAGCTCGGTGGATTTTCCTTATTTACCGTATGTTTCTGTTGCAGATTTGGAGAAGAGATGAGGCCAGTGAAGTTGACAACCAAAGTTTTTGGTATGAATCAGGCTTCTCATCTTATTGGAATCTGGATGAACTTATGAGTGCATAAGAAAGTTCGACGTCATACGTTGGCAACCCATAAGATTTTTGTATCAAAAAAGCTGCTTGAGCTTTGTTATGCAAAATTCAGGAACATCTGAATTTCCTGTACCGTCTGACTAGAAATTAGCACCTCTGACGATCTTTAGAACAGTCAGTTATTGTTATGTTTTCCCTAATTAATAATTGTTTTAATTGTGATTTTTAGGTTATGCTGCAGCGAAAAATGACTTCCTTTTTGAGAGGGTATGCAAAATTCCTATCCGATAATCTTTTTTCGAAATTATATGTGGAAGTTAATTAAAGGATCGGAGTTCAGATATATTTGATCATACTGTGTGCACAACATTTTCTTCTGAAGAAATGTTGGACATCAAACTGAATCAAATGTCACAACTTATGTATTTTTTTGTCTCTTTAACTTGTAGAGGCTGCAAAGTTTCATTTTCGGTAAGTGATATCTCCCCATCTGTCAATGGCAAGGCCTATCATGTAAGTTTCTTTGTCCAAATTTCAGTGCTCAAATAGAAAGCTGATATTACAGATATACTGATGCAACATTCAAGAGGGAAGTCTGCACTTGTTTTTTGTTCTACAAGAAAAGGTGCACAAGAAGCAGCACAGTGCCTTTCACAGACTGCAGGGTCTCTTGGCTATTCAAATCCGTTCATGAAATCGATGCAGCAGTATGAACATCTACGGGAGGCTTCCTTAACCTGTAGTGACAAGCAGCTGCAGTCTTGCATCGTACATGGAGGTCACGTCCAAACTTGTCATCTGGGCACCCATGACCTTCCTAATTTTGCTACCTAAAAAAAGCAAAAAAATTATTGGGATGTAGTCCCTTTCACGTCGAATCGATTTCAATGTTTTCGTATTATTGTCTAGACACTCATGTTAGATGTTGCCTAAATTTACACTGATGTAATCGCATTTCCGAATTTCAGTTGGTTTTCATAATGGTGGTCTTTGCTCAAAGGATCGGAGTCTTGTTGAGGGTCTTTTCCTGAAGGGCGATCTTCAAATTTTATGCACGACAAATACTTTGGCACAGGGCATCAACTTACCTGCACATACAGTAGTGATAAAGTCGACACAGTTTTAGTGAGAACCCCTTTTTTATATGAAAGAATTCTACCTACTCTTTGTTATTCCTTTTTATGATATTTTCCATATTCATCTATTTTGTAGCAACAAAGAGAAGGGCTCGTACGTAGAGTATGAGAGATCAATGGTTCTTCAGGTATACTATTAAGTATCAGTTGCTCCTGCCAAATGATCATTATTAATAAACAAAGGATGTGCAACATCTGCTTAATGCATTTCTTCTTTGTGTGGTTTTTCTTTGAGCCTTAATGAGATGCCTGCTGCTTAAGGTATTTTTAGTCGTTTGCCTGATTAACCAATGAGATTTGAAGGATTGGAATATCGCCAAAGAACTAGCCATGGACAGGGGTGCGTGGAAGTTAGCTATCCACGTGCCAGAACCGTGACTTGGTTTCGAGATCTTATGGGTTTCAACTCTAGCCTACCCCAACTTGTTTGGGACTGAAAGGCTTTGTTGTTGTTGTTGTACCTTATCAGCCAATGGATATATAATTGGAACTACATGTTACTGACTCTAGTGCAGTCCTCATTAAATATCATATTGTTATATGTTAAATTTTATTTGAATAACATGGTAAGTTAATATTGACTTGTTACCACAAATAATTGGATATGCTAAAATATTTTTCATGCATAGTTAAGTTTCTTGTCCTGTAGTTTGTTATTATATTTAGTTAAAATTAACTTGTATTTGAACTCAACTGCCAAAGTTCTTTAAATTTTGTAATCCAAATAATACTTTCTATTACCGGGAACAGTGGGGGAAACCCCCATGGCTAATTTTCTGTTAAACAATACTATATGATAATTCCTTTGCATCACTCACAAAGCCTTGGCCATCCGCAGATGTGTGGTAGGGCTGGCCGTCCACCATTTGATGATACTGGAACAGTTGTAATTATGACAAGAAAAGAAACAGTAATTTATCTTTCCTTTCCTCTATTGTTAAGTCGGAAATACTTCTGAGTTCTGACAAGAAAATGTTTTCTGGTTTATTGGTCTAACCTGTCATAATTTTCTTGTAGGTTCATCTATATGAGAACCTTCTCAGTGGATGTGAAATGGTCGAGTCTCAGTAAGTTCTTGATGTCCAGTTGAAAAGTTCTGACGTGATATTTCAACTAAAACTTAACTGTGACATGCTGGCACTTCATTTGAAACCTCTGGCTGAGTATAGATACTATGATCAGGTTACTCCCATGCGCAGTGGAGCATTTAAATGCAGAGATTGTTCAGCTGACAGTGTCTGACATTACTTTGGCAATTGAATGGCTCAAGTGCTCATATTTGTACATCAGGATAAAAAAGGCATGAACGTACTACTGTTGATCTTTTAATCTCTTTGGTTGAAATGCATGCTAACTTGTGACAAAATAAATTACCAGAATCCTGAGCACTATGGAATTAAGAAAGGGATTCCTTGTGATCTCCTTGAGAAACAAATGAGAGGTATATTTGCTGGACCTTGTGGGCTTAAGGTTCTCTGATGAATTCATGAAATGTTGATCTTTAAGGAATGTAATTACAGATATATGTGTTGAGAAGATCCATGAGTTGGGTGAGTATGGGCTAATTTGGACAGATGGAGATGGTTTCCTTCTAAAGCCATTAGGTCAACTTTCCATCTCGCAAGAAAGCTGCAACTGTTTGGTATCATATGCAACAGTTTTCAACCTATAGTATACACATATTGTTTTCCAATTTTGCTGAATCCCTTCTATGTTTGTTGTTTGTCCGAAGTAGGCTATAGAGAGTCTACTTTGAAGTGATCCGGCACTGTACTAGTAACATAACAGTATTGCTTTAGTGTTTGTGCGGTTTACTTTTTGAAAAGCGTGGAACTACTATCTGTAATATCCAGAGTGCTGCTTTGACATATTAAGGTTATGTCTGTAGTTTTACCTCCTTTCAGTACCCAAATTGCACTGGAGTTCTTATGGGACAAGTCATAGCACGAAATTCTGTTAGAAAAGATATCAAGTACTCAGAAAAATATCAGAGAGTTGGGCATGCAACGTGAAGAACCTTGTCATATAACTCTATTATTAGTTTTCGTTTGTTCCTGAATTCATTCGTCCTCACATGCTGTACTTCATTGCTATTTACGGGTCTCCGTATTCCCAGTTAATCACATAAGTTGCATATGTGTCTTCATTGCAGTTGTACATCAAGTAACTCTTTTGACACGTGTCTTTATGTTCAGAACCTGGGAGGCTGATGACAAAATTCTATCTGAAGTTTGATACGATGAAGCTAATTGTCAAAGCTTCTGCATGTTGCAGTTTGGAAGATTTGTTGCATATCATCTGCCAATCTGCAGAGATTTCTTGTAGGTAGCTTTAAGTATTTTGATTTTAGTAATTGAGTTTGTGTAGTTAATTAATGATTTCCTTTTTATTTTTCAAGGGATCCAACTACGTCGAAATGAGAAGAAGACTCTAAATGACATAAACTCCGATAAAGACGGAAGGCTTCGGTTCCATGTTCTCACTGAGAACGGAAAAAAGAAGAAGCGTATCCAGACAAGAGAAGATAAAATATTTGTATTAGCAAATGACTGTTTAACTGGGGACCCCCTAATGCATGATTTGTCCCTCAACCAGGTTGTTTGTTTACTTAGCTTTAAATACATTTTCATATTATTTCTGTTGTTAAATTATTTGAACTTCTGCATGTAGGAAACAAATTCAATATGCTCAAATGGGTTTAGGATCGCCAAGTGCATGAAGGAATATTTTTTATACAAAAAGAGTTACAGATCTGCCACAAATTCTATGCTCCTTGCGAAATGCCTAGACCAAAAGCTTTGGGAAAGTAGTCCATTCTTACTGAAACAACTTCCTGGGATTGGAATTGTTACAGCAAAGGTTATTAATTTTCAACCTTTGTTATTTAGGCACTCCTATATACAAATACTACATGATTAACTGTTGAGTTTATGACTGCTATACCAGGCACTGAAGACTGCTGGAGTTGATTCCTTCGAGCGCCTGGCAACTGCTGATGCTAGAAAGCTAGAAAGTGCAACAGGGCGCAATTATCCATTTGGAAATACTGTAAAGGACTCTTTGTCATCATTACCACCAAAAATTGACATACAAATCGAGGATGCCGGAAACAAACAAGGAAAGTCAACCATTATTGTAACACTAAGCCGTCAATCACAGGCAGTTCGATCCAGTAAACAGAACTATGCTGACATGGTACAGCTCTTATCTTTGTTTTTATCATCCAGTGCTGGTTAAACCTAGAGATTGTTAAATTATTTTTTTGTCAGGTTGTGGGCTCGGAGGAAGACAATGTGATCCTTTTTCATGAGAAAATAAGGTCAATAGTTTTATTTTATAATCTTGATGTCCTCTCCTATGATCTTTGTCTTGTACTGATGGGTGGTTTGTTGTTGTTTTGGTTATTGTTGCTGTAATTTCCAACTCTTCTTTAAAGGGCTCATGAGTTTTCCAGGTAATATTTCTGAGGTCCTGTTATTTCAGCAAACGTTTTCTACTGGGTTTCAGCAAACATTTGAACCATTCTTATGGAAATTGAGAAGCAACTGAACTCTAAGTGTACCAATATAACTAGGTTAACTGTCAAATTCTCTCTGTTGCTTCTTCAAGGAAGATATTCTTTCATTAAATTTGCATTTCCAAAATCTAGCAGAGTAGCAGACTATTACGGCAACCCTACTATTTTTGTTAGGATTTTACCTGTTGGTCTAACCACCAAACAAGCAACCCTGTCTGATATAGCAGGCCAGTCCACTTGCTCTTTGGTGACATAGCGGCTTCTTCCTAGCCGTAATCGCACTGAGCTCTTGGATCATTAGACCAAATAAACATAGCACAGTGATAGTAGAGACGAATACAATTGATCAGCTAGATACCACTCGTTGATGGATCTTGCTGTACTCTGACGCCAAAATCATAACTAAGTTGCTCTGAATTACTCTCACTGGCTATTCTATTAATTGCAGCCCATATTCTGTAAAACTTTTTGTGCCATGCCCCGAGGGTGCCAGAGTGACGCTGAAGGCTGATCTGATATTTGAAGAACACGGTAATAGCTTCAACGGATAACTATTGTTTGGAAAATTGAAAATCATTTTACAATTTTATGCTGACATGTCCTGTGCTTGAAATTCATGATGTAGTCGGCATTGATATCCAGAAGAAGCATGTGATCAGCAGGGAGGATGTTTTGCATATGCCCATAGCGTATGGGACAGAAAAAACAAAACCACTTTCCACTCTTCCTGCTGATAGTTGTTTGGTTAGCTCCAGAACAACTCGAACAAGTCCATCTCAAGCTTACATTGGACGGAGCCCTCTATCAAAAGAGGTTTGTGTTGTAGAAGATGATGGTGGTGTCAACGCTCCAGACAAAGCTGACAATATTCCGGCAACGAGAAAGTTTAACAACCTGGCTTCACTGTAAGTTCTTGACCTAACCCCTCCAAGAATTCCAGAAATGTCTTGCATTCATCAGCGTAACGAAGGACAGAACGATTGGCCAGTAGTCTATTGTTTAGTATATATTTTTTTTTGCTAGGGTTCTGTAGAAGCAAATATCTGCAAGGATTACCTTATATCACCAAAGAATTGCTACGATTCACAGCTATTGTTAAAATTTAGATCACATGTCATATTTTGATCTTCGTATTTAGTCTATAGGACTATGTTCTTTGAACCTTCCCTTTTGGGTATTAACTTTGTTGAGGTAATGTTTTGATGACTACAGAGAGGTCCCCAGCTTTGATCTACTACTTGAAGAAGATAATGGAGGTAACACAATACTGGAAAACACTGTAACTGTTGCATTTCACTTGCCCTCCTGTGAGCAAGATCTGCTTTATTTACTTTGCTAACCAAAGTGTATATAACACCATGCCTAGATATGCAAGAATTATCATTTCCTGAACCAGTAGAAAGCAAAAGTGCCACCAGCAACACAATTTTTGATCACATACGCAAGAAATCCAGAGATTTTCCAACTCTGATGTTGTCGAAGTCCATGGATAGCTCATATGAACCTCTGATACTGAAGAAGATGAGGACATCGAGGGACCAGTTTGGCTTAGATCAGGGAAGCCTGCATGGGAATGAGGTGTCGCCAATGGACTCTGAACATAGCGAGGTTACAGTGTCTCCCACCAATACAGCCGAGAAGTGTCGGAGGATCCTGAGCAGAACTCAGAGAAGAGCCGCTCTCTGTTTGCAGAGAAAATCGACAGCTCATTTGAGAAGAGCAGGATCCTGACCAGACCTCTGTATGAAAACTCTCTTCAGTTTGCAGGCAGAAAGGACGGGCCATATGAGAGGAACAAGATCCTGAGCAGGGTTCCAGATGAAAACTCTCTTCAGTTTGCTGCCAGAAAGGACAGCATATCTGGGAAGGCCAAGGTCGCATGGACAACACCTGATGAGAACACTCTTCAGTTTGCATCCAAAAGGGACAGCCCACCTGAGAAGAACAAGATCCTGATCAGACCTCCACAGGACAATACTCTTCAGTTTGCAGGCAGAAGGGACAGCCCAACTGAAAAGAGCAAGGTCTTGGGCAGAACTTCTGATGAGAACATGTCTCTTCAGTTTGCAGGCAGAAGGGACAACCCAACTGAAAAGAGCAAGGTCTTGGGCAGAACTTCTGATGAGAACATGTCTCTTCAGTTTGCAGGCAGAAGGGACAACCCAACTGAAAAGATCAAGGTCTTGAGCAGAACTTCTGATGAGAACAGTCTCCAGTTTGCAGTCAAATTGGACAGCTCGTCTGGGAAGAGCAATGTGTTGAGCAGAACTCCTGATGTGAACTCTCTGCAGTTCGCAGGCAGAAAGGACAGCCCGCCACCGCCAGAGAAGAAGAAACTATGTTTCGGCAGTCCCCTCCGAGATTTCCAAGCTATGCAACGCGCAAAGCAAGTTCCAGCCGCAGTTCAGCCTCTCAGGATTCAAGAGTATTGCAAAGATATATTGGCGAGTTCAAAGAGCGGCGAGGTCAAGAGTGTGTTCTCCTTTCTGTGATCTTGTGAATATCATGCATAGGTGTGCTGAATATTGTGCTCGAAAAATGGTAAGGTAACCTACCAGAGGCGTTAGCTAGACAGTTTGTGAGAATTGGTAGGTTGTACGTATAGCATCTATACGTTCGAATACCTTGCTGTGCTGTGTACACATGGTATGGATATTAAACATCACGCGTTCAGTGCAACGCCTTTTGCACAAATCCATCTCTAAAAACAAGTCATGCATGAGCATTTGAACTCGATGATCAATTTTATTTTGCAAGACCGGGATACCTTTTGGCGTTGAAACTTGCGCACTGTGCAAGCTGCACTTGCTCTCCAACCTCAGAATTCTACGGCCTATTTTGCTGCAAGAGATTCACCTGAATTTCAGTACCAGAGACCAAAAAAAAAAACCATAGAGACATGCATGTGAATTACTTTGTTGAACGCTTGCGTATCTGAGACCGAGTATTGGAGTTGACACTTGACACTGTCAAATTTAGCGTTGAAAGTTGCTGCACGCTAGCACGACAGAGGTGACCGTGGAGTGTCCCAGCCCGTAGGCTGTGACGGGACCAAAGGTGCCGGCCACATCCGACACCGCTTTGACATACTGTGTACATGTGTTTTGGCAAATTTGCAGTGTAGAGTGAAACCTTTCGGTGCTTGCTTCCTACCAACTTTGTGGCACCGCGCGCTGTCAACTCGATGAAGATCTGGTTACATATCTCTGATGCACCGAGAGAGTTAAGATAGCTTATCCGGGAGCCTCGGTTGTAGCAAAGCGCCTCCCTTTCGCTGTCCAATCACCAGCCAAATCAACTTATCATCATGCATATATATCTACAATATCTAAATAGGAGCAACCCACTAACTCCATTTCTCTCAACATGCAGTGTGTCCACATCAGCGACCATCCGATTGGTCCATGTCATCACATCAACCCCACTTGCCACGTCACTTTCATCAGACTCAAGTCCACATCATCCTATTTCAGTTAAATAAAAAATGTTGTTTAGTTCAGTTTTAATCCTATCAAGTGGACACGCCAGCATTTATTTTGCCCTTAATTAATTAGTACACACTAGGCCCATTAACTGATCGCCTACCCCACTTTTGCTGATCTAACCCGCCATTCCAATCTTAGAAGCTAGACAGCGGGACAACCAGGGATTCATAGCTACTGGCATGAACTTTGACTAAAAAAAGAAAAAGAAAAACTACTGGCATGAACTGGTGCCCTAGCGGTACAACCAGGGCAGAATGATTTGTGAAACAGGTGCAAAGACATCAGTATAGTACGTTTCAACGCCAGTGCACAAGTAGGGATATAAAAGGAACCAAACAACACCAAGCAACAAATATTCAGTTTTTTTTTTGACTGGTTCCTACACGAGGCACTTGAACAGTTCAACGTGACCCTTTTTCTTCCTCCATTATTTCTCATGGAGTTGAACCGGTTGTTGCTTTGGTCTCCTGAAACCGATGCGTTCCGCTTAGCTTTGTGACTCCTACTATTCATCAGCTTCCTTGCATAAATATGGCATCTCTCCCTCCCTATCCCCCATGTGTCTCTCAACGTCACACACCAGCCTCAGATTGACATGGGTTCACCATCCCTCTTCCTTGCACAAGGCAAATCAAATCGAGCAGTGGATACCATCCGTTCTGACAATCCTTCCGCGCAGGTTCACCCCGGCGACCAGATCGCCTACTATACATGTGCATGAAAAAATCATCTAGATCATCATCAAGGCAGGTCGCACCTTAATCTCTAATCTTGAATGTTACAGATTTTGGTTCAGATTAGTGATTGTTTTCTTTTCTGCATGCCACATGACAAAAGTGCAGACATAGTTCATGGCTTTTCCCAAAGGGAATTTGATTCGGTTGTGTCTGTGCATGGATGATTTTTGGGTGAGGAATGATCCACCAGGGATGGTGCAGACTTAATTAGTTTTAAAATTTGGCTCCTTTGTTGTAGATTTATTTTTCAAGCTATCTTGCCGTACAAAGAAACTGGGAATGAGGCTGCAATAGAACCAACTAGGTATGCCAATTTCACTCTCTACAGTCTACCTATACTAACCCGTAACCATATACGGAAATTCCGACTTGACGTGGGCAACAAGTTATGTATACTTATGCAATTCAGTTTATATGTGTCTCCTGGTTCATATGGATTTTTTCTGTGTCATTTTTCCCGATCAACCTAAGCAGATGTTATTATACAAAAAAAAAGACGCGGAGATGTGTTGAGAACATGCAACACAATTATTTTTAGTAACTACTATGAACTTAGAGAAAAGGCTGTCAGATTCCACATGTTTGTGCTCATCATATGTAATCAGTTACCCTTGCCGGCTACTATAATTTGTGCAGTTGGTCTACAAAATTACCTCCGTATGTCTTACATTCAGATGTATCCTCTTTATCTTCCGAGCTATCTTTCTATATGGCCTGGTTTATCTTGAGCTTAAACTTAGTTTTTTTTTTGTTTGTATTTCTGCATAGTTAAGGATGAATTTTCATATATGCTTCTTTGATTCGTAAAACATCTAAAGTGAATTCTATTCTCTTAATTTTAACGTTCGTGAACAAATAGAGTTGAAAGAATTACAATGTTTTCTTTTTGCGAGTCACATAAGTAGTCGATTTAAAATCAACCTTTTAAGCACCTCGAATCAGTAAGTCTTTTCGAAGCGATTACGGATTGGTGACATTTGACTTAGCAAATAAATATCACGAGCACTTTTTTTTGTGTCACTCAATATTTATGATCATCACCTTCTTTTAGTTTATTCACAACAAATCGTTTCTGAATTTCCCGCCGCAACGCGCGGGGTATCTACTAGTGATATATATCCGCGTGTACTCGATCGGCCAGGCCAAAACGCGAGCGAGTGCGTGCGAAAAGACATGCCACGACAAATCGGCACACGCATGCTACAATGCAGTGTCCATCACACAAATATTTGCACGACGCATGTCAGTCGCTCGCACAGTCGACCTCGTGCGGACGACAAAACAATAGATTAGAGCATCTCCGTCCGTCTCCCCGAGACCCGAGAGCCCGCCGGGCCTTTTTTTTTAGGTCCAGCCGTCCGCAGGAGCCTTCGCTAGTTTGGGCCAAAAATAGAATCGGCGTTTCCAGACCGAACCCAGCGGTTGGGAGCAGTTGGGGAGGCCAGCAAATGTGGATCCACCCGGTCACGATCCGTGAGCCTTGTCGTCATCATCATCTCGTTTCCCGCGTTGTTCAAGCCCGAGCTGGAGAAGACGCTGCTCCGACGGCGTACGCGCGGCGGCAGACTCGTCATTAACGAGGGCTGCCGCGTTCCTTCAACCCCCTCCCCCCATGTTCGCCTCGTCAAGTCGAAGAAGGAGGCCGATGTCGTCAATAAGAAGGCGATGCCGACGTCGAGGGAGGAACACGCTGACATAGCCACCGACGATATCGAGAGCGTGCTTGCCATGTCGCGGGACCTGTACGTGGCCGAGGAGATGGAGCGGCAGCGCTGCATTGCGGAGGAGATCGCCGAGCGGCCCGTGCTAGACCTAGGAGCGAGCTCCAGCTACGCTGTCCCGAAAAAGGACGGACCACTGAGCGACGACGATGACGGCGGCGGTGACTACACCGACTTCTACAGCCTCATTGACATTAACTAGTATAAGTTTCTATGTTTCTGTTCAAATAGGCTACGTATCCGCCTATATTCGGCCAAATATTAGTAGAATCACAGATGTTTGTACAAATTTGGGTAAAATTCGTCGAGTTTGAGTGAAATTCGTCGAGTTTTGAATGTTTCTGTTGGGTTTGCGGCTGGGAACCGTCGGCCCCCAAGCTAAAAAATAGTACCGACAAACCCCCAAACGACGCTATTTGTGACCAAAAAACTCTTCGGGCCGAACGGCTGGAGATGCTCTTATCTCCATCGTTTGGCCCCCCAACGCATCCGGCGAAACCACTTGGCAGATTCAGCCGGCGAAATTTTTGTCCTAGGGGTGGGGGGCGAACGTTTCCGGTCGCACCCCCAGGTTTTGGAAACGCAAGCGAGAAAAAGAAGACTTAAATTTAAACAGCTACTTCCCACTTCAAAAAAGGCCAGGTTCGGCGATCAACAAGCCAGAGTGTGACGACCAACATGCCACGGTTTGGCGATCATAGTGCCACAGGTTGGCAAAAGCACGTCATAGCACGGCGACAAGGTTCGGCGACGAGTTGACAAGGAAGCCGATCAAATGGCTGGCTCCTCGGGCGAAGCAGCGGACCCGTCGGTCGGGCGTGGCATCCGGTGGGGCGGTTCTCGGCGTAGCGGTGTCCTCGGTCACGGTGTTGCACGGCGTCGCTGTGTCCTCGGGCACGGTGGTGTCCTACGGTGCGGTGGTGCTGCCCATCGCCACTGAAATCTGGTTGAGGATGGCCGAGCGTTCCGCCATGTACCACGCCTTCACATGTGGGTTCATCGTCGCCAAGTGAGCGTCAACTACAAAGGCTAGGTCCGTGTTCCGCTTCTTTGTCGCGACGTTCGTCTCGAGGAGCTTGAGCTTGATCGTCTGCTTATCCATGAGCTCGTCCCACCTAGACTTAGCCTGGAGCTCTCTCAGGGTGGCGTGGCTTTTGGCGTCGGAGATGCACAGGTCGATCGACGCCTAGAGGCGCTCTGCTACGGGCGCCGAGTACCTCGCTGCCTTGGCCTTCTTGTTGCCGATCGGACGCTCTTCGACGGCTTCTGGCGCGTCTGGGTTGTAGACGTTGTTGTTCTTGACAAGGGACAGCCGGACCTCTTTCCACTTCTGGCACGTCTTGATCCGGGTGAACACATGTAGAAACCCGAAGTGGCCGTCGTTGTTGTCATGGCGTTATGGCTCGAACATCTGGAGTATTTACACAAAGAACGACTCCGATCGGCGAAAGGCATGGCGAAAGACCGGCACCGATCGGCGAAAGACACACTGAGGTTTGGGCATACCCGGCGGTCGATGCTGCCGCCGCTCTCTCGGTGGGCCTGGACCTCCTCCTGGATGCCATGCCATTTGTTGCAGGCCTGCTGGACCGTCGCCCAATGGTTGACCATCGTCTTCTCGCCGCGGTCCATGTGTATGCCTTTGAACTGGACGTCGACCAGCTTGCGCTCGCCGAACACCATCTTGACCCTTCGCCGGTAGTTGTTGACGTTCTGGTTCGCGCCGATGATCGGGTCGATGCTGACAATCTTCCATGCTTCGGCGAGACACTCGTCTTCCTTTGTCGACCACTTGATCTGTGGCTCTCCCGGTGGCTTGGCGTTCTCCCGGCGCTTGCGTTTCTCCTTGGAGGCCACCTGCGACATCTCGGCTGGCTCCAGCTCTTCCACCTCCTCGCCAGCATCGTCGAGGTCGAGGCCTTCCCCTTCGCCGGCTTCTTCCTGTGAGTCGACCTGCGTAAAGAAACCGGGGGAGGAGGCGGCGGTTTCTGAGCCGGAGGCGTGATGTCGTCCATCTCGGCGTCCGTGGTGCTGAACTGCGGCGCCAAACTTGAGCTGGCACCGAAGGCGAGAGGACCACGATGCAGAACTTGAGCTGGGACGGACGGGGAGTGGGCGTACGCGGACGGGGAGTAGCCGTACGGGACGTTCAGGTCGACGGCGAACACGTGCGCGGCTGGAGGGGCGCGTGGCGCGAGGCAGTGCTGGAAGGCAGTGTTGGGGTCGAAGCCGCCGAGAGGATCACCGTCGACATAGTCCGGCGATGGGGAGTACCTTCACACCTGCGGCGAGAAGGCGGCCGCCGGTGAGACGACGCTCGGCTGGCTTCCCCACACCCCGTGCAGATACGGGCTTGACACCAACGGGGCGGGTTGCTGGGGGACTGGAGGAGTAGGCTGGCGCACTGCCGCGTTCCTCGCCATGACGGCGCGGGACTCCTCCTCTTCCGCCGCCGCTGCGTCCCTGAGCTTTTTGCCCTCCAACCTTCTCCACTTGTCGTTGATGACGGTCGTCCTGTGATCCAGATCGTCTTTCCACTCAGCGTTCGTCATCCCGACCGGCCTCGTCAACGGCCTCCTCGTCCACCTCGCCTTCGACTGCTCCTCGCGGCTGCTTGTACTTTTTCGGTAGCATGGCGGGCGTTGGAGATCTATGGAGGGAAGAAAGGGCGGGATGTCACATCCCAATTTTGGAATACCTGATAACACAGTTATTTTGCTAATTGCTTGACAATTAAACTTTGGTTGTATTTGTTTGAGTGCAACTAAACAAACTAATTATATAATCTTACATGGCTAAGAAAATGAAAACAAACTTAAAAACATAGCAAAGCAGTAAACTAAAAATATTCAACATATTGTTCCAATGACTTTGGCAATATTTTCTAAAGTAAATATTGATCAAGAGTTTTCCAAAACTATCTTATGAATCCCATACTTGTTGAATATTATTCCAAGGCCTAAGTTAAGAAAGAGGAAACACTAAATAAATTTCTCTAAAAGATTATCAGGAAAAAGAGGCATTCTTAAATGCTTCACCAAAATCTTATCAAATGTTTTTCCAACCTTGCAAACTTAAAAACAAAAGTATTGGAGAGCATTGACTTGCTATCCCTAGTCACATAAATATTTTGGCAAAGCATATTTAAAGAAAAGCCAAGTGCCTTATTAAATTAAATTTCCAATATTTCTAGAAACAGAAAACTCAAACAAGTTACTATTGGAAACTTTCTTCAAATGATCTGAAATTGATACCATTGCTTCCTTATATCAAATAAGGAACACACAGAAGAGGAGACCAAAATTTGAATCCATTAAAGTCCTGAAAACATGATTTTCTCCACAGCAATAATTGGAATTTTGAACATGTTTGTTCTACAAACATTTTCAAAATGCCATGAAATAAATACCACATGCTCTATATCATAAATAAGGATGAAAACCAAAAGGGCACAAGTTTTTGAATAATTTAAGTTGCCAAAAACCCCTGTTTTCTAGACATTACCTTTTAGAAATTTGAACAAGATTGTTCTATTAAGTAACTCAAAATGACTTGAATTTTCTACCACATAAGGAACACATCAAATAAGAATGTGTGCCAAAAATTATCATTTTTGGAAGCTCCTAAGTAGGTTAATAAATTCAATGTCCATTTATGTCAGAATTGAAATTTGAACAACTTTGAATTATCAAGTTTATCTAATTGAGCCAATTTTCACATATGTTGTGCATCTCAACTAATAAGAATTTGGGGCAAAAGGATTTTAAATTTTGACTTTGTTTGATTAGTGAAAACAACATTTTTCAGAGAATGAAAAGAGAGAAAAGGATGTATTTGTAAATTGCGAGGGACCCTTTTGCAATCCGAGTCACCTTCTTCAACCTAGCCTCTCTGTAGATACAGAGACCCTAGCCATTGCTTCGAGTAGAAGGCTTCCTCGAGGATAAGAGGCCCCCCATGTGCTCTTGTCCCCCTCAAGCTCTCTCTCTCCCCCCCACTCGAGCTCTCTCTCTCTCTGTGAAGAAAAAGCTCAAACCAAACCCTAGCCGAGATAGCTCGCCGTCGATTCGGCCAAATGTGGGCTCGCCGCCGGCCGCCGAGTAGCCCATCCTCTCCGCCTCGTCGAGCTTGCCCTCTCTGCGAATGGAATCGAGCCGGAAGGTCGCGTGGTGCCCGCGCCGTCCGATTCCCTTTTCGGGCTTGGCGAACTCCGGCGAGGCATTGCCGCCGACTCGCGCCTCCTCCTCCTTCTCCGAGTGGTCCAACGTGTTCACGGTGAGCAGGCGAATCTCCCCGACCCTTTTTCCCCTCCCTCTCCCTCTAGAACGCCACCGAGCCATCCTCGCGTCCGGCCGCCGCGTCGTCGCCGTCGCCGCCGCTCTCCGGGGCCCTCCCGGGAAGCGAGACAGCCCTCACTTGGTTCCCCTCATCGTAAGCAATGCGTAGGTAGTTTTAATTCGTGAAATGGTAAACGAAATCGCCGGTTGCGAGCTCGCCGGGGTTCCTTTCCGCCGGCGATGACGCAGTGCCGACGTCAGCGGCCTTGAACCGCGCTGTGCAGTCAAACCTGCAGGTGGGGCCAGGGATCTGCCGCGTGGCTGCCCGCGTGGCCGGCTGGCCCGCGAGTCAGCGTCTGCGGCTAGATCTGCCGCGGTGGAAAATGCCCAGGCCGGCCCAGTTGCTAGATCTGGCCCGTGTCAAGTTATTTTTCCATTTATTTTTCACAGATTGATACATGTTTACTTTTGAGCTTAAAAACCTATCTAAAAGATGAATTTGACCAAGCCAAAATTTACAGTGGTAAATAAACAAAATCTAGACCACCTCCAACTTGTAGATCTACTTTTGGATGAACAGTTTGGAAATGAAAAATGGTTTGGCAACAGGTACCAGAAACACCAAAATGAGCACCATTTTAATTTCACAACTCAGAATGAAGTGAGGCCAATTGCATTGGAAAGCCCTTGAAATTTCCTAACAGTAGAGGTTAACCTTGATTCCAAATTCCTTGTATTTTGGAAATTGCATGCAATTTGGTAAAACACCAGAGAGCACTTTGGTGATTTTTATAAAATTATTAAAAATGAATTTTGATGCAAACTCAACTGGATGGTCTTGTACATGTTTAAGGCTATCCAAACATAGCTTGGTTTAATTTTTAGAGAATCATAGAAAATTTGGTGGACAGATCTTTAATTTGCATGTTTCTGCCATTTTGGCATTTTAGGTAATTAATTGTTGTGATTATATTTTTGTGTTGCAATAATGTTTTCTAGCATGTACAAGTTGTGTGAACTTGTTTTCTAAGATGTACTTAGCTATTATAGCATGTTAGATTGTGTGGACTTGAGTTGAGAAGGAATATGATTTTTGTCATTAACATATGATTATTCTCTAGTTAATACTTGCATAGAATTTTGAGTGATGAAATTATGTGCAAGCACTTGGATTGTTGATTGGATCCAGTACCATGTTGGTACTTATATTGTGTTGTTATCACCTCTGCTAGCTTGCATTTGAGTTGGTAAAAAAGCATGAGTAGCTTAGTCATCACTATGAGAATGTTATGGAAAAATTCCCTCATGTGTGGAATTTTTGGCATAACCATTTGTGGTTGTGTAGCCACATATTTTTGTGTTGTGTTCATAGGACCAGTAGCATTTTGATGATGCTCTTATGAGTGCTTGACCCCTAGATTTTTCACTTGTGTGAAAACAATAGCATGAGTAGCATTACCTTGCTTATTTTTGCATCCTAATATTTTCTACTAGTATGGTTAATGCACTAGATGCTAGTTTAGTCTTTTGTTAATTTTTAGCAAGTATGACCAGAGGCATTGTGACCTCTTAATGCTTTGTTATGCTAGTGGAACACCCAGTGGTGTCATTGCATTTTTGGTGGAAACATTATTTCCCCCACACTAGATGTGTTTCTTTTATATAGTTCTTTTACTAATGAGTGCCTAGTATTTTTGCTTTGGGAATTTTTGTGCTAAATGAAAATGGGTATGCTTCTGTTTGTAAGTGGTTGTAATCATGTGTGTCTTTCTAGGAAAAATCCATCTTTGGAATGTTGTTTGATTCCTCTAGTAATGCCCCTTTTATTACCACTAGTATGTAGGAGTTGCCCTGCAAATTGATGCATTGTTTTGTTAAATGGGGTATTTTTGTTATAGCAAGTATAGATGTTTTTCACTCCTGTTTTTATAACATGGACCCTCTGGTTGTATTTCAATTACTTGATTGAAATGCATCCATTGATTCTTCATGTTTGAGTAGTACTAGTTTCCTTAGCAGATTTTGTATTGAATTATTTTTCCTGCCAACTTGTGTTTGGTAGATATTTGTGTATCCTAGCATGAGGACATGTTTTCATTTCCCATTATGATAACATGGTTCCTTGTTTTCATTTTAGTACTTTACTTATTATGCATGCTTGCATAGCAAACTTTTAGTAGAAACATGTCACTAGGATTCCTCCTTTTTTAGTCATTTGTTTCTATTGTTCTCACTATGAGAATTGTGTGTTTTGTGATGAGTCTATTGCCTTGTTGCACTTGTGTAGGCTCACTGATTTGTAAAAGTAACTTTCACAAATCATGTGTTCTATTTATTCTTGATATGAATTTAGGCTTAGCAGATTAGCTACCTTGTTCTTTTTGTGGTGTGGTTGATAGACCCATTGCCATGATTATTTTTGTGCATGTTTTATATACTTTTAGTAGTCTCACCCTTGTGAAACTAAGTATATTTTGGGTTTATTAATATCTTGGTATGAGAGTGGCACACCCACTGAATCCATGATATTAAGGTTGTGAGATATATTCCTCCAACCTTAAGCTGTCTTATTAAATGGCATTTCTGCCAAGTGTGTTTGTTTGATTGTTTGCCTCAATTAATAATTAGGTGATTGGTTACTATTAGTTTCCTTGCTGTATGTATTGTCATGTATGGTTGCTTGCCTTGATTGGTTCTGAATGTGTGTCCTTTATTCTTTTTACGACGTTAGAAAACGAAGAGGAAGGGAGTGTCGTGAAGCTCTGTTCCAAGTTCCAGTCACTCCAAAACCAGGGACACAAGGAGTTACCAGGCAAGCCATCCTGATGCTTGCTGATACAATACTTATCATTATCTATCATGCATGTTTTACCTCTGAAGTTTTACAAAAACTTGATTATCAAAACTATTTTTGATGTGGCTATTACTACTATACTAGTATATAGGTTACTATTATGCCAGTAGTTAAACTTGGTAATACCAAGCCCATAAGCCACCATATGGTATTTATTACCATCAAATATACTAGTCCCTAAGTGGACACCCTAAAATTGTGATTCTACAAAACAAAGGCTTTACGGAAAAACCCGAAGAAAAGGCGGATCCTTGTTCTCCGGAGGAATGTGGAAGGGGTCATTTTTGAGAAAATGGTGTTTTTCAAAAATGACACATAACCTAGTCTTCGCCGAACAACCTTTACCGTACTGCCACCCTACCCCAACATGGGCACGGGGCTTAACTGGAAGTTTGTCCTTGTTAGTGTGTGTTCTATCTCAAACGCTATAAGGGACGGAATCCCTTGAACCGATTGTTGTCAAGAGTTGAGACATAAAAAGTGTGGGATTGAGTTTCCCTCCGGTCGCATCAGTTGAGGCATCCTGGCTGGCAGGGATTAGCTCGGTGCCGGGGGTGACCGGTAAAACTCAACTGAGAGATAGACACATTCTAGCTTGAACATAGTGGATGGTTATGATCATATACCTGATGTTTACATACTGTTGTTACAGTCCGTGATTGTTCACGGGAGGTGTACTGGATCTGGTGGATGTGTACACCTCTGCAGAGTACAACTTTTTCGAAGAAGCCGCGTCCTCGGATATGGACAGTTGAATGGCCATGTAGCTAGCATTGTGTCAATGTTTTCAAAATAGGAAGTTTTCAAAAAGGTGTTTTTGAAAGGAAGTGTTGAACTTGTGAAGTTCGGAAAGGAATGGAAACTTATACCGTGGAGGTATCGTCGATGATGAAAAGCCAGATGTTGTTATACAAAACAAAGTGTTTTGCAAAGAAAACCTTTTCTAATCTAAGCAAGAATTCTGGAAACTGATTCCAAGAAGTTTTGCAAAGAGAAAATATTCTTTAACAAAGCTTTACAAAACCTCTTGTACATGTGACATCGACAAGAGAAATAAAACTATATTATTTTCTTCTGAAGTATCTTCTTCAACGAAGATACAGATTAACCTGACTGCAACTGTGGTGTCATCATATATGAACACCATTGATAGTGAACCCTATTTATAACCTACCTATTCCACCATATAAGCATATTTGCATGTTTGGTAAGTGACATGATGGATGTCTTGCTGAGTACATTCAAATGTACTCATTATGGTTTCGCCCCTGGTATCTACTTGCCAGACTTTGGGAAGGAGCCTCCGAAGGAGGTCTATGAAGAGAAGTACGGAGCTGACGGCTTTGCGAACTAGGATCGTCTCCGGGTCAGCAGCCTGTAGGTTAAGGCGTGACTTGGGCTCATCTACGTTGTGTTTTATTTGTCTTCCGCTGTGTTTGATAAGTTTCCTGCCCTATGTGGCAGTTGTGTTCAACTTGATCATGTGATCATTTATGTAATACCTTTATGTATTCGTGTAATGGATGATGTATTTCTGTGTGCCAACTTTGTATGTTGTTCACGACTGATCTTTCTGGGATCGTGAATGTATGCATACGGAGGGTTTCAGACTGCCGGTCTGGGGTCCTTACAGAGTTGGTATCAGAGCCATCCTGACCTTAGGAGACCTTAGTTAGCATGGACGTCAGATAGGAAAGAAAAGTATTTTTGAGTAAAAACCTATTTACTATCTAAATTATTTTTATCTAAGGGAATTTTAGTATATTTTCTCTCCTTCTTATCTTATCAAGAGATTCTAAAGGCATATCTCTTTCGGTTAAGAGTTTATTTCTTACTTGTTTGCAACTGCTCCGCTCTGTTTTTGAAACATCTCTCGTCTTTGAAGTTTTCTGTTCAGAAAATAGTTGGGGTTTCAAAAACAAATTGTTGCATAGTCTTACCTCTCTCAGTTAAAAGTTTTATCAAAACTTTACTTCTATTATCTTGTTTCCATCCAAAAACTTGTATGCTTGCCGATGTCCCGAGAAGACCAAAATAATTGCCTAGCTCTAGAGTGATGATGGTCAGAAGTAGATATAGTTCTTCAGCCACTTCTAGGATTTTGGATCAGTCTAGTTTGGAGTAATTTAGAGATGAACCCATGAGTCACCTCCCCCCGACGTAGCTCCAATGGAGCCTTGCTTGTGTGTTATGGCTTGCTTATGTGTGTCCGTAGGACTTTGTGCTATTGTGTGGTGTAGAATTTGGTTCATCTAGGCTTCTATATGTTTGTGGGGTGCTCAAAGTTTGCAAATTTGTGCTTGCCCCGCTCTTGTTTTTGAATCACCTCTTGTTAGGTTTTTGCAAGCAAAAATGTTTGTATAATATTCCAAAACAAGAATTTGTCGCTTAAACTTATACTTGTTTTCGCTTCGAAATGCCACCCGTCGTGAACCACCACCATCTCCCCCACAATCAATGAAAGCACCGTTGGGCCTATATAGAGGACCATCAAGCCACACGAGCTGATAGCGTTGCTACCAGTGATGCACTCCAACAGATAAAGCTCCAACAACGACAACCTTCAAAGAAGAAAAGGCGTGAAGAAAACCAACCACTACTGACCAAAACCTCTATGTTTCTCTGTTTGCAAAAGACTCGTTTTGCCCTGTTGGCTAAACGTTGCACCTTTTTATGTTCCCTTTTAAAAAGACCAAACAAGAGAAATCCCCTTTTAAAAGTTATATACCTCCCTCCTCTGGAGAAAGGTGCAAAAGAAGTCTTCACATGCCATGATGCGCAATCCCCTCAAAAGCCAATCCGAAGAGCACGATTCAATATTCGACGTACGATGACGCTAGTCGTATCTTGTCGGACAAACTTTATTTAATAGAAAGCTAACAAGACTAACATTCTTGGTCTAATATTAGGTTGAAACCTAACCAAAGCATGTGAACTACTGACAACTCTTTCTAAACCAAGAAATTAAGTGACTTAGGACACCTTTTAATCTAGTTGGTAAAAAGGAGAAGTCACGAGAAAATAAGATGATGACCTATTCGTTTACTAGTCAATAGGATATCGGGTGTATCTATTTTGGGAACCAAGTATTAGTAGACGTAGTAGGTACTATGAAATTCGGGGTTTAGAAATTAAGTGAACGATGGAATGGTTATGATAGATCTAGAAAACAGCAGTTTTCCTGTTTTTGTTTATTTGTGTGCTCTTGATTGAAATAAATTTGTGTTTTATTAGATCTTGATTCCTAACTTATATGGAGTTGTTAGGACTTGTTATTATGTTGTTTTCTTACAATAAATCTACCCTAGAAAGTGTGTGCATGATTGGAAACTCGAACAAAAATGAAATAGCATTTGTCACCTTCTAGTTTATTATTTGGAAGTATTGTGAGAGCTAGATCTGTGTATACTTTCTTAGTAGATTTTGTGCTATGTTTTCCTTGAGTCCAGTACCATTTAGGTACTGTTATTTTGATGCTTGTACCTCGGTTAGCTTGTATGTCTCTTAATAGTAAAGCATATGTAAGCATTGCTATCATTATGCACTAGTATTGTTTCACTAGATTAAATAGCCTTATATTTTTATCTTGTATGCAAAGTTTTTCATGAGTAACCAAAGGCTTAGTACCTATTTTTCCTTGGTATTAGTAGGACATAGCCCACTGGTCCCATTGCATGTTGGCTTGAGGATGAAAATCCCCAACCATACACATGTGTGAAAGTAGCATGTTTCACTATGTGATTGATTTCTGTTTTCCACCATGGAAAATATAATTGTTTGCTCTCACCTATGCAAGTGAGAATTTTATTTCTTATTAGTAAATACTAGTATGTTTAGGTGTGATCCTTTTGTTAGCATAATATTCCTTAGGGGTATCATGTTAAGAAATGTTTCACTATCGGGTGCTAAAATTAAATTGTTCGCAAATAAAATAAATTCCTCTTGATTGGTAGATTGTTTGTGAATAATTTTAAATTCAGTATATGGATTTTTTAAAAGGTTTAGACAACTTTTCATTAATTGCATATCTACTGGTTGTGTGAGTTATACCTTGCTTGTTTGCTAGTAATTGGTTAAAGAAAACAGAAATTGCTAGAAGAAATTTCTGCATGCTTAATGGTTGATTCATAAAATTACTCTGGTGTTTGTGCTTACTAGCATGAGTAAGTTTTGTGTACTGTTATTAGGTACACTTATATTCATGACTTACTTGTTTAGGTTTAAAAACATCATGATAGCATTGTTTGCTTCTCTAGGGTGAAGCTAGTTTCACCACTAGAAAATGGTGATTTTTGCTCTAGTATTACCCTCTTTTTATTTTATGAGTATATGTGTTGATATAGCATGTTTAGGAAGTTATTACTTATGTTATCATGCCATGAATTATTTAGTTGCATGTTCTATGGTTATAGGATATGATTATCTCTTATAGCATGCTGGTGTAGATTTTTCATACTAGTGTGTTATTTGTGCAGTCCTGTTTTTTTTATGCCTGTGTAATAGGAGTTTTATCTTGTGTGAAGATGGTATTTTAGAGTACCTTTATGATTGGATTCATTGGTTTTTAGATACTGGTTGTTTGCTAATTTTTCATGATTGATGGATTCCAAAACCTCTAATAAACAATAACCTAGTGAATAAATAGTCTATTCATCTGTGGTGTTGTTTGCTTGCTTATTGGATTTTGTTTAAATGTTTTACCTTGGCAACCTAACCTTTGCACCCACAAGCTATATTTTTAGCTTCTTATATACCTTGTTATGAGAGTGGTACACCACTCCATATGTGTTATGTAAGATGTGGGATATAGCTAGGAACTCATGTAAAAATTGACGTTATCAGAAATTTTAAAATTGGCGGTTGAGTATATTTATAATTAGAGATTTTCTGAAAGACGGGTGTTGGGATCTAAGGTTTTTAGTATGAAAACCAACTCCCGTGAAAAGAATTTGCTAATTTAGGGGAGTACCCCGCCTCCCAAGTAAAGTCAAAGGGGGGAAGTACCTGCGCTCCAACACTAACATTGTGTTTGTTGGCCCTCCCTTAGTCATCGCTTGCGAATCTCGGGGACGAGATTCTTTTTAAGGGGGGAAGACCTGTCACATCCCAATTTTGGGATACCTGATAACACAGTTGTTTTGCTAATTTCTTGACAATTAAACTTTGGTTGTATTTGTTTGAGTGCAACTAAACAAACTAATTATATAATCTTACATGGCTAAGAAATTGAAAACAAACTTAAAAACATAGCAAAGCAGTAAACTAAAAATATTCAACATATTGTTCCAATGACTTTGGCAATATTTTCTAAAGTAAATATTTATCAAGAGTTTTCCAAAAATATCTTATGAATCCCATACTTGTTGAATATTATTCCAAGGCCTAAGTTAAGAAAGAGGAAACACTAAATAAATTTCTCTAAAAGATTATCAGGAAAAAGAGGCATTCTGAAATGCTTCACCAAAATCTTATCAAATGTTTTTCCAACCTTGCAAGCTTAAAAACAAAAGTATTGGAGAGCATTTACTTGCTATCCCTAGTCACATAAATATTTTGGCAAAGCATATTTAAAGAAAAGCCAAGTGCCTTATTAAATTAAATTTCCAATATTTCTAGAAACAGAAAACTCAAACAAGTTACTATTGGAAACTTTCTTCAAATGATCTGAAATTGATAACATTGCTTCCTTATATCAAATAAGGAACACACACAAGAGGAGACCAAAATTTGAATCCATTAAAGTCCTGAAAACATGATTTTTCTCCACAGCAACAATTGGAATTTTGAACATGTTTGTTCTACAAACATTTTCAAAATGCCATGAAATAAATACCACATGCTCTATATAATAAATAAGGATGAAAACCAAAAGGGCACAAGTTTTTGAATAATTTAAGTTGCCAAAAACCCCTGTTTTCTAGACATTACCTTTTAGAAATTTGAACAAGATTGTTCTATTCAGTAACTCAAAATGACTTGAATTTTCTACCACATAAGGAAAACATCAAATAAGGAATGTGTGCCAAAAATTATCATTTTTGGAAGCTCCTAAGTAGGTTAATAAATTCAATGTCCATTTATGTCAGAATTGAAATTTGAACAACTTTGAATTATCAAGTTTATCTAATTGAGCCAATTTTCACATATGTTGTGCATCTCAACTAATAAGAATTTTGGGCAAAAGGATTTTAAATTTTGACTTTGTTTGATTAGTGAAAACAACATTTTTCAGAGAAGGAAAAGAGAGAAAAGGATGTATTTGTAAATTGCCAGGGACCCTTTTGCAATCCGAGTCACCTTCTTCAACCTAGCCTCTCTGTAGATACAGAGACCCTAGCCATTGCTTCGAGTAGAAGGCTTCCTCGAGGATAAGAGGCCCCCCATGTGCTCTTGTCCCCCTCAAGCTCTCTCTCTCCCCCCCCCCACTCGAGCTCTCTCTCTCTCTTTGTGAAGAAAAAGCTCAAACTAATCCCTAGCTGAGATAGCTCGCCGTCGATTCGGCCAAATGTGGGCTCGCCGCCGGCCGCCGAGTAGCCCATCCTCTCCGCCTCGTCGAGCTTGCCCTCTCTGCGAATGGAATCGAGCCGGAAGGTCGCGTGGTGCCCGCGCCATCCGATTCCCTTTTCGGGCTCGGTGAACTCCGGCGAGGCATTGCCGCCGACTCGCGCCTCCTCCTCCTTCTCCGAGTGGTCCAACGTGTTCACGGTGAGCAGGCGAATCTCCCCGACCCTTTTTCCCCCTCCCTCTCCCTCTAGAACGCCACTGAGCCATCCTCGCGTCCGGCCGCCGCGTCGTCGCCGTCTCCGCCGCTCTCCGGGGCCCTCCCGGGAAGCGAGACATCCCTCACTTGGTTCCCCTCGTCGTAAGCAACGCGTAGGTAGTTTTAATTCGCGAAATGGTAAACGAAATCGCCGGTTGCGAGCTCGCCGGAGTTCCTTTCCGCCGGCGATGACGCAGTGCCGACGTCAGCGGCCTTGAACCGCGCTGTGCAGTCAAACCTGCAGGTGGGGCCACGGATCTGCCGCGTGGCTGCCCGCGTGGCCGGCTGGCTCGCGAGTCAGCGGCTGCGGCTAGATCTGCCGCGGTGGAAAATGCCCAGGCCGGCCCAGTTGCTAGATCTGGCCCGTGTCAAGTTATTTTTCCATTTATTTTTTACAGATTGATACATGTTTACTTTTGAGCTGAAAAACCTATCTAAAAGATGAATTTGACCAAGCCAAAATTTACAGTGGTATATAAACAAAATCTAAACCACCTCCAACTTGTAGATCTACTTTTGGATGAACAGTTTGGAAATGAAAAATGGTTTGGCAACAGGTACCATAAACACCAAAATGAGCACCATTTTAATTTCACAACTCAGAATGAAGTGAGGCCAATTGCATTGTAAAGCCCTTGAAATTTCCTAACAGCAGCAATTAACCTTCCTTCCAAATTCGTAGTATTTGTGAAATGGCATGCAATTTGGTAAAACACCAGAGAGCACTTTGGTGATTTTTATAAAATTATTAAAAATGAATTTTGATGAAAACTCAACTGGATGGTCTTGTACATGTTTAAGGCTATCCAAAACTATCTTGGTTTAATTTTTAGAGCATCATAGAAAATTTGGTGGACAGATCTTTAATTTGCATGTTTCTGCCATTTTGGCATTTTAGGTAATTAATTGTTGTGATTATATTTTTGTGTTGCAATAATGTTTTCTAGCATGTACAAGTTGTGTGAACTTGTTTTCTAAGATGTACTTAGCTATTATAGCATGTTAGATTGTGTGGACTTGAGTTGAGAAGGAATATGATTTTTGTCATTAACATATGATTATTCTCTAGTTAATACTTGCATAGAATTTTGAGTGATGAAATTATGTGCAAGCACTTGGATTGTTGATTGGATCCAGTACCATGTTGGTACTTATATTGTGTTGTTATCACCTCTGATAGCTTGCATTTGAGTTGGTAGAAAAGCATGAGTAGCTTAGTCATCACTATGAGAATGTTATGGAAAAATTCCCTCATGTGTGGAATTTTTGGCATAACCATTTGTGGTTGTGTAGCCACATATTTTTGTGTTGTGTTCATAGGACCAGTAGAATTTTGATGATGATCTTATGAGTGCTTGACCCCTAGATTTTTCGCTTGTGTGAAAACAATAGCATGAGTAGCATTACCTTGCTTATTTTTGCATCCTAATATTTTCTACTAGTATGGTTAATGCACTAGATGCTAGTTTAGTCTTTTGTTAATTTTTAGCAAGTATGACCAGAGGCATTGTGACCTCTTAATGCTTTGTTATGCTAGTGGAACACCCACTGGTGTCATTGCATTTTTGGTGGAAACATTATTTCCCCCACACTAGATGTGTTTCTTTTATATAGTTCTTTTACTAATGAGTGCCTAGTATTTTTGCTTTGGGAATTTTTGTGCTAAATGAAAATGGGTATGCTTCTGTTTGTAAGTGGTTGTAATCATGTGTGGCTTGCTAGGAAAAATCCATCTTTGGAATGTTGTTTGATTCCTCTAGTAATGCCCCTTTTATTACCACTAGTATGTAGGAGTTGCCCTGCAAATTGATGCATTGTTTTGTTAAATGGGGTATTTTTGTTATAGCAAGTATAGATGTTTTTCACTCCTGTTTTTATAACATGGACCCTCTGGTTGTATTTCAATTACTTGATTGAAATGCATCCATTGATTCTTCATGTTTGAGTAGTACTAGTTTCCTTAGCAGATTTTGTATTGAATTATTTTTCCTGCCAACTTGTGTTTGGTAGATATTTGTGTATCCTAGCATGAGGACATGTTTTCATTTCCCATTATGATAACATGGTTCCTTGTTTGCATTTTAGTACTTTACTTATTATGCATGCTTGCATAGCAAACTTTTAGTAGAAACATGTCACTAGGATTCCTCCTTTTTTAGTCATTTGTTTCTATTGTTCTCACTATGAGAATTGTGTGTTTTGTGATGAGTCTATTGCCTTGTTGCACTTGTGTAGGCTCACTGATTTGTAAAAGTAACTTTTGAAAATCATGTGTTCTATTTATTCTTGATATGAATTTAGGCTTAGCAGATTAGCTACCTTGTTCTTTTTGTGGTGTGGTTGATAGACCCATTGCCATTATTATTTTTGTGCATGTTTTATATACTTTTAGTAGTCTCACCCTTGTGAAACTAAGTATATTTTGGGTTTATTAATATCTTGGTATGAGAGTGGCACACCCACTGAATCCATGATATTAAGGTTGTGAGATATATTCCTCCAACCTTAAGCTGTCTTATTAAATGGCATTTCTACCAAGTGTGTTTGTTTGATTGTTTGCCTCAATTAATAATTAGGTGATTGGTTACTATTAGTTTCCTTGCTGTATGTATTGTCATGTATGGTTGCTTGCCTTGATTGGTTCTGAATGTGTGTCCTTTATTCTTTTTACGACGTTAGAAAACGAAGAGGAAGGAAGTGTCGTGAAGCTCTGTTCCAAGTTCCAGTCACTCCAAAACCAGGGACACAAGGAGTTACCAGGCAAGCCATCCTGATGCTTGCTGATACAATACTTATCATTATCTATCATGCATGTTTTACCTCTGAAGTTTTACAAAAACTTGATTATCAAAACTATTTTTGATGTGGCTATTACTACTATACTAGTATATAGGTTACTATTATGCCAGTAGTTAAACTTGGTAATACCAAGCCCATAAGCCACCATATGGTATTTATTACCATCAAATATACTAGTCCCTAAGTGGACACCCTAAAATTGTGATTCTACAAAACAAAGGCTTTACGGAAAAACCCGGAGAAAAGGCGGATCCTTGTTCTCCGGAGGAACGTGGAAGTGGTCATTTTTGAGAAAATGGTGTTTTTCAAAAATGACACATAACCTAGTCTTCGCCGGACAACCTTTACCGTACTGCCACCCTACCCCAACATGGGCACGGGGCTTAACTGGAAGTTTGTCCTTGTTAGTGTGTGTTCTATATCAAACGCTATAAGGGACGGAATCCCTTGAACCGATTGTTGTCAAGAGTTGAGACATAAAAAGTGTGGGATTGAGTTTCCCTCCGGTCGCATCAGTTGAGGCATCCTGGCTGGCAGGGATTAGCTCGGTGCCGGGGGTGACCGGTATAACTCAACTGAGAGATAGACACATTCTAGCTTGAACATAGTGGATGGTTATGATCAGATACCTGATGTTTACATACTGTTGTTACAGTCCGTGATTGTTCACGGGAGGTGTACTGGATCTGGTGGATGTGTACACCTCTGCAGAGTACAACTTTTTCGAAGAAGCCGCGTCCTCGGATATGGACAGTTGAATGGCCATGTAGCTAGCATTGTGTCAATGTTTTCAAAAGAGGAAGTTTTCAAAAAGGTGTTTTTGAAAGGAAGTGTTGAACTTGTGAAGTTCGGAAAGGAATGGAAACTTATACCGTGGAGGTATCGTCGATGATGAAAAGCCAGATGTTGTTATACAAAACAAAGTGTTTTGCAAAGAAAACCTTTTCTACTCTAAGCAAGAATTCTGGAAACTGATTCCAAGAAGTTTTGCAAAGAGAAAATATTCTTTAACAAAGCTTTACAAAACCTCTTGTACATGTGACATCGACAAGAGAAATAAAACTATATTATTTTCTTCTGAAGTATCTTCTTCAACGAAGATACAGATTAACCTGACTGCAACTGTGGTGTCATCATATATGAACACCATTGATAGTGAACCCTATTTATAACCTACCTATTCCACCATATAAGCATATTTGCATGTTTGGTAAGTGACATGATGGATGTCTTGCTGAGTACATTCAAATGTACTCATTATGGTTTCGCCCCTGGTATCTACTTGCCAGACTTTGGGAAGGAGCCTCCGAAGGAGGTCTATGAAGAGAAGTACGGAGCTGACGGCTTTGCGAACTAGGATCGTCTCCGGGTCAGCAGCCTGTAGGTTAAGGCGTGACTTGGGCTCATCTACGTTGTGTTTTATTTGTCTTCCGCTGTGTTTGATAAGTTTCCTGCCCTATGTGGCAGTTGTGTTCAACTTGATCATGTGATCATTTATGTAATACCTTTATGTATTCGTGTAATGGATGATGTATTTCTGTGTGCCAACTTTGTATGTTGTTCACGACTGATCTTTCTGGGATCGTGAATATATGCATACGGAGGGTTTCAGACTGCCGGTCTGGGGTCCTTACACGGGAGCTGGGCGGGAAAGGATATAGTTGGGCGCGGTGGAGGGAAAAGGGGGAAATGGCGCGAAAACGGAGCACACCCGCCGACAGAGCGGACCCATGCGCGTTTTCGCTTCATCCGGCGCCCCCAGCAGCCCCCCAGCGCGCTGAGTTTGGGCTGGGTTTGTCGGACGCTAATTTAGCTCAAACCGGCGCTATCGCACGTTCTGTGGGCGCGACTAGGCAAAAAACGGCGTACCGGCGAAAAAATGCGGCCCTGGGGGCTCGTGGGGGATAGCTGGAGATGCTCTAAGGACCGGGAACGGAGAACAACGAGATTTTCCAAAACAGAGGAAGGAGGGTGGCGTGGGGTTGGGACTGGTGGTGCAACTGTAGTACCTCTGTGTCTGTGTCCGTGAAAAGCGAGGCCTAACTTTGCGTGCAGGCGCCGATCTATCTGTTCGTCTTGATCGGCCCCGACCCGATACCGTCCCGATGAACCCTAGCTAGCGTGACGAAGAAAACTTGCTTGTCTTCTGCCAGGCCCCGATTCTAACGAGCGGCTCCTGGTGGTAGCATACTCACACATATACGTTGTACAAATGCACGTGTGTGCACACACAGCCGATGGTGCACGTCGTGTATATAAGCGCGGCGCGGACGACGAAGGATTTGCAAGCCGTAAGGAGCAGAGCGTACGTGCCACTGTCGCGCACGAATTTGGCAAACTGCCGCGCGTTGACAACAATCGATGGCCGATATGCACGTACATCGTTTCCGGCCTCGCCTGTCAAATTCTATGTAAAAGTAGATTCGATAGGCGCATATCAGTTGGTACGGGATCGGCTGCTATTCGGCTCCGGCTGAGCCGATGAAGTTTTTGTTCAGGTGATGGCACAAAATTGAGGCAACGGAAGAATTTTTGGTTGATCGAGTTTCACGGCTAGAGGATAGGATGATATCATATTTGAAGGTGAGCACATATCTATTCATATCATCACGAACCTATTGGTGTAAACATAATTGTTTGTTCATGTTAATATGTTATCATAGGATTGTCTTCGCACAGATGATGGTACTCATGTGATTGTTAGAGTGTCAAGAATGTACTTGTTACTATTTACTTTGATTCTCAAATTCACAAATGCCTTAGAGCATTTTCAGCCGTTTGGCCCCAGCGCAGCCGGCGGATTTTTTTTTCCTGAGAGCAAACATTTCCGGCCGCACCCGCAGGTTTCAGTCCTCAAAACGAACAAAAACGGGCATAAATTCAAAGTTATGCTTCCCGCTATAAAAAAGAGTTAGGTTCTGCGATCAACATGCCACCAATGTCAGGCGATCATCATGGCACAGTTCGGCGAAAGTATGGCATAGCACGGCGACAATGTCCGACGACCGATCGATAGAGGATTTGATCAAGTGGCTAGCTCCTCGGGCGAAAGAGTTGATCCGTCAGTCGGCGCAGATGCCGGTGAATGTGAGCTCGGCGTGGCCTCGGGCGCGGCGGTGCTCGCCGTCGGGGTGTCCTCGTGAGCGGCAGTGCTCGGCTTGGCATAGCCTCGGGCGCAGTGCTCAGTGTTCTCGTCGTTGTTGCCATCATTTGGTACAGGATGGCGTAGCGCTCGGCCATGTACCATGTCTTCACCCGCAGGTCCATCGTCGCTGGGTTGCACCCACCAGGAATGGCAGGTCGGTGTTCCTCTTCTTCGACGCGACGTTGGTTTTGAGAAGTTCGATCTTGACGGTCTGCCTCTCCATCAGCTCGTCTCACCTCTATTTTGCCTGCTCCTCCCTCATGGCGTATGGTTTTTGGCGTCAGAGATGCACAGATCGATAGACGCCTGCAGGCGTTCAGCTGCAGGCGCCGAGTCCCTCGTCGCCTTGGTCTTCTTGTTGCCGATTGGCACAGATTGAGAACTTTGTTTTTTGTGTTCGTAGGGGCTACCCTAACAGAACCAACCAAGTAGTTCCACTTTACTACCCACTCCCCTTTCGACGTTGTTACCGTGTGTAGACGTATAAGTCTGGGTTTTCTCCAGCGGGGCTAGGGTTTCACCGGAGAGGGGCTCCGGAGCATCTAGATCCCGCCACAAGCTAGGAGGTGCCATACCATGTGTGTACACGTATTTTATGGGTTTTGGATGGCAAAAATTGCACTTCGAGGTGTGACCTGCTTCACCGACATCCACTTCTCTCTAGGGAGTATACATGACTTATAGCCTAAAAGTCTCGGAGCGGACGAACATGAGTGAATCTTCTGAAGAGTTGGGTCGTACCATTGTTTTGGGACTTCCTAGGGCCCATCCTAGAATAATAAAGCAATTAGTTCCACTTTTCTACCCTATTTTGACGCCGGTAACAGATGTAGTCGTATAAGTCTGGTTGATACGCATAACATTTCTTTGGCGATGCAGGAGGCCGTTACGGGGGGGGGGGGGTGAAAGGACATTGCCTCCTAATCTTATTTTGGTGTTTTATCACAACACTCAGAAGTACTAATCATTTTTCTCAAAGTATTTAGAAAATATAAGATGGTGCAATTTTTTTGAAATAAACTCTAAAAACTGCAAATGGATAAAGAAGAGATAAAGGCGAGAAAAAAGAAAGTGGAAGAATCTGCCAAGCCGGCCTGGCCGGGCTGGAGGCCGGGGCGATCTGTAGACCAGTCGGCCTAGCATAGATCAGTTGTCCTGGGCTGGGATGGCTCTCTGAAGGCCGGGCGGGTCTGATGCATAGCCCGCCTGAGCCCTGTGGAGCCGATGTAGGCCGGGCTCTCTGCTCGTGAGGTTGGGCTGTCTGTCTGGGTGGCATAGGCCGGGCTGAGGTCGGGTTTCCTAGCCGGGGTAGTTTGAGTCTCATTCGGCCTCGACGTCGGCCTAGCCGTTTCCAAGGAGAGGTTTCCTGGAAGTCAACATAACCCCTTCAAACGGCCACATTTACCCCCCGCTATAAAAGGGGGTCTTCTCCTACCTTCAGAAGGTGTCAGTGCAACTCTCTCTCGACCTTCAAAATTCAAGGATCTCCCCAAATACCCAACCAAAACTCTTGATCTCTTGGGATTTAGAGGACAAGCACTAGATCTACATCTCCACCAAACCGATTCATCACCACCCCACCTATCCCCTAGGGATCTTGTAGTTCTTGGTTCATTGGAAACTAGAATCTTGTTGCTCTTAGTTCATTGGAGTTTGGAGACTTGTTGGTGTCTCCTAAGCTTTGAGGGCTTGTGGATCTTGTTGCTTGGAGTCTCGGAGGCTTCAAAGATTTGGCGAGGACCCTCCAAATTGTGGAGCATGCCACATCCTTGTAAAGGTTCTAGTTTTCAACCTCAACGGAAAAATAGTGGTTCGTTCCTATCCACTTTGGTGGTTGGATACGAAGGAGATACAATGTGTCGTTTGACGGCTATTCGGTGTTCCACTTTGGTGGCACCGCACCACTCCAACGGAGACTAGCTTCCATTGGGAAGTGAACTTCGGGATAAATCTTCGTGTCATTATGTTTGGTTATCCCTCAACTTACCTTTAATTGTTGCTACTGGCTTAGTTTTATAAATATCGTGTGCTAGTAGTATTTGCTCACCATATAGGATTGTTCACCTAGTTGCATAACCTAGACAATCTATATTTGAGCAATATCTTGTTAACCAAAAAAGAAGTAAAATTTGTAGTTAACCTATTCACCTCATCTCTAGTTAACCCTCTCGATCATTCGGGGGGTTCGAGGGGGGCTCTCACGGACATGGAAGTATGGGAGAAGATGAAGATCAAGAGGCCTGATCTATCCCAGCCTCAGCCCTCACTTCCCGAGTACTTTGGCAGTGCCACGAAGGACTTAGATACTGCTCGGTGTCCAGGGTTTTCATCCGAAGGTGGAGAAACCTATTCAGGAGGAGACCGACGAGATAGCATTGGTCGTGGGTGGGCGCGGCAGGGAGCATGGCCGTTTCCTCTTCCTTGATGAGGTGACCCCGCGTACTTATGAGTTGAACCTCACGCGTATCAAAGATACTCTCACCACCGATGGCACCTCTATCCTGCCTCCTCGACGGCCTTCCCAAACTCGCCACGATGTAAGTTTTTCCTAATCTCATCCTCTTTTCGACATTCGTTCCTGAGTGGCTAAGTTGACGAGATCCTACTTACATCGAGATTCATTTTTCTTGAAATTGTAGCCTGATTTCTAGGCGGCCTATGATGCCGCTTTTGCGGAGTATGAGGTGGCATATCAGGAGTGGGCACAGAAGAGAGAGGCCTATGACAACTGGGAAGAGTTGTGCGATGCTGTAAGTTTCACCATTTTCTTTCTGCAAAAGATGGCAAGTCCTATTTCCCCTACTTTGAACCTTTATTTCTGCAAAGCCTAACATCTAAACTATCTTGTAGACGATCGAGAGGTTTTTTTTCTAGTGGATAACAGCAGCCACTACTAGTACGGCCAGCTAGCCCGGGGCTGGCGCCACAGTGCCCATCAAAGGAGGAATTCACTTGCACATACTACTCTAGGACGCCAGTAAGTTATTTGCCAAACCAGATGTTACTGCTATCATGTGTCTTCCAAGTTGCTAACTTTTGCTCAAAAATGCATGTAGGGATAGGGATACTCTGGAATTGGACCTTGTGGCCGTGCTGATGCCTCGCCGAGTCCTTCGCGTATGATCACACCGGTTCATGGCGCTGGTGGTGCCTCGCCGAGTCTGTCACGCGAGATCACACCGGTTGATGCCCGTGCTAGTGCCTCACCGAGTTCCTGTAGCGTTCCCACCTTTGAATAAAGGAAAGAACCTTTGTGTTACTGTGCTAGTCCCTGGATCAATTGCTAGCACCATAGTACAAGATGAAATATCATGCAATTGCGTCATTATCTTTATTACATCGTATGATCCAAGCTATACAAAATGGTTTTACAACTTGCATATCTCAAGGCTAGCATAAATGCAAAGTTCTGTAGCGGAAAACATAGTACATCAATGAACCTCATCATCTTCATGTGCCACAGAAAAAACATGTTGGTTGTAGGCTATAGAACCTAAACGAAATCCTCACTCGTCATCGAAGCCATCTGCACGTTGGAATATGTAGCCATAAGGGAGTCAGTACAATTTAATGTACTGGCAAGTGACCCTATGGTGGATATATGGAAAGTGATATCTTCTACATGCTTATTTGGCTGGTGGTGGCTCAAGGCTAGTTTGCATAAAAGCATTTTCCTATCTATCAATAGAAAGTAATTTTCGCACATAATTGGACACTTTGGTTGATGATACGTCTGGCCAGGCCACCACGTGGTGTCGGCCCTCTGGGCACCCACCGACATCGCCCTTCCGCCTATACAAATGTTTTTCTTCGGAAAATCCTAAATACCCGAGCCTCCATCCACAAAAAGTTCCGTAGCCGATGTCGTCGTCAACCCTAGTTTGGGAGGGTTCTGAAGCTCTCCCCGGCACCCCGCCGGAGAGGGGAATCATCACCGAAGGGCTCTTCGTCAACATGTCTGTCTCCAGAGTGATGCGTGAGTAGTTCATCCTTGGACTACGGGTCCATAGCAGTAGCTAGATGGTTGTCTTCTCCTCTTTTGTGCTATCATATTTAGATCTTGTGAGCTGCCTAACATGATCAAGATCATCTTATTGTAAAGCTACATGTTATGTTTGGTGGGATCCAATGAATATTGAATACTATGTCAAGATGATTATAGATCTATCATATATGTTATTTGTGATCCTGCATGCTCTATGTTACTAGTAGATGCTTTGACCAAGTAGATGCTTGTGACTCCAAGAGGGAGTATTTATGCTAGATAGTGGGTTCATGTCTCCAGTAATCTGGGAGAGTGACAATAACTTCTGAGATTGTGGATGTGCTGTTGCCACTAGGGATAAAACAAAAATGCTTTGTCTAAGCATAATTGTATTGTTTACATTACACACTTTACTTAATGAAATAATCTGTTGCTTGCAACTTAATACCCAAAGTTTGCTCGGATGAAGTCCTAGGGGTGGATTATTAGTCATAGATGCAGTTGGATAACGGTCTATGTATCATGTTGTAATGCCCAAATGAATATCACAGTGGTTATCATGTCATGTATATGCATTACGGTGCATTCTCTGTTTGTCAATTGCCAGCTGTAATTTGTTCACCCAACATGTTATTTATCTGTTATGGAGAGGCACCACTAGTGAACTGTGGACCCCGGTCCATTCTTTTACACTGATAATACAATCTACTGCAAACACTATTCTTATTTCATTCACTGTAAACAAACATCATTTTCCACACTATACGTCTAATCCTTTGTTTTCAGCAAGACCGGTGAGATTGGCAACCTGTCGTGGTGAGGTAAAGAATGATGCCATAGGATGGCTTGAATTTGGGGACGATGGACACCGTGGGTACCCGGGGAGGGATCGCACGCCTAGATGGCGCGCTCACTACACTGCAAACAACACAATCTACCCAGGTTCAGGACCCTCCTGTGGAGATAACACCCCTACTCCTGCTTGTCTGTCAATATATGTGGGTAACCGAGTACATATGTGGTTCCTCAAGCTCGCAGATCAAGAGAAAGAAGAAGGAGCTCACTCTTTTTCTCTCTCTTTTCTACGGCAAAACACTAGAAGCTCTCTCTTTGGGATTGTCTGGACCGTCCCCCGCGCAGGAGGGCAGTGACCACCTTATATACTGGTGGCCACTTACAGAACGTACAAGGTTAGGCGAGATACACTGTGGAGTAGCGCACGCTGTAGAGCACAGAGCCGAAAGTCTCCTCTGCGGTATGTCATGTGTGTCATGTCCCCTCTGTCAGAGACACGACATGACATAGCCCATACCTCTGCACTGTACCCATGTATGCTCCGCGTCACCCGCCTAGTAAGTTGAACTGCACGCATGTACTCCTCTGTGATCTGCGGGATACACCTGCTCCGTTGACCCTGCTTCGGAATGCATAGATCTTTGTGTACCCGGATTTTCCAAGTGCATCTCGGATAACCCGGGGGATACCCGTTTCAGCATATGGCCAGTATTCTTCTTACCGAGATAGATCCATCTCGGATAACCCCCATCTCGGATAACTTCCACCTCAGATAAGTTCCATCTCGGATAACCCCCATCTCGGATAACGTCCATCTCGGATAACGTCCATCTCAGATAACTTCCATCTCGGATAACCTCCATCTCGGATAACTTCCATCTCGAATAACCTCCATCTCGGATAACTTCCATCTCCGATAACCTCCATCTCGGATAATCTCCATCTCGGATAACCTCCATCTTGGATAACTTCCATCACGGATAACCCCCATCTCGGATAACCTCCATCTCGGATAACCTCCATCTCGGAGAACCCCCATCTCGGATAAGTTCCATCTTGGATAACCCCCATCTCGAATAACTTCCATCTCGGATAACCTCCATCTCAGATAACTTCCATCTCGGATAACTTCCATCTCGGATAACCTCCATCTCGAATAACTTCCATCTCGGATAACCCGGGGGACACTCGTTTCTTCGTACCAAGCTTGCCCCTACTCGGGGGTAGCCCCCCGACATTAGTCCCCGAAGCTGGCGCGGTCCTGCAGCCTCGGATGAAGGTCCACGACAGTTTCCACAAAACATAATAACACTCATGCCACCCGTCATAACTTATTTCAGCTCGATCTTTCTGTTGTATTTGGCTATGCTCCTCTTCGGTATGGACCTCTGGGGCGTACCATGTATGCGTGAAGGGTTTAAACCTTTTTGACTTTGCGTTTATGCCACTTTTCGGTGTCTTGCCTTTATGGGCATAACGGGCACGCGTATAGGCTTTAACTTTTTTGCCTTTGCGTTTATGCCGCTTTTCGGTGTCTTGCCTTTATGGGCATACCGGGCGCACGTATAGGCTTTAACTTTTTTGGCTTTGCGTTTATGACGCTTTTCGGTGTCTTGCCTTTATGGGCATACCGGGCACGCATATAGGCTTTAACTTTTTTGCCTTTGCGTTTATGTCGCTTTTCGGTGTCTTGCCTTCATAGGCATACGGGGCACACGTATAGGCTTTAATTTTTTTGCCTTTGCGTTTATGCCGATTTTCGGTGTCTTGCCTTCATAGGCATATCGGGCACGCGTATAGACTTTATCTTTTTTGCCTTCGCATTTATGCCGCTTTTCGGAATGGAGCCGACATTGGCTATGTCGGGAATGGAGTCCATTAGCTCTTTTGGCTTGTCTCTTGGACAACCGATCCATCGGCTCAGCCGACATAGTGAACCATAATAATTTGGTGATATCGAGTTAGCAGATATTGTGTACTTAGTGGGACGAACTTTTAGCCATGATACTTTGGCGGTGTGATATTTAGATGATACCATGATTATTTGGACAATTTAGAGACATGGTGCCGTGATATCTTGGCAAACCGAGATAAGTGATGATTTGAGATATAGTGTTGTGATGATATGCTGATTTGCTGATATAACCAACAACTCGGGAGGATATGCCTTTTATGATTCAGCAAGCCAATGCTCAATGATTATCCGAGATGTGCTCTCAAACCATTTTGAACATAAGATGAATCCGAGATGACCAATAATCCCATAATAATTGAATTCTCGACGATAGATTCTCATTTGGGGCATATTCGTGCATACAAACATGGTTAGTCCACATATAGTATAAGTACTCAAACTCGGTAATTAAGGAGTAAAAGACATGGTTACTGCCGCGAGCGGTAACGTACAACCTAAACACACACTCGGTGATAGCCATAACAAGCAAGCAACAAAAGCTATGTCAACAATAATTCTAAGCCTGGAGAAACAAACTCGGTACGAGTTTAGCCCCCGAGTCAATTTTAATATCTAGGAAGAGATAAGCTCCTGAATAAACGGGCAGTACCCGTGTCGAAATGCTTGATCACCGGGAAAATAAATTAAACATAGGGCAGTCCCCGAGTTACTTTCTAACATCTAAGAGATATTGCCTAGGAGATACCATAAAACAGACTAACTGGCTAGTCCCCAGGTCAAGGCATCTCGGTCCCGGGGAAAACAGCTAAGCATCCTAGAGGGTCGCAGTCCCCGAGTGCTGTTCAGGGAAGACATGATAAATACTCACAATGCATTGCTGGTGCAGAATGGACGGATAGAACTGACACGGGCCGAGCCATCGAAGGGAAATTACTAGGGATCTGTTGATGATGATTATTGGTGAAGACTACCCCAACCTTTACCTACGGCGGCAAGCTAGAACGCAGGGGGTAATGGAGACGTCGAGTCCCCGAGTTGATGAAGAAAGTCCCATACAGATGGAACCCCTAGCTAGCGCCGCTGCTGGCCCCACGGTGGGCGCCAACTGTCGTGGTGAGATAAAGACACATGCCATAGGATGGATTGAGTTTGGGGCCAATGGACACCGTGGGTATCCGGGGAGGGATCGCACGCCTAGATGGCGCGCTCACTACACTGCAAACAACACAATCTACCCAGGTTCATGGCCCTCATGTGGAGGTAACACCCCTACTCCTGCTTGTCTATCAATATATCTGGGTAACCGAGTACATATGTGGTTCCTCAAGCTCACAGAGCAAGAGGAAAAAGAAGGAGCTCACTCTTTTTCTCTGTTTTCCTAAAGCAAAATACTAGAATCTCTCTCTCTGGGATTGTCTGGACCGTCCCTCACGCAGGAGGGCAGTGGACACCTTATATACTGGTGGCCACTGACATAACGTACAAGGTTAGGCGAGATACACTGTGGAGTAGCGCACACTGTAGAGCACGGAGCCAAAAGTCTCCTCTGCGGTATGTCCTGTGTGTCATGTCCCCTCTATGAGAGACACGACATGACTCGGCCCATACCTCTGCACTGTACCCATGTATGCTCCGCGTCACCCTCCTAGTAACTTGAACCACACGCTTGTACTCCTCCGTGATCTGCGGGATACACCTGCTCCGTTGACCCTGCTTCGGGATGCATAGTTCTTTGTGTACCCGGATTTTCCAAGTGCATCTCGGATAACCCGGGGGACACCCGTTTCATCATATGGCCCAGTATTTTTCTTACCGAGATATATCCATCTCGGATAATCCCCATCTTGGATAACTTCCATCTCGGATAACCTCCATCTCGGATAAGTTCCATCTCGGATAACCCCCATCTCGGATAACCCCCATCTCAGATGAGTTCCATCTCGGATAACTTCCATCTTGGATAACCTCCATCTCGGATAACTTCCGTATCGGATAACCTCCATCTCGGATGACCCCCATCTCGGATAACTTCCATCTCGGATAACCCCCATCTCGGATAACCTCCATCTCGGATAACCTCCATCTCGGATAACTTCCATCTCGGATAACCCCCATCTCGGATAACCTCCATCTCGGATAACTTCCATCTCGGATGACCTCCATCTCGGATAACCCCCATCTTGGATAAGTTCCATCTTGGATAACCCCCATTTCTAATAACTTCCATCTCGGATAATCTCCATCCCGGATAACTTCCATCTCGGATAACCTCCATCTCGGATAACTTCCATCTCGGATAACCCGGGGGACACTCGTTTCTTCATACCAAGATTGCCCCTACTCGGGGGTAGCCCCCCGACACAACCTCACTATTTCGTTGGGGCAAAGTATCTTGGTTGTGTTGTGTGCAGATTCCACGTTCCTGCTGAGCCTGGTTGTCGTGGGATAATCACGGCAGACGTTACCGGGGGTAACTGATCTTGGGGCAAGACGACACAGGCGTTTGGGAGAGGGTTTAGCTCAGAGGAAAACATGATGGTAATCGATCTGGTAGCCGGCAATCAAAGTCGCCGAGTCTCCAATCTTAATATAATAACTCAACTCTTGGTTTACACTGGATGCTCGATATCAATCGATATTGCTAGGGTTCTTAGATCTCTTTAAACTAGACTTAGGGGTCGGTTTATAAGGCACCGTACCCCCCTGACTTGCCCTCCAAGGCGCACCCTGAATCCTACCCGGACACCGCTTACAAACCCTAGCTTTCCTTACCGCAACCCACAATCCGGGTTACGAGGCCTACAAACTTTGGGCCTTCCAGAAGTTTCGTATCCTTAGCCGGATCCTGTGCCGTGCCCCTTGGGCCGGGTTACACCTTGGAGTTGGCCTACCGGATTATTATCCCTCCATCAGTAGTCCCCAGAATAGCTTGGGCTTCACGGATCCTTCCTTGAAGCACTGGCTATTCCCTGCAAAAATATCAAATGCACAAGTGTATGGAGGCCGGGTTAAGGTGCTTTGATATATAGCTAGGCCTAACTCCATGGTGACCATATAGCAACCGGCCTTTCTCCAGACGCTTTGCTTAACTTTCCGGGTCTAAGCCTTGATAAAAGTGCCAAGATTCTTTACTTGATAATTGACCCTGATATCACGGGGTGGATCTCCTTGTCTTTTTTGTCCACATACTTTGCTCAATACTTGGAGCACATCTCGCAGAATCCGCGTAGATAGCCATTACCCCACAATTTCCGGCTTCCGGCCGTTGGGATAGACTCATCCTCATCCTATAAATAGTGCTCAGAGGGTGACCTAGAACCCATCGCTCCACTTCAACCTCTCCTTTCCTTCCTCACTCCTTACGCCCTCGTAACACCACCGCAGGAATTCCGTGCTCGCCATCGGAGCAAAGCCGCCGCCGGCCGCGTTCGTTCTCGAGCCATCTCGCGCCGCCGCCAAGCTTCATCGCCGCGCCCTCGTTCCACTCGCCAAGAGTCGCGAAGGGTCACTCGAGCCACGCCGTCCAAAGCCATCGCACTAGACTCCAATATCTCCAGTAAGTCCCTTGTACTCGTTTAATTTAGCCCCGCAATTTTTCGATTCATCCAAGATTGGATCTAGGTCAACCTGTGGGTCGTTCTTCCTGTTGCACCGGATTAGATCGATTTGACGCTCACTAACTCCTTTAACCACCTGTTTGATGACTACAACTCATCTTCCTACCATTATTAATCACCAATTCCTTCGTAGAATCGTTCGCAAGTTTTCCCATCTAGATCCATTTCTCCTCAATTTTCCGCACATAACATTAACACCCGGAAAATCCTCCTTTTCCAGCTATTTTGCTTGCAGTAGATACATGGGCAACCATCCATCTTCCCCAAATGCTTTTCCGTACGTAAGTGACCAATAATCTCCATAGTTATACTTAACACCCGGATACCTTGTAATCTCCACCTCATAGCGTGATACCCGGATAGTTCTTAGTTTTCATATTTTCTTGATACCTCATACTCGGGTAATCCAACACTTCCAGGTCTTATTTCCTGTGCCTCTTTTTCTTGTGTCTTGCAGGTTGTTCCCATGGCTCCCAGACGGCAAGGAAAACAGCCGACTCAGGCAAAGACTACCCAGACCATATCCGCCAACTGGGGGCGTTCCACAGCTACAAAGGCCAAGCTGGACGAGCTAGCCGAATTAGGAATTCTCCCTTCTCAGAAGGACATTCACTGGAGAGCACCGGGCAGCGAGACCCGGCCCACACCCGCCGATAATGAGGTAATCTGCTTCATAGAGCACGTGACCCGGGGATTCCGTCCTCCGGGTCACCCTTTCTTTCGGGAAGTCCTTAACCATTACGGTCTCCGGGTGTTCGATATAGGGCCTAACTCTATATTGAACATAACCCACTTCATCGTCCTTTGCGAGTCCTATTTGTGCATTCCGCCAAATTTGACTATCTTCATAGAACTTTTCCAATGCAAACCGTGCCGCGAAAGCGGTGACGGGGCACTCTTGACTTGCGGCGGGGTTTCCATCCAGCGCCGCAAGAATTCCCCTATGCCAACCCTTAACTTAAACTCTCACGTTAAGCATTGGCAACTCTCCTTTTTCTACTGCCGAGACACCTCCCTACCCGGCGAGAGAAGATTGCCGGGTTACTCGGAGGGTCTCCTAGATATCTCCGAGTCTTTCAATGCCTTTGCCCCTGAGTCGGACAGGGAGGCCATCCTGCCTTTGCTGGCTAAGCTAGCTTTTCTCTCGGCCCAAGGCCTTCTTGGACTCAACTTGGTGAAGACGTGGGTCGATTTCCGGATCCAGCCCAACTCTACCCGCACCAAGTTGATGTGCGAGTACTGGGGGCACACCACAGACGCGCTCCGATACTCCACCAAGAACTTTGCAACCGGTGATACCAATAAAACCATCAAGAGTTTCTTGACGGAAAAATTGGAGGTGATAAAGAACATTACCGGATTACCTCCATTCACTCGGGAAAACCCAGCTCCAGCGGTAAGACCCGATTCTCATAACCTTTTTCCACACTTTGACCTGATGCAACTTCCAATTCTTACTTTCATTTTTCTGACTTTAGGCTGATGATCCCTTCTGGAGAGTTGAAACCTCCCCCCCCCCTCCAGAGACCCGGAAGAAGAGGACGAGCCGGCTGATGACGATGAAGGTACTTATCCGAATCTCATGTTATCTTTTACTTGCATTATTTTCCTACCATTTAACTTTTTCCACGGATACATACTCGATTTTCAGGGCTGGAAGACGAAGAAGAAAAAGAAGAGGAAGACCCGGAGGCCACTGAATCCGATCAGGAGGTCACAGTCGGGGCCAAGAGGAAGGCCAGAGGAGTGGTTGCAAAGGTTCCTTTTTCCTTTATGTCTTCTGATCCTTACTCCTTCGATACCATGCGTAAACTTAATCAACAATTGTCACACTCATCATTCTTGAAGGATCCTCTCCCGGCTAAGCGCAGGGTGACCCGGAGTTCCCCGGGCGAGGATCCCCTTAACCCGGGTATCTCCACTTCACCTGCTCACCGAGCCAGCACTCCTCCACCTCAGCCCTCCAAATCTCCTCAGCGCAACCCATCTCCTAGCCACCCACTCGCTGGGCAATTCCGGGTGCCGCTATCGGTGCCTTTGGCGACCTCGTCCGCCTCCAGCGGCGAACTCCCGCCGGATTACGCTGTGAACACCGGGTAAGTCTCCATCGCTCGATATCCTTTTATACCTGATAACTACCAACCTAAATCACTAACCACTTTTTCCTTTTTCCTATTAGCGCCCAAGCTACCACTAGTGACCCGGAAATCACTGAAGCAGAAAAGCAGGGGGCGGAGGGGCCGACTGTTAACACGGATGCTGCAGTTGATGATGAAGCTGAAGACGGCCAAGAACAAGACCCTTTCAATGACCCGGCTCAACAGGAAACCGTGTCTCCAAAATCCTCTGAAGAAGTGGACGAAGATATTGAGATCTTGGAGACGAAGACGGGCTCTCCTAACCTGGATACTCAGACGGTCCGGGTTTCGACCCCAAGAACCGGGAAAGTTCCCCAGCCGGAAGACCAATCTGCCGGCCCTTCTAGAATTCGCCCTGAGGATATGACGTTCGCCCAAATGCTTGATGCCCTCTACACCTTAAAGGCCGATGAAGAGAATATTCTAGATGCTTTGATAACAAAGCACAAGGTAAGTCCGAGTAAAACCACTTGTATCCTTGTATAGCCCCCAAGTTCAAAGTGAATTATTGGTTTAATTTGCTTGGAACTTCATAATAGATCCGACTGACCCTTCCTTGTGTTTCCACCTAGGACTTCGTTGCGCAATCTGAGAAGAAGCTGGCGAAGGCTGCCAAACGCATTGTGAAGGAGACGGCTCTTCGCGAAGCAGCTGAAGCTGAAGCTCGTAGGAGTGGAAAAATCACAAGGAAGTATAGGAAAAGGGCTCACTTGGCTGAGGACAGGCTAACAACACTTTCTGTGCAGATTGCCGATACCTACCGCGCAGCAACTGGTATGATCTTTGAACTTTAGCAATTAAGACCCGGATTTTCCTTTGGATGAATAGCCGGATCCCCTTGTTCATTACTTTTCTCACTTTCGGCAGGTCCGGATGATGCGATCCCGGAAGAGGATGATACTGCCAAGCTGAAGCTCATTAAAGATATTGTCCGGCAGCTCAGTGCCGGAGTTGGATGGATTCTCGATGAACTACGACTACCGGGTGTTGGACCTGGTAACATGAAAAAGTTGCTGGAAGTCTGCTCGACCATTCCTGAGTGGATTTGGCATTGGAAGCGCTCATCCTGTCGGTTTGGAGTAACCCGTGGTCTTGCGCTGGCTAAAGCTTATTTCCCTAAGCTAGAGCCGGCCAAGCTGATGGGCGGGTTTCCAGAATTCAATCCAGACGGGTCCAAGTTCTCACCAAAGAATTTCAAAACCATTCAGAAAGAAGTTCGTCACCCGGCCAGTGTGATCGCCGACAGTTTGGAGATCGATTCTATTCTTCCTGCATATGATGCTAGTGACAAGGTTATTAAGGCAGATCGCCCCAAGCCATACGATATGCTTGCCCGATGGAAGGAAGAAGCTGCCAGGATTAGGGAGGAAGCTGCAAAGAAGAAGGCTGAAGCCGACTCTGCGCCCGCTACCTCTACACCCATCGTCCCTCCACCTGCGCGAGCCGGCGTTGCTGCTGACCCGGGTGCTGATGCTACCACAAGTGATGGCAAAGGCAAGGCGAAGATGGACGACGCGGCTTAGAATGCCGAGTAATACCTGCCACTTCTCATGCGTCAGTCGGCCTGATGTGCCGTTTAAACAATTATTTTTGAATGGTGCGCCTGTGCACCTTTGATACTCTTTATCGAAATTTTGTAATGCATTCTAAGTTCCTGATACACCTTGTGCCTCTTCTGGCTTTTATGTTTATCTACTTTTGAACCCATGTGATCTTTGAAATCCGACTTTCTTTATTCTCGATATCCAACTTTCTTTATTCTCGATATCCAACTTTCTTTATTCTCGATATCCGACTTTCTTTTTTGTTGATATTCAACTTACTTTATTGTTCCTTTTGTGAGACTCGGTTTCCGGGTTTCATGGGCGTTGACAAGCGGGATTGCTTCTAAGTCCCCAAGTCCCCAAGACTCGGATGTTTGGCTTTTTTGAAACCTTAACAGCTAAGCAATTTTTTCTCTCTTAAGATCCCGAGTCTCCAGGACCCGGATTTCCGAGTCTAGGATACGTGATCTTTCAAGGAGAACGGATTGTTTGCTGCTAAGTCCATAAAAAACCCCGAGTTGTTTCACACAGGATCTGAAGTTATGCTTAATAATCGTTGAGTTTCCGGTTATTAGCCTTGTACTCTGCATAACTTGTGGTTTAGATGACCCTTTTGACTATCTTGTACTGTAAGCCGGCTTTCGCGTGGATACCATGTTGTTACATCTATACGAAGACAGGGTCAGGCAAGTTCCACTGGGCGTCATGTCTGACTGTAATCGTAAGCGAACAAATCATGCCACTTTATTGCGAGTCACATCGAGCTTAAGTAAGAATAGTCAAGAACATTTGGCTCCTTCGTCCAGTTATAAGATTGCAGCCGTACTCGTTTGCAAGTAATCGGCCCTTATAACTCATAGGCATCATGGCCGGGTCTTTGAGTTTGCAAATGTGCTATTCAAGCAACCAGCCCCCAAGACCTAAATATATGCATCATACTGAGAGTATAGAACATGATAATAATCACCTCTTTTCTTGATAATCACCTCTTTACTTGATATGAAAAAATTAGGTCAGCAAGCCGCCTCATTAAAAACCCGTCCAGTCCCCAAGGGTACCCTGGATAGGAAAAGAGTACGTCTCAAAACCTGCTGCCTGTTACATCGTTCAATTCCACATGCCAACATAATTTTTGCTAAGTATAATATGGACGTAGCTGAGCCACGTTCCACGGTCTGTCTCTTTCTTGCATAGATGAAGTGGTATGAGCAGTGTCATTAACTGTGGTCGACTCTTCCCTTGCATCTATCAAGTAATATGACCCATTATGCAAATTCCGGCTTACGATAAACGGTCCTTCCCATGGTGGTGATAGCTTGTGTTTTCCTTCGTTCGACTGTACCAGGCGCAGAACCAGGTCTCCTTCCTGGAAGACCCGGGTTTTCACGCGCCGGCTATGATACCTTCGTAAATCCTGCTGATATATAGCTGATCTTTCCAGGGCTTGTTCCCTTTGTTCTTCTAACATATCCACGGCGTCTTGCCGGGTCTTTTCATTCTCCACTTCCACGTATGCTGATACTCGTGGTGAATCATGAATAATATCACTCGGTAGTACTGCCTCCGCGCCATAGACCATGAATAAGGGCGTCATCTGAGTAGATCTGTTAGGCGTAGTATTGATACCCCAAACCACGGCAGGAAGCTCTTCGACCCACGCACCAGCGGACCTAACACAGGGAACTCGCAGTCGCGGTTTTAGTCCGCGAAGCAATTCTTGATTTGCCCTTTCCACTTGTCCATTGGCCTGTGGATGAGCCACTGATGCTACATCAAGCCGGATTCCATTGTTTCCACAGAACTTTTCCATCTCACCAAGGGACATGTTGGTTCCGTTGTCGGTAATTATGCTGTGAGGATACCCGAACCGGTAGATTATTCTTTGCAGGAACTTGACTGCTGTAGCTGCTTCATAGTTGGTAACTGGCATGACCTCTACCCACTTGGTAAACTTATCAACAGCCACTAAAAGGTGTGTCTTTTTGCAAGGTGACATATGAAAGGGGCCAACCATGTCCAAACCCCAGACAGCGAACGGCCAAGTTAACGGGATGGTCCGTAATTCCATAGCCGGCACGTGGGTTTGGCGAGCGTACCTTTGACATCCGTCACACCTTGCTACTAATCGTTCCGCATCTGCTAGAGCCGTGAGCCAGAAAAATCCGTGTCGATAAGCTTTGGCCACAAGGGATCTTGTAGACGCATGATGCCCGCAATCACCTTCATGGATTTCCTTGAGAATCTGTCGGCCTTCTTCTGGTGCTACGCAGCGCAAAAAGACTCCCGTGGCACTTCTCTTGTATAACTCCCCATTGATGATAGAATACCCCTTTGCTCGCCGCAAAATTTGCCTTGCTAGCACCTCCTGTTGTGGTAACTCGCCTCGTGATAGGTAGGCCAAAAACGGTTCTGTCCACTCGGGAATAGCGCGTATAGTGGCCACGAGCTCCATATCCGGGTCTTTACTTGCCAGTTCCTCCTCAGACTCGGTTTTAATTGATGGTCGCCATAATTCATCCAGGAAAACGTTAGGTGGAACCGGCTCTCTGCGCGAGCCAAGTCTAGCGAGGGCGTCTGCTGCCTCATTCTTTCTCCTGTCGATATGCTCCACCTCATACCCGAAAAAACATCCTGCAACCCTATCGACCTCCCTGCGGTATGCTGCCATAGTTGCGTCCTTTCTATCCCAAGTTCCTGATACCTGCTGTACCACTAGGTCCGAATCTCCAAAGCATCGTATCCTTTTAATATTCATCTCCTTGGCTACCTTTAAGCCATGCAATAGGGCCTCATACTCGGCCACGTTGTTGGAACAGTCAAAGTGAATCTGTAGTACATAACTCAATTTGTCTCCTTTGGGCGATGTTAGCACCACTCCAGCTCCTGACCCCTCGTATTGCTTTGACCCATCGAAGTGCATGATCCATGACTCGGAATTTGGAACTATGGTGGCCATGCCTGTGTGTGTCCAATCATTAAGAAAATCGATCAAAGCCTGAGATTTGATTGCTGACCTGGGCTCGTAGCTGATGTGATAATCCCCCATCTCTATCGCCCATTTGGCTATTCTTCCAGTTGCATCCGAGTTTCTGATGATATCCGACATTGGTATTGAGCTAACTACTGTTATAGGGTGTTCCTGGAAGTACGGCTTCAGTTCCGGCTGGCCATGAAGACCCCGAAAACCAGCTTTTGCCAATGCGGATAACGCTGCTTTGCCTCTGATAATACTTCACTGACATAATAAACCGGCCTCTGGACTGGATAACCTTTCCCATCCTCTTTACGCTCCACAACCACTACTGCACTGACGGCTCGGGGGCCTGCTGCCACGTATAGCAACATAGGCTCTTTAGGACCCGGGGCCGCTAGTACTGGTGCTTCAGATAACTGCTTTTTTAGTGCCTCGAACGCCTCATCCGCCTCCTGATCCCATACGAATTTGTCGGACTTCCTCAAGAGCCGGTACAATGGTATTGCCGTTTCTTCGAGTCTGGAGATAAATCGGCTCAAGGCTGCTACGCAGCCCGTGAGTTTTTGAACGTGCTTCAAATTTTCCGGCTTTTTCAGATTTTGGATAGCTTTGATTTTATCCGGGTTTGCTTCAATTCCTCTCTCGGAGACGATAAAGCCGAGTAATTTCCCGGCTGGAACTCCAAACACGCACTTTGTCGGGTTAAGCTTCATCTGGTACCTTCTTAAGTTCTTGAACGTTTCCTTTAGATCATCGATAAACGTCTCTGCCTTCCTAGTCTTGATAACCACATCATCCACGTAAGCATGGACATTACGTCCGATTTGGTCCTCGAAGCACTTCTGAATACACCGTTGATAAGTTGCGCCAGCGTTCTTCAATCCAAACGTCATGGTTTTATAGCAAAAGGCCCCAAAAGGGGTTATAAACGATGTTTTCTCCCAATCCTCCCTCTTGAGCTTAATCTGATGATACCCGGAATATGCGTCCAGAAAACATAATAGGTCACTTCCAGCTACTGCGTCTATAATCTGATCTATCCTTGGTAGTGCGAACGGATCCTTTGGGCAATGTTTGTTGAGACTCGTAAAATCAATGCACATCCTCCACTCGTTGGTCTTTTTCATCACTAGAACCGGATTTGCTAACCAATCCGGGTGAAATACTTCCATGATAAAGCCGGCTGTCAGTAGCCGAGCAATTTCTTCACCTATAGCTTTCCTTCTTTCCTCATTCATCTTCCTCAAGCCCTGCTTCACAGGCCTGGACTTGGGATCTACGTGCAAACTGTGCTCTGCCAATTCTGTAGGGATACCCGGCATGTCGCTAGGTGTCCAGGCGAATACGTCCGCATTTGAACGAATAAACTCCACAAGTGCCTTCTCCTGCTCTTTTCCCAAGTTAGACCCTATAGTGAATTGCTTGGTGGAATCACCTTCAACAAAATCTATCTTCTTGGTGTCCTGTGCTGCCTTGAATTTTGCTCTTTCGTCCTCGGTATTCGGTCTTTTCAGTGTTGTTCTATCATCCGGATCTACTTGAGACCGGTAATACTTGAGTTCCTCTTTTCTGCAAGCTTGTTCGGCCATCACTGAATCTCCTTCGTCGCACTCGGCCGCTATATACCGGCTTCCATGTATGGTGATGGTCTGCTTCGGACCCGGAATCTTTAGCTGCAAATACACATAACACGGCCTAGCCATGAATTTAGCATAAGCCGGTCTTCCGAACAGCGCGTGATAAGGACTGCGCAATTTGACCACCTCGAACGTGAGCCACTCAACTCGATAATTATCCGTTGATTCTCCGAAAGCAACTTCCAATGTGATCTTTCCCTCGGGGCACGCTGAGTGACCCGGCACAATCCCATGAAAAACTGTTGAACTTTTCTGTAGCTGGGACTCTTTGAGACTCATGCGTAAGAAGGTTTCCCAATATAAGATATTGATGCTACTTCCACCGTCCATTAGGACCCTTTTCAACTCGTAACCATTGACCTGCGGTGCAACTACCAATGCCAAGACTCCTGGGCGCTCTATTCTTTCCGGGTGATCTCTTCTGCTCCATGTTACCTCTTGTTCCGCCCATCTCAGGTATCCCGGAACGGCCGAGGAAACCGAGTTTACCGCTTGCTTTAATGTCTCTTTGTCCCTGCTAGGAGTTCCTGTAGTATGCACATGATATTGTCCTTCTAAATTAGACGTACGTACCATACCGATGAAGATGTTGATCTGGCCGATCGTCACAGTAGATCCGGATTCGAGGTGGTCCGACTCTGGCCCCCAGCCGGAATCGTCCACCGTCTTCTCTCCTTTGTGGTCGATGTAGATCTCACCGACGACAAGATTCTCCATGTTCTTCCGAGCTTCTCCCGTGATGTAAAAACCTTTGGACGCAGGCCCCACGGTGGGCGCCAACTGTCGTGGGATAATCACGGCAGACGTTACCGGGGGTAACTGATCTTGGGGCAAGACGACACAGGCGTTTGGGAGAGGGTTTAGCTCAGAGGAAAACATGATGGTAATCGATCTGGTAGCCGTCAATCAAAGTCGCCGAGTCTCCAATCTTAATATAATAACTCAACTCTTCGTTTACACTGGATGCTCGATATCAATCGATATTGCTAGGGTTCTTAGATCTCTTTAAACTAGACTTAGGGGTCGGTTTATAAGGCACCGTACCCCCCTGACTTGCCCTCCAAGGCGCACCCTGAATCCTACCCGGACACCGCTTACAAACCCTAGCTTTCCTTACCGCAACCCACAATCCGGGTTACGAGGCCTACAAACTTTGGGCCTTCCAGAAGTTTCGAATCCTTAGCCGGATCCTGCGTCGTGTCCCTTGGGCCGGGTTACACCTTGGAGTTGGCCTACCGGATTATTATCCCTCCATCACTGGTAGTGCACCCTGCCAACATCAGTTGTCAACAACCTTCAGAAGTTATTTGTTTCTCCTACTGGTCCGATTAAACTTTCGTTTTTACTAAGGGAAAAAACTTGTTGCTGTACTCATCATACCTTCCTCTTGGGGTCTCCCAACGAACGTGTGTTCACACGCCATCAGTTGACAGCAAAGTGCTCCTACCCTTTGGATTAGCACACTGAAACACCATCAGGCACTTCTCCAATATACCCATAGTCAATTTTTAACAATTTATAAATCAAGATGAACGAGATATGCCATAGTTTCCAATCTAGTTGTTTTATTTGTCCCTAACCAATGGAACACGACTAAGATCTTAGTTCTAACCCTCGCGAGGTTTGTGCCCTTTACCCGTGTTACCTAATCGACCCAAACACCATGATACACCATTAGTAACATGGAAGGAACGAAGATTAGTCCAGAATTCATAAGAAGTAGATTCCCAAACCCCCACGATACGTACCATCCTGCTACTTTTCTACATCTCTGGACACGATGGTTTCGATCACCACAATTACAAATTATGTCTAGCACATACTAATATGAAGCACGGCTGCACACAAGGAGCAACTACATAATGAAACCAAACATAATATCATAATACTGGGAGGCGGTCCCCACCGAATTTTGTACTCTCATGACATGCTAGCTATCCGCCCAGTGGTTGATTAGTTATCATGTTTTTTTCCCTAAACAATTAAAATAACAATCTTTGTAACAATATGATAATAATTCCCAACCACTAATGCTACAAGCATGGTGATGGCGGGTAAAAACACGCTCGTTGGGAAACCCCAAGTGTAAGGTATGAAGAGTGAAGTGGCAAGTCTTCCCTCAGAAAGAAACCAAGGTTGAATCGAACAGTAGGAGAAAGAGATCACTTCTGAAGGTTGATGCAGCTGATGTTGGCGGGGCGCACTATCGGTTCAGAAGCAACGTGGAATCTACACAACATGACCAAATTACTTTGCGCCAACGAAGCAGTGAGGTTGTCAATCTCACCAGTTTTGTTGAAACAAAGGATTAGACGTATAGTGTGGAAAATAGTATTTGTTTGCATTAATGAAAGAGAACAATAAAAAAAAGTAGGAAAACAGTGGTTGCAGTGGTTGTATATCAGTGTAAAGAAATGGACCGGGGTCCACAGTTCACTAGAGGTGTCTCTCCAAACAAGATAAATAACATGCTGGGTAAACAAATTACAGCTGGGGAATGGACAGATATAAAGGATGCACTGTAGTGCATATGCATGACATAATGATTACTATGTGATTCGTGCGGGCATTACAAAAAGATACATAGACCGTTATTCAACTGCATCTATGATTCATAATCCACCCTCAGAGTGTCATTCGAGCAAACCTTGGGTATTAAGTTGCAAGCAACAGATAATTGCATTAAGCAAAGTGTGTAATGTAAACAATAAAATCATCCTTAGGCAAAGCATTGTTTTTTTCTCCCTAATGGCAACAGCACATCCCCCACCCGTTACGTTTCTGTCACTCGAGAGTGAGTGAAAGGGAGGCATGAACCCACTATCAAGCATAAATACTCCCTCTTGGAGTTAAAATCATCTACTTGGCCAGAGCATCTACTAGTAACAGAGAGCATGCAAGATCATAAATAACATACACATGAAAAGAACATGATAGATTGATAATCGTTGTACATAGAATTCAATATTCATCGGATCCCAGCAAACACAACATGTAGCATTACAATAAGATGATCTTGATCATGTTAGGCAGCTCACAAGATCTAAACATGAGGCATAAAGAGGAGAGAACAACCATCTAGCTACTTCTATGGACCCATAGTCCAGGGACGAACTACTCACGCATCACTTCGGAGGAAGGCATGGTGATGAAGAGCCCTTCGTGATGATTCTCCCTCCCGGCAGGGTTCCGCGGAGAACTCCAGAACCCTCCCAAACTAGGGTTGTCGATGATGGCGGATGTGGATGTTTGTGGTGGAAAAGGGTCGTATCCTTAGGATTAACCTTCCGAGAGGTATAAATATGCGAGAGGGCGACGCCGGTGGGCAGCCAGGGGGCCCATACCACCCCTGGGCGCCGCCTCATGGTGTGGGGCCCCTGAGGCACCCCCCGGGTCTCCTCCGGACTCCGTATACATGACGACTTTCTAAGACTTCTGGGTTTTGTTTCATCCAATTACGAGAATATTTCCAAAACAACTTTTCTGAAATAAAAACAGCAGAAAACAAGAACTGGATCTGTGGCATCTTGTAAGTAGGTTAGTCCCAGAAAATCCATAAAAATGACATGAAGTGTATAAGAATCATGTAGCATAAGGCATGAAAATAACACGGAACATCAGAAATTATGGATACGTTTGAGACATATTAAGCATCCCCAAGATTAGTTCCTACTCGTCCTCGAGTAAGCAAACGATAAAAACAAATAATTTCTGAGGTGACATGCTACCAACATAAACTTGATCATCATAATTGTAAAATCATATGTAAGCTAAGATCAAATGAATAAAGGATGTGGTTTATAGTTGATATAGAGTAATGTATAAACCATACGGAAGAACAAAGTAAAACTTTTTAACGAATCAATACTAAAAACAATCCACTGTGCAAAGTATATTAAAGATTATTTAAGCTTCAAGAACAATAGTATAATAATCCTAAGAATACAACTCTCACAACAACTCCTGTTAGGATCAAGTCAAGTGACTACAATATGCACGTGGAAAAATCATCAAACTATTTGGGCACTCAAAACAAGCAAGCGTTCTGTATTGGTTCCTGGCACCAGAATGTTATGGCTAAAAGAACATTATGGGGGGTTTGGAAGGTCAATGGAATAAAGTCTCACATAGCTGAAAGAGATCATTAGACAAGAGGAAGTCTTATAATCAAAGTTATGCAAGGAGTAGTGATTGCCACACAACGGATGCACATAGAGCTATAAGTGTATGAAAGCTCTCCAGTGGAACTAGTGGGGGTGCATCCAACTTGCTTGCTCATGAAGACCTAGAGAACTTTTGAGGAGGCTCATCATTGGAATATACAAGCCAAGTTCTATAATGTAAGTTCCCCACATAGTTATCCAAGTCATAAAATGAAAACTCTCTCCAAACTGAAGTATTGGTGCTAACTAAGAACAAATGTGGAATAGATGATAGTAATGCTTCCCCCTCTCTCTTTATTATGTCTATTTTCCCTCTTTCTTTCTTTTATTTTTTTTCTCTTTTTTCTTTTTTTAGATACCTCGCTCGTAGGGGCAACACTCTACTTTACAATGAATCGTCGCACTTTTAGTACTCATAAATGAAACTGAAATATCTCTGATGTATAAAACTAAATGCTCCTGCCAGTGTAGCAGTATGCAAAGTAACAATGGGACATGTAACAAATAACATAATGATGATGGATGTTGTATGGCAATATATCTCAGAATGACTATGGAAATGCCATGATAGGTAGGTATGGTGGCTGTTTTGAGGAAGATATTTTGGGCTTATGTGTAGAAGAACAAAGTCCTCCCACAGGGTTTGGATGCACTGGTGAAGTTTGCACCAACTCTCAATGTGAGAATGGGCAATGCACAGTACCGAAGAGGCTAGCAAAAATATGGATGGCGGAAGTGCCAAAAAAACCTGCAAATTGGAGCTCACAAGTTAAAAGATTCCATCTAGAAATTAGAATATGCAAGGAATAATGAAGATCACTCCAAGAGGGTCCGTGGCAGTGACAAGTCACTGTTGGCTACCCCGACCGTAGCGCGTAACAAAAAGCCATTACGATTGTTATCCGCAGAGGAAGTCGTATGCCATTATACCGTCTACTGGTTTTTCGAGTGTGGCACAGTTTCAAGCTTCTAGACCAGCCATTAATTGTTTTTACTTTACTATACCAGCAGGTTTACCATTAAGCATATTAATATCTCAAAACAACATCATATAATCAAGTGAAATAGTTTAATGGCCTACAAGAGCATGCAAGTATTTTCCAACATACCATCTACCACATGTAGCATTTTCTATTTCCATCAAACACCAAACAATAAAAACTCTCCATATAATATAGAAATGAAACGAGAGAGTACTAAAATAACTCTACTAGAACTAACAGCTCTGAATAAGAGATGCATGAAAAACAGGAGCTAAAAGGATTTGCAGCAGCTAGAAGAAAACTAAGAATACGAGCATGGAAGAAAACGAGTATTCGTATCAAAAAGCGGAGCGTGTCTCTCTCCCACACAAATAATTCTGGGTTCCAACTATATTTATTGCAGCAAGGAAAAAAAACAAAACAAAAAATCAGACGCTCCAAGTAAAGTGCATATGATGTGACCGAATAAAAATATAGTTTCATTAGAAGTGACTTGATAAGTTGCTGATGAAGAAGGGGATGCCTTGGGCATCCCCAAGCTTAGACGCTTGAGTTTTCTTAGAACTTTCTAGGATGAACCATGGGGGCATCCCCAAGCTTTGGCTTTGCACTCTTCTTGATCACATTATATCACCCTCTTCTCCTGACCCTTGAAAAATTCCTTCACATCAAACTCAATGTAATTCGCATTAGAGGGTTAGTGCATAATAAAAATTCCATGTTCTCCATGGACATAAGAATTATTAATACTTTTTCAACATTAGCTACAACCATTGATGTTTTGTGGAGCAAAGAAATCCACTCAATATAGTAAAAGAGAGAATGCAAGTAAAAAGGCAGAATATGTCAAAACCAGAACAGTCTGTAAAGACGATTTTTTTGGGGCACTTACGTTGCTCGAATAGAAAAACGCAAAGATATAAAAAGTTTTAGAATTAGATAAGGAATAAGCAAAAAAAATCATATCATTTTGATCTTTCTGTGAATTTACACAAATTTAACGGTAGACGGAAGAAATTTGTTTCCTGCGCAGAAATCCAAATTTAACCTCAACTTTCACTAGAGAATTTACTCGGCACAACAAATGCGAGAAAATAAAGATAAAAAGGAGTTGCTACAGAAATAAACAACACCTTTAATCAAAGAAAACAGAGAAAAACAAAGCAAAAATAAAACCATGGGTTATCTCCCAAGAAGTGTTTTTCTTTAACGCCTTTTAGCTAGGCCCAGAAAACTAGAATCGAGTATTTTCAAGTGAAAAAAGCATCAAGAAGCAAGTATTAAAAAAAATTAAGTATAACCCACTTACTATGCATAGGAATCTTGCAAATAAATAAATTAAAGAAGCTCAAACTAGAAATCATGGGAAGGTAGAACAAGAGCAATTTCAAAACTTTTAACACAAAGAGAGGTGTTTTAGTAACATGAAAATTCCTACAACCGTATTTTCCTATCTCATAATAATTTCCAGTAGCATCATGAACAGAATCAACAATATAATTATCACATAAAGCATGTTTGTCATGGTCTAAAAGCACACAATTCATATCAAGCTAAAAAATAGTGGGATCAAAATTAAAAATAAAGACCTCTTCTTTATTACTTTTAGCAATAACAAAACAAGATGATTGGTCACTCTTAAAAGGTATGTGACACATTATAGCAATCCTATTTTCAGTAGCATTATAATTTAAGTAACATAGTACCATCATCTAGAGCATTATCATATAAATTTTCTAAACAAACTTCCTCATTGTCATGCATATCAATAGTTGGAATAAATAGAGGATTATCATAGGATTTATTAAACTAGCATGGATTATCATAAATAACAGTAGCAATATCATTCTCACAAGTTTCATTCATAGTAGTATCAAGGTCACAAGTATAGCAAGTATCAATTTCATCAAAAAGGGGTATTTCAAAAGAATCAATAGGATCATCACAACTATCAATATAACACTCATCCTCCTTTGGTAAGCATGGAGGGAAATCAAATAAGGTATGAGTTAAAGAGTTACTCTCATTGGGAGGTAGACGTGGGTAGCTACTCCATTCTTCCTCCTCTTGATCATCACTCTCCTCCTCTTTTTCATCCAATGAGCTTCCAGATTCAACAATTTCTTCTTCAATAGGCTCATGCAAGGCATTACTCTCCTCCTTTGGGGAAGAGCATCTATTAAGATATTTAATTATGTAGTAACTACAATTCTTGTAATAATCAAAGAAATACTCAAGTATAGCATAAATCTCATATTTATAAGGTGCATCATCAATATTTTCAAGAAAATAAGAAATTTCGAATGCACCCTTCCAAGCAGTAAATTCTTCAATTTGTTCCACATCATAAAATTCATAATTTCCCTTAACATAATAAGATATGGCAACATTATCATTATACTCACATTGAAAAGGGAGGTGTTTATACCTCTTACAGCAACAAGATTTATCAAAGCAATAAGTAACATTATAAGTAGAGCAGAAGTTTTTAGCATAGTTATGCAATTTATTAATTTGCTCCCATAAGTGTATCCCTTTTGTGATAAGCGGTGTTACTTATAATATTTATGTTGTTCTTCCGTGAACCCACCTTTCCAATAAGATCTAGTTTCAAAGAAATCAATAATTGATAGCAAACATGATAAAGCAAGATTAAAAATAGGATAAAACTATCAACTAGAATAAGAACTATTTTTTTGTGTGTTTTTGATATAGAGAAGCAAACAAGACAAAATGAAATAAACTAAGAAAAACAAAAACAAAGTAGAGAGATTGGAAGTGAGAGACTCCCATTGCAAAAATCCTCTTCCTCCTCGGCAACGACACCAGAAAACTTGCTTGATGGCGGGTAAACAAACGCTTGTTGGGAGACCCCAAGTGTAAGGTATGAACAATGCAGCAGTAAGTCTTCCCTCAGAAAGAAACCAAGGTTGAATCAACCAGTAGGAGAAAGAAATCACTTCTAAAGGTTGATACAGCTGATGTTGGCATGGCGCACTACCGGTTCAGCAGCAACGTGAAATATACACAACACAACCAAATTACTTTGCCCTAGCGAAGCAGTGAGGTTGTCAATCTCACCGGTTTTGCTGAAACAAAGGATTAGGCGTATAGTGTGGAAAATAGTATTTGTTTGCAGTAATGAAAGAGAACAATAAAAACAGTAGGAAAATAGTGGTTGAAGTGGTTGTATATCGGTGTAAAGAAATGGACCGGGGTCCACAGCTCACTAGAGGTGTCTCTCCAAAACAGATAGATAACATGTCGGGTAAAAAAATTACAGTTGGGCAATTGAAAGATATAAAGTCTGCACCATAGTGCATATGCATGACATGATGATTACTATGTGATTCATGCGGGCATTACAACAAGATACATAGACCGTTATCCAACTACATCTATGACTAATAATCCACCCTCCGAGTGACATCCGAGCAAACCTTGGGTATTAAGTTGCAAGCAACAGATAATTGCATTATTCAAACTATGTAATGTAAACAATAAAATCATCCTTGGACAAAGCATTGTTATTTTATCCCTAATGGCAACAACACATCCCCCCCATTACGTTTCTATCACTCGAGCGTGAGTGAAAGGGAGGCATGAACCCACTATCGAGCATAAATACTCCCTCTTGGAGTTAAAAGCATCCACTTGGCCAGAGCATCTACTAGTAACGGAGAGCATGCAAGATCATAAATAACATACACATGAAAAGAACATGATAGATTGATAATCATTGGACATAGAATTCAATATTCATCGGATCCCAGCAAACACAACATGTAGCATTACAATAAGATGATCTGGATCATGCTAGGCAGCTCACAAGATCTAAACATGAGGCATAAAGAGGAGAGAACAACCATCTAGCTACCTCTATGGACCCGTATTCCAGGGATGAACTACTCACGCATCACTCCGGAGGAAGGCATGGTGATGAAGAGCCCTCCGGTGATGATTCTCCCTCCCGGCAGGGTGCCGGGGAGAGCTCCAGAACCCTCTGAACTAGGGTTGACGATGACGGCGGATGCAGATGTTTTTGGTGGAAAAGGCTCGTATCCTTAACGTTAACCCTCCGAGAGGTATAAACAGGCGAGAGGGCAACGTCGGTGGGCAGCCAGGGGGCCACACCACCCCTGGGCGTGGCCAGAGGGGGGCGTGCCGCCTCATGGTGTGGGCCCCCTGAGGCCCCCCTAGGTCTCCTCCGGACTCCGTGTGCGTGACGACTTTCTAAGACTTCTGGGTTTTGTTTCGTCCAATTCCGAGAATATTTCCAGAATAACTTTTCTGAAACTAAAATAAGCAGAAAACATGAACTGGCTCTATGGCATCTTGTCAATAGGTTAGTCCCAGAAAATCCATAAAAATGACATAAAGTGTATAAGAACATGTAGCATAAGGCATGAAAATAACATGGAACATCAGAAATTATGGATACGTTTGAGACGTATCACATGGCTAAGCAATCTAGTATTATGGTGTTTGCCTAACATATGGATTGTTACAATCTAGGGATAACATATGATTACTCCACTTAGGGGTTAGTGAAGCAATCTAGCAATAGAGATAATCACACAACTCCTACTCATGCAAAGCTACAATAAAAACTATAATGCATATATTAAAATAGTAGGATCATGTATGCCACTTGCCTTTTTGAAGTTGGTTTAGTATCACACTCTCTTCACAAATAGAACGTTCCTCTCCGTACAATCTAAACAATACAAATAAATAACAATAAACAAGCAACTCACAAACACAATGCATACAAAGGTAAAAAAACATACAAGTGTGTTAAAAACAAATTTGATGTAGGTTATTTATTGATAGGTCAGGGCTTTTTACATAATTCAATATGCAAAGATAATTATGATGATTAGGTTGGTGAGTATTCTTTTATGGACATGGGTTGATCTTGAAGGATTCAAACTTGAGTGGTTCCTCTTTGTCAAGGAAGTTCCAAGAGTTCATTTAGATTAGCAAAGAGCTATCACATCACTCAATATTCCAAAAGGAGTGGATGTAATAATAATTTTTAAGGTTGAGCACTTAATTCTAAAACAAAAGGATTAAAGTGTTTGGATTAGGCTTTCCATTTTGGTTAAGTTTGGTCTAGGTTTGTCACATAAACCAAGCAAAAGAATTATGGTGATAGGGTTCTTAGTTTGCCATTTGGTTCAATGGTTGGTATCTGATTACAATGATCACACAGGGTTTGGTCTAAAGGTTTTAGAGCAATCCATGATTAACAAGATTCACATAATGATTTTAACTACTAGGGTTCTATAAATTTTACAGCATGACTTGTAAATTTGAAAATGTTTTGATATATGGGGTTTGGACCCACTTGCTATTACATTATGTGTTTAACATATATTTGGTGCTGGTTTTGATCTAAATAAATCACACCACAATTGGCTATTAGTGATTAACAACTATAACATCATGTTTAGTTGGTATTACACTAGGGAGAGTTTTAGGCCAAGATTACATAGAATAGGTTCACTAGTTCCCATATGGTTTATTTATTGGTCTCTATGGTCCAAGGTTACTACATGGAACATTTTCGTAGAAGGAAATCACATTAAGACTATTTACTTAATTTAAACTATGTCAACATTACTCAAATGGGCATTATACTTCTAAATCAATTTTAAATTATTTCAATGATTATTTTGGGACAGAGAACATGAAAGTATACATCCTAAGATTTCCAGGAATATTTTATTGCAATTTTTAGATTTGTAGAATTTAAACTATGCCAAAATTCATCAAACAAGTATATTTAAATTTGAACCAATTTGAGTTTGTAAAATTTAAATTTGAAAAATGCCAAATAATTCTACATACTCAGGGCTTTTCAAAAAGTTCAAGTTTGTTTATTTGGATCTACGGTTAAAAACTTATGATAGATCTAAGATGGAGGGATTTTCTGTAAAACTGCCAAATTAAATCTATTCCGGAATAAATAGAAAAAGGGCCGGGTGCCGTGGCATGTTTTGATTGGACGATAACGGTTCGTTAAGTCATCTATGTGTGGTCATTAGATCTAGATCTAACGGCTGCGATTGGCTAGGCATAGGGCTCGGCTTAAGCACTTAAGTTGGGCTCGGCTCGGCTCGGTCGGCTCAGATCGATCTGGCGCGTCAGTCGTAGATCCAACGGATGATCAACAAAGGGAGGGGGATCACCGGAGAGGAAGGGGACTGTGGCGCCCGATGCGGATGCGGATGGCGCGGGGGCTACCGAAGGCTTCCGACGAAACCGACGACGGCAGTGGACGCGGCGTGTTGCGAGGATGCTTCTCGTGTCCTCGTTGTCTACTCTCGTGGCGCACAACAAGGGATATGGTGGCTTCCCGAGGCGGCTGCGACGGTCGATATCGCCGGAATTCGAACGAGAGGCGGCGAGGTAGGTTTTGGGTTTCGAATCGGGGCACAGACGCCGAGGGTTTCGGGTTTATATGGGGGGCGAAACATGGAGGAGGGAGAGATGGCGACATGGCGACGGAATCCCTTTCGTACACGGATGTCGAGGCCTCCTTGACGTCATCGCTCACGTTAGCGGGGCGGGGCCCGCCTAGAAGTGGGAGGGAGAGAGGGCAGTGGCGGCTGCTGGGCCTATTTTCCTAGGCCTCTTCTGCGCATGAGTGACGGAAAAAGGCAGAGGGGGAGTTGGGCTTGGTCGGGCTGCTGGTTGTTGCCCCTTTTTTCTGCTTTTATCAAATAGATTCATAACTTTTAAAATATGAGTCCAAATAATCTCAAACAAAATTCTATGGTTTTGTAAAATTAATCTATTTGCAATGGAAACATTTATGTGTTGTTTTGAACCTAAGTAAAATTTTATAATTTCAAAATAAGAATAATTGACTAATAGTAACTTAATTTTATTTCCAAAATAGCAAAAAATTGAAAATATAGCCAAAAAAATATCCAGTGGCCTATACATTTGAAAATGTTTTTTCCCAAGTTATTTGCCTATTTTCATATAAAGAAAGATTTTGTCAAAACCTTTTATTAGTTAATACTTGTTTTAGTAATTGAAAAATGATGTAGTTAAATTTGGCATTGAAGATATTTTATAAATCAAATAATTGAAAGAAAAATTATTATCAATTGATAGAAGATGAAAACAATCTGGAAAACAACTTGTTTATGGAAAACCATTTTATATTCTTGTGGTTTGCATAATTATTTATTTTAGGGTTATTAGGAAATAGAGGCATACTTGAACTATCATTTCCAATAACATTGGAATAACAAATAATGTTTTCTTTGTGTTTGAGTTTTATTTGCTTTTGGTGACTTGCATTAGTGGAAAAACAAAAGTTTTAAATTTTTTGTGATTTTTGAATTCCTCCAAAAATCGGAGATGTTACAGTTCCGCAGGCGGTTCGACGATTGCTGCCCGACGGGTTCGGTTGCCTCTTCTAACGCGGTCCGAGATGGGCACCTCAAACTCTCGGGACATATGGCTAGGATGATATGTCTATGGTGTTTATATACATATTTGTGTATGATATCGGAATTGGTATGCATCGCATGTAGAGAGCTTGTATGCTATGGATGATGTTTGAATTATATGCATGATGTTTCTGTTTTTTTATTTGAATTTTAAGTTTCCTGCAATTTAAATTCTATTTAAATCTGCAATTTAAAACCGAATAGCAGCAGCTAGGAAAAAAAATGACAGAGCATACGCTGATGGCATTCGCGCAGCAAGCAGACACGTGTCCAGGTGCGCACGAAGAGGCCGACGGCAATGCCATCGGCGTTTCCCTCTCCCAGGCGCACAAGATGCCGCCACGTGGCAATATTTCCCAATGGCATAGTCATCGGCGTCTCGGGGACTAACGGCTTACGCCATTCTGACAGCAGGTGGATCCCACGACGACTACGCCGACAGCCACCGTCGGGCTTGGTTAACGCCGACAGGGATCACTCTTACGCCGACGGTGGCCGGCCGTCGGCGTCTCGGCCGTTTCGCGTAGTGATAGAACCGATGAACTTATGTTTGGTTGGCACGATAACGTACAACTGCAATGGACATTCGTGGTAGATAACATCCGAGAAACATCCACTCAGTTTCGTCCAAAATGATTGCTTGGTGTAATTCGATCCCCAAATTCATGCAATGAACAAAATTCTCACCAACGGGTTTCATCAATCGGAACAAAAGGGCACACAGATCCTCCATCTAACCATGGAAAGCAGCCAAGATCGGTATTAGAGCATCTCTAGCAGACTCCCCATCTCGCGCGGAACTGTAAAATAACCATTTTTTGCGGTTTTGAGCGACAAAAGTGGACAGAGCAGACGCACAAAATCCCGCCGGCCCATAATTTTTTTAAAAGGGCACCAGAAAATGGCATCCCCGACCGCCAAAGAAAAGGATTTTGCCTCCACCCCGAGCATGCCCCCCATCCGTGAAAACCCGTGGCGGGAGGGACATTTCAACACGGCTCCCCTCCCAATCCCCTTTTGCTGTCAGCCGCCATCGTCGCCGCCCGCGCCCCCGCTCGAGATTCCTCCCCGGATCTCTTTGCCGCGAGTTTCCCCGCCGCCCCAAGGACCCACCGCCGCTTTTTAAGGTCTCGGCGTCGCTACAGCGCCTTCCCATCGCCCCGTGGAGCTGGATTCCGCCCCGGATTGTGCGCGCCGCAGACAGAGAAGAAGCAGCAGTGAGACGACCTCGCTGTTCACGCCTACGCCGGTGAGTGGTTGCCTGTGCTCGGATTCGCAGAGTTGCGGTACAAATCCCCTCACCTGCTAGTTTTTCTTTTTTCCTTATTCGTGGATGGATTTGACCCCATGCGAGGAATTTCTGCTCGAGGATTCCTCGGAGGACGACGACACGGACGTGAAAACCTTGCTCGCGAACCACCGCCAGCAGATGATAGTCGTCATCTGCGCGGTGAAGGAATTCGAGGACAAGTGTAGAAGGGCGCGCCGCCGGGGATCGAAGGTCGAGCGCCTTTGCATCCCGCGCAACCGGCAACTCGGTCACGAGATGCTGATGCAAAATTACTTCACCGATAATCCCACCTATCCTGCTCATCTCTTCCGACGAAGGTACCGAATGCGCCACTCACTGTTCGTTAAAACTTTTGAAGCGTGTGAGGTGAACTGCCGTTTTTTCACTCGCCGGAGGAACGTCGCGGAATTAATTGGATTGAACGCATACCAAAGATCTCCGCCGCGATGAGAGTGATTGCGTATGGTATTCCGACGGACTACACCGATGAGTACCTTCGCATTAGCGAAGATACAACAATCGATTCCGTGCATAGCTTTGCCAAAGTCATCATTCGTGTCTTAGGTCCGACATATCTTCGAGCACCGAACGAAGAAGACACAGTGAAATTGATGTCGGAAAATGCGGAAAGAGGATGGTCGGGATGCCTAGGTAGTATTGACTGCATGCATTGGATTTGGAAGAATTGTCCGAAGGCATGGCATGGCCAATATTGTGGCAAAAGCCGTGATGCAACCATTGTTTTAGAGGCGGTTGCGTCACATGATTTGTGGATATGGCATTCTTTCTTTGATTTGCAGGAAACCCTCAACGACATCAACGTCTTGCACCGGTCCCATCTTTTTCGTAGACTTGCAAATGGAGATGCCCCTACTTGCAACTTTATTGTCTATGGGAATCGGTACACAAAGGGGTTCTACCTTGCGGATGATATTTACCCTCCATGGTGTACCTTCGTGAAGACTATTTCAAATCCTACTAGTAGGAAACAATCTAAATTTTCCAAGCAACAAGAGGCATACCGAAAGGATATTGCTGCTCGAATCTGGGACAACACTGAAGAACATAATGACATGTTGTGTGATTCTTCACAACATGATCATTGAGGATGAGAGAGACTTGGGCTTGGAGTTCTTCTATGACAATGTGGGTAGTCGTGTCAAGCCAGCAAGAAACCCAGACAAGGTAGAAGCATTTATTAAAACCTACCGGCAAATTGAGGATCATGGCACTCACACGCAGCTGCAACATGATCTAATTGAGCATGTGTGGCAGAACCATTCTTTCATTTCAGGATATTGTTGTATTATTTGAACCATTCTTTAAGCTTGAGACAATTCTTGTATTGGATTTTTTTTTTATTGCTAAATTTTCAAATGTTTTAATAATGGACTATTCTTGTACCGTATAATGTAAAATTTATTTATATTTTATTTGATATGGTTTGATATTAATTATGTATAGATATGTGATACATATACGCTGAAATGGTGACATAACAGTTGATTTGAGGGCTCATATTCCGCCGCGGCGGAACAAACTCCTCAAACCCGAACGGTAAATCAAAAATCCCACTGATTTAGGGCGTCTATTCCGCCGGATCGTTTTTCAACCCATAAAACCGCGTTTTTTGCGCCCCTTATCCGCGCTTAAGGGGTCTGCTAGAGGTGCTCTTATACTACACACCACTCTTATCTTTCAGCCAGATCGCATGAAGTTTTCAGCATCCGGGACACAATTCCATGATTTCCCAAGACTAGGATGGCTAGGATAACAAGACAAATGCACTTATCTGATGCAGTTACAAGGGACAGCCATGAAAAAACCATGCAGATCAAACGCTAGACACTACTGCGGATATAAGACTCATGATATTTGCTCTAGCAGCCTCACGTCGTCTGCATAATCATCTCCGCCACGAAGCCTTCGAGCAAGCAGGTACTTCTCAAACTCCTTCAGGTAATCCAGGAGCAGCACGATGGTGAAGAGAAGGAATCCACCAAAGTAGTTGTTGCCCCCGCCGCCCCCTCCACCCCCGCCGCCTCCTTTGCCGAAACGGAACGGAGGGAACCCACCACTCCCATCGTCCAGTTTAGGTGCTTGACCTTTCCCTGGAACCGAAACATAGCTATAGGAGTGAGATTTGCCCGCTATGACCAGTAGAACAGAATTCAGTTACATGCAGTGTGAGAACTACAAGCATAAGCACCTTTGGGATCAGATCGTTTGACCGTCGCAGTTGAAGATTTGCGCTGAACACTTTGGGTTTGAGCAGCTTTGCATCTTACACTCTGCAGCAAATAGAGTTGCCACAAAAAAAAGGCAGTCAAATAAGGGAACTATACTGAAGCAGGTCATAGGCAATTCATAACCAAGCTGGCTCTTTCCCTTCCAGCTTAGACGCTCACAACTCAAGGAAAGCATCACAGGTCACGTGATGTAGTATATTAGTTGTATTTCAGTGAGCTCTAAAATCACTAGGTAAAAAGTTCACCATGACAGGCCTGTGATCTGTTCTACTCCCAACTTCCCATTTTGGAAAGAAATATCATAATAGGTACTTCTAAATTAAATTTTAACAATAATAAAATTCAGTGTTAAGCTCTCAAAGCTGAACACTTAATTTACATATAGGCTGATCCAAAATGATAGGGTCCTATCAAATCTTCTCACTTACCCTCAGCGTTGCTTTAGCAGAAAATTCTTGTTTAAATGAGACACAGTTAACCTGAGTTCTCTGAAATTCTGAACCTACACAAACAGTAACATATTCATAAGCATCTCAAATGACACATGTAGGGATAAGAAACAAATATAATATGAACATGCTAGGTAAAACAGCATTCAGAGACCATGTTCTCATGTGATGAGACTTGTAATTGCCCAGAAGGAAAAAGTGGTGTCATCTTAAGCTTTTAATACCATATAATAGTTGTACCAAGTTTCCTCAACAACATCATCAGGGCTGTAAAGTTGTGAAAGAGGCAATAGAAAGAATGAAAGTAAGATAATGTGGTGTTGAAAAATAGCAGATAATGAGTTCTTCCAAATGTGGCAACCAAATAATTTTCACAACAGAGAGAAGATCGAAACCACCAATACTGACAGCGACTAAAGGAGAGGAACACTGTGAAATCACTTAACTAAGTAGCGATTTGAGAGTCATACACTAGTTCAAGGACAGCCTTAACATAATGACCTCAAAACATTAGTTCTTATTTTCCTTACAAAAACTACAAATTTTGCCATACAGTTGAACAACTATTTCCAGTTGTTCTTATAATCACAAAAGCAGCTGTATATATAATAATAAATAGTAACAAACCAGCAAGGAATCCCGAAGAATGTACAGAGAAAACATCTTTCGACAAAATCAAGTACAAGAAAATCCATTTGCAGCCCCTTACCTTTTTGCTAAAGTAATTTAAGATCAAGGCAACACCAAAAACATTGCAAAGAAAAGGAAATTGTTACAGTCTGTTCTGTTCAGAATACAGAAACTTCAAAGAAATAGTTCAATCCTTGCAAGATTCAGGAAGTTCTCCATAGTTACAAAAAATTGCAAAACTACCACATTCCTTTATCTTTATGATTATTAGGAGTCATACTGGATGATGTCAAGTCAAGCCAAGACTTCCACGCTGAGATAGAAGCTGTCACGACACAGAAATCACAATATGGAATCAAAATACACTAGCATACAATAGCAATTAGGTAAACAACGACAAAATGAAAAATAAAAAATGAGCAGTGCATTCAACATCCAATCATATGGCATGTAAATTTTTTTTTTTTTTGAGAAAGCGCAAAAGACTTTTGCGTTTCATTAATTTGGAAAGGGAGAGTTTGTTACAGTCCTCCTAAGAGGCAGGGTACAATGAGGCGGGGTTTTAGTGTACATCCCAGGTTTGCGGCAAAATGGTTCGAAGACCTTTTGCGCCCGCTCTAGCCCAAAGGGCAGCCTCGTCGCGAATCCTATGGACTAGGGTGATGGTCGATGGCCGCTCATTGTTGAAGACGCAATCGTTGCGGTGCTTCCAGAGCATCCAGGGGACAAGCAGTGTGGTCGACGCTAGGCCTTTGTGCATCATCTTTGGAGTACGCTGTCGTGCGCGATGCCACCAATCAAGCAGCGAGGGCTCGCTGTCGGGGGCGCTATGGCATGTAAATCTCTCCACAGGTTCAATGATCACAACAATTGACTTACAACTTGAAGGAAAAGGCCAAGCAACTTTCAATTTGAAAAACCATATCACACTGAGATAGAAGCTGTCACGACACAGAAACCACAATATAGAATCAAAATACACTAGCATACAATAGCAATTAAGTAAACTGCGACAAAATAAAAAATAAAAATGAGCTGTGCATTCAATATCCAATCATATGGCATGTAAATCTCTCCACAGGTTCAATGATCACAACAATTGATTTACAACTTGAAGGAAAAGGCCAAGCAACTTTCAAGTTGAAAAACCATATACTCCCTCCGTATCGAAATGTAAGATGTTTTAATGTTTCCTAGACAACACGTATCTGTTGTTTTGATACGGAGTTGTAAATATGAGTAAGCAATTGATGGATACCAATGAAATTAAGCGACCTAAATACTTAAAAAAATTGTTTACCTTGAATTCTACTAGTTAAGCCATTCGTGATTGCAGTTCCTGGCAGCAAGCCTGTGGCAAGTGTTGACATGCTGGCCATAAATCAAGATCTATTATGTTTTAATACATAAAAACATTGTTAGACATGACAAATGAAACAAGGTGGTGGTCTGGCAGAACAAAACTATATCTAAACATAACAGAGAAACTGGTGGTGGGCTGACGATCGCATGTGTAGGACAATATATGAAGATAGTATGTCTAACAAAAATAGCATATCGACACATGTTTGGCAATAAGCCAATAGTATTATATATACATACGAATTAATGATCACAAAATTAAAATTGATAACCAAATCGATACGTGTTCGCCTAATTTTTCACAAGTTTAAATATAACCCTACTGTCACCATTTACAAATGATTTGTTCAGCTCTGCCAGTTTCAATAGCGAATTAATTAGCTAATTATATATGGCCATTCGCGAATAAGTATACATGTAATAGTACCGGCCCTTTTGTATTTCCTTGAGGGGGGCGATCCTATCAAATTTATTTGGAAAATAAAGCCACTCCAAATTTCAAAAGAATGGTGTGTTCATAAAATGCGACTGCCTAAGATGTAACAGTAGATTTTTTCCCCATCCTACAGGGCTTACTTCATTGCCATCACTTTGGCACTTAACTCGATTATGCTACTCGGAAGCATCACGGCAGGCCAACAGATTGACAAAACTGTTCAGTCTTTGGGGGTGGGTCGATCCGGTACGAATTCTGTACAAACCCTACACGTAGAGGCTAGAGCAGCAGGAAATCGTATGATGTCTCGACCGCGGATCACGTACTAGCGATATGAGACTAGAGGCGAGGGTACAGCTTGCCGAATCAAACCAGAAAAATAAAGGTAAAATAAGAGAATCATGGATAACACGAGAGAGAAGGAGCGGTGGCACGCACGCACGAACGACGGTCACCACGGTAGAAGGGCTGAACTGACGGTATCCCAGCGGGAATCGAGAGCTCTCTCTCGGCGCCGGCGGGGAGGAGGAGGCTTCGCGTCCGGACAAGCAACGCCTCGACCGGCCGTAGGTGGCGGCGTGAGCAAGCGTCTGGGGACTGCGGGCCAGGGCCTCGATGATCCTTCGGCTGGCCTTTCAGGGCTACAGTCGAGGCCCAATTCTGCGTTGATGAGATGTCAGGACCGACCACACACAAAGAGGCCTGCACACGTATAACAGGTGGACGGTGGTTATGAAGACTCGAAAGGCTATGAACGGCCAAGATGCATTCACTTTACTGTTTATCTTCTTGCTTGGGGAATATTCGCTGTAGGCTCGTGGGCATGTTATAAGCCAGAGTTGGGTGAGATTGGAAACTAAGATGGAACAAAGCACATCCTCTCTAGCGTAGCATAGCATATAGGGTTTTGCTCCTCTTCCCCACCTGTATCTCCTATCGAACCTCTATCAGTAAAGCACATCGAGCAATTCCCTACCAAGGTTTGTTGAGTTGCTCCTTGTGTTCGTTGGGATCCTGACAAGGGTATCAGAGCCAGCACGATCCTCGACGGCCAAATCGGGTAGTGGAGCTAGGGCGGTTCGGATCTCCGGTAAAATCCCACCCTCCCTCCCTGTTCGCGATGGCGGTGTTGGAAATTGTTGGTGGCGAATTGGCGGCGGAGACCTTCGGAATCAGATCTCAGGAAAGCTGCGGTTCCTGGGGTTAACTGCTCCGGTGGTAAAATCCCGTGGCTCACCGGTTCAGTGCTTCTTCGGCGGCGCAAGGTACGACGAGCTCGAGCGGGTTGGCCTAGCTGTAAAATTCCCGTTTCCAGCCAGTCGTATCACGGGAGTTGAGTTGGAGTCAGAGAGAAGGGGACGAGATCTAGCCAATCTCGCACCGGTCTGATTCCATGGCGGATGGTACGCGTCTAAAGGGGCAACAGGCGATTGACAAGCTACGGGAGGAGATGGCGGGAATTCGCAAAGAACCCACCGACCTACACCAACTGAAACAGGAGGTAACGCAAATCCAGTCTCTAGTGAGGGCAATACCTACTCTGGAGAAGAAACTCTCCTCTATGGAACTGTCTATAAACTCAATGCTGCAGCAGATCCTCAAACAAACAGAACCAAACACAACCCCAAGATGCAGGTTCGATTTCCACACACAATCAGAAGGGTTCGGTGTCATCGAGTTCAACAATGGCCACTTGTTCTGCTACACTACAAGTGTCGAACCTGAACTCTGCTTTCGAACATGCTAGCTCAACTAATCCTCAGGTGACAGGAGTGTTCACTGACAGTGTGATAACATCCATAGTAGCAGAGGGGGCTGCTCAAACAACACAGTTTCGCATTTCGCCAATTACCATACCTACCATGCCCTCCCTAATCCCACCCAAACCACCATACCCCGGACAACAACCACCACAATACACGGACAACTATGGCTTTTACCAACCCATCATTGCTCCCCGATATATATCTCCAAACACCTACAGTCCTGTCACTGGGAAATTCATCAATGGAAATACTGGACCTTGTATATCAATCTCAGCAGCAACTGTACAATGATCAGAGAAAAACTTTTGCAACTCAGTTAGGGGGGCCATCTTACTATGCAGAGGCGGTGTTGAAAGGTCCCAGGCTGGAAATTCCTCTGTTTGGAGGGGACGACCCTATTGGTTGGCTAATTGCTTGCGAAAAATTCTTCGATATGTCAGGCACACCATATGACCAATGGGTCAACCTAGCTACATGGTATTTTCAAGGAAGAGCATCCACGTGGCTGAAGAATATTTGTGTCCCCTGGCAGATGGTTACATGGCAACAGTTCTGTATCATGATAGCAAACAGATTTACAGAGGCAAATGCACATGAGGTTGTTGAAATGCTGCAGAATATGAGACAAACAAACACGGTTATTTCTTACATTGACAGATTTGAGGAATGTGTATCCCTAGTAAAGAGAGATCACCCTTACTTACAGGAAAGCTTTCTCCTAAGTTGTTTCATTGGGGGACTCAAACCAAAAGTCAAACACGATGTTTGTGGCTAGAGACCCAATAGCTTGTTGGAAGGATATTTCTATGCTAAGGTATATGAAAAGGCAGCAAATTCAAAGAAATCCACATCATCCAATTACAATTTCAGACAGAGGTTCCCACAGCAACAGGGACAGAATTGGCAAAAGCCTACAATTACCTTCCCACAAGGCAATGCCACTCAGGAAAACACAAGTCATATAGGAACACAAAATAGAGAAGCAAAGATGTGCTGGTGGCATCACCAACACAAATGCAGGAATGGAAAAACATTACATATCCTACAAGAAATAGAAGATGACAGTGAGGAACCTGATCCTAAGATACAAGAGACTCAAGGAGAACAAGTTTTTTCGTGGTGTGAATAAGACAGGTGCCATAGGATGGCTAAAGATTGGGGCCAATGGACGCTGTAGGTATCCGGGGAGGGATCGCACGCCAAACTGGCGCACTCAGAACACTGCAAACAACACAATCTACCCAGGTTCGGGGCCCTCGTGTGGAGGTAACACCCCTACTCATGCCTCTCTCTCTCTGTATAAGTATGTGCCGAGTACAAGAGTTCCTCTATCTCTTTCTTTCTCTCTGTGACTAGTAATGCCTCTAGGGTCAATCCACCAAGTGTGTGATGTAGCGAGCGAACCACTGAACCACCCCCGCGCAGGAGGGGGAGGCCACCTTATATACTGGTGCCACCCACTATTTTACAGATAAAAGTACTGACTACGTGACTCCACACTGTGCAGCAACGCACGCCTCCGTGTCTTCGCTGACAGAGTCGCCGAAAGTCTCCGCGGTTGGTCGATGACATGTCATGTCCCCTTTGTCAGAGACAAGACATGACATTGCCCATACCGCACTGTACCCATGTCTGGATACGCATTATCACGTACCTATTAAGTTGAACCGCACGCCAGTACGACTCTTGGATACGCGGGATTCACCTCAACGGCTCCATTGACTTTGCCTCCGAGTAAAACATCTCCTTCTCTATCCGGATCACCCAAGTGCTACTCGGATGACCAGGACAGATACTTGAATCTTCCCTTGGTCTCTTGTTCTTCCTGCCGGATAGCCCCAACCGGGTACCATCCAACCAGGTACCATCCTATCCGGCACGTACCAACTCGGTACGGCCGAACTCGGTAAACAGTACCTTGAACTCCATTTCTCACCTGCCTTACCCCTACTCGGGGGTAGCCCCCCAACATTAGTCCCCGAAGCTGGTTGGGTCCGGTGAACTCAGACGCTGGGCCCTGCCAGCTTAAAGCCAGAAACTTCCTTGATACCCTCGGCCGAGTTGCACCTCAACTCGGCCGACTTCAATCTGAACTCGGATCTACTTCATTGTTGCCTATGGAGTTTTCTCCTATGAACCGGATAGGCCAAGCTGCTTTGGATTTTGCCGAGATCCCAGCACTTAGCCAATTTTCCAAACCTTTGCCGCTCATACTAGAGCTTTTCGCTATCTTCGCGTGCAAGGCTCAACACGTGGCGTGAGCACATAGCCCACACGCCTCGGGTATGATGCGGTTGCACCATACGCGCTCCACCCGCGCCTGTCAAAGCGCGTCGGGCCCACGCGCCGTCGCGTCGCTTCACACAGGGCTCTTGAGTGCGCACGTCGCGAGACATGGGATTGACTGCGCCAGTTACGTGCGAGTTAATCGCTTCATGCGTTTCTAACGGGCGTGGTCCAGACAAACTTGTCACTTTTCTTCATCAACTAGTAGAGAGGCAAGGCCTTCTCGCCCATTCGGCCCAGGAAACGGCTCAGAGATGCCAAACAACCAGTGAATTTCTGCACGTCTTTCAGGGATCTCGGCAAAGACATGCTCTCAATAGCTTTTATCTTTGAAGGATTGGCTTCAATGCCCCGACTAGACACCAGGAAGCCGAGTAGCTTACCAGCCGGAACGCCAAAGGTGCATTTACTCGGATTCAGCTTCATTTTGTACTTGCGCAGGTTAGCAAAGGTTTCCTCAAGGTCGGCAAGCAGAGTATGTGTTTTATTCATTTTGATGACAATGTCATCTACGTACACCTGCACGTTCTTGCCGAGCTGATCGTGCAAGCATTTCTGCATGCATCTCTGATAGGTTGCAGCCGCATTCCTCAAGCCAAAACACATGACACAATAGCAATAAGCCCCGTACGGGGTAATGAAAGCAGTCTTTATTTGATCAGCAGGATTGAGAGCTATCTGGTGGAAACCAGAGTAGGCATCTATGAAAGACAGCAGTTCACAACCAGCAGTGGAATCGATCACCTAATCGATGCGAGGTAGCGGGAAGGGATCCTTGGGGCATGCCTTGTTCAAGTCGGTGTAGTCGACACACATGCGCCATGCAGTAACAGCCTTGGGATCCTCCTTCTTCTTCTCGACCATGACCGGGTTGGCTAGCCAATCCGGATGCAGCACCTCCATGATGAAATTGCTTATTAGCAACTTGGTGATCTGGTCGCCAATGGCCTTCCTTCTCTCATCTCCGAAGCGGCGCATAGCCTGCTTCACTGGCTTGGCGTCCGGACGCACATGTAAAGAGTGCTCAACCAACTCCCTCGGGACTCCTGGTAAATCTTCATTGGACCAGGCGAAAACGTCCCGATTCTCACGGAGGAAGTGGATGAGCTCGCTTTCCTATTTCTCCGCCAACCCGGAGCCAATGATGGCCACGCGGTCGGGGAACTCAGGGTCGACCTGGACCTTCTTTGTCTCTTGAGACGCTTGGAACGCGGTCCCGTGCTGGGAACTCGGCACGCCCTGAGCACCAGCCTGCGCGGATTGCGCCATGGCCACCACCTCGTACATCTTCTTCTTCTCGGCAGCAATCACCATGGACTCCGCCAACTGAGAATCCGCAGAGGCACACTCCATGGACTTCTTGTAATCGCCAGAGATGGTTATTATGCCGTTGGGACCAGGGATCTTCATCTTCAGATACGCAACATGAGTAGAGGCCATGAACTTGCTCAGAGCAGGCCTGCCGAGTAGAGCGTGGTAGGGGCTCTGATGATCGACCACCTCGAATTGCAGGCGCTCTGTGCGGCAGTTCTCCCTGGTACCGAACAGCACATCTATCCAGACTCGGCCAATCGGGTTGCAGGAGACTCCCGGCACAATGCCATGGAAGGTGGTCTTGCTAGGTAGCAGCATGTTCTCGGCCAGCCCAAGCTTCTCGAGTGTGTCTTTGTACACAATGTTGATGCTGCTGTCGTTGTCGATTAGCACCTTGCTGAACTTCACATTCTTCTCGGGACCCAAGAAGGTGGGATCCACCACCAAGGCGTAGCTACCCGGGTTGGGCATTACCTTGGGATGATCTACTCGGGACCACCTGATCTCTTGATCACACCAATACATGTAGTGAGGGATAGCAGGAATCACTGCATTGACCTCCATGGCGCGCCTGTTGTGTGATTGCTTGTCGACAGGCTCAGAAGTGAAGATCATGTAACTCTCGTGGTGCTCTTGATACTGGTTGCGGCCTCCGCCCTCATTGTTGCCGTTGTTGTTGTTGCCCCGGTAGTTGTTGTTGCCTCTGTTGTTGTTGCGGTTGTAGTTGTTGTTGTTGTTGCGGTAGCTCTCATTGTTGAAGTGACGGTTGGCTCCTAAAGCCACTTGATTCACATTTTCTCTTCTCGGGAACACTGGCGGCCGAGCTGCGGGTGCGCGAGCAGGCTGCACATTGGCATTTGCCGCTGGCAGAGGAGGAGGAGGAGGTAGGCCTTCACTCTTGATGAGATCCCACCACTCGCATTGTCTGGTAGTGTGGTTGGCAGGCCTTGAGGGGTGCTGAGTGTGGAAGCTGCATGGGCCATCCTTCATGTCGTCAAAGACGAACTTCCTCGGCTGCTCGGAGTTGCCGCTACCCGACTGAGGAGCACGGAATGGCTTCTTGTTGCCTTGGCCCTGGTTCTGGTTTTGCCCGTAGGCTCCAGCAGGTTTCTGCCTTTGGCTACCCCCAGCTCCAACAGCCACTGCATTCACCTCCTCATGGTCGTACCGAACATCTATTCGGTCACCCCTGCGCTTGTTGCGGAACTCGTTGCGCTTGTTGCTATTGAAGTTTCTTCTCGGCTCGGAGGAATCCATCAGAGGCTGAGTAGGATCACCGAGTGCATACTGATCTGCAATCTTGATGGTCTCCGCCAGAGTGTTCGGCATCTCCCTCTGCAACCTTTGCCACAACATACTGCCGTGTCTGCAACCCTGCGCAAACCAAGTGATGGCTTGGGCTTCATTCACACCTTCACAGGTGTTCCGCAATGTGCTCCACCGAGTAAGGTACTCGCGGTCCGTCTCGTCTTCTCGCTGCCTGCAAGCGGACAGCTGCTGCGGCCTATTCGGCCTCTTGTAGGTGCTGGTGAAGTTGCTGACGAAGGCATCCGAGAAATCCAGCCAGCAATTTATGCTGTGCTTGGGCAAGTTGTTGAGCCAAGTGCGAGCTGGACCCTCTAGCATCTGCGGGACGTACCGCACTGCCCATCTCCTGTTGCCGCCTGCGATGTGGACCGCGGTGACATAGTCATTGAGCCAATCTTCCGGCTTGGTGCTGCCGTTGTAGCTCTTGGTGCCCCTTGCGAGCTGGAAGCCCTTCACGGACGGCTCGTTCATGATGCGCGGGCCAAAGCACTCGGGACCAGGAGGACCCGTGTTCTCAAGTCGCGCCGACAAGCTGATCCGGTCCAGCTGGTGCCTTGCATCTCCAGGCGCCAACACGATCCAGAATATCATAGCCGGCCATCTCCATGGCCGAGTAGCCGTCGTCATATCTGTCCACCTGCACAGCTGCAGGCTGCTCCACCGGGTTGGCGACTGGCGCCACTGCACGCGGCTGCTGCCTCTGCCGAGTAGGCTGAGCGGCGGGATGCTGAGAAGGACCTGGGCGCTCTCCAGCTCGGGCCTGGCTTTGAGCTTTATGGGCCTGAGAGCCTGCTCCTGCAGCGTTGTGTTTCTGACCGGACTGTCGCGGCACAGCGAGCTGTTTCGCGGCGACAGCCGGGTCGTACACCTGCATTTGCCTATCCTTGCCGGAATGCCCACTTCGGCTTTTCTCACGGCTAGGATGCGGAGATGACGCCTGATCGTTAGATCTGGCCACGTGCGAGTGCACCACCTGAGAAGCTCCAGCACCCGGGTTGGCTTTCCGGAACTCCTCGTTCTGCCTAGCCGCCTCCAGCACCAACTCGTTCAGCCTCTCCTGCTGCCTAACGCGCGCGTCGCCTACTAGATGTGGCAACTCGGCAGCTACGGCCTCTGCAGCTCTAAGTGTCTTGGCGGGCGTGCTGTATCTGGGTCGGGTGGTGGTGTTTGCGGTGGCGGACTGACTGGGAGCCTCTACAACAGTCGCCATCTCGGCGCCTAGGTTGCGACGCGTAGCACCTACTTTGCTAGCTCTCCTAACAACCGGCGTGAACCCGTGAGCCTTGTTGTACTCAAGCTGATCTAAGCTAAGCTCTAGCCTGATCTTGTCCAACTCCGCCTGCTCAGCGAGCAGCTCCTGGCGCTACCGGTCGAGCTGCGCCTTCATGGTCAAGAGCTCGAGATCAGTGGGAGGCGGCATACCCGTCCGCGCAGCAGACGCGGGGATAGTCGGAGTAGTGGAGAGCGGAAGGTTGCACTCCTTCTCGTAAGGCTTGTGCGTCTTCCCGCCAGCTTTCGAGCCAGCGAGATCCTCGACGACGACCGCGGCTCCAGCAGCGCCCTTGCCGGCGTCTGCGGCCAGGCCAGCCACCATCACCTCCCCGCTGTCCGCGGAACGGCCCACCGGCCTTCCACGTGCAGCGATGACAGCAGGAGGATCCTCCGCGACATGCACCAGCTCGGGATACTCGCGGTCGATGACGGTGGCGACGTAGACGAGGTGCGCGCCGAAGGAAATCACCGAGCCGCCCTCCGGCATGGCCCTGCCGCCGAAATCGCCGGCGTTGTCGGTGACGAAGTCGAAGGAGCCGAATCTGTGGACGAGGCCACTGACCACACGCTCTCTAGTAGCAGAAATCGATCCCGTCCGAACGGAAACTCCAGCCAGCGCCGCTGGTTGCCCCACGGTGGGCGCCAACTGTCGTGGTGGTGTCACGGCAGATGCCATAGGATGGCTAAAGATGTGGGGACGAAGGACGCTGGAGGCGCTCGGGGAGGGATCACGCGACGAGTAGACGCGTGAAGGATGAAACTAGCACTGCAAACAACACAATCTACCCAGGTTCAGGGCCCTCGTGAGGAGGTAAAACCCCTACTCCTGCCTTTCTCTATGTATTCTAGTGTCTCACCGAGTAGCCACAGTACAATGGTTCTTGCTACCGAGTAGCCACTCTTCTCTCTCCGGGTAGAACTAGGTCAAGAATTTCTACCTATGATCCAACCAAAGTCTCGTCCCTCGCGCAGGAGGCGGCGGGGCACATTATATACTCGGTGCCCAGCCGGATACAGCCAAATACAAACAAGTGTCGACATTGTGTGCACACCGTCCTTCTTCCGAGTTCCCGCTGACAGCTTTGGCTTCTAAGCTTGTCCTGATGCGGAAAGTCGTTGGGCAAAACCAAGTAACCAGTCTGTTATCACTGTGCGAACACAGAGTGGGTCCCCCTATCCCGCGACGCCCTGCTGACACACTGTCGCTGTCAGGCACGCCGTCCCCAGATGAACAGTGCTGTGAACAGTGCCAAGTACGGACCCGGGATACGCGGGATTCGGTGTCAGAACGGCTCCTTTGACTTCTGGCCCGAGTAGGTTCCCGCCATTTCTACTCGGTCCAGCTCTTCTGTTCGGAGGAGCACAACTCTCTTGATTCATTCTTCTAGCTGTCTAGGTGTGAGACCGGGTAGCAGTCGACCGGGTAGCGAGTACCAGGTAGCCGGCTACTCGGCCAAACACCCCTTCTGATCTTGCCTTTAGCACTTGCCTTTACCCTACTCGGGGGTAACCCCCCGACACGTGGTAACTCCCCACGTCGCACGATCTCCTTCACAGTTAATCCTGAGCAATAACTGCGCTTTGGGGGTATAAGTACCCCGCGCCACCCGTTGTCTCGACTTCCTCGTCATTTGCTCTGTTCCTTTCTCCTTCCTCTCGCCAAATCCACACAGAGCGCATCGCCCTGCTGCGAATCCACCGCACGCCACCGTGCGCAGAGAGAAGACAGGTCCATCTCCGCGCACCACCGCTCACCGGAGTGCCCCCTAGGCTCAAGGTCCACACTGCAGCGCGCGTCCATCCTCGATCTCGCGCCGCCATCACCGTACTCTTGCGTCGCTTCCTTTCCGCCTCCTTCTTCAAGATCTTTTTCGCCAGAGACGCTCCAATGGCGCTCGAGCCCATCGTGGATCTGAATCTGGAGGGCCCTGCTTCAACACGCACCAACTGGGAGGGGTCCGATGTCATCGCCAAGGACACCCTGTCGAATCTGCATCTCAACAAGTCCCTCGGGTGAACCCATAGGGTTTCGATTAGGAGAACGTGTAGGCGCTGGTGACAATCGTCGGCTAGACAGGGGGCTCGATTTACCCAGGTTCGTGGCTCTCGTAGAGGTAAAACCCTTACTCCTGCCTCTGTCGATCTGTATTAACGAGTAGATTGGTTACAACGGCGGGTTGCTCAAGTCGAGAGTATGATCTCGATCTCAAGGCTTGGTGGTGCGGTATTGCTTGGTCCCCCTCCTGGTGGTTCTCCTGGCCTTATATAGGTGGCCATGTCTCAAACCGTACCCGGGGAGGACTCGAACCCTAACCTAGAGTCGGTTACAAGTTTCCTAACTTGACCCGCAAGGCCTTGCGGGTGGGCTTCAATTGGGCCTTCTAGAATAGTCCACGACGCTTCGTTTGGAGCTTGGGCCGTGGGCCTTAGACCGGATAGGCTCACCCGATAGGCCTAGGATCCATCCCTTCGTCAGTATCCCCCGAGCGTTTACTCGGCTGAGAATCTGTCGGGTGGACGCTCAAAACTTATCTTGATTTCTCTTCGACTAGTGGCTTCAATTGTTTGAAGAGGATGTGTATCCCGTATGCGATGCATTTCTTGTACTCGAGTATCGAGAAGATAAATTGCCTGTGTGTTTGGCTGTTTTTGCAGAAGGATGTGGCTCAGTTGCTTGGCTCTCCCGAAAGCTCAGGGCCAATTAATTGCATCTAGGGCAAAAACAGTTTTGGCCTACGCAGATTCAAGACCTCCGACTCGAATCTGGTGAGTGATCATTACGACTGGGCCGTGGAGGTCTTACCGAGTCGAACTTAACCTAATAGGGTACCCGGCGCGTCCGCTAGGATTTTTCTTCGTGTTGTTGACACGGAATTTTACCGGAGGACGCAGCTTGAGTGTGATTCCAGGCCCTCAAGCGAGATCTTTTGGGTCTTACCTTCGTATTCGAAAGAATACGGCATCCAGATGTGCCTAGTCGGCCGAATGATCCAGGGAATTGATGTGTGTACATCGTATAACCGAGTGGCAGGAGTTGCACACTCGCAAGTTTTGTCTAGGGATATTTTGAGTGAAAATGTCTCCCTTGTTTTTGTGCACAAAGTTTTTTGTGCTTTGTAGTCTTCTATCCATACGAAAGATTTTTCGTGTTTGGAAACCCTGTCATGCCCATTCGAAAGGAAGTTTCGTGTCTGGGGCTTTTATGCGAAAAGAGTTTTCGCGTCTTGATTTTCCCATACAAAGTTTATTTCGTGTTCGGGGTTTTTATGCGAAAAAAGTCTTCGCGTCTTGATTTGACCATACGAAGTTTTTCCGTGTCTGGGGCTTTTATCCGAAAGAATTTCGAGCCTGATGATGTTCACAATGACGTCATAGCGCACTCTTATCCTCCCGATGGGACGTGACGGAGTGAGAACAGATGTGCTGGCCCACCTTGTCAGTTTTTTGACCGGAAACGAGACGTCGTTTCCGGTTTTCCCGCGAGCAGCGTGCAGTAAATGCGCACGATCTTCTGTTAAGATCGTGGCACGAAACAGCCTTCACCGCCCTTTCGTTTCAGCTTCACGCGTGGCAGCCGCGATGGGTGCCACGTTGCTCGATGAGCGGCCAGGATTGGGTGACTCCGTGTATATATACGGTCCTTAGGTAAAAGGTAAAAACTTCCCGTCATTCGCTTCCTAGCCTTCGTCTTCCTCGTGCTCACCTCCTTCTCTGCAAGCTTGCACCAGCATCCATGGCGGGAGGGAAGAAACGTAGCATTGATGTCTCCTCCTCGCAGGCGCCCGAAGATGTTCCTGCGCCACCTGCTCCACGCTCCGGCGACTGGCGCTCCCCCAACACCACGCAGAAAAGCATCAAGGAGATGCAGAGGGAAGGGCTACTACCTTCCGACACCGAGAAGCGAGTTTGCCTCGGCAAAAAGGAAGAGGTACCAAATCCCCGCGCGAACGAGCGCGTGATCTTCACGGATCACGTCTCGCGCGGGCTCTCACTCCCCCTCCATCCTTTCTTCATGGCATTGTTGTATGTCTACGGCATACAGCTCCACGACCTGCCTCCGAACGCGGTGCAGCACATCTCGTGCTTCATCGTGCTTTGCGAGTGCTTCTATAACATCCCAATTTTTGATACATTAGGGTGTGTGGTGTGTGTTCATCTCATACATGCATGAAACAAAAATTTAAACCATGTTTGAAACAATTTAAATTGTGAATTTAAACGGTTTGAAAAAAATCCCACAAACAGTACTTATTTTGGTTGCCAAAATCTTGTTCTGGAAAATATTTCAATTACACCAAAGAAACACATGGTGTTGTTGGAAATTTTATAAGCTTTCCAAAAAGTATTTTTGCCAAATTTTCTGTTTTCAAAAAGGCCCCCAAAACATCTGTTTCCTGTGCTGTTTCAAAGGAGAGAAGGACCTTTTGGTGAATCCCTATTTTTCCAGGGGGTTTTTGCAAATCGTTCCTTGTCTTCTTCCTCTCCGGCCCGTAGACGGCCAACCCGTCGACGGCGTCCGCCACGTCCTCCTGGGCCTCCCTCGCGGATAAGGGGTGAGGGAGACGTCCCCATCTCACCTCCCTCCTCGCTGCACCCTCCTTTCCCCTCTTCTCTGGCTCCCTGGCAGGAGATGGACGGAACCCTAGCCGCCGGCTAACCGTCGCCTGGCGCCGGCTAACGGATCCACCCCGAGACCAACGGAGTACCCAGGAAGCTCCGCCTCGTCCTCAGTATCCTCCCCAGTGAAGTAATTTCCTTGAAGCGTTTGGAGTCACCACCGCCATCTGCTTCTTCCCGAAGTCCGGCCGCCGGCCGCCGGGCTCGATGCGGCCGCCTCCGACCGCCCCTGCCCCCTCCGACAACTCCTCCAGCATCCCCGAGTCGTGGTGAGTCTTCTGGTACCTCCCTCTTGGCCGCTCTCCCTCTGTATCCTCCGGCCACCGTCGACCGCCGGCCGCCACCGCGCCATCGCTCGCTGCCGGCCACTCCGGCGACCAAATGGTCACCGGTTGGCACCCTTCGATTTCCCTCGGTCTCCTCTAGCTCGTGAGCGAGTTTAATTTTGAAATCCCGCGCGGTTTTCGTCGAATTTGAAGGCTCCTGTGAAGAACAGAGACAGATGACGTCATGTCTGCGTCATGATGATGTCATATTTCCCTTTTTAGATATTTCCAGGAATTTCAGAAAATGAATTAAATTTGTAAAATCAATAACTAATAAAATATTAACCAGAAAAATAAAGTAAAAATATGGTAATGTTCATAAAAATGTAAGCTACCAAAAAATGTCACTTTCATAAATGTTTGACACACTTCATTTTTGGCCTTTATTTTAATGTTGTTTAATCTTTTAAAATAGAAAAATAAGTTTTTATTCACTAAAATTAGAAAATTAAAAGTTATATATCAAATTGCTCAAAATGACAAATGGAATCTAGTTATGATGTTTTTAAACCTATTTGAGCTATTAAAATTGCACTCACCTTCATAATCACCCGAAACCCCCTCCGGGGCCTATTTCGGGCTAATTTCAGTAAAATTGCCTAATTGTCATACGAACCCTAGCAACCCATCAAACATGTTTAGGGATTTATTTCAGTGCATTAACTTGCTCATGCATACATATTGCACATTGCATCGATGCCATGGTTGATTGTTCTTCTTTGTTTCGGTGTTGTTTCCCCCTCGGTAGAACGTGACTCCGAAGAGAAGGCCAACAATTCCATGGCGAATACTTGATCTTAACCGACAAGTCAAGCACTTATTCCTGAAGACTTTCTCTGGTTTTCTTGAAGCAAGGCAAGCATAACCTCCTATCTGCTCATATATGGTTTTCAAAGTGATTTGAATCTCGTACTTTGCATTCGGTTCCAAACTATTTGATGTCAGTAGATAGAGTTCCCCTATATACTGCATAACCTATATATCCTGATCCACTGCTCCTAGCAGCTATAGGTTTGTTTGTGCGCGCTCCGTTAAACCCTGTGAGTCTTGCTTAGCCGTGCCTAGTTGTGATCTGATCCATCCGATTGATGAATCTGGTCAACGCGTGAATCTTTTATGTCATGTTGTTATGATTTGATTTATCTTTGATAACTTGACTAAATAACGGCATGGATGTGAGGCCACAATGGGTTGTGGCGTTTTGTCCTGTTCATGCCCCTAGGAGCGAGTTCTCGCCTTCGAAGCCAAGACTGAGCGTGCAACCACACGCGGGGCCTAACAGACCGCGCTCGACCAACTAACTTGTTTGGCCACGTACATGAGTCGCGTAGTTTGATCTTTCCATCTGCGTGTGAGTCAGAAAACGATTTGGAGAAAAGTTAGGGCGTGACCGGGACAAGTGATGGACGTACACGGATCTTGTTCCCGACTCACAGAACAGGTGCCGTCAGGAGGTGGCCAACTCCCTATTGACGGGGTGGCCCTGTTTGGGTTGACTCATGGATAGGGTCGAGCAAGGTAAAGGTCGTGGCCAGCCACCCTCTGCCGCGCTCCATGGACGAGCGTACATGTGGCGTTAAGATTCGGATGGTACGTGTGGGTAAAGTGTACCCCCTGCAGGGATAAATCTCCTCGAGAAGCCGTGTCCACGGTTAAGGACGACTTGGCAACGGATTCTGTGATCATAGATAACTTCAACGGAATGATTAAAACTTGTTAACCATGATTGAAGGGTGCCTCCTCAGAGATGCCGAGAGGGGTGATCCTTGTAGCATGAGATAGTGTGGGTATGAGAAGGACTTGGTGGAATACAAGAAGATGATGTTTACAGTAGTTGAGTTCCTCATCTGTTTTGAAAACCTTCTATGAGACGTGCTATTCCTTCCTCAACTTGCAAAACAAAGATTGCTTTACGCAAATCAGCCTTCATGAAACCCTTTTCGAAATAGCAGATATATAATAGGTTAATTAAGTCTTGTTGAGTACCTCCCGTACTCAGGTTTGCTTAATTTTGGTTCAGGAGAAGAATTCCATCGGTGGTGATTCAACGTGGACATCGACGAGTAGTTTGGGGTTCCCAGGTAGCAGCCTGGAATCTATGGGCTGGGACGTCGCCTTATGTTGCGGCCTCTTAGGCCTTTTTGGTTCTTGTTGATTAGCAAAATTTTGCCTTCCGTTGTCTGATGTGATGTTGGGTCATGTGACCTCTGCTTGTAAGCTATACTCTAGTAATACATGCTCAATACAGTTTCAATGTCTAGAGTGTTGCTTTGATCGGTTGTTGGTTTCGAGCTCATTGTTATACAGTTTTCGCTATGCCTGCATAGTTGTCGCAGTCGGGGGGTTGTGGAGCCGATGATCCATGTCCGAGCCTGCCTGTCGATGTGATCGTCCTGGGGCGAGGTAACCCCAGTAACCCTCGATTGTTGTTGCACTTTCTGGACACATAGCATCTCTGTATAACTTTGGTCTCGTTTCCTTCAGTTTCATTCGATTCGTGGACGCTTTGATATGCATAGTTGGTTATGACTAGCATGGACACAAGGAGTAGTAGACTGGGGATCCGGACTACGTGCCGATGAATCCAGTCTGCCTGCCGTTGTTTGTTGCGGCCGGGGCTGGTAACCCTGAAGCCCTTGTGAGTCCATGGCTAGGAGCACATAACAGCATGTATATCTTTGGGTCCGGGGTCGTGACAAGTCATGGTATCAGAGCAGGACTGCCTGTAGGAAAACCTTACTGCTTGGTCGATGTTGAGTCTAGTGTTTGTGAAAACTATTTGAAAACTTCAAATGAGTTGTGAAAATCTCTTTAGGATTCTTTTTACTCCGTATCTGGTATCCCTCTAACTCTGGGTCATCTTACCTGTTTTGATTTGAAAAGGTTTTGCTATCTCTTCTAGTCATTCAAAACTCAGGTGCCTTCTTTGGCAATGACGTTTTCACCCATGTTGACCTAGTGTTAAAGTTTCTATAGTTGTGTGTGTTCCTTACTCCGTTGTTTTTCTTAAACTGGGAGATTCCTTTCCATCCTACTCTCTTAGAGTTGTGTGGATTCCACATTCTTTCATGTTCTAAAGTCTCAAAATCCTGAACCTCGAGATTTCCTTTTCATCTCGAATGTATTCTTCCTCTGCTTAAATACTTCCAGAGCCATGTTTGTCTTCTTGGAAAGATACTCTGTGATTGCTACTGGTAGTGTCCTAAGGCACTTGAATAGTAGTTACTCCTTTCGTTGAGTTTTCAACCTTGGACTTGAACCGAAGGTCCCGGAATGTGCTGAATTGCGGTGAGTTGAGTCATGTGGTTTCATAACCATGTGATGCTCACGCTACCAGTACCGGATGCTGACCTTTAACCCAAGTTATGTTCTGTTGAATCCTGAGGAATCTGTTCTACCTCAGGATGGCTAGGTAACCTCAACTCCAATAGCTATACGTTCTCTCTTGGAACCAAAAGGGATCACAACAAGAGTGGTCATCCTGAATTCCACATCTTCGTTCTTATTTCAGTTATACCAACTCTTTTGCATGGGTTTTACAAATGAGTATCACCCTGTGCATTCCACATGATCTCTGGATTCTCCTGAGCATGTTCGTATCTTCCAGTTGCTTTCCGAACTTTGTACGTTGTTTGGAAACCAAGTTGCTTAGCTGTGTTGGATTCTTTTTCCAATGCATTTGCCCTTTTTTCTCCGTCAAAACATTCCACCTTGGGATGTCAGGAGAAACAAACTCCAGTAACTCGTTCATCTCTAGGAACAGGTCAAAGTTTTGTAATCAACGGAATAAATAAGTTTTATCAGCTTCTGTTATGTTCTACCTTCGAGTATCACACTCTTTTATATCACGAGACTATGTTAAGTTTCATGGCCTTAATGATGAAGTGATGCTCTCACACATCTTCACTCCCCCTTCCTCCAAGCTTGAATGCTTGAGAATGATGGGTCTGTGCTTTGAGGTGTGTATCGGATATTCCTAGCAACTCTTATTGCTTTGAAAAATCTAAGAAACATATGTATCCTTCTTAGCACTATTGGTCACCCGGTCTCTATTTGAAGTTGACTGTGTTACCAAATCTGTTCATTCTGGTGCACATTCTTGGTCAAGGAGTTAGGTTCATACCAAAGCTCCCAAGACCTTATCGGTTGCTTTGAAAAACAAGTTCCTTTCGAATTCCAAGACATACCGGTAGGTTGTGATATTCTAGTTGTCTCTCTAGAAGTATCACCAGGTTGTTACCTGACCGTAATGTGTAAACAAAGGGTAACTTGAACTACCCCTTTCTCCAAGAAGCTACGCTAGACACCCTTGGGCTAGTTGGTTGAGCTTAAACAACAACTTGGAGAGTTGAAAGGCAAAAGCTCATCCTAACTTGTTCCGTTGGAATGAGATGTCTAGTTCTCATCCTGTTGAAGCATGATAGTATCTCTTTGTGGGCATGTTATCATTACAACCTTGGTTTGATTTGGGCTATCTTCAAATCAAGATCAGATTCAAGGACTACCTTGATGGTACACCTTAATGTCCTTTGGTCTGACCAATATTCTGCCTTGTTCATATATCATATGAATCTCTCTTATTGGATTGTCTTGATAAGTGTGTTTTTGAGCTCATCGATGACATTCTTATATCTCCAAGTCGCAAGAGGTTCATGTTGAACACCTGGCACTAATGTTGGAAACTCTCGAGAACTATCTTTGTGTCGTCGCGAGGTTGTGTTCCAGATGTTCGAAGTGACTTTCTCGGGTTCGTGTGCTTTTGGTGAAAGTTGTCGCCATGGGTTCGAGTAAAGTTTTCTTGTTCCCTCGGGAATAATCCCTCGGTCATGCACGTGTGGTCTATCCTTGAGATGGTGGGTTGTTACCTCCATTCATTTGAAGAAGTTGCATCCACACTAAGCCACTGACTGATTGTTCGTGAAAAAGAAGAAGTTTAAGAACTTCGTTATCTGTGTATCATCTTCCCAACCAGGACTCCGATGTATTCTTTTGCAAGTAGTTCATGTAGGTGCAACCGTCGCAAGTTGCTAATACATGAGTTCTGCAATCTCGCTCATCTTTTTTTGAGTGTGACATTGTAGTCCATACCTTGAGAATCCAGTATATGTATCTCAGTTGTAACCAGTGCAATCTTCCTAATCAAACATACCGAGTCTGAGTTATCAATCCACTAACCAGAGCTGAATCTCAAGCAGCAACGATGGTTGGTGTTTCCTCAAGAGTATTGAATTAGGTCCTTCTGAAAATCCGGCATGGTTGATGTTGTGGTTGACACAATTAGCCGGAAGGCCTAATGTCATATCTCTTTGAATCCGTAAGAACAACCACTCTCCGTGAGAATACTTGTGTGGCTCGTTTTCAACAAGTTTTCCTCACAGTCCTTCCAAACCGAAGTTCAAATTTCACTTGAGTGCCTATAGAAGTCTTGCATAAGTCTGATATCGGTATCTATAACATCCAGGATAACTTGGAAGTTGATCTCTTCAAAATCTCTCTGTTGAACCTCCAGGCCTTTGTTTTAGTGGAAACAAGTGCATCATGAGAATCATCTCGTGGTGTTTTCTAACCTCCGTCGATCAGTTTCCTTTTTCAAGCTGTTTATACTCGAAGTTCTGCTCAACTCACACATTGTGTGAATTTGTCAGTCACTGCAGCCGTGAGATCTTAACCATGTGGTAAACGTATTGCTACGGATAAACCACAACAGGAAAGAGATTTCCTATTCCTTCTGATGTTTCAACCCTCGTTGGTCATTCATCCTTATGGTGTGACCAAGGATTCTTTCTTTGTTACGGTGCTCCAACTTCTTTTGGTTACCATATTCTGTTGTGAAGTAACATCGTGATCCTTGACAAGGATTTCAAGAAAGCTGTTATGGAATGGTTGAAAGTTCCTTTATCTTCCGTGTCCACTCCGAACAGTGAACATGATCTTGTATCAACTTCTCTCCGACGCACGATTACAGTGTTTTCTCGTGTTTTCCCTCGTCTACGGATATTACATTGTGATATTCAAGACCACCCTCTCCATCTTGGTTATCGGCTTGAAGAAACCTCGATGTAATAAGTTTTCCAACCTTTCTTTTCCAAAAGGATTTAAAGTCTTGTGCAAAGCTCATATTCTAAATCCTTTCAAGACCAATCATCCGCAAACTTGAAACCTTCTCATACTCACTCCGTTATCTTGATGTGTTTCATGCTTGTTAACTCAACAGTTCCTTATGAACATTCCTATCATGAGTTAGACATGAGATACTCGACCTTCGTGAAGATCAATTCCTTAGAGTTTTCCCTCTTACCTAAGGTGTATCCGTTCAATACTTCAAGATGCTACGGGTCAACCTTTTCGAGAAGAGAACTGTAAGGTTCGAGAAGATCGTTCAAAACCGGTGTTCCTTCTTTCTTCTCCTTCGGGAATCTCGGGACGAGATTCTTGTAAGGGGGGTAGATTTGTAACATCCCAATTTTGATACATTAGAGTGTGTGGTGTGTGTTCATCTCATACATGCATGAAACAAAAATTTAAACCATGTTTGAAACAATTTAAATTGTGAATTTAAACGGTTTGAAAAAAATCCCACAAACAGTACTTATTTTGGTTGCCAAAATCTTGTTCTGAAAAATATTTCAATTACACCAAAGAAACACATGTTGTTGGAAATTTTATAACCTTTCCAAAAAAGTATTTTTGCCAAATTTTCTGTTTTCAAAAAGGCCCCCAAAACATCTGTTTCCTGTGTTGTTTCAAAGGAGAGAAGGACCTTTTGGTGAATCCCTATTTTTCCAGGGGGTTTTTGCAAATCGTTCCTTTTGTCTTCTTCCTCTCCGGCCAGTAGATGGCCAACCCATCGACGGCGTCCGCCACGTCCTCCTGGGCCTCCCTCGCGGATAAGGGGTGAGGGAGACGTCCCCATCTCTCCTCCCTCCTCGCTGCACCCTCCTTTCCCCTCTTCTCTGGCTCCCTGGCAGCAGATGGCCGGAACCCAAGTCGCCGGCTAACCGTCGCCTGGCGCCGGCGAACGGAGCCACCCCGAGACCAACGGAGTACCCAGGAAGCTCCGCCTCGTCCTCAGTATCCTCCCAAGTGAAGTAATTGCCTTGAAGCGTTCGGAGTCACCGCCGCCATCTGCTTCTTCCCGAAGTCCGGCCGCCGGCCGCCGGGCTCGATGCGGCCGCCTCCGACCGCCCCTGCCCCCTCCGACAACTCCTCCAACATCCCCGAGTCGTGGTGAGTCTTCTGGTACCTCCCTCTTGGCTGCTCCCCCTCTGTATCCTCCGGCCACCGTCGACCGCCGGCCGCCATCGCTCGCCGCCGGCCACTCCGGCGACCAAATGGTCACCGGTTGGCACCCTTCGATTTCCCTCGGTCTCCTCTAGCTCGTGAGCGAGTTTAATTTTGAAATCCCGCGCGGTTTTCGTCGAATTTGAAGGCTCCTGTGAAGAACAGAGACAGATGACGTCATGTCTGCGTCATGATGATGTCATATTTCCCTTTTTAGATATTTCCAGGAATTTCAGAAATTGAATTAAATTTGTAAAATCAACAACTAATAAAATATTAACCAGAAAAATAAAGTAAAAATATGGTAATGTTCATAAAAATGTAAGCTACCCAAAAATGCCACTTTCATAAATGTTTGACACACTTCATTTTTGGCCTTTATTTTAATGTTGTTTAATCTTTTAAAATAGAAAAATAAGTTTTTATTCACTAAAATTAGAAAATTAAAAGTTATATATCAAATTGCTCAAAATGACAAATGGAATCTAGTTATGATGTTTTTAAACCTATTTGAGCTATTAAAATTGCACTCACCTTCATAATCACCCGAAACCCCCTCCGGGGCCTATTTCGGGCTAATTTCAGTAAAATTGCCTAATTGTCATACGAACCCTAGCAACCCATCAAACATGTTTAGGGATTTATTTCAGTGCATTAACCTGCTCATGCATACATATTGCGCATTGCATCGATGCCATGGTTGATTGTTCTTCTTTGTTTCGGTGTTGTTTCCCCCTCGGTAGAACGTGACTCCGAAGAGAAGGCCAACAATTCCATGACGAATACTTGATCTTAACCGACAAGTCAAGCACTTATTCCTGAAGACTTTCTCTGGTTTTCTTGAAGCAAGGCAAGCATAACCTCTTATCTGCTCATATATGGTTTTCAAAGTGATTTGAATCTCGTACTTTGCATTCGGTTCCAAACTATTTGATGTCAGTAGATAGAGTTCCCCTATATACTGCATAACCTATATATCCTGATCCACTGCTCCTAGCAGCTATAGGTTTGTTTGTGCGCGCTCCGTTAAACCCTGTGAGTCTTGCTTAGCCGTGCCTAGTTGTGATCTGATCCATCCGGTTGATGAATCTGGTCAACGCGTGAATCTTTTATGTCATGTTGTTATGATTTGATTTATCTTTGATAACTTGACTAAATAACGGCATGGATGTGAGGCCACAATGGGTTGTGGCGTTTTGTCCTGTTCATGCCCCTAGGAGCGAGTTCTCGCCTTCGAAGCCAAGACTGAGCGTGCAACCACACGCGGGGCCTAACAGACCGCGCTCGACCAACTAACTTGTTTGGCCACGTACATGAGTCACGTAGTTTGATCTTTCCATCTGCGTGTGAGTCAGAAAACGATTTGGAGAAAAGTTAGGGCGTGACCGGTACAAGTGATGGACGTACACGGATCTTGTTCCCGACTCACAGAACAGGTGCCGTCAGGAGGTGGCCAACTCCCTGTTGACGGGGTGGCCCTGTTTGGGTTGACTCATGGATAGGGTCGAGCAAGGTAAAGGTCGTGGCCAGCCACCCTCTGCCGCGCTCCATGGACGAGCGTACATGTGGCGTTAAGAGTCGGATGGTACGTGTGGGTAAAGTGTACCCCCTACAGGGATAAATCTCCTCGAGAAGCCGTGTCCACGGTTAAGGACGACTTGGCAACGGATTCTGTGATCATAGATAATTTCAACGGAATGATTAAAACTTGTTAACCATGATTGAAGGGTGCCTCCTCGGAGATGCCGAGAGGGGTGATCCTTGTAGCATGAGATAGTGTGGGTATGAGAAGGACTTGGTGGAATACAAGAAGATGATGTTTACAATAGTTGAGTTCCTCATATGTTTTGAAAACCTTCTATGAGACGTGCTATTCCTTCCTCAACTTGCAAAACAAAGATTGCTTTACGCAAATCAGCCTTCATGAAACCCTTTTCGAAATAGCAGATATATAATAGGTTAATTAAGTCTTGTTGAGTACCTCCCGTACTCAGGTTTGCTTAATTTTGGTTCAGGAGAAGAATTCCATCGGTGGTGATTCAACGTGGACATCGACGAGTAGTTTGGGGTTCCATGGCTAGGAGCACATAACAGTATGTATATCTTTGGGTCCGGGGTCGTGACAGCTTCCTCGGCAGCCGCCCGCACTGGGGCCTTTGGAAGGCCCTGTTCAAGGTGCGGGCCTTCCGCGAGAAATCACGGGTAGAGACCGAGCTTGGAGAGACGCTGCGCACCGGCGGCTTTGGAATCCAGGCAAAGTCGGATACCCTTTACTTCGACATGCACCTCATCGACTCCGCGCAAGGGTGGAGGAAGAAGTGGTTCTACGTCGTCGACAACAGCACGGGTGGAGTTCACGATTTCCACCCGTTCGCTGCCCTGAAGCGGCGAAAATCCTGGGCGCACAAGCTTTCAGTCGAACAAATCCGAGTCGTCGCCCCGCTACTCGCCAAGGTGGCAATCCTCCGCGACCAAGCCGCAGGGATCGCGCTGAACGGCTTGCATCTGGCGAGTGTGTTCCCCAAGCGCAAGATCCAGCCTTTGTAGGAGAGGCCCTCCACCATGTGGGAGTATCAGGGCGTCGAAGACCCTAGCCGCGTGAGCCGAGAAGAACTCTCGAATGCTGAATTCGAGAAGAAAATCGCGGCCATCACCAAGCTGAAAGTGGGTGAGGACTTCCCAGACTGCTCTATCGCCGCATTTGAAGCTTCGAGACCTCCTCCATCTGAAGTAAGTTCAAATCTTTTTCTGTTCTAACCTTTTCCTTTGTTCGAGAGTTTGTCGACTGAGTTTTTTCTTCTTTTCTTCTTCTTGTTTTCCTTCTGTAGAGTCTAGCGGTAGCAACCTGCTACCCGCCAATTTCCGGTGAAGAGGCATCGGACCTGTTGGCGAGCAATCTGGATGTCCCTGTTGACACCAGTGTTGCTGACGCCGATTCGAGCTCCGATCATGGTTCTTCGGATGACGTGGAGGAATCGGGTAGCGATCTTCTCCACCGCAAACGCCGCCGGGCGGGAGACGATGAAGCTACCCCCAAGGATAACTCCTTGGGTGGAGGATCTGATAAAGAGCCCCTCATCGTGACCCCACTGAGTGTGCGCGCTCATCCTGCTCCCAAGCCGAAGATCCAGACCGCCTGGAATGCGGATATGTTGGATGACGATGACAACGAGTAAGTTTTTCTCCCTTCCTTCATCTTTCTAGTCGAAAGTTTTCTTCTGGCTCCACCTTATGCTGTTGTTTCTTTTTCATGACAGGATCCAGTCCATTAGTCCCGGCCAGTTCGCCTCTTCTCTTCCTCCCGAGAAAAGGAAAGATGTTGCTGCTGCGGGTGAAACCCCGACTGCTAGGGCTATCCCGAATTCGCCGAGCCCAGCCCCCACAGCCGCAGCTATGGATTATAGGCTGCCTAGCTTTGCGGTCGGATCCTCGGCTTTGAAAGAAGTGTCGGGTAGCTCGGCTGATCCTCTGTGCATTGCCCATGGCCAGGTAAGCTTTACCTTTGTCCTTGCATTATGTACTTCGTTCATTTAGGATTTTTATCGGGTGCACGGCAGTGCTCCCAATGGGAGTAGCCCCCGAGGCTGTAGTCAATCGCTTGCGGTTGGCTACAGGCTCAAGAACTTAAGCTTTTTTCTTCTCTTCATTTTATCGGGTGCACGGAAGTGCTCCCGATGGGAGTAGCCCCCGAGGCTATACTCGACTGTTTACAGTCGTGAATAGGCTCAATCTTCTCTTCCTTCTCTGACTTCTTCATCTTCATGTTTTGCAGTCTCTTCTCGACTCTCTCGCAGCCATTGGCCGCCGCGTAATTTCGGCTGAGGCAGATTGCGTGACCCTTCGGGCAGATCGCGAGCGACTCGCCTCGGAAGGCCAGCTTCTCCAAGGTAAGTTGATCTGCTCCTTCTATTTAATCTTTCCGGTGATGTGAATTCCTTTGGGTTTTAAACTTATTTATGTGTAGCTCAAGCCGAAGTTCTGAAGGCCGAGAAGATGGATGCTATCACTCGGGTGAACACCCTTGAGGCTGAGTTGGAAGCTGCTCGATAGGAACTTGAATCCTCTCGCAAGCAGTTGACTGATTTCGAGGGGAAGCTCGATGATGCCCAGGATGCCCTGAAGAGATTGGAGGAGGCTGGTGCCGAACAAGACGGTGATCTTGTTGACTTCCTTCGCCCTCTAACCCAGAACTTCGCGAGTAAGTTGTACTTGGTCTCTGTTGTTTTTCGACTAGCCTGGTGTGTCTTTGGAATTAATGTTGTCTCTTTGCAGATGTCCTTGACGTTGCGCTGGAGCTGTCCGGGATTCCTCGAGTGGATGCGCTGGCGGATTCCTGCGCTCAGCTTAGGAGGCACGCGAGTGGGATCTGCTCCCTCATTGGCGATGCCGTTCAAGTGCTGACGCAACTCCACGAGCGCCTTCTGGTGGATGTTGCAGTTCTGCCTACGCTGGGTGGTCTCCTGAAGGTGTTCCTGGAGGATGATCTCCTTCAGGCCTACTCGGTTGCCCGATCTGAGTGCGGGGCGAAGACTGCCATCCAGTTCGCGTTGGCGCACGGAGTTGAAGGCTTGGACGAAGCGTACTCGAACCTTCCTGTCGATGCTTCTACGAGCAGAAAGGTAGCGCTTCGTCCTTTCGGCGATCCAGCTGGAGTCCTTGCTCGGAAGCTAGCTGATTTGATTACTCGTGCTAGTCGCAAGGGGAAATCTGCCGCGAGTGGCAGCACTTCCTCAGTTCCATAGGATAGATTTTATTTAGTTTGCTTTTCCGATGTAATGAACCTTGGGATGTATTCCCGTATTTCTGCCTTTAATCGAAACGTCCTTTTGATATCTGAGATGTGATTTTTGCACTTGATTGTCATGAGTTCCTCCCGATGGGAGTAGCCCACGAGCACCTGTCGAATAGGTGGTTTATTTCTTGAGTGGGGTGTCTTGAATTCTTCCTTAACTCTTCTTATCTTCTTCCAGGTAACAGGTGCTGTCGCAGGGTCTTCGAGTGGATCCGCCGCACAAGCAAATCCCCTTGTTGCTGTTGTTGGTACATTTGCCGGCCTCCGTGATCGTGTCGCGGATGGTGAGCGCAAACTAAAAGCTTTGGGTGGAGTGGCTGATGTAGCCAAGTCTAAGCAGAAGCTTGCGGCTGAACGTGAGCAGTTTGTGATGGAAGAGTTGGCAGCTGTTGCCAAGGATATGCTTTGTAAGCACTTCAGCCCCCTAGCATTCTGTATCTTCTTTCTTTCTTTGACTCTCTGTAGCTTTCTTTGCAGTCGTTCAGCCTGACGAACGGTAGTTCAAAACCACATGCAAATAACTTCTGGTCCGACCGCAGTCGAGGCTTTGTTCTGGCTACTTTGAAGTATCGTGTGGGCCAAGCGAAGATACTTGTTTATTGTTGTCACGAGGCCCTGATAGCTTTGAATGGCGCTTTTTATCCGCTGGAGAGAGGTCCAGAAGATTTGGGCCAGCTGCTCAGAACTTACGGTCGAGTAGATGAAATTCGCGAGTGCGTCCGCCAACAGTTGATCTGCGGGTCTTTGGTAGCACTTTCGTTTGTTCGATTATGGCACCCTGAGGTCGATTTCAACTCCGTGGCTAAGCTCCCAAATGCTCCAGTCGATATGACCTCCCATTATACAGTCGTTCGTCTTGCTGCAGAGGAGATTATTCGACTGACCTCTGAAGAGGTTAATCGGGTGTTAGCCGAGGAAACTGCTCGTCGCCATATGTAATTGTAGGATATATGTATCCTGTCGTTTCTGTATAGTTTGTCTTCAAACTTTATAAGGTGTCAACCTTGTTTGTACCTTTGTATTTGTAAATGTTTTTATGATGCTAAGTTAGGCGTAGCCCCCGTGTGTTTGGGGTGTATACCTGTTTTTTAGCGTGTAAATATCAATAACATGAGTAGCTTATGGCTGAGAAACCATGTATTTTATTAATATGACTGAGAAGCCATGTATTTTCCTTCGAGCTACAAGATGGCTAGTATAGCCTTATTTTTGCGAGCAAGGTAGTCCTAAGGATAGAATTTGCGGAGGTGTGCAACGTTCCATGGATTGGAGTAGATGTCACCAGTCTTCGGGTTCTTCAATCGATAAGCGCCACCTGGGATAACTTCGTGTATGATGAAGGGTCCTTCCCATGGTGGCTCGAGCTTGTGTCCTTCCTTCTGTTTGAGCCGCAACACCAAATCTCCTACCACGAAAGCTCTGTGGCATATACGGCGGCTGTGGTAGTTGCGTAACGACTGTTGATATATCGCGGATCTTGCGAGTGCAATGTCGCGTATTTCGTCGAGTGCACCCACATCTTCCGTGAGTGCCTTGTTAGAGGTTTCTTCGTTGTAAGCGACGACTCGTGGGGCGCTGAACTTGACATCTTCGGGAAGGACTGCTTCAGCTCCGTATACAATGAAAAATGGCGTGTAGTTTATTGATCGATTCGGGGTTGTGTGGAGGCTCCATAGTACGGAGGGTAACTCTTCTACCCAGTGCCCTGCTGTTGGGTGCAGACGATCGAGTATCCGTTTCTTTATTCCAGCTGAGACCAATCCGTTGGATCGTTCGACTTGACCGTTGGTTTGCGGGTGAGCCACTGAGGCGAAGCTGAGGGTGATTCCCTTTTCTTCACAGAACTGTTGTGTTTCCTTTGCTGTGAAATTGCTTCCATTATCGGTGATGATGTTGTGTGGTATCCCGAATCTGCATACGATGGAGTTGAGGAATTTCACGGCGCATTGGGCGCTGGCCGAGGTGACTGGCATGGCTTCGATCCACTTCGTGAATTTTTCGACTGCTACGAGCAGGTGCGTATATCCTCCGAGTGGCCCCGCACGCAATCGCCATCTTCATGCCATGTAGCAGGGCTTCGTATTCTGCGTCGTTGTTGGATGCTGGATCGTCGGGTGGAAAGTCCAATCTCAGGACGCACTGTAGCTTGTCTCCTCTGGGTGATATGAGGACGATCCCAGCTCCAGCTCCCTCATTCCTTTTGGACCCGTCGAAGTACATGATCCAGTTGCTCGTGTATTCGGGTGGACCTGGTGTTTGTAATTCTGTCCACTCGCTTAGGAATTCCACGAGTACCTGTGACTTCAGAGAATTGCGTCCTATGTATATGATATCCCAGGTGTCTAGCTTGATGCTCCATTTGGCGATTCTCCCGGACGCCATTGGATTGTTCATGATAGTACCGAGTGATGCGTCGTTTAGCACCGTGACGGTATGTTCCTGGAAGTAATGCTTGAGCTTTCGGGCTGTGAGGACGACCCCGTATGCGAGCTTCTGGTAGTGGGGTATCGTTGTTTGCACGACGAAAGCACCTCGCTGATGTAGTAAATTGGCTTTTGAACTCCATACGCCTTGCCATCCTCCGGTCGTTCGACTACGATGGCCGTGCTGATGACCTAATTTGTTGCGGCTAGGTAGAGGTATAGCGGTTCTCTTTCATGTGGCGTTGCCAAAACACGCCTGCTTTGTAGTGTTCGCTTTAGATCTGCGAATGCCTGTTTTGCTTCAGGTGTCCACTCAAATTTATCTGTCTTCTTCAACAGTTTGCAGAAGGGTAATGCCTGCTCGCCCAATCGTGCGATGAATCTGCTTAAGGCGGCTAATCGCCCTGCGAGCTGTTGTACGCCGTGAAGATTGGTTGGCTCCTTCATTGTCAAGATTGCTTGTATTTTCTCTGGGTTGGCCTCAATTCCTCTGGCGGATACCAAGTACCCGAGAAGTTGTCCTGCAGGAACGTCGAAGACGCATTTTGTCGGGTTGAGCTTGATCCTGTACGCGTTCAGTGCATCAAACGTTTCTCTAATGTCCTCGAGGAGCGTGTCCTCCACTCGAGTCTTGATGACGATGTCGTCAACGTAAACTTGTACGTTCTTGCCAATGAGCTTGGCGGGGCATTTTTGCATGCAGCGCTGATATGTTGCGCCTGCGTTCTTTAGCCCGAAGGTCATTGTCGTGTAGCAGTAAACACCGTGGGGTGTGATAAACGCTGTCTTCTCCTCGTCCTCCTTTTTCATCCCGATCTGATTATAGCCCGAGTAGGCATCCAAGAAGGAGAGACGTTGGCAGCCTGTTGTAGAGTCCACGATCTGGTCGATCCGTGGTAGGGGAAAGTTATCCTTGGGGCAGTGCTTATTCAACGACGTGTAGTCGATGCACACGCGAAGGATATCAGTATTCTTCTTCGGGACCAGCACCGGGTTTGCTAACCAGGTGGAAATCTTTATTTCGCGGATGAATTTTGCTGCGAGTAGTCTGTTTACTTCTTCTCCGAGCGTTTTTTTGCTTGGGCTCTGAGAACCATCGAGTGGTCTGGTTGATAGGCTTGGCGTCTTTGAAGACTTCGAGTGAGTGCTCGACGAACTCCCTGGGTATCCCTGGCATATCTGAAGGCAGCCAGGCGAAAATTTCCTAGTACTCACGGAGGAGTTTGACGAGCGCGCCTTCCTATGCTGGCGAGAGGGTGGTGGACACCATCGCCGTCTTCGCAGAATCTGTCGGGTGCACTTGATGCTTGCGGGTATCGCTCTTCACGCTGAACTTGAGCTCTGGGGCGTTCTTCTTTGTGAGGGGCATTACGGAGTGGTCCGTGGTTTTTGCTATCTCCTCCAATTCTTCTTGCATCCCGAAAGATTTTGCGATTTCGTTGAACTCGATGTCGCACTTGTTGGATTTCTGGAAGTCACCGTCGATGGTGATTGTGCCATACTCCCCGGGTAGCTTGAGCTTCAAATAGGTGTAGTGTGGTACTGCCATGAATCTTGCGAACGCTGTTCGACCAAGAATGGCGTGGTACTGTGAGGGCCAGTCGACTACTTCGAAGTCAAGAAGTTCTCTCTTGTAATTGCTTCGGTTGCCTAGCACCACCTCCAGATTGATTGTTCCGAGTGGGCGGATCGCTTTTCCTGGAACTATCCCGTGGAAGGATGTCTCCGATTCCGCGAGTCCGTCCAAGTTCCTGTTCATCCGACGGAGTGTGTCTGCGTAGATGATGTTGATGTCGCTGCCCCCGTCCATGAGCAGGCGAGCCAACTCGTAGTTGCCAATTTGCGCCTGGATGACCAATGCGGCGTGTCCTGGTCGATAGACTCGTGGGGGATGGTCTTCCTTGGAGAAAGTTATTGGTTGATCCGCCATCTTTAGGTACTCGGGCTTTGTAGGTGGGGCTTGAACAGCCATGCATATTTGTCGTGTGTTCATCTTCTGGACCCTGCGTGATGGACATACCTTTTGTATCATGCCTAAGAGTCCCTCTGGGTTTGGGTATGCGTTGCCTTCTTGGTTTGCGGCAGGCGGCGCAGGTAGTGCGGCTAGCACCACGTTCTAGTTTCCTGGTGGAGGCAGGGGTTGTGGCGGTTGAAATCCTTGGCTACCTCCTCCTGGAAGCTGCGGGTAGCCTTGACTAACTGTTGTTCTGTTTTTCTTCGAGAAGGCCTCGTGTATGTCGATGAACTTTCGGCAATCCTTGAGAAGGTGTGTTGCCTTAGTTTTCCCCGTGCGGTTATCTGTAAATAGATGTAGCGTGCAGTATCCATCGAGGTCTTCCTCAGGAGTTTTGTCTTCGGTCTTCGGTTTCCACTCGCGATTTCCGCGGCGTCCATTATCGCGGCTTCGCGTGAATTCTTCCGCCACTAGTTCTTCTCGTTCGTCATGATCGTAATACTTCCTTCTTTTCTTTCGACCGTGGCGATCGTCTTCGGGTGCGGGCGAGGATGCCCTTTCGTTGCGCACTGAGTCCTCTCCGTTCGCCCATCTGTCGGCTATGATCATTAGCTCTTCGATAGTTTTGGGCGCGGCTCGTCCCAGTTCTTCTCTGAAAGCAGTTCGCCGAGCGCCTTTTGCAAAAGCTTCGACTGCTACTTCCTCTGATATGTTTCCTGCCGTGTTTCTAAGTGTGGTCCATCGCTGAATATATTCGCGGGTGGACTCGCCACTCTTCTGCTTGCAAGCTCGCAGTTCCTCAATGGTCGCTGGTCTTTGTTAGGTTGCCTGGAAGTTTTTGCAAAAATCGAAGTGTAGATCGTCCCATGACCCGTGGCAAGCCTTTGGCCTTGATTCGAGCCAGCTGCGTGCTGCCCCTACCAGGTGCAAGTTGAGGTACTGCATAGCCGTGTTTTTGTTCCCACATTGGCACTTTACTGCCGTGAGGTAGTCTGACAGCTAGGATGAAGGTTCGAGTGAACCGTCGTATTTCGTCACTTTCGTACTGAGCTTGAACCGTTTGGGTAGAGGCGCCTCGCGAATACTGCGAGCGAAGCATAGTGCGCCACAGGTTTCATCGTTAGAAGAGGTGGATGGGGAACGTGCACGGTTCCTTGCTGCTCGTGCTTTGTCCACCCTGTTTTGCGCGATGTCTGATCGCGCGTTGTATCCTGGTTGATCACAGTCGATTTCCTTCCTTGGCTCCTTGTTGTGATGTCGTGAACGGCCGCTGCGATGTCGCGAGCTACGATCTCGGTCTCTTGGACTGCCATCTCTGCTACTCGGACTATCACCGTGTCGTCTGGCTTCTTTTCCTCAGGCGCGACGAGGTGATTTTTCCTTCCCGGGCGATGTGCTCCTGTGCCTGCGGGGTGCTTCCTTGTCTCTTTGCTCTGCTGCCTTTTGCGATCGTAGGAAGCGAGTCTTTGGGCTGCCATGCCCAATCCTTTCTGAACCTGCTTGCATTGTTCTGCACGGGGGTCGTTTTCCCCTGGTTGGTTTATCTGCATGTAGGTGGCGGCAGCGGGAGTTTGCGGGTGGACGTTTCCATCCTCGTCGACGCGCATAAGAGAAAGCCCGAGTGATTTACTGATTCCGCTCAGGGATTCTCCATCCATAGTCGCGGTCTTCGAAGCGTATCATTTTCTCGCAGGGCGATTCCCGACTGAAGGTGTCAAGGATAGCGCGACTCGGTGCTGGCTTGACTCATCTGCTAATCTCTTTCGCTAGGCTAGGTTTCTCCGAGCTTCCTTTATTGCTGTAGCCGCTCTCACTAGATGGTAGTGGTAGGCGGTCATGTCCTCGTGAGGGGCTCCGACTTCGGGTGGCTTACTCGTGCGGAGGGCCTCTTTCGCTCGGAGCCAGGCATCTCGCGAGACGCCGATGGTCGCGCGTTCTGTTGTGCTCTGTTCAGTTTCTTCGGGTGGATTTCCTGACCCTGCCATGCAGACTTGAGCCAGATATGGCCTGCGAGTCCTAGGCGTAGCTTGGGAGGCTCTCCTGATCCGAGAAGGTTCCTCTGTAGAGAGGGTATGGAAGTTGTTGGTGTTGAGGAGGATAGATTCGCCGCTTTTCGCCAAGTCGCGATCTTCGTGTTGAGGTCGCGAATCGGCAGCTCTTGGGCTAGAGATCGACGCAGATTTTGATCCTTCGGGGTCGGTGAAGTGGTGGATCCCTTCTTTGTTCGCGTAGAATTGGAAGCTCCCGAACGTCAGGGTGACGCTCTTCTCCAGGTCGCTAAATACCGGGCGTGATTCCGGCGAGTGCGGGGTGCCAATGACTGATCCGATTCGGATCGGGTTGGTCGGAGTCGAAGCCGCGGGGTTCCAACGTGAGTTGGTCGTCGATGAAGCCGAAGATGCCGGAGATCCAGCGCCCGCCGTTCCCACATACGGCGCCAATTGTCGAATCTGCATCTCAACAAGTCCCTCGGGTGAACCCATAGGGTTTCAATTAGGAGAATGTGTAGGCGCTGGTGACAATCATCGATGCCGGAGATCCAGCACCCGCTGTTCCCACAGACGGCACCAATTGTCGAATCTGCATCTCAACAAGTCCCTCGGGTGAACCCATAGGGTTTTGATTAGGAGAACGTGTAGGCGCTGGTGAAAATCGTCGGCTAGACAGGGGGCTTGATTTACCCAGGTTTGGAGCCCTCGTAGAGGTAAAACCCTTACTCCTGCCTCTGTCGATCTGTATTAACGAGTAGATTGGTTACAAGGGGGGGTTGCTCAAGTCGAGAGTATGATCTCGATCTCAAGGCTTGGTGGTGTGGTATTGCTTGGTCCCCCTCCTGGTGGTTCTCCTGGCCTTATATAGGTGGTCAGGTCTCAAACCGTACCCGGGGAGGACTCGAACCCTAACCTAGAGTCGGTTACAAGTTTCCTAACTTGACCAGCAAGGCCTTGCGGGTGGGTTTCAATTGGGCCTTCTAGAATAGTCCATGACGCTTCCTTTGGAGCTTGGGTCGTGGGCCTTAGACCGGGTAGACTCACCCGACAGGCCTAGGATCCATCCCTCCGTCACACCCAGTGGCTCGTCAACACTCGCCGGGTACCGCCGGGCTTCATCTGCAGGGCACCCGGCAACGAGCTGGAGCCACAGCCCTAGCCCGGTGAGTATGTTGTCTTTCTCAGTCATTTCAAACGCGGCTTCGGCCTTCCAATCTCCAAGTTCATACAAGATTTTCTCCGCCACTTTGGCCTCCAACCACACCACCTTCCGGCTAACGCCATAGCCATGCTGTCCACCTTCATCACTTGCTGCGAAGCTTATCTCGGTGTCTACCCCATGGTAGACATCTGGGCCAAGTACTTCTTTTTCCGCCAGCAAGTTCTCCCCAACAAAACCGACCCCAATGCGCCCAAGGTGATGACTCAAACCAGGACGACCATGATTGTCTGCAAGACTCCCTGCACCTACCCCCGGGTTCTAGGATTGGATACCTACCGGAAATGGAAAAGGGGGTTTTTGTTTGTGAGGAACCCCATTCTGGAGGCAGTCGAGCAGCCCGTCGATCTGATCAAGTTGCCTGCCTTCGAGAACGTTCCTCCCACTGCTATGAGGAATTGGGGGTACCACCCAAAGAATACTGTACCGGATGTGAACCATGCAGACGACAGAATGAAGCAGTTGATCAAGCTGGGACTACGCCGGGATGATCTGATCGCTGCTTGGGTGAGCGGCCGGGTTCTCCCTCTCCAACTCTGAGCACACAAGATGTGTTTCATGGGTGGGCCCCGCGACTGCACCCGCACCACCACGTTCGAGCTCAGCAAAGAAGAAGTGGCTATCCGGGGTCGCTCCATCCTCAAAGCCACCCTCTCGCACTCCTGGTATTATGGTTTCGCGCCATACAACCGAGATACGCCAGCCCCCAAAGTAAGCTTCCTTATGTATGCACTTAGTTGATTTTGCTTCCTGTTTCTCATGCTTCACCGGGTAGAACTTATCTTGGTTTCTCTTGAGTAGACTTATCCCTTTATGCTTTGTGTTTGCACGCGACACCGAATAGGGTCTCAACCCGGCTTCTCCTGATAGTACTTGGTTGTGTATTCTTTGTGTTTACATGTTAGACCGAGTAGAGTCTCAACCCGGTTCCTCTGATAGGGCTTAGCTTTTTATGCTTTGTGTTTGCATGTTGGACCGAGTAGAGTCTCAACCCGGTTCCTACGATAGGACTTAGCTTTTTATGCTTTGTGTTTGCATGCTACACCGAGTAGAGTCTCAACCTGGTTCTCCTGAGTATACTCTGTGCCTTATGCTTTGTGTTTGCATCTTTAGAGTATTCCTCTCTAGAAGACAGAAGACAAGGCGACCTTCGAGCAGAACTGGCAGCCGGACAGAACCGAGGATGATGAAGAGCAGTATGATGTCCAGGACACACTCTGCATCCTGCTAGTCCCTCCTCCAGGCCAAGACGGTAAGTACCGAGTCTCCACCTCAATCCGGGACTGGTCCGAGGATGAAGAAGGTGAAAGAGACCCACACTGTATACCTCTAGATGCTTTCCGGCTTCTTCCTGGTCTCATGGTTGTATTTCTTTATCTTAGCTCGAGAGAAAATGGACGAGGAACCGATTGATGTGGTGCTCATGGTTGTCGCTGCCCCATCAGGACGAGGAAAAGATCTGGTAGTGGGGCCACCGAGCCCCCCCCCCCCGCTACCAAGAGGCAGAAGAAAGGCGTGATGAAGCCCACCAAGACTACTGCGACCCGCAAGAGGCCAGTGCGACCGACCGAGGATGTGTAATCCTTTTCCCGAGTTTCTCCATGTTCATGTTTCCTTGTCTTTTCTTTCCTTCTCTTTTCAATCCGGATTCTTTGTGTTTACACCTTTCTTATTCCTATACTTCTTCTTCTTTTCTTTAGCGACCCCCTCGACGCTGATGCCCCTGAAGCACCTCCAAGGCCGAGTACCCCTCATGAAATCGTGGACCTTGATCCCGATGAGGCAGAGGCCCAGCCTGAGGAGAGGACCGATTTGCCTCCTCAAGGCCGAGAAGACCAAGAACTCGGTGCTGACAACACCGGCGCCGAGATGGAGACTGACAGGGCTTCGGAGCAGCCGGAGCCCACCCCAGAACAGCAACCACCAGAACCCACCACAGAACAGCAGCATCACCCCCCCAACAGACCAACAGCAATAGCAAGATGTTGTGCAAGCCGGGCATCAGCAGCACCCAACAGAGCAACACCCCCAGCAATCTCCCGAGCACCAGCAACAAAGTGCCAAGGAGACCGAGCAGCAACAACAGCAACCACCCTCAACTCAGCAACAGGTTCCTCCACCAGCATCAGGAGGAGCCAAGCCACCAACGGCGCTGAAACAACCCACTCCCCTGGATGTTGCGGTCGCAGCCGAGAAAGCCACCGCCAAGACCGCCAAGACTAAGACCACCAGAGCACAACTCCCACAGTCACGCGCCGGGCTCTAGCAGCAGCAGCAAGTCCTCCACCGCCACTAAGCAACCTGGTGCCTGCAAATAGCGGCCCTGCCACACGCAGCCAGCAGCCAAAGCAGCAACAGATCAATTTCGCCCCCTCGAAACTGGCTGCAGAAGCGGGTAGCAGCGGAACATCTGGCGCCACAAAGAATGTTCCGGCTCACTGGCGAGAGCTGCAAAAGGAGCACCAGATACGGCAGCAGCGGGAGCAGCAACAGCGGGCACAACAACATCAACTGCAGAAGACGAAGAAGACCGGCGCGGCCGGCCCCAAGACCCAAGCCGTCACCCTGACCATCAAGCCGGAAACGCAACTGAGAGAGCTTGCTCATGAGCTGTGTGAAGACATGGACGTCACTTTGGACCGGATAGGTCACATTGATGCGGAGTACAACGGCAACTACCGGGAAGCTTGGAACAATGCCGATGTCGGCCATATCTCCATGGTTGTTGCCGCATCCAGCAACACTTTGGCGCACAAGATGTACTGTCTGAGCGTCGCTACAGAAGATGCCGAGGTCACTTCTTGAGTTAGTTTTGTTTTTTATCAAACTTGCACTGGAACTCGCGCCAAGATCTTCCGCAAGCTCCTTTGGTCCCACCGGAGTGTCAAGGAGCAGAACCGAAAGATGCATGAGGAGCGTGGCCAAAGAGGTAACTTTTATTTTTTCTAAGTTACTACTTATACTTTCTCGGCATCAGTTTTCTAACCCGGTTTATGTTTCCCAACTCACAGCTATTTTGGAGAAGCAGCTCACAGACGCCATCACCAAGATCTCCTCCTTGGAGAGTAAGTGCAACATTTTTTTTGTGCGTTTTGTGTCTACGCCAATTTCTTTCTCTCTGTTTAATTTTGTTTCTCTGCAGGTGAGCACAAGGCCCTCGCCGAGAAGCATCAGGACTGCACAGTACTGGCTGAGTCCGCACGGAGGAAAATCTTGGCTCTGGAGAGTACGTCACTTTTTTCCTTTCCTTCCATTAGTTTCTGTATTTCCACTGTTTTGCTGACCGGATTGCCCCCTTTTCAGAGGAACGCAAGCTATTCCTTGACCAACATCAAGGGTGTGTCACTCTAGCCGAGGTGCAGCAGCAGGTGCAGGCCAGCCAGAGAAAGTTGGAGGCAGAGCTCGCCACCGAGAAGAAGGAGGTGTTCAAACTGAAGCGTGAGCTGGCTGACGCAATCAAGTCAGCGCTGGAGGCCGGGACCGAGAAGACCGAGGTGCTGAACCAGGCGGCCGTCCAGAAGCTTGAACTCGAAAGGGAGATTGAATCCCTCAGGGCACGAAACACAAACCTCGACAGCATGCTGGTCAAATCCCGTGGTCTGCTGGACAAGGAGCACGCCCTTGCTGAAGGATGGTCCAGCCGACTTAAGGATCTTGTCTTGGAACTGCGCTGTAAGTTACCGCCCTTCACCAAATTACTCCATCCGTTTTCTTCTACTCAGTTTATCTTCTTCGGTTTTTCTTATCTGGTTTCTTGACTCTACCCAGCATCACCTCTCTCAGGGACCTTCTCAGATTTCAACGCGAGTGCTGATCAAGCTGTGGCGAAGGCCAGGGAGTTGCGAAAGAGCTCGGCCACGATGTTACTGATTCGGTCATGATTGATGACCAGATTGAAAACATCAAAACTCGGGTTCACCTCCTCAAGGCCCTGGGTACCACCCTTGTGTCCACCGGCATGCGCCTACACAAGGTCTTCTGGCCGGATGTCGAGCCCCCGACTATAATTAACAAGATGGCCCCCAACTTGGATTATGCCAAGGTGGAATTAAAGAAATGGCGCGCGTCAGCAGCCCGGGCTGGTGCTGATGAAGCCCTCCACTTCGTGTTGTCCTGGTATGACAACCTGGACCTCAACAAGCACAAGAAACTCCGGAACGACTCCAAGTGGACCAAACATGAAGAATTTATCCAGCGCCGCCAGGAGACGGCATACCGGCTAGCCTCATATGCTGATACCAAGGAGTAAATCGATGGCTCCACGGAGCCGGACACAGACATCGAGGACGGTGAAGATGATAATGACGATGAAGGTGGTGATGAGGGCGATGCTAGTGATGAAGAGTCTGAGCAGGACGAGGCAGGCGACGAAGGGGCCGAGCAGGACGATGACCAGGAGGCAACTGAGCCGAGAGATGGATCCGAAGAGGTGGATGAGGAGATCCAAGCTGACCCGCAGCCCACTGCCTCTTCCGGAGTTGTCACCACCAAAATGGTGATCTCCACGCCTGCTCCCGAGTTGAGCGCGTCGGAGGCCACTGCGCAAGAACGCCGCATCCGGGCCTCCTACATCAACTGCCGGTTATGCAACCCCTGCATCGACTGCCGCCTCCGAGCCCATCACCGAGTCCTCCGATACGGCAGGTGCTGAAGCGAAGATCACTCCCTCGACGGTGGACTGAGTTCCTGCTATTTTTTACCCTCTAACTTTTTATCAGATCCCCGGTATTAATATTTCATGCGTGCTACTCAGTTCTCAATTAAGTTATTTAGCAAGACTGGCTCAATGCCGGATTGCGCTAATTCTGAGTCCCTAGGTTGCTTTTCTTATCCTCCTGGCTCTTTTTGTCTTTGCTCTTAACTGCCACTTGTGGCTTGTTGGTAGTCGAGTCACAAGATTTCAAAAAACTGGTTTTCTAATACTTAACAACTTTGAGATTTGAATTTAACACTGCCCAATATTTAGCCAAAAAAAACAGAAGGAAAAAAGCACCATACTCGGTTGATACATTCTTTCTTTCCTTGGCAGTTTTTCGTGTGTTTATGGACCTTTGGGTTGTTCTCTTGCTTGCCATGAAGCCGGGTTGTGGACAACAGAAAAGTCGAAGAGTTGGCCCTTAGGTTTGAACACATTACTAAACATGCACATGAAATTCCGAATAGACTAACCGAGTAGACAAAGTAAAGAAAGTAAACGACGCAGAGCAAGTGCTGGCACAGGCAGTCCCCGAGTTCGAACTCGGAGTGCCGACTTGGAATTTAACTTGGTGAGGAGATACATACAATGATTTTTCAGGAATGAAATCAGCCGAGTAGAGCTACATTCCAGGGACGCTTTGATTCCTCTCCGGATTTATCCGCCCTGTTCTTATGTGGTGCATGTGCGTCAATGAGATAGTACGCATCATTGTGCAGAGCCTTGCTCACAATGAAATGCCCTTCCCATGGAGGGGAAAGTTTGTGCATCCTGGCGGTGCGTTGCACAAGCCTAAGCACCATATCTCCTTCTCGGAAAAGCCTTGGGTTTATTTTCCGGCTATGATAGCGTCCCAGATTCTGTTGATATACAGCTGATCGTGATAGAGTTAATTCTCTTGCTTACTCGAGCAGATCAACATCGTCGTCTCGGGCTTCTCTTGCCTCTGCCTCAATATAGAGGGTCACTCTTGGTGAGTCATGATCAAGGTCAGTGGGCAACACGGCCTCTGCTCCATATACCAAGAAGAATGGTGTGTATCCGGTTGATCGGTTAGGGGTAGTCCTTAGACTCCACAACACCGCCGGCAACTCATCTAGCCAACACCCAGGTGTTTTCAGCAACGACTCAATTAGCCTTGGTTTTATTCCGGATAGGACCATACCATTAGCTCTTTCAACTTGTCCATTTGAAGCCGGATGGGCGACAGATGCAATGTCTAGCCGGATCCGCTTCTCCTTACAGAACCGAGCAAAGCTCCTTCAGCAAAGTTTGTCCCATTGTCCGAGATGATCCCATGTGGGTAGCCATATCTCAGGATAATATCCTTCAAGAAGCTCATTGCTATGTTTCCATCACATTTCTGGATTGTCTTCACCTCAATCCACTTGGTGAATTTGTCCACCACGACCAGGATATGAGTCATGTTGCCCCGAGCCAGCTTGAAAGGGCCCACCATGTCCAAACACCAGACAGCAAATAGCCAGGTGATGGGGATTGTCTTCAACTCGGAAGCCGGCATATGTATTTTTCTTGCATACCTCCGGCACCCATTGCACTTTCTTACTAGGTCTTCAGCTTGTTGCATGGCAGTGAGACAAAAGAAGCCATGCCGGAAAGCCTTCCTGACTAGGGCCCGAGATGAGGAATGGTGCCCACATTCTCCTTGGTGTATTTCTCTGAGAATTTCTTCTCCTTCTTTTGGCTCTACACATCATTGAAGTACGCTAGTGGAACTTCTCTTGTGTAGCTCTTTGTTGATGATGGTTTATCTGCCTGGCTGTGACTTCGTCACTCGGCAAAGTACCATCCATCAGAAAGGATAATATGGGCAGAGCCCAACTCGGTGTCTCCCGAGTAGGAAACACTGGTTCATCCACCTCCACTGGACCATCTGACATGGCTTGCTCCGAGTTGGAGACGAGTCCCCGAGTACTGAGAAATGATCCCCTCGATGAATGCGACAGTTCCCGGGTTTACTGAGGCAGTCCTCAGGTTGGATGGAGCAGTCCCTGGGTTCTCCTTTGAGCTCTCCCAGTCAATCTCCATGGGAACAACTTCTGAATCCGGCAGAGCCGGGATGAATATGGACTCCAAGTTAGGTGAGGGCTTGATAGAGGGCTTCCTCAAATGCTCCAGAGCAATTCCTGGCGGGATAAACTGCCGAGAAGAACCCAATTTGGATAGAGCATTCTTTGCATCATTTTAAGCTTCGTGGATGTGATGGAACTCACACCCATCAAATAATCCGGTCATATTCTGGACAAGGAACCGATAAGACGCATATTGGCATCCAACGCATCCCAAGTCCCCGAGACCTGTTGAACCACCAGGTCCGAGTCGCCATAGCACAGAATCCGCCGGATTCCAATCTCCGTGGATACCTTCAAACCATGGACCAGGGCTTCATACTCGGCAACATTATTGGATGCCGGAAAATGGATCTGCAGCATATACTTGAGCTGGTCCCGCTTGGGTGAGGTGAGTACAACACCGGCACTGAGTCCTTCTTTTACCTTGGAGCCATCGAAATGCATCCTCCAGAAATTTGTTTCCGACAATGGAGGCTCATACTGCATTTCGGCCCAGTCAACAAAGAAATCCACCAGAGCCTGGGATTTGATAGCTTCTCTTCTTGCATACAGCGGGGTGTAAGGAGCTGGCTCAATTGCCCACTTGACTACCCTGTCACTTGCATCCTTGTTTCCCATGATCTCCGAGATGGGAGCAGTGCTCACCACTGTAATAGGATGCTCCTGGAAATAGTGCTTGAGCTTCTTGGCACCCAGGTAGACACCATAAGTCATCTTCTGATAGTGAGGGTAATTTTCCTTGGAGCTGGATAGCACTTCACTCAGATAATACACCAGCCTCTACACGGATTTTCCTTCTTCTTCTCGCTCCACAACTACCACCACACTCACAACCCGGTTGGTAGATGCAATATAGAACAACATTGGCTCCTTAGGCGGGGGAGACGCCAGCATTGGAGCGGTACCCAGCATGGTCTTGAGTTCCTTGAACGCCACATCGGCTTGAGGGGTCCAGACGAATTTGTCACTCTTCTTCATGAGCTAGTACAGAGGCAAAGCCTTCTCACCCATTCTTCCCAGGAACCAGCTAAGGGAAGCCAGGCACCCGGTAAACTTTTTCACATCTTTCAGTGATCTCGACAAAGACATGCTATCTATAGCTTTTATCTTTGAAGGACTGGCCGCAATGCCCCGACTAGACACCAAGAAGCCGAGTAGCTTGCCAGGAGGGACGCCAAATGTGCACTTGGTCAGATTCAATTTCATCCGGTACTTTTGCAAGCTTGTGAATGTTTCCTCAATATCGCTCAGCAATGTGTGTTTTTCTTTGGTTTTGATGACTATGTCTTCCACATACACCTGCACATTTTTGCCGATCTGCTCATGCAGGCATTTCTGTATGCACCTCTGGTAAGTGGCCCCAACATTCCTCAACCCAAAACACATGACACGATGGCAATTAGCCTCGTACGGGGTGATAAAAGCAGTCTTTATTTGATCGGCCGGATTCAGTGGAATCTGGTGAAAACCAGAGTTCGCATCAATAAAAGACAAGAGTTCACACCCGGCAGTGGAAACAATCACCTGATCTATCCGGGGTAGAGGGAATGGGTCCTTGGGGCAGGCCTTGTTCAAGTCGGTGTAGTCCACGCACATGCGCCACACCACAGCGACCATGGGGTCATCCTTCTTCTTATCCACCATGACCGGATTGGCCAACCAATCCGAATGCAGCACCTCCATGATAAATCCATAGTATCTCGGTACAGAATGTTTATACTGCTGCCATTGTCAATCAGCACCTTGCTGAACTTCACATTCTTCTTGGACCCAAGAAAGGTTGGGTCCACCACCAGAGCATAGGTACCCGGATTGGGCATGATCTTGGGATGATCAGCTCTAGACCATATAATGCCCTGGTCGCAACAATGCATGTAATATGGCACGGCTGACATCACAATGTTCACCTCCATCGCCTGCCTGCGCTGGGTCTGCTTGTCATCCGGCTCAGTGGTGAACACCCTATAGCTCTCATGATGCTCCTGATACTGATTTCGGTCTCCACCACCATCATTGTTGTTGTTGTTGTTCCGGTTGACATGGTTGTTGCGGTTGTTGTTGTTGTTGTAGTTGCGGTTGTTATTGTTGTGGTTGGCCCCCTGTACCACTTGCTTCACGTTTTCCCTTTGCTGATTCTCCGCCGGCCTGGGAGCGGCTGCCCGGGTAGGCTGCACATTAGACCCCGAGAGCGGAAGAGGAGGAGGAGGAGGCAATTGGCCAAAGCCCTCGCTCTTGATCCGGTCCCACCAGCTGCACTGCCGAGTGGTGTGGTTGGCTGGCCTACTCGGATGCCGAGTATGAAAGCTGCATGGCCCCTCCTTCATGGTCTCAAATATGAACCTCGGAGGATCTCCGGACTGGTTATTATCATGGTACTCCTTCTTGAAGTCCTGGCCATGATTCTAGTTTTGCCCATACTAGGCTCCAGCAGTTTTTTGCCTTTGGCTGCTCCCGGCAGCGGGCTGATCCTGGTTGACTGCAACCACATGGTCTGATCCGTAGCGGATATCCATACGGTCATCTCTCCTCTTGTTATGGAAATCTTGGCAATCATTGCGCTGGGCTCCATCATGGTTTCTTCTTCTCGGCTCGAACGAATCGAGCAGAGGCTGAGTAGGGTCACCGAGTGCATACATATATGCAATCTTGATCGTCTCGGCGAGCGTACTCGGCATCTCCCTTTGCAATTTCTGCCATAGCATGCTGCCATGTCGGCAGTCTAGAGCGAACCAGGCAATAGCCTTTGACTCATTCACACCCTCACAGGTGTTCCTCAGGGTACTCCACCGAGTAAGATACTCGCGGTCAGTCTCCTCTTCCCTCTGCTTAAACGCCGAGAGCTGATGTGGCTGGTTTGGCCTCTTGTAAGTGCTTGTGAAGTTGCTGATGAAAGCTTCCGAGAAATCAAGCAAGCAATTGATGCTGTCTCTCGGTAGGTTGTTGAGCCAGATCCGGGCAGGTCCCTCCAGCATCTGTGGCACATATCTCACAGCCCATCTTCGATTACCGTCGGCAATGTGCATAGCAGTAACGCAATCATTCAGCCAGTCATCTGGCTGGGTGCTTCCATCATAGGTCTTAGTCCCTCTTGCCAGCTGGAACTTGGGCGTAGCCTCCTCTCCCATGATCCTTGGACCAAAGCAACTTGGTCCGGGTGGGCCCCGTGCTTCTATTTCTTCCGACAGGTAGATCCTGTCCAGCTTGTACCTTGCATCACTTGGCTGCAGCATCCTTGCCCCCAATCGAGCTGCCATATCTCTCGGGTTGGCGTACCCGGCTTGCTCCATTGTCGAGTACCCGTCATTGTAGCGGTCATGGTGCACAACACCAGGTTGAAGAGCCGGGTTGACCGCTACAGCAACTGCTTTTGGCTGCACAACATGGTCAGTACCAGGCTGAGGCTGAACCGGATTGGTAGCCGGACGCCGAGATGGACCATCTCGGTTGCCTCCTTTCCCCTCTTGGCGAACTCGGGCGACATTATGGCCACCACCTACATCAATGTGTTCTTGACCGGGCTGCCGCTCTATCGCGTGCTGTTTTCCAGCGACAGCCGGATCGTACACCTGCATATGCTTATTCTTGCCGGAGTTCACACTCGGAGAACTCCTAGCACTGGGAACAGGTGAGGAGGCCTGGCCTCCTGATTTCATCCCATGCGAATGAACAACATGAGAGGAACCAACCCCCGGATTTGCCTTCCGGAATGCCTCATTCTGCCTACCAGCTTCCAGAACAAGCTCATTGAACCGGTCATGCTGCCTAACGCGAGCCTCACCAGAAAAGTTTGGCAACTCGGCCGCAACTGCCTCTGCGGCTCTAAGTGTTTTGGCAGGAGAGGTATACTTAGGACTACCAGCCGAGGTCCTAATATCAGATTTGCTAGTAGTTCTACCATCTCTAGCCAGCTCGACGCCTAGGTTGCGATGAATGATCCCTATCTTGCTAGGATTTCTAGAAACAAGAGTAAAACCATAGGCACTATTGTACTCATTCTGGTCAAGGTTGAGTTCCAGCCTAACCTTTTCCAATTCTTCGGCCTCCAGGAGCATGGCCTGGCGCTGCCGCTTGAGCTGCGCCCTCAATACCGCCGGATCCGTATCCGGGGCAAGAGGCATGCCCAGATTCTTGATGACACCGGCAAGAGGCGCCGGTATCGCTGTTGATGTAGACGGAGCCTTGTGGCCCGGTTGATTATGGGGCTTGTCGTATGGCTTGTGACTCAGACGATCAGCCGACTCGTCGACAACTTCAGGCACAGAGGGCGCGCCTTTCCCGGTAGCAGGGACCGGGCCAGTCATCATCACCTCCACGCTGCCGGCAGAGCGACCGGTTGGCTGCCCGTGGACGGCGATAACGGCAGGAGGGTCCGCAGCAACGAGCACCACCTCGGGGTACTCGCGGATGACGGTGGTGGCGACGTACACCAGATGCGAGCCGAAGCTGACGACAAAGCCGCCTGCAGGCACGAGCCTGCCGCCGAAGTCGCCCGCGTTGTCAGTGACGAAGTCGTGGGAGCCGAATTTGTGGACAAGGCCACAAACCACGCGCTCCCCCGAACGAGAAACGGGTCCCGTCCAGATAGAAACCCCAGCCAGCGCCGCTGCTGGCCCCATGGTGGGCGCCAACTGTCGTGGTGTGAATAAGACAGATGCCATAGGATGGCTAAAGATTGGGGCCGATGGACGCTGTAGGTATCTGGGGAGGGATCGCACGCCAAACTGGCGCGCTCAGAACACTGCAAACAACACAATCTACCCAGGTTCGGGGCCCTCGTGTGGAGGTAACACCCCTACTCCTGCCTCTCTCTCTGTATAAGTATGTGCCGAGTACAAGAGTTCCTCTCTCTTTCTTTCTCTCTATGAGTAGTAATCCTTCTAGGTCAATCTACCAAGTGTGTGATGTAGCGAGCGAACCACTGAACCACCAAACCACCCCCGCGCAGGAGGGGGGAGGCCACCTCATATACCGGTGGCCACCCACTATTTTACAGATAAAAGTACTGACTAGGTGACTCCACACTGTGCAGGAGCGCACGCCTCCGTGTCTTCGCTGACAGAGTCGCCGAAAGTCTCCGCGGTTGGTTGCTGACATGTCCTGTCCCCCTTGTCAGAGACAAGACATGACATTGCCCATACCGCACTGTACCCACGTCTGGATACGCATTGCCATGTACCTAGTAAGTTGAACCGCACGCCGGTACGGCTCCTGGATACGCGGGATTCACCTCAACGGCTCCATTGACTTTGCCTCCGAGTAGAATAACTTCTTCTCTATCCGGATCACCCAAGTGCTACTCGGATGACCCAGACAGATACTTGAATCTTCCCTTGGTCCCTTGTCTTCCTGCTGGATAGCCCCAACCGGGTACCATCCTATCTGGCACGTACCAACTCGGTACGGCCGAACTCGGTAAATAGTACCTTGAACTCCATTTCTCACCTGCCTTACCCCTACTCGGGGGTAGCCCCCTGACAAGTTTTTCACACAGCTCCCAACACACCTACACCTGACCCGCAAACCAAGTCACAAGCAATGGCCATATCAACTCATGCATCTACCGGGTTACCTGGCAAATCGACCTTTTCCCTTTTAGTGCTGATTGGTGGGAAGAGAGATGTGGCACTGGTGGACAGTGGATCTTTAGATACATTCATGAGCAACTGATACGTCTCCAATGTATCTATAATTTATGATGCTCCATGTTGATATTATGCCAATTGCTACATGTTTTCCGTATGTTTTCCTACGTTTTCTTACGGTTTTCGGACTAACCTATTGACAAGATGCCACAGAGCCAGTTCCATGTTTTCTGCTGTTTTTAGTTTCATAAAAGTTGTTCTGGAAATATTCTTGGAATTTGAAAATTCAAAAGCCATAAGTCTTAGAAGTTCCGGAGGCTTCCAGAAGTCCCAAAGAGCCCCGGAGGGGGGCCACAGGGTGGCCACACCATAGGGTGGCGCGGGTCCCCCTGGTGGCGCCACCTCGTGGTGTGGGCCTCCTGGCCACCCCCCGGCATCGCCCTTTCACCTATTTATACTCCCCCGAGAGAAAATCCTAAGAGAATCAACCTTTTCCACAAAATACATTCGTAGCTCCACCGTCGCCGACGAGAAGTTTCGGGGGACATATCTCTGTTGTGGTACCCTGCCGGGACGGGGAAGTGCCCCCGGAAGCCATCTCTATCGACTCCACCGCCATCTTCATCGCCGTTGCTGTCTCCTATGATGAGAAGGGAGTAGTTCTCCCCCGAGGCTGAGGGCTCTACCGGTAGCTATGTGGTTCATCTGTCTCTCCCATGGTGTGATCTATATGTGATCATGAGCTTTGTAATCTATTTGGATTTGTATATGTTACTTTCATCTTTTTCTACTCAAGTGTTTTATTAATATGAAATTTGGAGTCACCTTGTCCCGCGGTGTGAAGGTGACAGTGTGCACACCGTGTGTGTCTCCTCTATGAATTATGGTGTTTGTCTAGTACCTTCTAGGGCGCTCATAGTGACAGCGTGGGGTTAACTATACATGGGAATGCTTACTTTAAGGATTTCTTTTTGCAGCCCTACGCAATGATTAGTGTTCGTTATCCAACCGGAGAGGGTTAAGAGTAGCATAGTGAAGAGAAGATATTTAGTTATTCAATTATGTGATCATTGTTGAGAGTGTCCACTAGTGAAAGTAGGATCCCTAGGCCTTGTTTCCAAGCATTGAAACACCGTTTTCCACCTGTTCTGCTACATGTTTGCTTGCTGCCATATTTATTTCAGATTGCTATTATTACTTATAACCATCCATATTACTCGCATTTCACTATCTCTTCGCCGAACTAGTGCACCTATATACCTGACAAGTATATTGGGTGTGTTGGGGACACAAGAGACTTCTTGTATCTTAATTGTAGGGTTGTTTGAGAGGGATATCTTTGACCTCTACCTCCCTGAGTTTGATAAACCTTGGGTGATCCACTTAAGGGAAACTTGCTGTTGTTCTACAAACCTCTGCACTTGGAGTCCCAACACTGACTACAAGAATATAAGCGTGCGTAGACATCAAGCTCTTTTCTGGCGCCGTTGCCGGGGAGGTAAGATAAATGGTACTCGCATCCTCGGGTGTGAGTGCTCGACGTTATTTCCTTTAGATCCTGCCATTATATCTTTTTGTTTCTTGTTTTTATTTTCACTAGTTAGGCTTATTTTTACTTGTTACTTATTTTTATCTTTATGCTTAAATGGAAAAAAGAGAGAGATTTATAATATTTATCTTGAGTTAGGACATGAAGTGTTTGAAGAGAAAATAAAAAAACCAATGGAGCTTTATTTGCATGCTAATAGCAATGATATTAGTATGAATTCTTTGGACACCATTATTGCTGATGCTATGGAAAAGTCTAAGCTTGGGGAAGCTAGTTAATATGAAAATGATCTTTTTAGTTCCCCAAGCACGAAGGAGAAAATTTGCTTTGATGATGAGCTTATGCCTGTTACATATAGTAGTGATCATGATTGGGAAAAGCACACTACTTTTGATATTGAAAATGATGATATAGAAAGCTCTAAACTTGTGAATGATGTGTTTGAAAATCCTTTTGCGACTGATGATTATATGCTTGATACATCTCCTCCTAGCAAAAATGATGATATGTTTACAAATGAATACATTTTGGAGGATAACTATTCTATTGCTTATGATGATTTTATTCTTCCTATATATGATGATTACAATGATGAATATGATATTTTCAGTCCACCTACTATTGAGGAGAAAATTTATTTTGATGACACTATGCCTCCTATATTTGATGATTATGGTGATGAGAATAATAATGATAGCTATTTTGTTGAATTTGCTCCCACTACTATTAGTAAGAATGACTATGCTTATGTGGAGAGTATTAATTCTTTTATGCATGTGGCTCGTGATAAGAATGTTTCTTATGATAGTTATATTGTTAATTTTATTCATGATGCTACTGAAAGTTATTATGAGAGAGGGAAGCATGGTTTTATGCATCTCAACAATATTAAGTTTCCCCTCTTTATGTTGAAATCTTTGAAGTTGCACTTATTTTGTCTTCCTATGCTAGTCACTTTGTGGTTCGTTGACTTGTTTTTCTATAAGATTATTTTTCATAGGTGGGTTAGACTTAAATGTGTTCTATATTTTCTTCTTGATGCTCTCTTATTGTGCTTCAACTCTTATTCTTATGTGAGCATCTTTTAAAAATCATTGTGCCTAGCTGAAAGGCATTAAAAGAAAACCGCTTCCGGGAGACAACCCGTTTTATTTCTCCGTTTTCAACCCGTTTTCCATCGTTTATTTTTGTTTTCTTTGCGCCTAGGTGTTGTATCTTTCCTTTGAAACCCCACTGCATATTTTCTTGTGTGTCTTTGTTTAGCCAATTAAAGCCTTTAGTGGAAAGTTGAGACTATATTTCGGATTTCTACGTAGGAAACAGATTTCTGCTATCCACTGTTAAAATCTTATAAAATCACAGAAAATTCAAAATGACCTGAGTTTGTTTGTGCGTAATCCTGGGTTATATACGCAACTTCCGTTAGTTGACCACTTTTTGGTTTGAGCAACATAAGATTTTCAAAAAAAAATCATCTTTACCTGCTGTCCTGTTTTGACAGATTTCTGCCAATAATTGCATTTGCATCTTAATCTGTTTCTTTTGGTGTTCTTTTGAGAAAAACAGTTTTAAAAGAAGTTGTGACAGTAGCTAATGTGTTTATGAGTGTTAGACTTGTGTTGAAACTGAACCATATGAATTTATTATTTCTATTGCACTAACGTTGCTAATGAAGATTGTGAGAAGTTTGGTGTGAAGGAAGTTTTCAAGGGTCAAGAGAAGAGGATGATATGACGTGATCAAGAAGAGTGAAAAGCATAAGCTTGGGGATGCCCTGGAGGTACATCCCAGCAAATTCCAGGAAGACTCAAGCGTCTAAGCTTGGGGATGCCCAAGGCATCCCCTTCTTCATCAACAAATTATCAGGTCACTTCTAGTGAAACTATATTTTTATTCAGTCACGTCTTATGTGCTTTACTTGGAGCGTCTTTTATTTTTGTTTTTAGTTTGTTTGGTTTTCTTTTCTGTAATAAATAGTTGGATCCTAGCATATTTGTTTGGGAGAGATACACGCTCCGCTTTTTCGTTAGAATACTCTTGTGCTTCACTTATATTTGTTGAGTATTCATGCTTAGATATTTTAATGCTTCTAGCTCTTGTTTTGCATGCATCCTTTGTTCAGAACTGTTAGCTTTTGTAGTTAGGTGGTTCTCATATATATATATATATATATATATATGCGCTTTATTGGAAATAGAAATGCTATTGTGATAGTTGGTATAGTGGAAAAGATTGCATGGTCTTGTAGATCACTAAACTGCTTCACTTGAATCATTGATGTTGTTTTAAGATATTAATTTGCTTAATGGATAAATGGGAAGGACTAGTAAGTAGAAACTTTTAATGTTTGGTATAAGAAACTTGAAGCTATGCCACACTTCAATTACCAGCTGATAGAAACAATGGTATATTATTGCTACGAGTGATAAATTTCCGATCGGCCTTTTGTTACGCGCTACGGTCGGGGTAGCCAACAGTGAATTGTCACTCCCACGGACCCTCTTGGAGTGATTTGAACTTTGCCTTGTAAGATGATTTTCTTGCTGCAACCTTTTAACTCGTGAGTCTATGTTGCGGTTCCTTGCACTTCCACCATCCATATTTGCTAGCATCTTCCGTACTGTGCATTGCCCTTTCTCACATTGAGAGTTGGTGCAAACTTCGCCAGTGCATCCAAATCCCGTGGGAGGACTTTGTTCTCATACACATAAGCCCATATATTCTTCCTCAAAACAGCCACCATACCTAACTATCATGGCATTTCCATAGCCATTCCGAGATATATTACTGCACAACATCCACCTCCATTATGTTACTTGATGATGAGCTTCATGGTTATTTATGCATACTGCTACACTGGCAGGAGCATGCAGTTAGAGACATCGGAGATATTTCTTTATGAGTTATGAGTACTAAAAGTTTTATGATTCATTTTAATATAGGATGTTGCCCCTACCGGTGAGGATATATAAAAAATAAATAAATGAAAAAGCCCCCCCCCCCCAAAAAAAGGGCCAAAGAGAGAATAAAGAGAGAGGGGCGCATCACTATCCTTTATATACCACACTTGTGCTTCATGTTTAGCACCAATACTTCAGTTTGGAGAGAGTTTTCATATTATCATTCATTCATAACTATGTGGGGAACTTTACATTGTAGAACTTCGCTTGTATATTCCAATGATGAGCCTCCTCAAATGAGCTCTAGGTCTTCGTGAGCAAGAAAGTTGGATGCACCCCCACTAGTTCCATTGGAGAGATTTCATACACTTATATATCTATGTGCATCCGTTGTGTGGCACTCCTTTCATAGCTTCGGTTATAAGAATTTCTCTTGTCTAATGACCACTTTCAGCTTTGTGAGCCTTTCTTCCATTGACCTTCAAATCCCCCATAATGTTCTCTTTGCCATAACATCCCGGTGCCAGGGACCAACATAGAACACTTTCTTGTTTTTAGTGCGCAAATAGTTTAAGATTCAAGCATTGCATCGTGTGAAAAGCTTGACTTGATCCTAACAGGGGTTGTGAAGATCGTTTGAGGTGCATGATATCGTTGTTCTTGAAAACTTAAATCATCTCTAATAAACTTTGCATGGTTGATAGTCTTTTAGTATTGATTCATTAAAAGTTTTGCTTCTTTCGTCTTATTTATTTATGCATTACTTTTTTATATCAAATATAGATCACAACTTTAGTTCATTTTATCCTAGTTTACATGCTCTACTTTACATATTATAATCAAGATTGTGTGGTAGCATGTCACCTTAGAAATTATTTTGTTTTATCGTTTACCTACTCGAGGACGAGTAGGAACTAAGCTTGGGGATGCTTGATACATCTCCAATGTATCTATAATTTCTGATGTTCCATGTTGATATTATGCCAATTGCTACATGTTTTCCGTATGTTTTCCTACGTTTTCTTATGTTTTCCGGACTAACCTATTGACAAGATGCCATAGATCCAGTTCCATGTTTTCTGCTGTTTTTAGTTTAAGAAAAGTTGTTCTGGAAATATTCACGGAATTTGAAAATTCAAAAGCCAGAAGTCTTAGAAGTTCTGGAGGCTTCCAGAAGTCCCGAAGAGCCCCGGAGGGGGGGGGCACAGGGTGGCCACACCAAAGGGTGGAGCGGGTCTCTGTTCTGGCACCCTGTCGGGACGGGGAAGTGCCCCCGGAAGCCATCTCCATCGACTCCACCGCCATACCTATCGTTGTTGTAGTTCTCCCCCGAGGCTGAGGGATCTACCGGTAGCTATGTGGTTCATCTCTCTCTCCCATGGTGTGATCTATATGTGATCATGAGCTTTGTAATCGATTTGAATTCGTCGATGTTACTCTTCATCTTTTGCTACTCAAGTGTTTTATTAATATGAACTTTGGAGTCACTGATACGTGTTCAACGTATCTATAATTTCTGATGCTCCATGATCATATTATGTCAATTGCTACTTGTTTTCTCCCTTATTTATAGCATTTTTATATGTTTTCCGGGACTAACCTATTAACAAGATGCCAACTGCCAGTTCCCTGTTTTCTGCTGTTTTTGGTTTCAGAAAAGTTGTTCTAGAAACATTCTCGGAATTGGACCCCACAAAGCCCGAAGTGCCTATTTTCCCCGGAAGCACCCAGAACACCGAAGAGGAGTCGAAGACGGGCACCAGGGAGGCCACACCATAGGGTGGTGCGACCCCCCTGGCCGCGCCAGCTATGGGTGTGGGGCCCCTGGAGCTCCACCTCCTTTGCCCTTTCGCCTATTTAATCCCCCCGGATGGAAAACCCTAAACACCTAATCAAAAATTCCCAAAAAGTTTCGCAGCCGCCGTCACCATCAACCCTAGATCAGGGGGGTTCTGAAGCTATTTCCGGCACCCTGCCGGAGAGGAGATCATCATCGGAGGCTTCTATATCACCATGCCTGCCTCCGGAGTGATGCGTGAGTAGTTCATCCTTGGACTACGGGTTCGTAGTTGTAGCTAGATGGTTGTCTTCTCCTCATATGCCTCCATGTTTAGATCTCGTGAGCTGCCTATGATGATCGAGATTGATCTTATGTAATTCTATATGCTTTTTTTGCTGGCATCCGATGAATATTGACCTTATGCCAAGTTAATTATAGTCTTTATTTGTATATGTTATTTGTGATCTTGCATGCTTTCCGTTGGTAGTGGTTTCTCTTGCCAAGTAGTTGCTAGTGACTCCAAGAGGGAGTATTTATGCTTGATAGTGGGTTCATGCCTCCTCACCACCTTGCTCGAGTGACCGAAATGTGAAGGTGGAGGATGTGTTGTTGCCATTAGGGAGAAAATAGCGGTGAGAGTGACCGCGTGCATAATCATTGCTTACATTACACACTTTGTTTAATGCAATTATCTGTTGCTTGCAACTTAATACGTAAGGGGGTTCGGATGATAACCTGAGGGTGGATTATTAGTCATAGATGCAGATGGATTTTGGTCTATGTATATTGTTCTTGTCACGACCCCGGACCCCAAGATATATATACTGTTATGTGCTCCTAGTCATGGACCCACAAGGGCTTCAGGGTTACCAGCCCCGGCCGCAACAAACAACGGCAGGCAGACTGGATTCATCGGCACGTAGTCCGGATCCCCAGTCTACTACTCCTTGTGTCCATGCTAGTCATAACCAACTATGCATATCAAAGCGTCCACGAATCGTATGAAACTTAAGGAAACGGGACCAAAGCTATACAGAGATGCTATGTGTCCAGAAAGTGCAACAACAATCGAGGGTTACTGGGGTTACCTCGCCCCAGGCCGATCACATCGACAGGCGGGCTCGGACATGGATCATCGGCTCCACAACCCCTCGACTGCGACAACTATGCAGGCATAGCCAAAACTGTATAACAATGAGCTCGAAACCAACAACCGATCAAAGCAGTACTCTAGACATGAAACTTTATTAAACAGGTGTTACTAGAGTATAGCTTACAAACATAGGTCACACGACCCATCATTACATCAGACAACGGAAGGCAGATTATGTTGCTAATCAACAAGAACCAAAAGGGCCTAAGAGGCCGCAACAAAAGGCGACGTCCCAGCCCATAGATTCCAGACTGCTACCTGGGAACCCCAAACTACTCGTCGATGTCCACGTCGAACCATCACTGAAGTGACGAACTCCACCTGAACCAAAATTAAGCAAACCTGAGTACGGGAGGTACTCAACAAGACTTAGTTAACCTATTATATATCTTCTTATTTTCAGAAAGGTTTTATGACGGCTGTTTTGCGTAAAGCAATCTTTGTTTTCCAAAACGAGGAAGAATAGCACGTCTCATGGAGTTTTTAAAACAGATGAGAGGACTAATCAACTACTGAAATCATCATCTTTTCATCCACCAACATCATTTCTCAGCACCTCACATGCTACAAGGATCACCCCTCCCGGCATCTCCGGGGAGGCACCCTTCATCTACTGCCTCCATGCATTGTCAACATCTTTTACGTCACGTTCAAGTTATCTATGACCCCGTGACTTTCACCAAGTCGTCCATAACCGTGGACACGGCTTTCCGAAAGATTTATCCCTGCAGGGTGGTACACTTTACCCACACGTACCATCCGACTCTTAATGCCAAGCTATTGGCACAATTCCGACGATGTGCCGGCAGAGTGTGGTTGGCTCCGACCTTTACCTTGCTCGACCCTATCCATGAGTCAACCCAAACAGGGCCACCCCGTCAACAGGGAGTTGGCCACCTCCTGAAGGCACCTGTTCTGTGAGTCGGGATCAAGATCCGTGTACGTCCATCACTTGTCCCGGTCACGTCCTAGTTTTCTCCAAATCGTTTTCTGACTCACACGCAGATGGAAATAGCAAACTACGTGACTCATGGATGTGGCCAAACAAGTTAGTTAGTCGAGCGAGGTTCATTGGCTCGCGCGTGTGGTTGCACGCTCAGTCTTGGTTTCCGCGGCGAGACCTTACTCCTAGAGTTGGCAAGTACAGGACAAACAACCACTTCCCAAGTGGTCTCCCGTCCAAGCCTTAGTCAAATTAACCACACAGTGCTCATCTTTCCACGTCATCATATCATACTAGGTTATCGCAGCTCTGATTCATCAACCGGATGGAGCAGAGGTAACAAACATATATGACTAAGCAAAGCAGATATGAGGCTTTGGCGATGCACACAAGCAATTCTATGGCGGCTAGGAGCAGTGGATCAGGATATTGAGGCAATGCATCATATAGGTGAACTATGTCTAGTAGCATCAAATACTTTAGAATCGAATGCAAAGTACGAGAATCAAATGTTGTTGGAAAACATATATGAGCAGATAAGAGGTTATGCTTTCCTTGGTTATAACAAAACCAGATAAAGATCTTCTGGAATAAGTGCTTGACTTGTCGGTTAAGATCAAGTATTCGTCATTGGATTGTTGGCCTTCTCTTCGGAGTCACGTTCTACCGAGGGAGAAATAACACCGAAAGAGGAATAACAATCAACACATGGCATCGATGCAATGCGCAATATGTATGCATGAGCAGGTTAATGCACTGAAATAAAGCCCTAAGCATGATCATTGGGTTGGTAGGGTTCATATGTCAGTTAGGCATTTTTACTGGATTTATCCCGAAATAGACCCCAGAGGGCAATTCGGGTGATTATGGAAGTGAGTGCAAGTTAAAGTGCTCAAATGGGTTTGAAAACACCATAAACAGGTTGCATTTATCATTTTGAGCAATTTGGTATATAACTTGTAATTTTCTAAATTTATTGAATAAAAACTTATTATTCTATTTTTAAATGATTAAACAACATTAAAATAATGTTCAAAAATGAAGTGTGTCAAACATTTATGAAAGTGACATTTTTGGAAAGAGTACATTTTCCTGATCACTCCCATATTTTTACTTTATTTTTCTGAGCAATATTTTGGAAGATATTAATTAACCAAAATTATTCATTTTCTGGATTTATTAAATAGAGGGGATTATGACATCACCAGGATGTCACTGTGACGTCACACGAAGGCAATCTTCTCTGTTGATCACAAATTCACTCGAAATTGCTTCAATCCGCGCGCCATACAGAAATTAAACTAAACCATAAGGAGGAGGAGGAGGAGGAGGGGATCCTAGGGGTGCTGGCGGCGGACCAAATGGTCGCCGGAATGCCCACCGGCGGCGAGGAACCGCGGCGGCGGCAATGGGTGCACGGCGAGCGGGAGCTACAGGGGGTTAGGGAGCGAGCGGAGGGCAGGAGGATGCTCACCATGACGAGGGGAGGCTAGAGGATGGGTCAAGGGGTGGAGGGAGGGCCGGAGACGGCGGCGCCATCCATCTCCCCGCGGCGGCCGGAGAAGATGGCGGGGGCGGATTCCGGCGCTGCAGGCCATCCCGGCTCCCGAGCGCTCTCGAGGTGACAGAGGGTGCTCCGGTGGTCCTCCTGGTTCTCTCAATTCGGCCGGAGATGGATAGAGTCCACGGCGCGCGGCGGCGGCCGGAGGCAACAGTAGGTTAGGGTTTGGGTCTTCGGGCAGGGACAGAGGAAGGGAGTAGGGCGAGGCAGGAACAGAGAGGGAGCCGCGACCTTCTCCTGGCTTATCCACGCAAGGAGAGGAGCACACAGGTGCGTGGCGGTTCGACACGGGTACGACCTCCACGCAGCTACTCCGACTGTCAAAGGTTGAAGAAGGCGGCTTTGCACAGATTCCCCTGCAGTTTTCTGATTAAACAGAAAAGCCCTTTTCCATTTTTAAAACAGAACAGAAACAATGAATTGAGGGCCTTTTTGCCAACAGAAAATTTGGCAAAAATAGTTTTTGAAAATCTCATGAAATTTCCAACAAAACCATAACTTGGGTTGGTGCATTTGAATTATTTTTCAATACAAAATTGTGGAACCCAAATTAAGTACTTTTTGGGAGGTTTTTCTGAAACCATTTAAATTCAAATTTTAAATTGTTTCAAACATGGTTTAAATTATTGTTTGATGCATGTATGAGATGAACACAACACCACAACCCTTTGGTAGCAAAATTAGGGATGTTACAAATCTACCCCCCTTACAAGAATCTCGTCCCGAGATTCCCGAAGGAGAAGAAAGAAGGAACACCGGTTTTGAACGATCTTCTTGAACCTTACGGTTCTCTTCTTGAAGGGGTTGATCCGTAGCATCTTGGAATATTGAACGGACACACCTTAGGTAAGAGGGAAACTCTTAGGAAAATGATCTTCACGAAGATCGAGTATCTCATGGGTAACTCATGACAGGGATGTTCATAAAGAACTTTTGAGTTAACATACATGAAACACATCAAGATAACGGAGTGAATAGAAGATGGTTTCAAGTTTGCGGACGATTGGTATTGAAAGGATTTAGAATATGAGCTTTGCACAAGACTTTAAATCCTTTTGAAAAAGAAAGGTTGGACAACTTATGACATCGAGGTTTCTTACAACGGAATACCAAGATGAGAAGGATTGTTTTGGAAATGAAAACATAGTATTTGTAGACGAGGGAAAACACGAGAAAACACCGTAACTCGTGCGTCCGAGAATTTTGATACGGGATCATGTTCACTCTTTGGAGTGGACACAGAAGATAACGGAACTTTCAACCATTCCATAACTGTTTTCTTGAAATCCTTGTCAAGGATCGAGAAGTTACTTCACGATAGAAGATGAGTAACCAAAATAAGTTGTACCACCGTAATTAGGGAGGAATTCTTGGTCACATCGTAAGGATGGGTAACCAACGAGGATTAAAACACCGGAAGAAAATAGGAAATCTCTTTCCTGTTGTGGCTTAGACGTAGCAATACATCTTCCACATGGTTAAGACCCCATGGCTGAGGTAACTGACAAATTCACACAATGTGTGAGATGAACAGAAATTCAAGTACAAACAACTTGAGAAGGAAACTGATCAAAGGCGGTTACAAAACACCACGAGATGTTCCCATGATGAACTTGTTTTCACGAGATCAAAGATTGGTAGGATTTGGTAGAGAGACATTGGACATGGTAAGTTCCAAGGTCTTCTTGACGTTCCCGACACCAATATCCAGCTTACATAAACCTTCAATAAGTCATCAAGTGGAAGTTAAACTCCGGTTTGGAAGAACGGGGAGGAAAACGTATTGAGAACGAGCCACACAAGAATTCTCACGGGGAGTGGTTGTTCTTACGGACTCAAAGAGATATGACATTAGGCCTTCCGGCTAATTATGTCAACCACAACATCAACCATGCCGGATTTTGAAAAGACCCGATTCAACACTCTTGAGGAACACTAACCATTGTTGCTGCTTGAGATTCAGCTCTGGGTAGTGGATTTATAGCTCGGGCTCGATATGTTTGAACGAAGAGGTTGCACCGGTTATCAACAGAATACATTTACTAGATTCTCAAGATGTGAACTATGATGCCACGCTTAAGAAGATGAGCGAGATTGCAGAACTCATGTATTAGCAACTTGCGAAAGACGGTTGCACCTACAAGACTTACTTGCAATAGAACACATCGGAGTCCTTGTTGGGAAAGCGATACAAAGATAACGAAGTTCTTGGACTTCTTCCCTTTCACGAATAGTCAATCAGTGGCTTGGTGTGGATGAAAACTTCTTCAATACATGGAGGTAACGACCTACCATCTGATGAATAGTCCACACATGCATGACCGACTGGGGATTATTCCCGAAGGAACAAGGAAACTATACTCAGATCCATGTCAACAACTTTCACCATAAGCACATGGACTGGAGTAAGCCACTTCGAACATCCAGAACACAACTTCGTGATAACACAAAGTTGGTTCTCGAAAGTTTCCAATATTAGTGCCAAGTGTTCATCTTGAACCTCTTTCAACTTGGATAAATAGGTATGTCATCGTTGGGCTCGACAACACGCTTATCCAGATACTCCAGGTAGAGGGATTCATATGATATATGAACAAGGCAAGGTATTGGTGAGACCATATGACATGAAGGTGTACTCGGTAAAACACCATGAGTGAAACCACCATCAAGATAGTCCTGGGATCTGGCCTCGGTTTGACGATAGCCCAAATCGGATCAAAGGTTAGGATGATAGCACGTCCACTAGGGAGTTACTATCCTGCTTCAACACAAGGGAACTAGACACTCCTTAACAGAGGATCAAGTTAGGCGGAGCTTTTGTCTTTCAACTCTCCAAGTTGTTGTTTAAGCTCAACCACTAGTCCAAGGTGTCTAGCGTAGTTTCTTGGAGAGAGGAGTGGTTCAAATTACTCCTAGTTTAGTCATCACGGTCAGGTAAAACCTGGTGATACTTCTAGAAAGACAACCAGAATATCACAACCTACCGTTAGGTCTAGGAATTTGAAAGGAGGCTTGCTTTTCAAAGCAACTGATATGAACATGAGAGCTTGGCATGCACCTAACTCTCTGACCGAGGATATGCACCGGAATAGACGGGTTTGGTAACACAGTCAACTTCAAACAGAGGCTGGGTGACCAGTAGTGCTAAGAAGGATACAGATGTTTCTTAGGTTTCCAAAGCAATGGAAATTGCTAGGAACACCTGATACACATGTCAATGCACACCCAACATTCTCAAGCATTCAAGCTTGGAGGAAGGGGGAGTGAAGATGTGTGAGAGCGCATCACTTCATCAATAAGGCCATGAAACTGAACACAACCTCTTGATATAAAAGAGTGTGACACTCGAGGGTGGAACATAACAGAAGCTAATAAAACTTCTTTAATCCGCGGATTACAAAACTTTGACCTGGTCCTAGAGATGAACGATGTAACATCCCAAGTATGAAAACTACCCCTAGAATGTTTGATTTCCTGTTTAATTAAAGTATTGCATCATGTCATCATTTTACTCCCTTGTTTGCATTTGTTTACTATTTTTTTGCATCTGTTCTTAATTGTTTTCACAATGAAACTCAAACAATTTCAAATGCTTTGTTTTCATACTTGCTCTGTTACAACTTTTGAAATAGAAATCCCAAATAAAAACAACCAATTTGTTTTCATATTATCCCATAATGAATCAACTAATAAAATGATGCTTTTATTTCAGTTAAGTAACTCCAAATTGCTTTCAAATTCAAAGCATCTTCAAACAGCACCTCATTTGAAAATTATAAAAATACCAAACAAATTCTAATCACAATTGTTCTATTTATTCAATAGGGGTCACCCTAATAAAAACATTGTTTCCAATAGTAATCAATTAATTATTAAATCATTCAAATTCAAGCCAAAACTTTCAAACAGTACCCATTGTTGAAAATTATGAAATTACAAAACAAATGTACTCACTTGTTTCCAATTAAACTCATTGGTTTTCCATAATTAAAAATCTTGTTTTAAATAACCAAGTTATTAACCAAAATTCATCCAATTTCAAACCATTTTGCAAAACAGCAATAAATTTGACTTTTCAAGAACCAAGTTGAAATTATGGTAGATAATGAGCTAACAATCCCACATGAATTTTCCCTAAATTTTTAAAACTCTAAAACCTATCTTTTGCTTCCATTTTCTAATTGGTACAAAAAAAAAACAAATAGAAACAAAAATATTAAAAGCTAACAAAGAGAGGAGAGAGGAGCAGCAGCAAGCCCAGCCCACCTATTTTCCCTATCAGGCCCGATACCTCTTCATCGATCTTGTCATCTTCCTCCTTTCTGTCGTCAGCAATGGTACGACGCCATCCCCTCCATTCGATCGCCTCCTCCTCCACCCGATGGCGACCGTACGAGCTCGAGGCTACCCTATAACCTACCCCCCGAGCCTCTGCCTAACCCTAGTCCCCTCTTCCATCCTCTACCCCGCCGCCATCTCTTCTTCCTCCCACCTCTCTTCTCCCTGCCTCCCTCTGTATCCCTGCACCACAACCACCTAGCCACCGCCGGTGATCGCCGCCCCACGGTCACCTCGAGGACCTGTTGTCCCCGGGAATGGAACCGGCACCCTCCCAGCTCCAAGTTCGCTGAAGGAACCACCGCCGGTTACTGCTCGAGCCGCCGCCGCCGTCGATGTTTCCTCCGCCGCTGCACCTCTGTCGACCACCTGTAACCTGCCCGATCTCGCCTCCATCAACCGCCTCAAGGTGAGCTCGCCTCCCCTTCCTTCCTCTTCCCCCCCCCACTCGCCTCCTCCCTCTCCCCACGGCCGCACCCGCCCCAGGCACCCCAGCGCACGGCGCCCCTCAGGCGCGAGCGCAGCAGGCAGCCATCGATGCCATCTCTGTCCAGTTACAGAAACATCGATCCATGTTCAGTTAAAAGTTCAGAAAACTGCGCGGCCCACAGCTTAACCCCCCACCGCATCCCCTTCTCATCAACACACAGCAGCAGTCCCACTGGTTCTGTTCCTTTGCTCATAGAAGGAGGGCAGGGGTTCGATCCCCCTCCCACACAAATAAAACCAACTTTTTGTTTTGCTTTGTTTTGGTCACAGAACTTTCTGCAAATCACCATTAGGCCCTTACAAATTATTCTAGCCCCTGGAAAATATTTTCTAAGTCCCTAGTTACAAAAAAATGGCAGATTTGCATCAAATGTTCTAAAATGCATAAGTAATTCATCCCAACTCCAAATTCAACATTTTTAATATGTTTTCTGCACCAAATTAAATGTTCTATCCAAATATAAAATTTATTTACTGTTTTGAATATTTTAAATTGGTGAAACATTTGAATTCTTGTTAAATTCACTTAAACTTGCAAAAATCATAACTTGAGCATAAAAATTCCAAATTCCACAAACTAAATATGTTTTCCAATCAACTTTTCATTTACTTTCCAAATATAAATTTTGTTTGCTGTTTTGAATAATTTAAATTGCTGAAAACAACTGTTTCTTTTTTATTGCATTTATAATTGCCAAAATAATAACTTGCTCATTTTAAATCCAATTTCCACAAATGAAATATGTTTTCCATGCAAAATTAAACCCTCTTTCAAAATATAAATTTGTTTCATGTTTTGAATAATTAAAATTGGTTAAATGATTTAAACCTTGTTTAAATCATTTAATATTGCTAAATTCATAACTTGATCAAATCAAATTCTATTGGGACATATAAAATATGTTTTCCAACCATAAAAGCATAACCTTTTCAAATATGAACTTCACTCAATGTTTTGAACAAATAAAAATTCAAATAAGTTCATGTTTGAATTAAATTCATTTAATTCTTGCTTACACTTGTTTAATTCATAAATAATTTATTTGAAATCCTTTTTCAACAAGTGAAACATGTAATCCACCTAAAATTTTGTTTTATTTTCAAATATAAACTTTGTTATCCATTTTGAACAATTTAAAGTGGTGAAAACAACAAATCCTTGAGTGACACCTTTAAGTAACCAAAATTTCTTAACTTGATAAATAGAATCCTAAACTTGGTAAACCTTATTTCTATTTGATTCTATTGTTGTTATTTTGCTGTTTTCCTCATCCATGCATCATGCTAATTCACTTACACAATTTTATTAGTTGTAAAACAATTAATTCAACCATAATTCATGGGCTTTTCATATGCAATCCAATTGCATGTGGGTCCATTTAATCATGTTGTTATCTTGTCAACTAGTTTATTTTGATGCATCAATTAAATGGTCATGCATCATTCCATGTTTGTGCACTATGCCATGTTATTGATTGTTTATATTTCTGTCTTGTTTGTTTGCTTCTTCTCGGATACACGACGACGTTGAGACCGACGATACTTACGACACCCCTTCTAAGGATCTAGCTCAGTACCAGGCTACTGGGTTTTGCAGGCAAGTTATCACTCACATGAACCATTGTGTTCCTTTCAACCTTAGTTACCGATACTTTCCGTTGTCTATTCCTGCTAAGCCATAGTAGTAGTTGTTTCTGTTACGAACCTATCACATGAATCCCTTAACCCTGATATTGCCTCACCTCCATACCTATAACCATTGCTTGTTGCCCGTGTCTTACTAGCATGCTTAGGGTTGTTTTGCTCGAGTCTGTTACCCGTTACTTTCTGTTACTATATTCCATTATGTTTAGGGGGCTCGATGTTTAATCAATCAATCATGCTAATGTTATCATCAATAATAAATTTGATGATAAGGCACCGGCAGGAGGCCCTTTGTGGTTTTGAGGCCTGCTAGTGTCGACCCTAATAGGAAAAGGGTCTTGTCTACTGATCCATGATGAGCGCACTACCCGCATGTGGGAAGCGAGTATGGGCGCCCCCCTCAATTTGACTCGATTCGCATCTCGTCCAAATCGCCTCATTTAGTTCGGGTTTTCCATTTGCTGCATGCATGATCTTGCGAGCCCTTGGTACCCGGGTGGAACTTTTGTAGTCGGCATATAGGGGGACACGGTCTTAGAGTGCTATGAGGGTCCATTTTCTTCTGGGCTCGATTAGCCGTGCGCCCAAGGTGCTTTGGGCTTGATGCGAAGAAGAGTTGAGTTGTGTTGAGTGCCCCGCTTGGTGGAAGGGCCTTTCCATCTGGCGGGTTATTCATACGTGTACGGCCAAATTGGTGCAACCCTGCAGGGATAATCTTCTCGAGAAGCCGTGTTTTCCGCGGTTATGGATTACTTGGTGAAAGTACTGGCTAACAAGTACTCAGGATAACTTAAACCTAATGATTAACAACCTTACACCCAATGATTAACAACTTGACTAGTAATAGGCTTATTGACACAATAATATGAACCATCATTAACTCAACTGTGTGAGTTATCCTCGGATTGCTTCTTTGGATAAGGGGCGAGATCCAGGATGGGTTTGTTTGAAGTTATCTTTCAGTTGGTTACAATACTCGATCTTATCCCCTTTCTGTTAGTTGGAAGTTGTAGTTCTCTGTAGTTGGTTAGCGCAGCCAGTTGCAGCATCTTTATATCCCCTTTCTTCCGTTGAACCCAAAGCATCTGTGCTTGGTGTTGACGGGTTACACTTTGGTGAACTGTGAGTCTTGCTTGCCAGTACGTTTATGTACTGACCCCTTTGGGGCTGTGGTTTCCGCAGATGATGTTTCCGAGGATCTACATGGTGGCTACTACGTGGAGTATGACGAGACTGCTGACGAGTAGATAGCGGACCCGGGCAGGATCCGAGACTTCGTGGATGGGCTCCGTCTTTTCGTTTCCGGCCTCTTAGGCCTATTTGGTTCTTGTCTGTACTCAGACATTTTGGATGCTTCCGTTGTGATGTAATGATGTTATGTTGGGGCATGTGCCCTCTGAATGATTGTATTTGCTATCTCTGCTCTAATGAGAGCTATTTGCACCTTATTTCAATCTTTTGTGTCGTAGAGATCTGTTGTGATATCACTTGTTCAAACGCCGTTGACGTACCATGTGTGTATGTTTTGAAGTACGTCAATGGAAGTATCCTGATTTCTATGGGATAGTTTACGTCGACGCTGAACAGATAGGGGTTGGTTGTCACACATACGTGTGTTGGCCTACTCGTAAGAGGACGCGGGTGCCGGTAAGCCCCGTAATCCAATCTACTACTGTTCAACGGAACGGCGAGTATCCTTTAGAAGTCCGGGTGCGACAAACGAGGTACTGGAGTTTGTTTCTCCTAACATCCCAAGGTGGAATGTTCTGACGGAAACCAAGAGCAAATGTATTGGAGGAATCCAACACCCGTATGCAACTTGGTGTCCATAACAACGGTTAGAGATTTGAAAGCAATTGAAGGGTAGAATCATGCTTAGGGAAGATCCTCAGATCAAATTGAAGCACAGGGTAATACTCATGTGTAAAACCCATGCAAAAGAGTTGGTATAACTGAAATAAGAACGAAGATGTGGAATTCAGGATGATCACTCTTGCTGTGATCCTTTTTGGTTCCAGTAGAGAACCTATGGCTATGAGAGTTGGAATTTTCTAGCTATCCTGCGGTAGAAGATGTTCCGCAGGATTCAACGAAACCGAACTTGGGTTAAAGGTCAGCATCATGTACTGATAGCGTGAGCATTACATGGTTAAGAAACCACATGACTCAACTCATCACCATTCAGCACATTCCGGGACCTTCGGTTCAAGTACAAGGTTAAAACATTGAGAAAGGAATAACTACTATCTTAGTGCCTTGAAGGACACTACGAATAGCAATCACGAAGTATCTTTCCAAAACAACGATAGCTCCGGAAGAACTTGAGCAGAGGGTAACGGATATATTCGAGATGGCAAGCAGATCTCGAGGTTCAGGATTTAGGACTTGGAAACATGTAGGAATGTGGAATCCACACAACTCTGAGAGACTAGGCTGGAAAGGAATCTCCCAGTTGAACAACAATCAACGGAGTAAGGAACACACACGACTCTAAAAACTTTAACACTAGGTCAACTTGGCTAAAAGAATGTCTTGCCATAGAAGGCACCTAAGTTTTGAATAATCAGAACCTTTTCAAATCAAAACAGGTAAGGAGACCCAGAGTTAGAGCGATACCAGATACGGAGTAAAAAGAATCCTAAGAAGGTTTTTCACAATCCATTTCGAGTTTCAAAATAGTTTTCATAAACTCTAGACTCAACATCGAACAAGCAGTAAGGTTTTCCTGCAGGCAGTCCTGCTCTGATACCATGACTTGTCACGACCCCGGACCCCAAGATATACATACTGTTATGTGCTCCTAGTCATGGACCCACAAGGGCTTCAGGGTTACCAGCCCCGGCCGCAACAAACAACGGCAGGCAGACTGGATTCATCGGCACGTAGTCTGGATCCCCAGTCTACTACTCCTTGTGTCCATGCTAGTCATAACCAACTATGCATATCAAAGCGTCCACGAATCGTATGAAACTGAAGGAAACGGGACCAAAGCTATACAGAGATGCTATGTGTCCAGAAAGTGCAACAACAATCGAGGGTTACTGGGGTTACCTCGCCCCAGGCCGATCACATCGACAGGCGGGCTCGGACATGGATCATCGGCTCCACAACCCCTCGACTGCGACAACTATGCAGGCATAGACAAAACTGTATAACAATAAGCTCGAAACCAACAACCGATCAAAGCAGTACTCTAGACATGAAACTTTATTAAACATGTGTTACTAGAGTATAGCTTACAAACAGAGGTCACACGACCCATCATTACATCAGACAACGGAAGGCAAATTGTGTTGCTAATCAACAAGAACCAAAAGGGCCTAAGAGGCCGCAACATAAGGCGACGTCCCAGCCCATAGATTCCAGACTGCTACCTGGGAACCCTAAACTACTCGTCGATGTCCACGTCAAACCATCACTGAAGTGACGAACTCCACCTGAACCAAAATTAAGCAAACCTGAGTACGGGAGGTACTCAACAAGACTTAGTTAACCTATTATATATCTGCTTATTTTCAGAAAGGTTTTATGACGGCTGTTTTGCGTAAAGCAATCTTTGTTTTCCAAAACGAGGAAGAATAGCACGTCTCATGGAGTTTTTAAAACAGATGAGAGGACTAATCAACTACTGAAATCATCATCTTTTCATCCACCAACATCATTTCCCAGCACCTCACATGCTACAAGGATCACCCCTCCCGGCATCTCCGGGGAGGCACCCTTCATCTACTGCCTCCATGCATTGTCAACATCTTTTACGTCACGTTCAAGTTATCTATGACCCCGTGACTTTCACCAAGTCGTCCATAACCGTGGACACGGCTTTCCAAAAGATTTATCCCTGCAGGGTGGTACACTTTACCCACACGTACCATCCGACTCTTAATGCCAAGCTATTGGCACAATTCCGACGATGTGCCGGCAGAGTGTGGTTGGCTCCGACCTTTACCTTGCTCGACCCTATCCATGAGTCAACCCAAACAGGGCCACCCCGTCAACAGGGAGTTGGCCACCTCCTGACGGCACCTGTTCTGTGAGTCGGGATCAAGATCCGTGTACGTCCATCACTTGTCCCGGTCACGCCCTAGTTTTCTCCAAATCGTTTTCTGACTCACACGCAGATGGAAATAGCAAACTACATGACTCATGGATGTGGCCAAACAAGTTAGTTAGTCGAGCGAGGTTCATTGGCTCGCGCGTGTGGTTGCACGCTCAGTCTTGGTTTCCGCGGCGAGACCTTACTCCTAGGGTTGGCAAGTACAGGACAAACAACCACTTCCCAAGTGGCCTCCCATCCAAGCCTTAGTCAAATTAACCACACAGTGCTCATCTTACCACGTCATCATATCATACTAGGTTATCGCAGCTCTGATTCATCAACCGGATGGAGCAGAGGTAACAAACATATATGACTAAGCAAAGCAGATATGAGGCTTTGGCGATGCGCACAAGCAATTCTATGGCGGCTAGGAGCAGTGGATCAGGATATTGAGGCAATGCATCATATAGGTGAACTATGTCTAGTAGCATCAAATACTTTAGAATCGAATGCAAAGTACGAGAATCAAATGTTGTTGGAAAACATATATGAGCAGATAAGACGTTATGCTTGCCTTGGTTATAACAAAACCAGATAAAGATCTTCTGGAATAAGTGCTTGCCTTGTCGGTTAAGATCAAGTATTCGTCATTGGATTGTTGGCCTTCTCTTCGGAGTCACGTTCTACCGAGGGAGAAATAACACCGAAAGAGAAATAACAATCAACACATGGCATCGATGCAATGCGCAATATGTATGCATGAGCAGGTTAATGCACTGAAATAAAGCCCTAAGCATGATCGTTGGGTTGCTAGGGTTCATATGTCAGTTAGGCATTTTTACTGGATTTATCCCGAAATAGACCCCGGAGGGCAATTCGGGTGATTATGGAAGTGAGTGCAAGTTAAAGTGCTCAAATGGGTTTGAAAACACCATAAACAGGTTGCATTTATCATTTTGAGCAATTTGGTATATAACTTGTAATTTTCTAAATTTATTGAATAAAAACTTATTTTTCTATTTTTAAATGATTAAACAACATTAAAATAATGTTCAAAAATGAAGTGTGTCAAACATTTAGGAAAGTGACATTTTTGGAAATAGTACATTTTCCTGATCACTCCCATATTTTTACTTTATTTTTCTGAGCAATATTTTGGAAGATATTAATTAACCAAAATTATTCATTTTCTGGATTTATTAAACAGAGGGGATTATGACATCACCAGGATGTCACTGTGACGTCACACGAAGGCAATCTTCTCTGTTGATCACAAATTCACTCGAAATTGCTTCAATCCGCGCGCCATACAGAAATTAAACTAAACCATAAGGAGGAGGAGGAGGAGGGGATCCTAGGGGTGCCGGCGGCGGACCAAATGGTCGCCGGAATGCCCACCGGCAGCGAGGAACCGCGGCGGCGGCAATGGGTGCACGGCGAGCGGGAGCTACAAGGGGTTAGGGAGCGAGCGGAGGGCATGAGGATGCTCACCATGGCGAGGGGAGGCTAGAGGATGGGTCAGGGGGTGGAGGGAGGGCCAGAGACGGCGGCGCCATCCATCTCCCCGCGGCGGCCGGAGAAGATGGCGGGGGCGGATTCCGGCGCTGCAGGCCATCCCGGCTCCCGAGCACTCTCGAGGTGACAGAGGGTGCTCCGGTGGTCCTCCTGGTTCTCTCAATTCGGCCGGAGATGGCCAGAGTCCACGGCGCGCGGCGGCGGCTGGAGGCAACAGTAGATTAGGGTTTGGGTCTTCGGGCAGGGACAGAGGAAGGGAGTAGGGCGAGGCAGGAACAGAGAGGGAGCCGCGACCTTTCCTGGCTTATCCACGCAAGGAGAGGAGCACACAGGTGCGTGGCGGTTCGACGCGGGTACGGCCTCCACGCAGCTACTCCGACTGTCAAAGGTTGAAGAAGGCGGCTTTGCACAGAACCCCCTGCAGTTTTCGGATTGAATAGAAAAGCCCTTTTCCATTTTTAAAACAGAACAGAAACAATGAATTGAGGGCCTTTTTGCCAACAGAAAATTTGGCAAAAATAGTTTTTGAAAAGCTCATGAAATTTCCAACAAAACCATAACTTGGGTTGGTGCATTTGAATTATTTTTCAATACAAAATTTTGGAACCCAAATTAAGTACTTTTTGGGAGGTTTTCTGAAACCATTTAAATTCAAATTTTAAATTGGTTCAAACATGGTTTAAATTATTGTTTGATGCATGTATGAGATGAACACAACACCACAACCCTTTGGTAGCAAAATTAGGGATGTTACAGTTGTAATGCTCGCACTAAATATCATAGTAATCATCATGTTATATTGTGCACTACGGTGCAACCTCTATTTGTTAATTGCCCAGATGTAATTTGTTCACCCAGCATGCTATCTTTTCTGGAGAGACACCACTAGTGAACCTATGAACCCCGGTCTAATTTTCCGCATTGTTAAACAAACCACAACAATTTCCTGCTCTCTTTGCATACTGCAAGCATACATCATTTTTAACACTATACGTCTAATCTTTGTTTTCAGCAAGACCGGTGAGATTGACAACCTCACTGTACCGTTGGGACAAAGTATTTTGGTTAAATTGTGTGCAGGTTCCACGTTGTTGCTGACACCGGTGGAGCGCCATCACGACCGTCAGTGGCATCAACCTTCCGAAGGTCCTCTTTCTCCTACTGGATTGATAACCTTGGTTCTTAACTAAGCGAAAAACTCCTACCGCTGTGCTCATCACACCCTCCTCTTGGGGTATCCCAACGTGTGCAAGATCTACACCATCAAGGACTTTTTCTGGCATCGTTGCCAGGGAGAAAGAAGTCTTCTGGCAAGGGGAGTCTCTCACTCTCAACCTCTTTATTTTGTTTTTTTTACTTTTGTCTTGTTTTGCTTGTCTTTATCAAAAACACGCAAAAAATAGTTTACTTCATAGCTGTTATTTATTTGCTTGCTTTTATTTCACTAGAATGAGTATTCGTGAAGTTGAGGTTCGTTCTTTTAGGCAACAAGGAGGAGAGAGTTTAAAAGATGCTTGGTATAGAATAAATGATGCTCATAATAAATGTACAAAAAGATATTCTACCTTGATACTCCTTAGGAACTTTTATGTTGGTATTTCTGGCTGGTATAGGCATGTGTTAGATACTTTTACGGGTGGAAATTTTCTAGGAACTCCTGCTTTGGAAGCCTGCAATTTGATTGAAATTTTATTAGGAGCACCCCCCATTACAACTGTTAAAACTGAGATCACTTTGGAGGATGTTATTGATAAACTAAACTCTTTGGAAATGAACTTACCAATTTTCCTTGATAATTCTAGCAAAGTTAATGAATTAATAATTACTATTGATAAAAGAATCACTGCTCTAGAAGCTAGCAACACTTATGATAATCAAAATTTTAGGATTGGTAAACTAGAGCATGCTATGGGAAATTTAAGCTAAACCTTTTCATCTCTTAAATTCAAAAAGGAGAAAGCCCTTGTGGGAAAGGAGCAACGATTCATTTATGTTCCCAAGATAACTAAACCCAAATCTCAATATGTGCTGAAAAATTGCTAAAACAATTAATGAAACTAAGAGTGACCTCCATGTTGAATCTTCAAAAACATATAGAGTGCCTATTGCTGAAAATAATGGTTTATAGGAAGTTATAGAGGATGCTTCTTCACTTCAAAATACTTGAGTTTCCCTTTTATGCCTAGCTAAAAGTCGTTAAAGAAAAGCGCTACCGGGAGAGAGAACCTGTTTTATTTCGCTATTTTCAACCCGTTTTCTTTCGTTTTCTTTGGTGTGCTTTGCACCTGGTTGTTGTCTATTTCCTTAGAAATCCCTCTGTATCTTTTATTTTGAGTTTTTGTTGATCCAAGTAAAGCCTCTAGTGGAAAGTTGAGACTATATTTCAGATTTCTACGCAGGAAACAGATTTCTGCTGTCCACTGTTTATTTTATAAAACATCACAGAAAAATCAAAATGACCTGAGTTTTTTTGTGCGTGATCCTGAGTTATATACGCAAATTTTCTTAGTTGGCCACTTTTTGATTTGAGAACAGAAGAGTTTTTTTTTTAAATTGATCTTTACCTGTTGTTCTGTTTTGACAGATTTCTGCCATTTATTGCATTTGCATCTTAATCTCTTTCTTTTGGTGTTCTTTTGAGAAAAAGAGTTTTAAAAGAAGTTATGACAGTAGCTAATGTGTTTTTAAGTGTTATACTTGTGTTGAAACTGAACCATGTGAATTTCTTATTTCAATTGCACTAACGTTGCTAATGAAGATTGTGAGAATTTTGGTGTGAAGGAAGTTTTCAAGGGTCAAGAGAAGAGGATGATATGATGCGATCAAGAAGAGTGAAAAGCCTAAGCTTGGGGATATCCCGGTGGTACATACCAGCAAATTCCAAGAAGACTCAAGCTTCTAAGCTTGGGTATGCCCAAGGCATCCCTTCTTCATCAACAAATTATCAGGTCACTTCTAGTGAAACTATATTTTTATTCGGTCACATCTTATGTGCTTTACTTGGAGAGTCTTTTATTTTTGTTTTCAGTTTGTTTTTGTTTTTCTTTCAGTTTTTTTTCTTTTTCAATAAGCTTGGTTGGACCCCAGCATTCTTTTATTGGAGAGTGACACACTACGCTTTTTCATGAGAATACTTTGTATTCTTAATCTCTGTCTAGCTGCTGCATTTATTTAGCTCCCGTTCTGCATGTATCTCTTATTAGAGCTGTTAGTTTTAGTAGTGTTATGTGAGTACTCTATCATAAAGAGTATTTTTGTTAAAGCATGTTTGTAAACTAGAGCATGCTATGGGAACTTTAAGCTAAACCTTTTCATATCTTAAATTCAAAAAGGAAAAAGCCCTTGTGGGAAAGGAGCAAAGATTCATTTATGTTCCCAAGATAACTAAACCCAAATCTCAATATGTGCTGAAAAATTGCTAAAACAATTAATGAAACTAAGAGTGACCTCCATGTTGAATCTTAAAAAACATATAGAGTGCCTATTGCTGCAAATAATGGTTTATAGGAAGTTATAGAGGATGCTTCTTCACTTGAAAATACTTGAGTTTCCCTTTTATGCCTAGCTAAAAGTCGTTAAAGAAAAGCGCTACCGGGAGACAACCTGTTTTATTTCGCTATTTTCAACCCGTTTTCTTTCATTTTCTTTGGTGTGCTTTGCACCTGGGTGTTGTCTATTTCCTTAGAAACCCCTCTGTATCTTTTTTTTTAGTTTTTTTTTATCCAAGTAAAGCCTCTAGTGGAAAGTTGAGACTATATTTCAGATTTCTACGCAGGAAACAGATTTCTGCTGTCCACTGTTTATTTTATAAAACATCACATAAAAATCAAAATGACCTGAGTTTTTTTGTGCGTGATCCTGAGTTATATACACAACTTTTCTTAGTTGGCCACTTTTTGATTTGAGAACTAAAGAGTTTTTTTTAAATCGATCTTTACCTGCTGTTCTGTTTTGACAGATTTCTGCCATTTATTGCATTTGCATCTTAATCTCTTTCTTTTGGTGTTCTTTTGAGAAAAAGAGTTTTAAAAGAAGTTGTGACAGTAGCTAATGTGTTTTTAAGTGTTATACTTGTGTTGAAACTGAACCATGTGAATTTATTATTTCAATTACACTAACGTTGCTAATGAAGATTGCGAGAATTTTTGTGTGAAGGAAGTTTTCAAGGGTCAAGAGAAGAGGATGATATGATGTGATCAAGAAGAGTGAAAATCCTAAGCTTGGGGATACCCCGGTGGTACATACCAGCAAATTCCAAGAAGACTCAAGCGTCTAATCTTGGGTATGCCCAAGGCATCCCCTTCTTCATCAACAAATTATCAGGTCACTTCTAGTGAAACTATATTTTTATTCGGTCACATCTTATGTGCTTTACTTGGAGCGTCTTTTATTTTTGTTTTCAGTTTGTTTTTGTTTTTCATTCAGTTTTTTTTCTTTTTCAATAAGCTTGGTTGGACCCCAGCATTCTTTTATTGGAGAGTGACACACTCCGCTTTTCATGAGAATACTTTGTATTCTTAATCTCTGTCTAGCTGCTGCATTTATTTAGCTCCCGTTTTGCATGTATCTCTTATTAGAGCTGTTAGTTTTAGTAGTGTTATGTGAGTACTCTATCATAAAGAGTATTTTTGTTAAAGCATGTTTTCTATGGTGCTTGTTGGGAGAAGAAAACTTCTGCTTGAAGTAGAATTTATAACAATACTAGTAGAAGCTTGTATAGACTGTGGCTAGAACTTCTTCATGCCATGATAAATGTTAATTTAGTTTTAAAGCCTTGTGGTTATTGAGTAGCATGAATAGCCTCAAATATCTGAGAGTGTTTAATATGTCTTGAAAGATTCATGAGTTGTTCTTGTCATAGTAAAGCATCAATATATGGTATTCTCTTTCGAATGTTTTATTTGGTTGACTTGGCGCATGCTCACACCATGTTTATGACTACAAAACAGTCACGAATAGCCTCCATGACTACTTAGTTTTTGAACTTGTGATACTGCTTATGTTTTAATTAATGATGCTTATGTCGCTATGCATGATTATGACTCTTATGCTCTCTTGATTTGTCGCTCCCATTCTTTTGCTAGCCTCCACATGTACTGAGTATGAGCTCTACTCGTGCATCCAAACTCCCTTAAACCAAAGTTTTCCTCATTGTGTACACCATACCTACCTACATGTGGTATTTAACTGCCACTCCAAGTAAATTGCTCATGTGTTACCTTTAAAACTTTCAAAACTACTCCTGCTTTATGTTCCTGTTTTTGCTCATGAGGACGTCAATAGAGAATCTTTATCTCACTTGTTGATTGTATTTCATACCTTGGACTAGTGGCTTCATCCTCTTATCAAAATCATAGAAGATCTGGCAGCGGGGTGCCCAGCCCCAAATTAATACAAACAAATTCTCTTCACTATTCCCCCCCTAATTTATTAGTCAAAGCATAATTGTGTAAACAAAAGAGAAAGAGGGATGACCTTCTACACCAGTTGCGTCCTTCACCATGGGAACCTCTCTTGTGAATCTAGTTGGCTTGTGACGTACTGTATTTTCTGTTTACCATTCGTTGACATTAGCATACATCTCCCAAAATATAGACACTACACCACGGTATGTGATTATTGGCAGGCACCCGAGGATTCGGTTAGCCATGGTTTGTGAAAGATGGATGGGAGGAGTGTCAAACTTTTAATACCTATGTTTAATAAAATAAAAGCTCTAGCACATGAGTGATCCTTGCTTCCCTCCGCGAAGGGCCTTTCTTTTACTTTTATGTTGAGTCTCCATCTTCTAACTTTATGCACAATTGAGAGAGCATTTTTTCCATTCTGAGTTCTATGTGCATTTGTCCCATAAACATCAATAATTACTTCATAATGTGATATTATTTGTTCTTAAATTATTTGTTCTAGTCTTCCTCATGAACTTTGAAGGTGTCCTGGCATTTATGTTTTGCCCCACTCTTAAGGACTAGCGAAATATAACTTTGCCATGCCTTCTTTATACCTGAAACAAACGTCTACCTTTCTTTGCATTATTATTCATGATCCTTTATTTGAGATACTCTTTGTGATGCAAAGTAATTGCTATGCTTTATTATTAAAGTTCCATTTATCATGTTTGTGTTTGAAGTTCTATGATCTCAGCGTGCATATGCTTTTGCATTAGATTGATCAAGTTTATGTTAGTAGCATGTCACCTTAGAAATTATTGTTTTATCGTTTACCTACTCGAGGACGAGTAGGAACTAAGCTTGGAGATGCTTGATACGTATCCAATGTATCTCTAATTTCTGATGCTCTATGATCATATTATGTCAATTGCTACTTGTTTTCTCCCTTATTTATAGCGTTTTTATACGTTTTACGGGACTAACCTATTAACAAGATGCCAAGTGGCAGTTCCATGTTTTCTCCTGTTTTTGGTTTCAGAAAATTTGTTCAGGAAACATTCTCGGAATTGGACCCCACAAAGCCCGAAGTGCCTATTCCCTCGGAAGCATCCAGAACATCAAAGAAGAGTCGAAGACAGGCACCAGGGGGCCACACCATAGGGTGGCACGCCCCCTGGCTGCGCCAGCTATGGGTGTGGGGCCCCTGGAGCTCCACCGCGTTTGCCCTTTAGCCTATTTAATCCCCCCGGATGGAAAACCCTAAACACCTGATCAAAAATCCCCGAAAAGTTCCGCAGCCACCGTCACCGTCAACCCTAGATCAAGGGGGTTCTGAAGCTGTTTCCGGCACCCTGCCGGAGAGGAGATCATCGCCGGAGGCTTCTACATCACCATGCCTTCCTCCGGAGTGATGCGTGAGTAGTTCATCCTTTGACTACGGGTTCGTAGCTGTAGCTAGATGGTTGTCTTCTCCTCATATGCCTCCATGTTTAGATCTCGTGAGCTGCCTATCATGATCGAGATTGATCTTGTGTAATTCTATATGCTATGTTTGCTGGGATCCGATGAATATTGACCTTATGCCAAGTTTATTATAGTCTTTATTTGCATATGTTATTTGTGATCTTGCATGCTTTCCGTTGCTAGTGGTTGCTCTGGCCAAGTAGTTGCTAGTGACTCCAAGAGGGAGCATTTATGCTTGATAGTGGGTTCATGCCTCCTCACCACCTTGCTCGAGTGACAGAAATGTGAAGGAGGAGGATGTGCTGTTGCCATTAGGGAGAAAACAGCGGTGAGAGTGCCCTCGTGCATAATCATTTCTTACATTACACACTTTCTTTAATGCAATTATCTGTTGCTTGCAACTTAATACCTAAGGGGGTTCGGATGATAACCTAAGGGTGGATAATTTCGGATGATAACATATTGTTGTAATGCTTGCACTAAATATCATAGTAATCATCATGTTATATTGTGCACTATGGTGCAACCTCTATTTGTCAATTGCCCAGCTGTAATTTGTTCACCCAGCATGCTATCTTTTATGGAGAGACACCACTAGTGAACCTATGAACCCCGGTCCAGTTTTCCACACCGCTAAAAAAACCACAACAATTTCCTGCTCTCTTTACATACTACAAGCATACATCATTTTCCACACTATATGTCTAATCTTTGTTTTCAGCAAGACCGGTGAGATTGACAACCTCACTGTACCGTTGGGACAAAGTATTTTGGTTGTGTTGTGTGCAGGTTCCACGTTGTTGCTGACACCGGTGAAGCGCCATCACCACCGTCAGTGGCATCAACCTTCCGAAGGTCCTCTTTCTCCTACTGGATTGATAACCTTGGTTCTTAACTAAGAGGAAAACTCCTACCGATGTGCTCATCACACCCTCCTCTTGGGGTATCCCAACGAGTGAAAGATCCGCACCATTAGTCACCTTGTCCCGCGGTGTGAAGGTGACAGTGTGCACACTGTGTGTGTCTCCTCTATGAATTGTGGTGTTTGTCTAGTACCTTCTAGGGCGCTCATAGTGACAACGTGGGGTTAACTACACATGGGAATGCTTACTTTTTGCATCCCTACGCAATGATTAGTGTTCGTTATCCAACCGGAGAGGGTTAAGAGTAGCATAGTGAAGTGAAGATATTTAGTTATTCAATATGTGATCATTGTTGAGAGTGTCCACTAGTGAAAGTAGGATCCCTAGGCCTGGTTTCCAAGCATTGAAACACCATTTTCCGCCTGTTCTGCTACATGTTTGCTTGCTGGCATATTTATTTCAGATTGCTATTATTACTTATAACCATCCATATCACTCGCATTTCACTATCTATTCGCCGAACTAGTGCACCTATATACCTGACAAGTATATTGGGTGTGTTGGGGACACAAGAGACTTCTTGTATCTTAATTGCAGGGTTGCTTGAGAGGGATATCTTTGACCTCTACCTCCCTGAGTTCGATAAACCTTAGGTGATCCACTTAAGGGAAACTTGTTGCTGTTCTACAAACCTCTGCACTTGGAGGCCCAACACTGTCTACAAGAATAGAAGCGTGCGTAGACATCAAGCTCTTTTCTGGCGCCGTTGCCGGGGAGGTAAGGTAAAAGGTACTCGCATCCTCGGGTGTGAGTGCTCGAAGTTATTTCCTTTAGATTTTGCAATTATATCTTTTTGTTTGTTGTTTTTATTTTCACTAGTTAGGCTTATTTTTACTTGTTACTTGTTTTTATCTTTATGCTTAAATGGAAAACAACAAAAAAACGAGAGAGCTTTATAATATTTATCTTGATTTAGGACATGAAGTGTTTGAAGAGAAAATTAAAAAAACCTATGGAGCTTTATTTGCATGCTAATAGAAATGTTATTAGTAGGATATCTTTGAACACCATTATTGCTAATGATATGGAAAAGTCTAAGCTTGGGGAAGCTAGTTTATATGAAAATGATCTTTTTAGTTCCCCAAGAACGAAGGAGAAATTTTCTTTGATGATGAGCCTATGCCTTTTACATATAGTAGTGATCATGATTGGGAAAAGCACGCTACTTTTGATATTGAAAATGATGATATAGAAAGCTCTAAACTTATGAATGATGTGTTTGAAAATCCTTTTGATATTGAGACATAGTATAAAATTCAAGGACATATCCTCCTTCCAAGTATTGCCACTAAAAACATTTGATATTATCCTAGGCACAGATTGGATATACAACTACAGCCCCATTGGTCTAGACTTGAAGAAAAGGCAAATTATTGTCACAAAGAATGAACATCCAATTACATTACTGGATCAAACAAAACATCCACATGTAGTATCAGCAATGAATGTCAGCAAACTATGTCAGAAAGGAGCAATGGGGGCATCTATTGCAAATTGCACCAATTATTCAAATAGATGAAGAAAAAGAACATAAAGTTCCTGAACAATACTCACCATTGTTAGAGTTCTACAAGGATGTATTCCAAACCCATGCAGGTCTCCCACCTACGAGAGAGTGTGACCATCACATTCTACTCCAAGAGGGTGAAGTACCCCCAAATCTGAGACCATACAGAGTACCTCATTACCAGAAAGATGTTATGGAGGAAATTATTAGTGAATAATTGCACAATGAAGATATTCGTCCAAGTCTAAGTCTTTTCTCCTCTTCGGCAGTGATGGTATGCAAGAGGGATGGAGGATGACGTCTGTGCGTGGATTACAGATTATCGAATGTGATGACAATTAAGAACAAGTTTACAATGCTACTTATTGAGGACCTACTCGATGAACTTCATGGAGCAAAGATTCTTAGCAAATTGGATCTCAAGTCGGGATACCACCAAATAAGAATGGCCACAGAAGACATTCCAAAGACAGCCTTCAAAACTCACTTGGGACATTACGAGTATACTGTCATGCCCTTTGGGCTTACGAATTCCCCAGCCACCTTCCAAAACATAATGAACAACATATTTGCACCATACATCAGGAAGTTCATCTTGGTGTTCTTCGACGACATACCCATCTACAGCGTGTCAAGATCTGAACATGAACAACACTTGAGGGTGACATTGGAAGTCCCGCAACAAAACAAGCTATACTTGCGCTAGAAAAAGTGTTCATTTGTTGCAACAGAAGTCACCTACCTGGGACATGTCATCTCTGAAAGAGGAGTGACGACAAACACTGAGAAAGTACAAGCAATTCTGGATTGTCCCACCCCTACATCAACAACAAAATTGTGTGGCTTCTTAGGCATAACTGGGTTGTCGGGGGGGTTACCCCCGAGTAGGGGTAAGGCAAGTACTCAAGGCAAGGTCAAAGGTGTTGTTTGACCGGGTAGATGGCTACCCGGTACCTGCTACCCGGTAGGTTTCTATCCGGCGTACCAACCAAAGGCCAAGAGGAGAAATCAAGCAAGTTATGTTCGTCCGAGTAGAGGAGTTGGTCCGAGTAAAGGGAGTGCTTTCCTACTCGGACCAGAAGTCAATGGAGTTGTTCTGACAAGGGATCCCGCATATCCTGCGTCCGTACCGGTGTGCGGTTCAACTTACGGAGCGCGTGATTATCCGCGCTACGGCGTGGCTACAGTGCGGTAGGCGCCTGTCAAGTCCTGTCACTGACAGAGGGGACAGGACAGGGCTAGGGGCCTACCCTATCTCACTGACAAGGTGGACAGGTCCCATCTCCGAACGGCGCGACGACTTACGGCACCCGCGTCAGCGAGAAGCCGGAGGCGTGCTCTGTTCTGCAGTCCGCCTGTCCCATCAGTCGTACCTTATAGTCTTATTCTATTCGGCTGGGCACCAGTATATAAGGTGCCCTGCCCCCTCCTGCGCGAGGGACTTTGGACTACGTTGCTTCACTTCACACAGAGAGAACTAGAGAGCGAGAGTGGCTACTCGGCTGAAGGCCTGATTTGTACTGTGGCTACTCGGTAAACACACAAATAGAGAGAAAGGCAGGAGTAGGGGTGTTACCTCCACATGAGGGCCCTGAACCTGGGTAAGATCGTGTTGTTTGCAGTGTTTGAGGCATCCTACACGTGGCTACTCGCCGTCTGATCCCTCCCTGATCACCTCCAGCGTCCATCGGCCCCAACACATTAGCCATCCCATGGCTTCTCCCGTGATACCACCACGACAGTTGGCGCCCACCGTGGTGCCAGCAGCGGCGCTGGCTGGAGTTCATGTTCGGACGAGACTCATTTCTGCTACTCGGGAGCGCGTGGTCTGTGGCCTTGTCCATAGATTCGGCTCCTTCGACTTCGTCACCGACAACGCCGGAGATTTCGGCGGTAGACCCATCCCGGCAGGCGGCTCGGTGCTCTCCTTCGGCTCGCACCTGTTCTACGTCGCCACCACCGTCATCCGCGAGTTCCCAGAGGAGGTGCTCGTCGCGGAAGATCCTCCTGCTGTGCTCGCTGCCCGCGGAAAGCCAACTGGCTGCTCTGCGGACAACGTGGAGGTGATGATGACAGGCCCGGCTATCGACGTCGGGAAGGGCGCAGCCGCTGCCGCTGGCGTCATCGAGGAACCTGTGGGTGCGAGGGTCCACAAGCCCTACGAGAAGGACTCAAACCTGCCTCCTTCTACCTCTACGGTCATCCCGGCTGTTCGCGCAGGCGCCACCATGCCGTTGGGCGTGCCGCAACCCACCGAGGCGGAACTCGCCGCCATGAGGGCGCAAATCGAGCAGCAGCGCCAGGCGCTACTCGCTGAGACCCAGGAGCTGGAAAAGGTTAGGCTTGAGCTGAACCTTGCGCAAAATGAGTATAACGTAGCGCATGGCTTTACTCATGTTGCTAGGCTGCCTAGCAAAGTAGGCTTTACGCGTCGCAACTTAGGCGTTGAGCTGGCTAGAGATGGTAGGGCTGCTAGCAAATCTGCTAGTCTGAACACTGTTGATAGGCCTAGGTACATCACCCCCGCCAAAACTCTTAGGGCTGCAGAGGCAGTGGCTGCTGAGTTGCCGCATCTTACTGGCGACGCGCGCGCTAGGCAGCAGGAGAGGCTTAACGAGCTAGTGCTAGAGGCTAGCCGGCAGAATGAGCAATTCCGGAAAGCCAATCCGGGTGCTGGCGCTTCTTAGGTTGTGCACTCGCGAGCGGTCGGATCTGTGGATCATGCCTCATCGCCGCTTCCCGGTAACGAGAGGGACCATAGTATGTACTCTGGGAAGAGTAGACAGATGCAGGTGTATGACCCTGCTGTCGCCGCGAAACAGCACGCTGTGCCGCGGCAGCCCGGTCAGAAACACAACTCTGCAGGAGCGGGCTATCAAGCCCATAAAGCTCACAGCAAGAGGCAAGATGGAGGCAACGAGGGACCTTCTCGGCGTCCTGCCGCTCAGCCTACTCGGCAGAGGACGCAGCAGCCAGCTGCAGCACAGCCGCGTGCGGCTGCGCCAGCAGCCAGCCCGGTGGTGCAGCCTGCAGTTGTGCAGGAGAACAGATATGATGATGGTTACTCGGCCATGGGGTTGTCCGGGTACGCTGATCCAAGTAACATTGTTGATCGTTTGGGTGACCGCGTGTTGGAGCCCAGCGATGCAAGGTACAAGCTGGACCGGATCAATCTGTCCGCGCAGCTCGAGAACAAGGGGCCACCTGGCCCAGAATGCTTTGGTCATCGTATCATTAATGAGCCATCTGTGAACCACTTTCAGCTGGCCAGGGGGACCAAGTGCTACAACGGCAGTACCAAGCCAGAAGATTGGCTGAGTGACTACGTCACGGCCGTGCACATTGCAGGCGGCAACCGGAGATGGGCTGTGCGGTATGTGCCGCAGATGCTAGAAGGTCCGGCTAGGACTTGGATAAACAACCTGCCCAAGAACAGTATCAACTACTGGCTTGACTTCTCGAAAGCCTTCATCAGCAACTTCACCAGCACCTACAAGAGGCCGAATAGGCCGCAGCAGCTGTCCGCTTGCAAGCAGCGGGAAGAGGAGACCGACCGCGAGTATCTTACTCGGTGGAGTACTTTGAGGAACACCTGTGACGGTGTGAATGAGGCCCATGCCATTACTTGGTTTGCTCAGGGCTGCAGGCATGGCAGCATGTTGTGGCAGAAGCTGCAGCGAGTGATGCCGAGTACTCTCGCTGAGACAATCAAGATTGCAGATATGTATGCATTAGGGGATCCTACTCAGCCTCTGATGGACTCTCCTGAGCCGAGAAGGAACCACAACAGCAACAAGCGCAATGATTTCCGCAACAAGCGCAGAGGTGACCGGATTGATACTCGGTATGATCCAGAGGAAGTGAATGCTGTGGCCACGGCTGCTGGGAGTAGCCAAAGGCAAAAAACTGCTGGAGCCCAATACGGGCAAAACCAGAATCAGGGCCAAGGCATCAAGAAGCCTTACACTGCTCCCCAGCAGGGTGGCGGCAACTCGGATTCAGGCCCGAGTTTTGTCTTCGGAAACATGAAGGATGGGCCCTGTGTAACATCCCAAGTATGAAAACAACCCCTAGAATGTTTTATTTCTTGTTAATTTATGTTTTGCATCATGTCATCATAACCATTGTTTTGTTTTGCATTTGTTTTCCTTTGTTTTCTTTTGTTTTCCATTGTTTTTCAATATGGATTTCAAACCAAAAATTCAAATCTTTGTTTCATACTTGTTATGTTACAATTTTCCAAATGAAATGTTCAAATCAAAGCAATCAATTGTTTCCATTAAAGTTGTAAGTTCAAACTATTGATTTGTTTCTTTCAGTAATTCATTTAATACCAAAACATTATTCAAATTCAAATAAAATACAAACAACAACCATTTTGAAAGTATGGAAATTACAAATCACTCCAATCATTGTTTCAAATAAACTTGATTTTTTGAGCTTTTAAATTGCTTAAGTTTCAATTAATCATTTAATTCAAATATTCACTTAAATTCAATTAAAATTCCTAACAACAACTAAGTTCAAATTTTGAAAAAACAAAAGTTGCACATTTGTGCTGTTGCAATAACAAACTATAAAAAGTTAACACAAAATTTTAAAACCCCAAACACCTATTCTTTTTCTTCCTTTTTCAAATCTGCAAAAAAAAAACAGAAAAAGGAAGAAAAAAAATAACGCAGAGGGAGAGGGCAGGCAGTGGGCTGAGCCCAGCCCACCAGCCCGCGGCCTGGTACCCCCTCGTCCCTCTCCTCTGTACGGCACGCCATCGGCGTAGCACACGTCGACAGAGCGAGGAGGGAACGGCCACGGGCAGCTCCCCTCCTCCTTATAACCCTAGGCCGCGAGCTCCTCCCCTAGCCCTAATCCTCCCTCCTTTCTCCCCCTCACCGCCGTCGCCATTATTTTCCCCTCTGCTCCCTCTCTCTGTCCATGCACCTCTGAACCCCGAGCGCCACCGCAACTCCCACGACGATCGCCGCCGCCATGATCGCCACCCAGCCTGACTAGCCACGGGAACGAAGTCCCCGCGACTCCCTCTTCCTCCTCGACCATGCCACGGTAGCAGGGAGCTGCTGCAGTGCCGCTGCCGTCCAGTTCGCTGTCGCCGCCGTCCACTGCCTCGCCCCGAGCCTTTCTTCCTCCCTCCCGGTGAGCACAGCGTCGCCTCTCTCTCTCTTTCTCCTCTCTGTACGCCCGCGAGCACACACACCTCCCTAGCACACGCACACGAGCAGCGCAGCACCACGAGCCGCCGCAACATCCACCGCCGGCGAGCACCGTTTCTGTCGACAGGTTCAGTCAACTGAATCAAATTCAGTTTCAGTTAGCGCAGCTAACTGAACAATATACCCCCCATACCCCCTATACTGACAAGCAACGCATCAGTACCGCAGTGGCAGCGCGCTGCGCTCTCGCTCACGGGGTCGCGGGATCGATCCCTGCCCCGCGGATTAATCCAACCCTTTTTCGCCAACGAGCGCTGATAGGCGGGGCCCCCCTGTCAGCGACTCTGCGTCCACGCACGCGCCACGTGAGCGCCACGTTGGCCCAGGGCCCTCTGTCAGTGGCCTGGGCTAGGCCACTGCGAGGTGGAAGTTAGTTTCTGCCTTTTTCTTTTTAATTTTAAGTCCTTTTATTTACAGATTAATCCCTAAATTTCAAACCTTTATAAAAATTGCATAACAACTCCAAATAAAATAAATAAAATATGTTCTCCAACCCAAATTTAATTCTCTAGCTGTTTAACTCATTTGTTTTCTGTTTTGAATATTTCAAATTGTTTTAAAATTCAAATTCAAACAATTCATTTCAAATTTGGTTAATTTCATAACTATTTCAATATTATTTCAAATGTCACATATAAAATATGTTTTCCATGCCAAATTGAACCACCTTTTCAAATATAAACTATGTTTCATGTTTTGAATAATTAAAATTGGTTAAATAATTTAAACCTTGTTTAAATCATTTAATTTTGCTAAATTCATAACTTGGTCAAATTAATTTCTTTTGGGACATATAAAATATGTTTTCAAACCAGAAAAACATAATCTTTTCAAATATGAATTTTATTTAATGCTTTGAACAAATAAAATTCAACTAATATTAATACTTGATTTAAATTCATTTAAATCTTGTTTAAACTTGTTTAATTCATAAGTAATTTATTCTAAATCCTTTTTCAACAAGTGAAACATGTATTCCACCTAAAATTTTGTGCTCTTTCCAAATATGAATTTTGTTATCTATTTTGAACAATTAAAATTGGTGAAAACAACAAATGCTGGTGTAACTCCTTTAAGAAGCAAATTTTCATAACTTAATAAATAAAATTCCAAATTTGGTAAACTCCATTTCAGTTTGAACCTATTGTTGTTTTCTTTCTGTTTTCCTCATCCATGAATCATGCTAATCCACTTTCACCTGTTGATTAGTTGTAGAACAATTATTTCAACCTTAACTCATGGGCTTTCCATATGCAATCCAAATTGCATATGGGTCCATTTAATATTGTTACCATGTTAACTAGCTTACCTTTGATGCATCAATTAATTTGCCATGCATCATTCCATGATTGTGCATTATGCCATGTTATTGATTGTTTGTCTCTCTGCGTTGTTTGTTTGCTTCTTCTCGAATAGACGACGACGTTGAGACAGACGAGGTTTACGACACTACTTCTGAGGAGTTAGCTCAGTACCAGGCTGCTGAGTTTGCAGGCAAGTATTCACTCACATGAACCATTGTGTTCCTTTCCACACTGGATACCGATACTTTCCATTGTCTATTCTGCTAGCCTTATGAATCGTTGCTTGTGTTCCGATCCTATCACATGTCATCCTGTAACCCTGATATAGTCTCACCTCCACACCTATAACCCCGTTGCTTGTTGCCCGTGTCTTACTAGCATGCTTAGGGTTGTTTATGCTCGAGTCTGCTGTCCGTTATTTCTGTTACCATATTTATCATGTTCTGGGGCTCGATGTTTAAACAATCAACCTGTTAATATTTGAGGTAATGCTAATTTGACGATAAGGCACCGGCAGGAGGCCCGGCGTGGTTTTGAGGCCTGCTAGTGTCGACCCTAATTAGGAAAAAGGGTCTTGTCTACTGATCCATGATGAGCGCACTATCCGCATGTGGGAAGCGTGTATGGGCGCCCCCCTCAATTTGATTCGATTCGCATCTCGTCCAAATCGCCACACTTAGTTCGGGCTTTCCATTTGATGCACGCATATGCAGGTACGAGCCCGAGGCCAGGGTGGAACTTTTGTAGTCGGCATTTAGGGCGGCGTGGTCTTCCAGTGCTATGAGGGTCCCCCTTTTCTTCGTGGGGGCTCGATTAGCCGCACACGCACAGCACGTGGTTCTTTGGGCTTGATGCGAAGAAGAGTTGAGTTGTGTTGAGTGCCTCGCTTGGTGGGTTTGATTCCCGTCTGGCGGGATATTCTTACGTGTACGGCCAAATTGGTGCACCCCTGCAGGGTTAAATCTTCTCGAGAAGCCGTGTTTTCCGCGGTTATGGTTGACTTGGTGAAAGTACTGGCTAACAAGTACTCAGAACAACTTACACCTAACTAATGATAACTTGCCTAGTAATAGTCTTATTGACACAATAACTTGAGCCATCATTAATCCAACTGTGTGAGTTATCCTCGGATTGCTTCTTTGGATAAGGGGCGAGATCCAGGATGGGTTTGTTTGGAGTTAGTAGTAGTTGGTTACGATACGCTATCTTATCTCCTTTCTGCTAGCCGGAAGTTGTAGCATGTTTCTGTAGTTGGTTAGAGCAGCCTGCTGCCGCACTTTTGTATCACCTATTCTTCCGTTGAACCCAAAGCATCTGTACTTGGTGTTGCCGGGTACACTATGGTATCTTGTGAGTCTTGCTTGCCAGTACGTTTATGTACTGACCCCTTTGGGGCTGTGGTTTCCGCAGACTACGTTTCCGAGGATCCCCATGGTGGCTACTACGTGGAGTATGACGAGGCTGCTGACGAGTAGATAGCGGACCCGGGCAGGATCGGAGACATCGTGGATGGGCTCCGTCTTTTCGTTTCCGGACTCTTAGGCCTATTTGGATCTTGTCTGTACTCAGACACTTTGGATGCTTCCGCTGTGATGTAATGATGAATTGTTGGGACATGTGTCCTCTGGATGATTGTATTTGCTATCTCTGCTCTAGTGAGAGCTATTTGCAACTTATTTCAATCTTTTGTGTCTTAGAGATATGTTGTGATATCAGTTGTTCTAATGCCGTTGACGTACCATGTGTGTATGTTATGAAGTACGTCAACGGATGTGTCCTGATTTCTATGGGATGGTTTGCGCAGACGATGGATAGTAGAGAATGGTTGTCACACGTTTACGTGTTGGCCTGCTCATATTGAGATGCGGGTGCCGGTATGCCCTGTAAGCCATTTGTCCTAGTATTTAGCGGGCTGTGAGTATCCTCTAGAAGTCCGGGTGTGACACCATGCAGCATCCATACTCGGCATCCGAGTAGGCCAGCCAACCACACTACCCGGCAGTGCAGCTGGTGGGACCGCATCAAGAACGAGGACCTGCCTCCTCCTCCTCCTCTGCCGGCTGGGAATGCCAATGTGCAGCCTATTCGGGCAGCTGCTCCCAGGCCTGCGGTGTTCCCGAGAAGAGAGAATATGAACCAGGTGGCTTTAGGAGCCAACCGCAACTACAACTACAACAACAACAACCGCAACCGCAACTTCTACACCCGCAACAACAGGAACAACAATAACAACAACAACCAAGGCAACAACAACAACGGAAACAATGGTGGTGGAGACCGCAACCAGTACCAGGAACACCATGAGAGCTACATGATATTCACCTCCGAGCCCGCCGACAAGCAGTCACTGCACAGGCGTGCGATGGAGGTCAATGTTGTGATCCCTGCTGTGCCTCATTACCTGCACTGGTGCAACCAAGAGATCACATGGTCCAGAGCTGATCATCCTAGGGTGATGCCCAACCCGGGTAGCTATGCTCTGGTGGTGGATCCCACCTTCTTGGGTACTCAGAAGAATGTCAGGTTCAGCAAGGTCCTGATCGACAACGGCAGCAGTAGGGCTGGAATTAAAACTCGGAACTCGCGAGTTAAACGAGTAGCTCGCAACTCGACTCGGCTCGGCTCGAACTCGTTGTCCAACGATCCGAGTCGAGTTTTCGTTTTTAACGGTAAATGAGTTCAACCTAAACGAGCCGAGTTTACCGAGTACTCGTTTAGCTCGTTTAACTCGCTCATAATAGTTTTAGTGATATTCTTGTTTATTTGAATATTTTTTTACTGATTATTGTAGTTTATTTACTACAAATTGTTTGATGGTGACATATTTTCACTGATTATTGTGATGATTTTATTATACATGACCCAAATAATCAAAAACAATTATATATACATTATATAATATTGACTTTTTATAGTTTAATAAAATTAGATAAGTTAAACGAGTAGCTCGCGAGCTACTCGCGAGTTCACCGAGCCGAGCCGAGTTTTGATTTTGAACTCGTTTGTTGAACGAGTCGAGCCGAGCTCGACTCGTCAGTTGACCGAGCTTGAGCGAGTCGAGCCGAGTCGACTCGGCTCGGCTCGAATTCCATCCCTAGGCAGCAGCATCAACATTGTGTACCGAGACACACTAGAGAAGCTCGGAATGGCCGAGAACATGTTGCTACCCAGCAGGACCACTTTCCATGGCATTGTGCCGGGGGTATCTTGCTCTCCAATCAGCCGCGTCCGGATAGACGTTCTATTCGGTACCAGGGAGAACTGCCGCACCGAGAGCCTGCAGTTTGAGGTAGTTGATCATCAGAGCCCCTACCATGCTCTACTCGGTAGGCCTGCTCTCAGCAAGTTCATGGCTTCTACCCATGCTGCATACCTGAAGATGAAGATCCCTGGTCCCAATGGAGTCATCACCATCTCAGGTGATTACAAGAGGTCTTTGGAGTGTGCCTCTGCTGGTTCTCAGCTGGCGGAATCCATGGTCATTGCGGCCGATAAGAAGAAGATGTATGAGGTGGTGGCTATGGCGCAAGCAGCGCAAGGTGGTGCGCCTGGCATGCCGAGTTCGCAGTACGGGACTGCGTTCCAGGCGTCCCAGGAGACAAAGAAGGTCCAGGTTGACCCTGAGTTCCCAGACCGTGTTGCCATCATTGGCGCCGGGTTGGAAGAGAAATAGGAAAGCGAGCTCATCCACTTCCTCCGTGAGAATTGGGACGTCTTTGCCTGGTCCAATGAGGATTTGCCGGGTGTCCCGAGGGAGTTGGTTGAGCACTCGCTACATGTGCGGCATGATGCCAAGCCGGTTAAGCAGGCTATGCGCCGCTTTGGTGATGAGAGGAGGAAAGTTATCGGTGATTAGATCACCAAGTTGCTGATAAGAAACTTTATCATGGAGGTATTGCATCCGGAATGGCTAGCCAACCCGGTTATGGTTGAGAAGAAGAAGCAGGACCCCAAGGCCGATACCGCATGGCGTATGTGCGTGGACTACACCAAGCTGAACAAGGCCTGCCCCAAGGATCCATTTCCGCTACCCCGCATAGATCAGGTGATCAATTCCACTGCTGGTTGTGAGCTTTTGTCTTTCATAGATGCCTACTCTGGTTTTCATCAGATAGCTCTCAACCCTGCTGATCAAATAAAGACTGCCTTTATTACCCCGTACGGGGCTTATTGCTATCGTGTCATGTGTTTTGGGTTGCGGAATGCTGGGGCTAGCTATCAGAGATGCATGCAGAAATGCTTGCATGATCAAATTGGCAAAAATGTGCAGGTGTACGTCGATGACATTGTCATCAAAACGAATAAAAAACATACTCTGCTTAGTGACATTGAGGAAACCTTTGCCAGCTTGCGCAAGTACAAAATGAAACTGAACCCGACTAAATGCACCTTTGGCGTCCCGGCTGGCAAGCTACTCGGCTTCTTGGTATCCAGTCGGGGCATTGAGGCCAATACTTCAAAGATAAAAGCTATAGGGAGCATGTCTTTGCCGAGATCACTGAAGGACGTGGAGAAATTCACTGGTTGCTTGGCTTCTCTGAGCCGCTTCCTGGGCAGAATGGGCGAGAAGGCCTTGCCTCTGTATCAATTGATGAAGAAGAGTGACAAGTTTGTTTGGACACCGCAAGCTGATGTAGCATTCAAGGAGTTGAAAGCCATGTTGGGTAGCGCTCCCATCTTGGCTAGTCCGCTACCCAAAGAGCCAATGCTGCTGTACATTGCTGCAACTAACCGAGTGGTCAGTGTTGTGATTGTGGTGGAGAGAGAAGAGGAAGGCAAGACTATGCAGCGGCCAGTATACTATCTCAGTGAGGTGCTATCCAGCTCCAAGCAGAAATACCCGCATTACTAGAAGATGAATTACGGCGTGTACCTGGGCGCCAAGAAGCTAAAGCACTATTTCCAAGAACATCCCATCACAGTGGTGAGCTCTGCTCCCATCTCGGACATCATGGGCAACAAGGAGGCAAGTGGCAGAGTAGCCAAGTGGGCGATTGAGCTAGCCGCGTACGCTCCTTCGTACGCAAGACGAGAAGCCATCAAGTCACAAATCTTAGCAGATTTTCTGGTGGATTGGGCTGAGGTGCTGTATGAGCCTCCTTCGCCAGTAGCCAACTACTGGAAGATGCATTTTGATGGCTCCAAAGTGAAGGAAGGCCTTCGGATAGAGTGACTTGCCCTTTGGCGGTGGGGGGTTGTCTTCTGGCGGTGGTTTTCTTTTTGTCCGTCTTCTTGGCTTTCTTCGGAGCAGGTTCTTGGGCACCACTGCCCACCCTCTTCCGAGTTGTGGGAGCAGCCACATATAGGGGCTTAACCTCCAGGGGATCCTCGTCTTCGTCCAGCTCAGGATCCTCTGCATAGTAGAGGAGAAAAGGAATTCAGAAACAGAAAAGGAAATCAGAGTGCGCTACTCGCGATCAGAGAGGTGAACTTAGTCACCTTCGTCTTCCTCGGACCAGTCCCGAATAGACGCATCAACTCGGTGCTTACCAGGCTGATTGGCGTGAGGGATGCAGAGGGTGTCTTGGGTATCATAGGCGGTCTCATCGTCCTCTTCTCGGTCATCCGACCAATTGCCCTCGAAGACTTCAATGTCTTCTTCTCCCTAGCGATCGATGTGCTGTAGAGGCAAAACAGATAGCACAAGTGAGTTAAGTTCTCAGCTAAGGAGTTCTACTCGGCATAGCATGCTAACATAAAGCATATAAAGCTAAGGGGTTCTACTCGGAATAGCATGCAAACACAAAGCATATTAAGCTAAGGGGCTCTACTCGGAATAGCATGCAAACACAAAGCATATTAAGCTAAGGGGTTCTACTCGAAATAGCATGCAAACACAAAGCATATTCAGCTAAGGATTTCTATTCGGCATGGCGTGCAAACACAAAGCATATAAAGCCAACAGCATATTTGTGATGTTCTACTCGGTGCAGCATGCAAAGACTAAGCATACATAGCTGAGAGGCCAACTACTCGGTATCAAAGTGCAGATACAAAGCACAGAAGGCTAACCTTTTCAATGGGCTTGAGGCGGCTATACGGCTCAAAGCCATACATCCAGGTGTCGGAGAGCGAGGTTTGCATGATGGATCTGGCCTAGATGGCCACCTCGGCTTTGCTGAGCTCGAAGGTGGTTGTCCTTGTGCAGTCTCGGGTTCCTCCCATGTAGCACATCTTGTGCGAGCGACGCTGGAGCAGGAGTACTCGGCGTGAAATCCAGCACGCGATGGGGTCGTCTCGGCGAAATCCCTCATCCTGCAACTCGGCCAGGCGCCGCTCAACCTGGACGACATCCTCGATGTTGCTCTTGGGGTTGTAGCCCAGTTCTGTTGGGTTGGCCTTGCGTTATTGAACTTTGGAAGCCCTATCCGGTCCTGGATCGGCTTCCCCTCTTCCGTGGCGACGTTCTTCACGTATAGGAAACTGCGCTGCCACTTGCGCACAGTTTCCAGTCCCTTAACCCGCGGGTGATGGCCAGTTGTGGCTGCAGCATCATGGCGCATCCCGTCTGCGTCATCGCGCGGGCGCTCTCGGTGTTCCCCGGATTGGGAATACTCTGTTTTCGGAAGAAGAAATACCTAGCCCAAGTGTGAATGGTTGGGTAGACGCCTAAGAAGGCTTCGCATACCACGACATGGAGGGATAGCATTACAAGGCCGTTGGGTGGAAGATGATGTGGCTGGAGGCCGAAATATTTAAGGAACTCAGAGAAGAACTCAGAGATGGGGAGGCCGAAGCCGCGGTTGAAGTGAGCGAGGAAGACGACGTACTCGCCCTCCTCAGGTTTGGGGATGATTTCGGTACCTGGCTGCCGGCAGACGACGCCGGGAGGGACGCGGCGTGTGTTGACAAGCCACTGGCAATCCTCTGCCGTGACTTCAGATCCCTCCCAGCCGGCGTGGGCTGCCGCATCGTCGTCTCCGCGAGGAGCCATGGAAGCGGAAGAACTTATGAGAGATTGGAGGCGGAAACAGGCGGAGGAGTTGCTCTTTGTCTCTTTCGCGGCGCGTGGAGCAGCTGCGCAGCAAGTGGTTGCGGTGGCGGGGTGCTCGACGGCGGCGGAGAGGCGAGGGGGCGCGGTATTGGAATGAGCAGGAAAGAGGAAAAGGGAGCGTCGAGGGGGTATTTATTTCTCCCCCTCGAGTTGCCGTTACCAGCGGATTAATCGTGGATTGATCGTGCGCAGAGATCGTGCGGCGTGGGTTGCACAACCGTTAGAAACGCACACAACGCATATCACGCGCGTAACGGGCGCAGTTAATCCCACGTCGAGATCGTGGGCACTTGAGTACGGTTGAAGTGACTTAACAGGCTAGTGGGCCGGGGTTGCAGTTATTGCCGGTGGCCTGCCGTATCCTAGGCACCGAGGCGTCGGGGTCACAGGGGTGTGACACGTGCCCCATAGCGACACGCAAAGGTGGATTCGCTCCGATTCAGCGGGAGCGAGTTCGAAATTTCATTAAGTTATTCTATTCGGCAGCTCATGAGAGAAATGGCTCTACTCAGCTACCAGGAAGGTGGTCTCATGAGCACAATTGAAGAGATTCGAGAAGGAGTTACTGGTTCGAGTTGGAGTGCAACTCGGCATTGCTCGTTCATGGAGAAAGTTCTTGTTTTAAGCTGGCAGGGCCCAGTGAACAAGTTCGCATGACTCTACCAGCTTCGGGGACTACTGTCGGGGGGTTACCCCCGAGTAGGGGTAAGGCAAGTACTAAAGGCAAGGTCAAAGGTGTTGTTTGACCGGGTAGATGGCTACCCGGTAGGTTTCTATCCGGCCGTACCAACCAAAGGCCAAGAGGAGAAATCAAGCAAGTTATGTTCGTTCGAGTAGAGGAGTTGGTACGAGTAAAGGGAGTGCTTTCCTACTCGGACCAGAAGTCAATGGAGCTGTTCTGACAAGGGATCCCGCATATCCCGCGTCCGTACCGGCGTGCGGTTCAACTTACGAAGCGCGTGATTATCCACGCTACGGCGTGGCTATAGTGCGGTAGGCGCCTGCAAGTCCTGTCACTGACAGAGGGGACATGACAGGGCTAGGGGCCTACCCTATCTCACTGACAAGGTGGACAGGTCCCATCTCCGAACGGCGCGACGACTTACGGCACCCGCGTCAGCGAGAAGCCGGAGGCGTGCTCTGTTCTGCAGTGCGCCTGTCCCATCAGTCGTACCTTATAGTCTTATTCTATTCGGATGGGCACCAGTATATAAGGTGCCCTGCCCCCTCCTGCGCGAGGGATGTTGGACTACGTTGCTTCACTTCACACAGAGAGAACTAGAGAGCGAGAGTGGCTACTCGGCTGAAGGCCTGATTTGTACTGTGGCTACTCGGTAAACACACAAATAGAGAGAAAGGCAGGAGTAGGGGTGTTACCTCCACACGAGGGCCCTGAACCTGGGTAAGATCGTGTTGTTTGCAGTGTTTGAGGCATCCTACACGCGGCTACTCGCTGTGTGATCCCTCCCCGATCACCTCCAGCGTCCATCGGCCCCAACACATTAGCCATCCCATGGCATCTGCCGTGATACCACCACGACATGGGTACTATACACGCTTTTTCAGGAACTACGGCATTATTTGCCGCCCTCTATTCGATGCATTGAAGAAAGATTCATTCACCTGGGGTGATGAACAGCAAAAAGCCTTCGAACACTTAAAAACTATCATGACCACATGCCCAGTCCTAGCATTACCAGACTTCCAGAAACCTTTCACAATCGAGGTTGACGTTGGTGGATTGGGCATTGGAGCCGTCTTGATGCAGCAAGGTCAACCATTGGCTTACTTGAGTAAAAGCCTAGGGCCAAAGTCAGCAGCTCAATCAGTATACGAGAAAGAAGCAATTGCGATTCTGGAGTCTCTAAAAAGTGGCGTCACTACCTGCTGGGAAATACACTAATTATCAGGACGGATCATGAAAACTTGAAGGTCATGGCATATCAGAGATTAACAGAAGTCATACAACACAAAAATATTACTCAAGTTACTCAAATTTGATTATACTATCGAGTACAAACGGGGAAGAGAGAATGTAGCTGCAGATTCTCTCTCTCGCAGAGATATGCCCGATGAGGAACAGTGTTTCCAGATAACTACAGTTAAACCTGAATGGCTCGATGACGTTAAGAAGAGATATGTACAACATGCTGATTATGAAAAACTGCTCCAGCAATTAGCTGCTGACGTGTCTAGCACACCCAGATTCAAACTATCCGAGGGCATTCTAAAATATGACAACAGAATCTATGTCGGTGCGACAACAGCTCTTCGCACAACACTTCTTCAAGACATGCACGGCTCTGCTATTGGTGGACATTCAGGTACAAGAGCAACCTATCACGGACTCAAACGACTGTTTTACTGGCCATCCATGAAGAAGCATATTGAAGATTTTGTGGCCACTTTCCCTACCTGCCAGCTCACAAAACCAGAACACATGAAACCACCAGGCCTACTGCAACCTATCAAGCTACCTGACATGGCTTGGGCTCAGGTCTGCCTGGACTTCATTGAGGCATTATCTAAATGTCAAGGTAAAGAAGTGATCCTCCTGGTTGTGGATCGCCTGACAAAGTACGCCCATTTCATTCCAATGTCACATCCATACAACGTGGACAAGATGTTGACAGGATTCCTTCAAAACATCTTCAAATTAGATGGAATGCCAGTGGCAATTATCTCAGATAGAGAACGTATCTTCACGAGCAAATTGTATCAGGAACTGTTCAAAACTTGAATGTGCAACTGCGATTGAGTACAGCACACCACCCTGAAACCGACGGGCAAACCGAGCGCGTCAATCAATGCCTCGAAGCCTATCTACGCAACATGGTCTTTCAAAGTCCGAAAGAGTGGATGAAGTGGCTCGCGCTGGCTGAATATTGGTACAATACTTCCTACCATACATCACTCAAGTGTACTCCATTTCAAGCATTGTATGGATATCCCCCACCACAAATTGGAGAACTTGCGATTCCAGATCACATTGGACCATAAGCACTCACCACACTGACTGACAGAACTGAGATGATGGCAGACCTCAAGGATAACCTGATACAAGCTCAGAACAGGATGAAACACTTAGCTGATCTTCGCAGAACAGAGCACTCATTTGCTGTAGGTGACATGGCTTATCTTAAAATCCAGCCCTACAGACAAAATGCCTTGGGTTTGCGTGGCTCTCTTAAACTCCGCTCCAAGTACTATGGTCCGTTCAAGATTATACAGAAAGTGGGCGAGCTAGCATACAAGCTTCAACTCCTAGAACAAGCTGAGATCCATCCGGTCTTCCACGTCAGCAAGCTCAAGAAACAATTGAGCAACAAAGCAATTCCTCTTCCAAATGTTCTTCTTGTGACACCTTCCGGGAAAATCAAAACGGAACCACTACAAGTCCTTCAACACCGCATCGTCCAACGCAACAAACAACCAATGGCACAATGGCTCATTCACTAGGAGAACCTACCAGAAGCAGACACCACTTGGGAGGATGTTCCCTTCATCAACAAAACTTTCCCAACATTTTCACCTCGTGGGCAAGGTGAAGCTTAAGGGGAGGGCACTGTCAGGACCCACCACACACAACGAGGCCTGCACACGTATCACAGGTGGACGGTGGTGATGAAGACTCCAAAGGCTATGAAAACGAACGGCAAGATGCATTCACTTTACTGTTTATCTTCTTGCTTGGGGAATATTTGTTGTAGGATCGTGGGCGTGTTATAAGCCAGAGTTGGTGAGATTGGAAACTAAGATGGAACAAAGCACACCCTCTAGCGTAGCATAGCATCTAGGGTTTTGCTCCTCTTCCCCACCTGTATATCCTATCGAACCTCTATAAGTAAAGCACATCGAGCAATTCCCTACCAAGTTTTGTTGATTTACTCCTTGTGTTCGTTGGGATCCTGACACGAGAGACCAGTAGGTCATCTGCTGCTAAACCCCAGGGAGAGACCCTAGATCCAACGCGCGATCGGGCGACTCTTGTATCGCCTACATCTTGGGGCTTTGCCTTAGATATCTCGTCGGTCAGAGGGAGCGGTGGAGGGAGTTTGTGGTTGGTGCCGAGCTGTTGGGCGACCTCGGCTACGGCGGACGTGAATTCGGGTTTGGTGAGCTCCGGGTGAAAACCCTGCACCGGCCTAGACTTATAGCAGCGCTCTCGGTCGTCGCTCCCCGGTCTTGGAGGCATCTTTGTGGAGACCCATGAGCTTTATATGACTTAAAAGGTGGGTTCAACTTCATAGTTTTATATCATAGCTTGAGGATACTCCATGATTCAAAATTTTAGCTCTATATGAAACAAAACACGTTAGGAGATAAGTCCGGATATTCCGTTAACAATGAGATAATTTGATTATCAAGTTCGTAGAGATAATTCGGAAGTTAAACTCGAAAATTGTGCTAACAAAGAGATAATATGATTATCAACTCTGTGCGAATCATTTTGTCATAGTCCAGTATGCTATGATCTCTACCATAGAGAGTGAGTTGCAGGTGCATTGTGAACATTCAAAATGATCGATGAGCTTAATGCCATGTATGCACCGTTAATCAGGTTTCCTTCTCAATGAGGAAGAATGCTCAGAACACGTGGTAGTCTTGATTGATGAAATTAAAACGCCATGTTGAGTCTAACTACTGGATGACATGCAATTTTTCTTATGATGGGGTGCTGCGATTGCCGCCCACCCTAGTTGCAGATAATATGTCATGGACTATATCATGCAAGGCGAATTTTTCACTTCCATGAATTCTTGGTTGTGTTGAAAAACCGAGAAGATGAAATAGATTACCGGGAATTCATCAATGATGATGGTATGTATGATATAGGCGCTATGAATGCTTTACTTAAACCAATTCTCATTGCAGTGACTGAGTTATGATACTAGTCATGTTTTATGAAAAACAAGATTTTCTGCTTGAGTAGCTTGGAGAAACGAGAAGACAATGTGTGTCGATGATGTCAAGCAAGATGTTGTGATGACCATCAACACTCTCCCTCTACATCTACCGTTTAAAATGAGACATTTCATAATCACATGTTAGCATGATCATTATAAGTGTGTCTTGCCACAAGCGACACAATTATTCATATGTGTTAGTGACAATTCGTTGTCCTATATTTATGAGCGATATCTATTAATGATCATACACTGGTTACGAATGGATTGTTCTTATTTTTGGTAGTAATTCCTGCATTCATAACATTAATGCCAAATACATAAACTTAGTAATGACACGACTTTTCATGTGGCACTATTGTTTGAAGTCAACTCAATGTTATATGCGTGAAGAGACTCCACCCTTTTGGATCTTTTGAGTCATTAGATTTAATCTTTTGACACATGCAAATTGTCCTTCATGGACAGTGATAACTAAAGACTCCGTTTGTAAACCAGAACTTTAACTTATTAAGAAACATACACATTGATGTGTGCAAGATCGATGAGTACTTCAACCGAGTAGTGGAATTCATTATTTTGTAAACTTCAACGATGATTTGAGTAGATATGTGTAACACCCGGGGGTTTCCCCAATTAGAATTTGTTTGTTTGTTTTTCTTTTGCATCATCATGGCATCATGCATCATATCAACATGGCACAAATAGAATTATTTTCCAAAATAATTTAAATGGTCAAAATCTTTTTTTCCTAATTCTCTAAATCACTTGTCTTTTTTTCTAAAGTAATTAATAGAACAAAAGAACAAAAAAACCTTGTGTGAGGGCAACTAGCCCAACCGGACATGCGAAAGGCTAGCTAGGCCAGCCCACCCGGACCCAAGCACTAGTTTTCTTCTTCCGTACACAAGCACGAGGAGGGCATGACCAGGCATGTCGCTGTCAACATCCACCATCGCACCACACCTGCTCCCTTTCCCCTCCTCCTTAAAGCCGTCCCTCCCTGCTCCTTGAACCCTAGATCTCGCTTGCCCTCCCTTCTGTTCCTCTGTCGCCGCCATCGCCTTCCTCCACGCACGTAAACTTCATGTCCGCCGTGAGTTTGAGCTCGGTGTCTCTGCGATACACAACGCCACAAGGTCGTACACTTCGCCAGGAGATCGCCTTCCTCTAATGCAAGCCCAGCGACCCCGGAGTCGACCCAGGACTGCACTGGATCTTCCCTCCATCCTCGGAACCTCGTCGTCCGTCCCTGAGGAGCATCGCAGGACGTCGTCTTCCTCCTCTCCGCCCGGTCTACGTCGCTGTCTCTAGGCCTCTCTACTTCGCCATCAACTTCCTGCTTAGCCTCCAAAACTCCCAGACATCATCTCGGCCTTGTTACTGTCCTGTGTGCATGGATCCGTCGGCGTCCAACCTCGTGTGCTCAGCCGCCGAGACGGCCAGCTCGTCTCGAGCTTGTGCAAGTGAAACTTGCCTCCTGTACACGATCATGGGCTAAGTCCGCACCCACACACTTCCCAACCTAGTGCAGCCTTCACACACACGGACGCAACCATGCTCACCAGCGTCGCCGGTCGCCCGATGCAGGACGTCGTCGTCCTCGTCCTGTCGTTTGTGGTTGTTCCGTGCGCACGTCTGAAACTTTGTTTTCAGTTTTGTCAGTTAACTCGAGCAGTTGCTGGACAGTTCCCTTCTCTGTCAGAAACGCAGAATAGCCCAGTGGCTAGGTCTCTGTCTCTTACCTGGGAGGCCTTAGAGCATGTGTAGTGTGAGATGTGTCTAAGAAAATTACTAGTCCTAGGTCTAAAAAAGTTAGAACTTCTCCACCGTTTAGTCACCCTGTGTGGGTCCCATGAGCCGAAAAAATTACTTTTCTCCTCAAACTGCTCATACTTTAACCAATGGGGAGATTCCAAATCACCATGTCAATTTTAAATCAACTATAGTCACATGTGTCTTGTACTAGACATATGTCCAAGAATCTTTTTCTTAGTCCCACCTTCTCTATCGTTTAGTCCTAGGTCTAAAAGAAAAAAGGTGCTCTTAGTCACCTTTTTTTGCAACACTGCACACGCCCTTAGGATCGAATCCCACCTGAGGCACGGTGCCTCCTTATTTTCTATTTTTCATCGCATGAGCGCTAGCCCCACCTGTCATTGACCGAAGCTAACCCCAACCGCGGTGAGAAATTCCCGAGATCCAGATCTGAATTTGTACTTTCACGTCTAGGCCCCTGGTATTTCTTTTTTTTAAACAGAGTCCTCCATTCTTCTGTTTCCATCACGATCCCGTCCCTGCAATTTTCAGAAAACACCCCAATCTTGTAATGCTTATAACTTTCGTTTTACTAATCCAAATAACGCAAACTTTATGTATGTTTTGATCAGCAAAATGCAAGGAATATTAATATGTCATCCATGCTCATGTTAGCATCTTTCATCTTGCATTTTAGTAGTATTATGTATGTTCACCCAAATAATAAACATGGAATGTGTTTGGGTACTTAATTTAAATTGTGCCCTGTTCCATTTAATCTCGTTTACTTCACCTATAAATTGTTCTCCATGCTAATCAACATTTAACTTGATGGTTAGATAAACAACTTGAACATTCTAAATTAATTGTTGGGACTCCAGTTCCACTTAAATTGGTTAAGTTGCATCTCGCATGTCATGCATCCATTCTTTGATCATGCTGAATCTTTTGTCGTAGTTGTAAGTGTTGCATCTGTTGTTTATTTTAGTACCTTGCTTCTTCGTGGATAAGACGTTGAGATGATGTGAGCAACGACAAGTTCTGCTACCTCTACAAGCTGGATTCTAGGCAAGCTTTACTCACTTGCTACCTATGGTTGTCGTTCCTCACTTGTTACGGATGTTTGTCGTTGTCTTTATTCTAGCCTTATGATTCGATGCTTGTGTCTCGATCCTATCATATGTTTATCTTGCAGCCATGATATAGCCCCATCTCCCACCTCCTATGACATGTTTGTTTCTTGTTTGCCTTGCGAGTCGTAGCGCATGCTTAGGTTCTTTGGCGAGTTTGGTTCTTTGTCACCTGACTAGTATGATAGGTTGGTTAAACTTATTTTAAAATGATCTTAACGCTTGGGGTAATAATAAAAAAAAATCGAGTTAAGGCACCGACGGGAGGCCCGTCGAGGCTTTTGGTCCCTCTGGTGTCTCCTTAGGAAAAGGTTCTTGTCCGCTGATCCAAGAATGAGAGCGCTAACCACATCGTGGGAGGAATGGGACTCCCCGCAACCTATTAGCCCCGCTGCACTCTTGTTCAGGATGCCACAACTTAGTTCAGACTTTCCATTTGGGTACGCACATCACCAGTTCTGCAGGTATGATGGCAACGACGTCGAGGATGATGATGGTATGTTACCAATGTGCGTACAATTATATAGGTTTCCGCGGTATGACGTGAATCAGACAGTTCCAGTCAGGTTTGATTCGCTTCGCGCGTAGATGCAAACGGCTGGGTCCGCTTTGAAGCATCGGCCGGACTCTCGATGCGGATCAACCTAGCTAGGTGGCTCCCTGGACTTGTTTGTGGTGAGGTGAAGTGTTGTGCCGACAGTCTCGCGACAGTCTTGGTGCTTGTGGCTACAGTACTGCATCCCTGCAGGGTTAAATCTTTTTGAGAAGGCGTATCGTCCGCGCTTATGTGACGATTTTGGAGAAAGTGTTGGCTTACAAGAGTCACACAACTTACACCTAATGATATCTGTTAACCTGTGCGATAACGAGTTTACTATTTCAACATGTGTGAGTTTTTCCTCGGGTTACCTCCGGTCATTGGTTGAGGGGGGTTAACCCTGGATGGGTATTGTTCTTGGTGAGTAGTTATAGTTATTTCAATACGCTCTCTCATCCCTTTCTAATAGACGAGAGTTGTAGCGTGTCTCCATAGACTACTTAGTGCCGCCCGCTGCCGCTTCATTACAACAACCTCTTCCTTTGTACCCAAAGTATTTGTATCTTGTGATGACTGGTTGCATTGGTACTTGTGAGTATTGCTTGCCGCTTGTTGGTACATTCAAAGTACCGACCCCATGATTCGGGGCTGTATTCACAATGCAGTCGACAGGTTTGAAGTTTGACGACGTTACCTTGGGTATCCCTCCGGCTTGGCCTGGGCAGGGATTGGACGCCATCTCATATCTTCAGGACTCTTAGTCCAATTTGTATCTTATCCGTAGTCGGATAGTAGTTTCGTTTCCCGCTGTTATTTGGATCTCGTATTGTATTAGTTGTATTCTTGACTCGTTGGAGTCGTGTTGTATATATCTTCTGTTGTTGTTGCAGATTATTCGTGAACTGTTGTAATGGTATCGGTAATGACAAACCAGGATCAAATATTATGTGGATTCTGGCGGGAACGCTGAAATCCCCATAGTACCCGATCCAGGGGCGTCACAATATGTATATATACACTTAATAAAACGCTGATATGAAAATTTTGACGAGTTCAAACAAATTCCAATGATTTGGGTTGATATGTTATATCCACTCAATGAAACGATGGTTTGAAAATGACGTGTTCAAACAAGTTCGGAGTGAAGTAGACTTAACAAGAAAATCAATTCTGTGCAATGTTGATCGAGGAGACAATGATTTGAGTTATGGGTTTTGGTATATCATCAGAAGACTTGTGAAAAGAATTTCACAAATTATGTTGCATAGGACACCACAATGCCATGGTATGTTTGCACATTGTGACCATAATTAATTTGATAATGTGTGGTCAATAATATCTCTTATTGAATTATTGTTATCATTTGAATTATATGTTAGAATCAAAACATTCACTTTAGATAATAGGGAAACCATCTAAATCCGTGGAGACAATGCCATATGACTTATAGCATGGAATTTTATCCTAGATTATCATTTACGTAATTTGGGTTTCAATGTTTTCGAACCTGAAGCGGATAAATTAATCTTTGTAGAATATCCAGGAAATTAACTGGATACATCTTTCATAATTAAAGCAATTATTTTCTGGAACATACCTTGCCCAAGAATTTGTATCTTGCCAAGGGTATAATTGAGAGAAAAGTAGAGTAAGACTGAGTTCATAAAATTTCTCTACGGGCATTGAGTGGCGCGGTAGAAGTTGTTCTGTAATCGTCCTCTGGAAGGAAGTTAGTGGTTATGATCATGACTCTGGTCTAAAGATCTTAGGTGTAAGAGGATGCATTCCACAATGTGTGTGTGGTATGGCATTCTTGTGATGAGCGTCATGTTGGTGAAACATGATAAATCTACAAACTATGAAGAAGAGATGGTGGACCTAAGTCCGAGAAATGGCTATGAGCCATATATATAATCATGGATAAAATCCATGTATTACTACCAAGTGGTGACTTGGGTAGATCTTATCAATGGCCTCCAGGCCGTTGTCAGTAAATGGAATTTTATGAAAAGATAGACACTGACAGAATAAAAATTGTCTGTGAAGTTCGATTTGTCACAAAATTGCTTCGAAAAATTCAAAGAGTTAACCACGGTGAGATTTAATCTCAGGTGGCGAAACTTAAGTCTATTTAGGATTTTTTTTAGCAGTTAATACAATTTGATAAATTTTTATAAGGACAAAGAGAGCGTGTTCCCTAATGGCAACATTAAGGAAGAGTTGTAGTTGTACGACAACAAGAAGGGTTTTTTATCCTAAGGATGCTAGACACGCATACAAACTTCAGTTGTCCATTCAATGGTTGAAGCAAGTATATCAGAGTTGTAATCTTCACTTTGATAATGTAATCAAAGGATTTTTGGAGTAGTCCAAAATAGGTGAAGAGACCTGCATTTTTAGAAAAATGAGTGGGAGTTAAGTAGCTCTTCTTAACCTTATATGTGAATGGAATATTTGAGTGGAAGCTAAAACGAATTTCCTATTCTTATATGTGGGTGGCATATTTGAGTGGGAGCTAGGTGTCATTCCTAACTAATGTGTGGTGCATATTAGAAAGATTTATATGTGGTGACATATTGGGAACGATATATATCCTCTAAACAGAGTATAAATGATTATTTAAATGTATAAAATCTCTATGAATGAAGTTAGAAGTATTAGGCATTAGATCTATAGTGAATAGATCAAGGAGCTTAATGAAATTAAGTCGGATTATTTTCCTAGACAAGATTCTGAAGGTGTTCAGAAGCAAATAAGGAATTCTTACTTGTATGACAAAGGAAAATATCGATTTTATCTCGGCATGTCAAAAAATTGAGAAAAGGGTGTCTGACATCCTCTATGCTTTTTTGTTCAATGATCGATCTGGTGTGACCCAAGTTCTTCATTATAGAACATGTTCTAGAGTGATTCCTAAATGGATCGATGAACAAACGTTAAGTATATATATTTCAGCGCATGGTGAGAACTGAAGTTATGTTTTCTGGTCTGTGGTGAGAATGAAAAGTCAACTTGTCGTAAGGAATTACAACGATGCAAGTCTCACACGACTAGAAGTCTCATATAGGAAAACTCTGTTGTTTGACAAAAGACATGGTTAGTTTGTAAGTAGCATAAGTGTGCACTATCACACAATCTACATGTATGGAAGTATATGGCTACTTTAAAAGTAGCAAGTGTGAGTGGACTTAGATGGTTTTCCCGAGATGGTATGGTGTCCTTTGGAAGTTCTCTAGACTCTCAAGGTCCATACTACACGACGGTTCGATTCTTACCCCATCAATGAAACATATATTTCACCGATATCGTAAAGGTACGGGACAATGTCAACCTAGGTGACATTAAAGTTTTGCAAAGAACATACATATCCGAGTGTGGCATATTTGTTAACTTAAAAAATCTTTTTTCCACGAGAAATGCATGGTCTAGGCACCAGGAGGCTAATGGTGTTAGATCAAAAGCAAACTAGATTATTTGTACTCTAGTGCAAGTGGGAGACTAAAGGAGTTATGCCCTAGAGGAAAATAAAAAGGAGATTTATTATAATAAATCTTATGTTCACAATGTTTTATACCATGCTATAACTATATTAAGAGGAAATATTAATACATGTGTGGTATGTAAACAAACCAGGTCCCTAGTAGCCTCTAGTTATACTAGTTCGTTGGCCAACAGATGATCAAGCTTTCCTGATCATGGGCATGTATGTCATTGACAAGATAGTCATGTCATTGGAGAATGATGTGATGGACTCACACCCATTATATTTATCATAACAAGATTGAGTCATTAAGTTAAACGTTATGATAACTGATGACCCATAAGTATAGAGGATCGCAACAGTCTTCGAGGGAAGTAAAACCCAAATTTATTGATTCGACACAAGGGGAGCCAAACAATATTTATATGCCCTAACAACTAAGTTGTCAATTCAGATGCACCTGAAAGTAGACTTGCTCGCAACAATTTACCAGTGGTAACAGTTTTATAGAAGCAGTAGTAGTAAAATAACAGTAGGAATAAAATAGTAACAACAGTAGCAATCGCGAAAAACAGCAGGATTGGAGTACCGTAGGCATAGAGGGAATGGATGAACGGGCGTTGCATGGATAACATAGGTCATGTAATAATCTAAACATGGGCATTGCAGATAATAATAATAAAGCATCCAAGTTCTAGGCAAACCATAGACATGTGTTCCAATATAGTCATACGCGCTCGCAATGAGAAACTTGCACAACATCTTTTGTCCTACCAGCCCGTGGCAGCGGGGTCTCTAGGGAAACTACTGGTAATGAAGGTGCTCCTTTTAATAAAGCACCGGAGCAAAACATTAACCCTCCATGAACACACGTGATCCTCACATCACAGCCATCCCCTCCGGTTGTCCCAATTTCTGTCACTTTGGGGCCTCGGGTTCCAGACAAGGACATGTGTAAACAACTTGCAGATATGATCAAGAAACATAATTATACTCATGAAACAATAATATGTTCAGATCTGAGATCATGGCACTCGGGCCCTAGTGACAAGCATTAAGCATAACAAGTTGCAACAACGGTAGAAAACACTAACAATGGATACTAGGCACTATGCACTAACATTCTGGCATTATTATATGATCGATCTCATCCAATCCCTTCCATCCCTCTCAGCCTACAGCGGTGTTTACTCACACATGGACTAGGGAATCATGGATGGTTGATGGAGAAGAGGTGGCGGTGTCGATGGCGATGATCTCCTTCGAATCGTCGTCCCAGCAGGGTGCCAGAACAAGAACTTTTGATCCCCGAATCGAGTTTCAAGGTGGCGGTGGCGCTCTATTGTGTTTATGTGGAATATGGCAACCCCCCCTCGGTTTTTAGGTTACGGGGCATAATTATTCGAATGGGGAGCCCGAGGGGGTGCCTGGGTGGCCCACACCACTAGGCGGCGCGGCCAAGGGGCAACAAGGGGTGGTGTGGCCCCCTCCTGGCCCCTCTCCAGGACTCCTTCTGGTTCCTGGGGTCTTTTGGTGTTTTAAGCTCAATGGGATCTTTCTGGGCAATTTCCCGAAAGTTGATTTTGTTTTTCACAAAAACAAGACACCAAGGTAATTCTGTAGAAAACAGTGTTAGTCCGTGTTATTGGTATCCAAAACTCACATGTTTAGAGGAAAACAATAAGAAAAGTGTTCGGAAAGGAGATACGTTTTGGACGTATCAACTCCCCCCAAGCTTAGCTTATTACTTGTCCTCAAACAATTCAGTGACAACTGAGTGCGATAAAATACTTTTACAAACACATTTGTTTCATATGATGTAAATATACTCACTATATGATCAAGTGCTGAGGCAATTCATAATAAGATGTATGCAAGATAAAAGTCACCTAGCAGTTATGCAAACCATGAAGAGATGCCAACAAACTAATAATAAACAACATAAAGTATATCAATCTGCAGGATTGCAATGATCATAATAGGGTATGATAAAGTGTACTCGCTTGCCCTTAATAATGGAGCAAAACATAAATGCTAGGACACCTCTGAAGTTCAAATGAAGACTAGAAATAAAGATATCAAAGATACAAGCATCAAAGTTATACCACAATTAACCGTGTTTTGGGACAAGCACATTACACTAAGAATGAAAGCCATGCTCTCAAGAAGGTGCATAAAGAGACAAGGTAAAAACTCAACATAAAAATAGAAGAAAGGCCCTTCGCAGAGTTAAGTAGGGATTAACTCATGTGAGCGAGCTTTTAATTTTATTAAATAGAGGTATTGAAAACATTTTCAAGAGAGGTGTATGCTTATGTCAACGAATGGTAAACAGACAATACAGTACGTCACAAGCCAACTAGACTTCACAAGAGCGGCTCTGATAGAAGGACGCATCTGGGTAGAAGGCCATCCCTCTTTCTCTTTTGTTGACACAATTATGTTTTGACTGACAAATCAGGGGCAATAATAGTGAAGAGAATTTGTTGTATTACTTTGGGGCTAGGCACCCCGCTGCTAGTTATTCTATCAATTGGATAAGCGGATGAAGCCACTAGTACAGGGTGTGAAATCCAATCAACAAGTGAGATAAAAATTCTCTATTTACGTCCTCATGAGCTAAAACAGGGGCACAAAACAGGAATAATTTTTCGAAGGTTTGAAAGGTAGCACACGATAAATTTACTTGGAGTGGCGGTTAAATACCACATATAAAGGTAGGTATGGTGGACACATTTGGCAAACTTTGGTTTTTGGTAGTTGGATGCACGAGTAGAGCTTATACTCAGTACTGGTGGAGGCTAGCAATAGACGGGGAGCGACAATCAAGAGAGCAACAACTGTCATAATCATGCTTGCGACAAATCAAAATTAACAGGGGCATAAAAATGATATAAATACTATGAGGCAAAATAAATCATCGAGGCTTAGTTGACTTTTTGTTTTCAGTCATAGCATGCGTGAGCATGTGCCAAGTCGATTCAAGCGAAAAAATCAGAGGGAGATACCACGATGTCATACCCTTCTATGAATAAAACAATGCAAGCAAACATTCATACGACATGTTATCTTACATTAGTAAGTTGAAACTAAACACGTGAGAGCATGAACTACTAAGCATCAATTAAATAACATACACCTTACATGAACGAACTAAGCATGTTCATAAAGATGAGTATATGTACAAAAATAAAACAAACAGAGTTCATACCAGCCTCTCACCACAACTTGGACTGTCGTAAATCATTGTTATTGATCTTCACTTGTGTGGATCGAATAATATAGAACGATCATCAAGCTCCAATGGAGACATGGAAGTCCGGTGAACTCTGCAACAAACTTTACAAAACCAAAGAAGAACAACAAATATTTTTGGGTTTTCGAATTAAAACAAGAACATGAAGAAGCAAGCGAACAAAACAAAATATTTTTGGATTTCTGAATATTAAAACCGAAACGAGAAAAGAAAGCAAACCAACAAAATAAACTAAAGAAGCAAACAAAGAGAAACAACAGAAATATTTTTGGTCTTTTTGTGTTTTGGAAAGAAAAAACAAAACGATAAAACAAAGAGAAACGAAAAAGTGAAAGAAAACGAAAACAAACGAAAGAAACGAAAACATGGATATACAGAGAACCGACTGAACATGATATAAAGATGAATGTGACGTCGGTATACCTCCCCCCGAGCTTAGGCTTTTTCGCCTAAGTGGAGATCATCCCCAAGGGGACCATGAGGTGGCGCCCCCGTAGTATGCTGAGGAGGTACCCTCCTCCAGATATGTGCTCGAGGACGCGCCGGTGTACTGCGTGGTGTAGTCCTTGGAAGGCGCGTCTCGTCTCGCCTGCTTCCTGTGGGACTCCATCACGCTCAGATGTTCCTCTATCTCCCCCTTGGAGCGCGACCACGGTGACCTGTCAACTTTGAACAAAACAGGCTGCGGAAAAATATCTTCCTACTCATTTCCATCCATAAATAAAACTCTATATACTAAATGATCAGCAGTATAGTTAGCAGTGATAAAATTACGAGCCAAGTTATCATGTTCAATGCTCGATCTGGTGTGACCCAAGTTCTTCATTATAGAACACGTTCTAGAGTGATTCCTCAATGGATCGATGAACAAATGTTAAGTATGTATATTTCAGCGCATGGTGAGAACTGAAGTTATGTTTTCTGGTCTGTGGTGAGAATGAAAAGTCAACTTGTCGTAAGGAATTACGACGATGCAAGTCTCACGCGACTAGAAGTCTCATATAGGAAAACTCTTTTGTTTGACAAAAGAAATGGTTAGTTTGGAAGTAGCATATGTGTGCACCATGACACAATCTACATGTATGGAAGCATATGGCTACTTTAAAAGTGGCAAGAGTGGACTTAGATGGTTTTCCCGAGATAGTATGGTGTCCTTTGGAAGTTCTCTAGACTCTCAAGGTCCATACTATATGACGGTTCGATTCTTACTCCATCAATGAAACATATATTTCACTGATATCGTAAAGATACGGGACAATTTCAACCTAGGTGACATTAAAGTTTTGCAAAGAACATACATATCCGAGTGTGGCACATTTGTTGACTTAAAAAATCTTTTTCCACGAGAAATGCATGGTCTAGGCACCAGGAGGCTAATGGTGTTAGATCAAAAGCAAACTAGATTATTTGTACTCTAGTGCAAGTGGGAGACTGAAGGAGTTATGCCCTAGAGGCAAATAAAAAAAGGATATTTATTATCATAACTCTTATGTTCACAATGTTTTATACCATTCTATAACTATATTAAGCGGAAACATTAATATATGTGTGGTATGTAAACAAACCAGGTCCCTAGTAGCCTCTAGTTATACTAGTTCGTTGGCCAACAGATGATCAAGCTTTCCTGATCACACCCATTATATTTATCATAACGAGATTGAGTCATTAAGTTAAACGTTATGATAACTGATGACCCACAAGTATAGGAGATCGCAAAGTCTTTGAGGAAAGTAAAACCCAAATTTATTGATTCGACACAAGGGGAGCCAAAGAATATTTATATGCCTTAACAACCGAGTTGTCAAGTCAGATGCACCTGAAAGTAGAATTGCTCGCAACAATTTATCAGTGCTAACAGTTTTATAGCAGCAGTAGTAGTGAAATAACAGTAGGAATAAAATAGTAACAACGGTAGAATCGCGAAAAACAACAGGATGGGAGTACCATAGGCATAGAGGGAATGGATGAACGGCTGTTGCATGGATAACATAGGTCATGTAATAATCTAAACATGGGCATTGCAGATAATAATAATAAAGCATCCAAGTTCTAGGCAAACCATAGGCATGTGTTCCAATATAGTCATATGTGCTCGCAATGAGAAACTTGCACAACATCTTTTGTCCTACCAGCCCGTGGCAGCGTGGCCTCTAGGGAAACTACTGGTAATTAAGGTTCACCTTTTAATAAAGCACCGGGGAAAAGCATTAACACTCCGTGAACACACGTGATCCTCACATCACAGCCATCCCCTTCCGGTTGTCCCAATTTCTGTCACTTTGGGGCCTCGGGTTTCGGACAATGACATGTGTAAAAAACTTGTAGATATGATCAAGAAACATAATTATACTCATGAAACAATAACATGTTCAGATCTGAGATCATGGCACTCGGGCCCTAGTGACAAGCATTAAGCATAACAAGTTGCAACAACGGTAGAAAACACTAACAATGGATACTAGGCACTATGCCCTAGTAATCTGGCATTATTACATGATCGATCTCATCTAATCCCTTCCATCTCTCTCAGCCTACATCGGTGTTTACTTATACATGGACGGGGGAATCATGGATGGTTGATGTAGAAGAGGTGGCGGTGTCGATTGCGATGATCTCCTTCGAATCCCCGTCCCGGCAGGGAGCCAGAATAGGAACTTCTAAACCCCGAATCGAGTTTCGAGGTGGCGGCGGTGCTCTGTTGTGTTTCTGTGGAATACGATAAACCCCCCCCCCCTCGGTTTTTATGTTACGGGGCATAAGTAGTCAAAAGGTGAGACCGAGGGGGTGCCTGGGTGGCCCACACCACTAGGCGGCGCGGCCAAGGGGAGGGGCGTGCCAAGGGGTGGTGTGGGCCCCTCCTGGCCCCTCTCTGGGACTCCTTCTGGCTCCCAGGGTCTTCTGGTGTTTGAAGCTCAATGGGATCTTTTCTGGGCAATTTCCCGAAAGTTGATTTTTCTGCACAAAAACGAGACACCAAGGTAATTCTGCTGAAAACAGCATTAGTCCGTGTTAGTGGTATCCAAAACTCACAAGTTTAGAGGAAAACAGTAAGAAAAGTGTTCAGAAAAGGAGATACGTTTTGGACGTATCAATAACGAAAACGTAGTACCATGACCTTTGACCGTGAGCTGGTATATGAATTGCTATCCTGGAAGTTACTTTGATTGCATCAAATGTCACACCATGACAGGGTGATTATAAAGGTTTCTCTTAGGTAATAAAAGGGATATGTTGAGGCGAGCCATCAAGAGCGGGACTTGCCAATCGTAATGGCGAATAGATACTCCTAGACCCACTCGGTGGAGCTGCATCAATTAGCTTGCAAGCATGTGACCCGGCCACGGAGATGCAACGACACAGGAATGAGTAGAATTGTTATGTCGGTAACGAGACTAAACGGGGTATAAGATACCGGAAGATCAAGTCTCGAACTAACAGAGTATCACTAAGACACGAGGTATGGGGACTGATACGTCTCCAACATATCTATAATTTCTGATGTTCCATGTTGTTATAATGCCAATTTATACATGTTTTCTATACACTTTATATCATTTTTAAGGATTTTATGGGGCTAACCTATTGACAAGATGCCACAGCGCCAGTTCCTGTTTTTTGCTGTTTTTGGTTTCAGAAAAGTGGTTCTGGAAATATTCTCGGAATTGGGCGAAACAAAATCCCAGGGTCCTATTTTTCTGTCACGTACCCAGAGTCCGGAGGAGACCAAGAGGGGGGCACCGAGGCAGCCACACCATAGGGTGGCACACCCCCTGGCCGCACCACCACATGGTGTGGGGCCCTCGGGCGCCCACCGACATCGTCCTTTCGCCTATATATTTCCCCCGATGCAAAAACCCTGAAGGAATCAACCTCCATCCACGAAAAGTTCCGTAGCTCCGCCGCCATCGAAGACAAGTTTTGGGCGCCAGAAATCTCTGTTCCGGCACCCTGCCGGGACGGGGAATTGCCCCCGGAGCGATCTCCATTGACTCCACCGCCATCTTTATCGTCATTGCTGACTCCCATGATGAGGAGGGAGTAGTTCTCCCCCGAGTCTGAGGGCTCTACCGGTAGCTATGTGGTTCATCTCTCTCTCCCATTGTGTGATCTTTATATGATCATGAGTTTTGTAATCTTTATTCTACATCTATTATGCCACTCAAGTGGTTTTTTTTAATGTGAACTCCGGAGACACCTTGTCCCAAGGTGTGAAGGTGACAGTGTGCGCACCATGTGTGACTCTTAAGCTAAAGTTATAATTTGTATTGGATAACTCTATGATATTGTGGTGTTTGTCTAGAACCAACTAGGGCTCAAGGTGATAGTGTGGGGTTAACTACATGGGGAATGCGACTTTAAGGTGTGCTTTCATAGCCCTACGCAATGAATTGGTGTTCGTTATCCAACCGGAGAGTGGTTCGGAGTAGCATAGTGAAGAGAAGATATTTATGTATTCAATTATGTTATTATTGTTGAGAGTGTCCACTAGTGAAAGTATGATCCCTAGGACTTGTTTCTAAGCATTGAAACACCATTTACAACCAATTCTGCTACATGTTTGCTTGCTGACATCTTTATTTCAGATTGCAATTATCGCTTATAATCATCCATATTACTTGTATTTCACTATCTCTTCGCCGAACTAGTGCACCTATACAACTGACAATTATATTAGGTGTGTTGGGGATACAAGAGACTTCTTGTATCTTAATTGAAGGGTTTCTTGAGAGGGATATCTTTGACCTCTACCTCCTTGAGTTCGATAAACCTTGGGTGATCCACTAAAGGGAAACTTGCTGCTGTTCTACAAACATCTGCACTTGGAGGCCCAACACTGTCTACAAGAATAGAAGCGTGCGTAGACATTAAGCTCTTTTCTGGCGTCGTTTCCGGGGAGGTAAGGTAAAAGGTACTCACATCATCTTGTTGGTGTGTGAGTGCTCGAAGTTATTTCCTTTAGATTCTGCAATTATATATTGTTTTTTTACTAGTTAGGCTTATTTTTACTTGTTCCTTGTTTTTATTTTTACTAGTTAGGCTTAATGGAAAACAACAAAAATATGAGAGAGCTTTTTATAATATTTATATTGAATTAGGACATGATGCTTTTGAAGAGAACATTAAAAAACACATTGAGCTTTGCTTGCATGATAGTGGTAATGTTATTAATATAAATTCTTTGAACACTATTATTTCTAATGCCATGGAAAGCTCTAAGCTTGGGGATGCTAGTTTTGATGAATATGATATTTTTAGTCCCCCAAGTTTTGAGGAGGAAATTTTATTTGATGATACTTTCCCTCCAGTATATGATGATTATAATGATTGTGGTATTCTAGTTCCACCTACTATTGAGCATAAATTTTATTTTGATTATGATATGCCTCTTATATATAATGTTTACAATGATTAACATGCTATTTTTAGTCCATCTACCGTTGAGGATAAAGTTCATTATGATTATACTATTCCTTCAATTTATGATGATTGCAATGATGGATGTGATAGTTTTACTCCCACTATTACTAATGAGAAGGACTTTACTTATGTGGAGAGTAATGATAATAATTTTATGCTTAATCATGATAAAAATGCTTTATGTGATAGCTATATTCTTGAGTCTATTCATGATGCTACTGAGAATTATTTTGAGAGATGAAAATATGGTTATGGAAATCTTCATGTTATGAAATTTCCTCTCTTTATGATGAAAGTTGTGAGCTTTCTCTTGTGTTGCTTCTATATGTTGGTTTCTTTAAGACCCACTGATCATTATAAAAGAGGAACACACGGTTTCATATATCTCAATAATATTAAGTCTCCTCTCTTTATCTTAAAAGTTCTGAAGTTGCACTTGTTTTGCCTCCCTATGCTAGCTTTGTGTTTCATTGATTTGTTTATTTACAATAATCTTATGCATAGGAAGAGTGTTAGGTATAAACATGTTTTATATATGCTTCTTGATGCTCTCTTTTATTTTCCAACTCTTATCCTTATGTGAGTATCATAAGAATAACGCTTATGGGAGACAACCCAATGTTTTATTTCTGCAATTTTTCTTTTGTTTTCTTTGAGTCAAGGTGTTGTTTAATTCTGTAGAAACTCCTTTGTATCTTTACTTTTTCAAATTTTTGTGCCAAGTAAAGTATCTAGTGAAAAGTTGATGCTAGATTTGGATTTCTGCACAGGAAAAGATTTTTGCTGTCCAACGTTTAATTCTCCCAAATTTCTAGAAAAAATCGAAACATCCTGAATTTTTTTGTGCGTGATCCTTAGATATGTACGCAACTTTTCTTAGTTCTGAGTTTTCTGATTTGATAAACGTAAGTGCCTCAAAAAAATTACTATTTACGGACTGTTCTGGTTTTACAGATTCTGCCTTCTACTTTGCATTCTCTCTTTTACTATGTTTAGTGGATTTCTTTGCTCCACAAAACATCAGTGGCTTTAGCTAATGTTTAGAAAGTATTGGCAATGCTTGTGTCCATGCAGAACATGTGAGTTTTTGATTATGCACTAACCCTCTAATGAGAATTACTTTGAGTTTGGTGTGAAGGAAGTTTCAAGGGTCAAGAGAAGAGGATGATATAATGTGATCAAGAAGAGTGAAAATCCTAAACTTTGGGATGCCCCCATGGATCATCCCAGCAAATTCCAAGAAAACTCAAGCGTCTAAGCTTTGGGATGCCCAAGGCATCCCCTTCTTCATCAGCAACTTATCAGGTCACATCTAGTGTTTGAAGTAGCAGCAGTAGTGAAATAATAACAGCAGTGGAATGAAAACAACATCAGTAGTGTTTGAAGTAAACAACATGATTAAATACTGTAGGCATAGGGATAGATGAACGGACGTTGCACGGATAAGATAGTTCATATAATAATCAAGACATGGGAATTTGCAGATAAATAAGATAAAACATCCAAGCACTAAGTAACCATAGGCATGTAATCCGTAAATAGTCGTACGTGCTCGCAATGAGAACTTGCACAACATCTTTTGTCCTACCAGCCCGTTTTGAGCGGGGCCTCAAGGGAACTACTGGTAATTAAGGTGTTCCTTTTAATAGAACACCGGAGCAAAGCATTAACACTTCGTGAACACATGTGATCCTCACATCACAGCCATCCCCTCCGGTTGTACCGATTTCTTTCACTTCGGGGCCTCGGGTTCCGGACAACGATATATGTAAACAACTTGCAGGTATGATCAAGAAACAATAATTATCATCGTGATTCAATAACATGTTCAGATCTGAGATCGTGGCACTCGGGCCCAAAGTGACAAGCATTAAGCATAACAAGTTGCAACAATGTCAATATCACTAATAGAGGATACTAGACACTATGCCCTAACAATCACAGAATTATTACATGAACAATCTCATCCAATCCCTACCACCCTCTTCATCCTACATCGGGGGAATTACTCACACATGGATGGGGGAAACATGGATGGTCGATGGAGAGGCGTTGGTGAGATGATCTCCTCCAATTCTCCGTCCCGGCAGGGTGCCAGAACAGGAACTTCTGATCCCCGAATCGAGTTTCGGGGTGGCGGTGGCGCTCTGTTGTGTTTCTGTGGAATATGATGAACCCCCTCGGGTTTTAGGGTTGAAGGCAATATGTACTCGAAAGGGAAGCCCGAGGGGGTCTCTGGGTGGCCCACACCACCAGGTGGCGCGGCCTAGGGGGGCGCGCCAGGGGGTGGTGTGGCCCCCTCGGGCCCCTCTCCTGGCCCCCTTCTGGCTCCCGGGGTCTTCCGGTGTTTTAACACCACTGGGGTCTTTTCTGGGCAATTTCCCGAAAGTTGCTTTTTCTGCACAAAAACGAGTCACCAAGGTAATTCTGCTGAAAACAGTGTTAGTCCGTGTTAGTTGCATTCAAAACACACAAGTTTAGAGGAGAACGATAAGAAAAGTGTTCGGAAAAGGAGATATGTTTTCGACGCATCATAGGTGAATTTGTTTGTAGTCATAAAATGGTGTGAGCATGCGCCAAGTCAATCCAGATAAAGCATTCAAAGGAGAAATACCACATTACCGTGCTTCAATATGAGAAAACAACACATGATTAGATTCAATGGAACGTTAAGCACTCCAAGATATTTGAGACTAGTCATTATACATCATAAACTACTAAGCACACAATTAAAATAACATCTAACATCACATGCCAAAGTCCAAGCCACAGTTAAAACAAGCTTCCTATTGCACCACTATAAGCATGAAATATTTTACTCTTCTCCAACACCAATCAACTTATTAGAAATAAATCTCAAAGCAAATAAACATCAAAGACCAGAGAGATAACCAAATATAACTGAAGCAAACCAACACGATCTATACAAAATTCGAGTGAAAAACAAGATGTAAACGCAGTGCTGAACACTCATAGAACAATAAGAGTGAAATCTAGAGTATTCTAGGCAATGAAAACGAAGCGTGTTTCTCCCAAAATTGAAGTGCTAGGATCCAACCAAAAGCTATAGAAAATAAAACAAAACAAAATTAAAGCAAAATAAAATTACGCTCCAAGAATAACACATATCATGTGAAGCAATAAACATATAGTGTTTTGAAAGAAACCTGATATTTTTGTTGATGAAGGAGATGATGTCTTGGGAATCCCCAAGATTTAACGCTTGTACTTCCTGAATATGTCTTGGGGTGACACGGGAATCCCCAAGCTTGAGCTTTTGTCCATCCTTCATCTCATCACATCACTCTTCTCTCACTACACTTGAAAACTTCCTCCACCTAAAATTTCTCACAATCTTCATTAGCATTGTTAGTGTAATCAAATTAATAAATCCACTTGGTTAAGTTTCAACACAAGTATCAACCTACATTTAAAATATTAGCTACTGTCGCAACTTATTTTAAAGTTGTACCCCTCAAAAGAACACCAAAATAAAGATATTAAGATGCAAATGCAAATAGTGGCAGAAATCTGTCAAAACAGAACGGTCGGTAAAGATGATTTTTTTTGAAAATATTACGTTGCTCAAATAAAAAAGTGGGAAACTAAAAAAAGTTAGATAACAACCTGGGGCATGTGTATATTTTTTTCAAAGCAATCTGACGTTCTGGCCGAGAGATATAATTTTTTTGGTAACAACCCAGAAAACTGTTTCAGAACAGCAACTTTCCCAAATTGCACTACCTCTCAATGAGAGGTTACTCTTGGAACAAAAATGAAATAAAAAGGATAATGAGCTATTTCTACAGAGGTAAAAACTTCCAAGACACAACAAGAACAAAATAAAGCAGAAGGAAACAAAAGGATAACAAAAGTGGGTTGCCTCCCACAAGCTCTTTTCTTTAACGCCTTTTTGCTAGGCATGAAGAACGAATCAAGTATTATCAATAGAATTATGGGTAGTACTAAAAAGGGACTCAAAAGGTAACTTTATTATATTTCTAGGGAAATGTTCCATAACCTTATTAAGGGAAAACTGAAATCTTATAATTCCCTCTTTCATATCAATAATGGCACCAACGGTGTGAACAAAAGGTCTCTCCAAAATGATAGGAAAGAAATCATTGCATTCAATATCCAAAATAATAATAATAAAACCATTAATCCTTCCCAAAGGTCTTTTAATAGTGCATTCTATAAGATGCACTCCCAAAATACTGTCATCTAAAGGTTTCAAATCAAGCATATCATATAAAACTTTAGGAATAATAGAAGAACTTGCACCAAGATCACGCACATCGTTGCAATAAAAATCATTCACTCCTATTGTAATAGTGGGCTCCCAACCATCTTGTAATTTTCTAGGAATAGACGAAGTTTGAGCCTTTCTTCCTTAGCTTCAATGAGAGCATTAGTGATATGTTTAGTGAAAGCAATATTTATCTTACTAGCATTGGGATCTTTAGCTAATTTTTGTAAGAACTTAATAACATCAGAGATGGTGAAATTATAAAAATCAAGTTTATAATCCTCGAACATGGTGGGAAAAATATCTCCTAAAGTCATATTGTCCTCAATCCCACTTGCAACAATTTTCTCACTAGAAATATTTTTAATCTCCAAACTTTTGTGACTCCTTATACCTAAAGTCAGGACCTATCAAATCCCATTTGTTTTGACATCAACATGTTTAGAAGCATTATGATACTCATTGGCACTGAAAGTTTTCACTTACTCAAAGGGTTGGATGGTGTAAATTTTAACAGGCTCAGTTTTAGCAGATTTTTCAGCAATTTCATATTCTCTTCCTCTTCCAGCACGCATTTGAGCTAACATTATCATGTTCTCATTTATTTGCACTTTTATAGAACTTATAGGTTCATTTTTATTGTCCTCAAGAGGTGTAGTCCTAGTTTTTAAAATTTCTACATTATGAGCAAGACTATCAACTTTCAACACAAGATTATCTAGTTTTGCAAGTGATGACCCATAAGTATAGGGGGTCTGTCGTAGTACTTTCGATAAATAAGAGTGTCAAACCCAACGAGGAGTATAAGGTGTTGACAAGAAGTTTCGATGAAGGAATCTTTACCTACTAATAAAGTCATTAAGGTTTCTACCAAAATTTTCGTCCAACATAAATTTACCGAACTACCCTCCCACCAAACTACATAGTACTGTAAAATTGCCATTGTACCGGTTCGTCTATAGAAATTACAAGCATTGCCACCATCGTCATTGTGGTACTGTGCCCGCCCCGAAGGAACTGCCGCGGCGCCTCGTGTCCAGGCTCTCGCGGACGCGGGCGTCTCCCCCCGGCCCCAATATATCCAGTCGTCTGACTGCTGCGCAGACAGCTCGCATCGCCCCCAGCCGCGTCCCTCTCAATCCCTGTTGTGGACCTCTCCGTCGCCGCTAGCCCGCCACAACAACTCCGCCAACCCCTCAGTCGCCGCCCTCCTTCGGCCAGTGGAACTGAACCCCCGTGCATGGTTGTTCCCATCCGTGTCTTCTATGGGCGAGCCATTCTTCCAGCTGTCCCAATCCCATGGCTGCAACATGGCCGATGCGAGAAGACTAATCTTATTTCTAACTCACCGAGCGAGGACGTGACCTGCAGGTCGCTACTACTACGAGTGCACGTTCAAGGTAGTTAAGTTTGCAGGATTTGTTTCCTGCTACACTCGTAGATTGACCTGCCGCATGTCAGGCTGGTTCTCCTCTCGCGGGTGATGGACTTCGTGATGCAGATCCTGCGAAGCGAACTCAAGCCAAGCTGTGGTGGATGGCCAAATTCTTGCCCCTCTTCCGTAAGCTCTCCATGTACGACGTGGTATGCGCGAAGAAACGGATGCTCTCCTCCACTTCCAGTGGGTTGTCGCCCTAATCCCCAACTTCTTTGTCAACCCCCGGTCCGCCCTGGAGTTCTGTCCTCTGTTGCAATTGAAGCCCGGCAGGTGTTTGAGGATATTCCAACAAGTTACAAATTTCCTTTTTCTCTTTCTTTTCGTCTCAATTGTTTAGCGGGATTGCGACTGCGAGTAGCCGCTCTCTGCAACCAACCGGATCCGAATGTACCAGCACCTATCCAAGGCCATGTCACTCCAGATTGTGGTTCATCGGCCAGTTCGTAATGGAGCTGGCATTCTCTGAGTTCTCCTTGCAGAGGTACTCCAGGCAATTCCCGATTGTTTAATTATTCCGAAAAATGTGTTATTTAAACCATCCATGTATTATTCTGGTTTGGTATCAATATCATGCATTGGGGTAACGTGAGAAATTAGTCACAAGTGTGCATATTGTGTATAACATCTCAATGTTAACCTGTGAGTTAGATTAACAAAGCAAAATGTACATGACTCTGTACTTGGTTCACAAACGAATGTGTTTAAAGAATGTAAAAGGCACTTCCTTTAATATTCGGTAGAGGTATGAATAAAACCAAATTCATTAGCGTCAATTTGGTTTTATTTGAAACCCAGATGTAGTTGGATTGCAGATGATGACAACTACTTTTCTGGGGTATATCACTAAAGTTTATGCCTCTGTTAGTGGTCTGCTGCATATATCATAATCACTAGCAACTAAAAAAGTATTATTTTTTACATCATTGTTTGATTCTAGATTCAGTATTTTAACTTATTTACGTGTCGTACCAAGTGCCAACGTAAATTGTTTCTTCTGAATATATTCGACAAATTTTCGTAGTACTTTATACGCTTTCAAAAAAAGTTCTTTTGTATCATCTAGGAAGAAACGACAAACTTTAATTGTTCTTGAAATTATTCATACTGCTTTACTTTTTGTTCTTAATTTTGCATCTGTTGTATTCTTTAGCATTACTAAATTGACTTAGACTGATTAAATTATAGATTCGTGAGAGTCTCCATTACAATCCCAACTTTCTTGGCGGTGCCATAGCCATGCCCAAGATGCTTATGGATGGAGATGTTGAGTATGAAGATGGTACTCCTGCAACTGAAGCCCAGGCATGTCCGTTTATCCTATTTTGATAGGGCCTTCATCTGTAAGTTGTTGTGTCATTAGAGCACTGAAGCATTATATTTTAATCACATATGGGCAAGGATGTTGTGCTGCTCTGGTCATGGGTAGCTGAGCCTGAAATGAAAGAGAGGAAACTGGTAACTACCACATCTGCTAAGATCGAGAGTTCTATAGGTGAGAGGATGTTTGCAACATAATGATAAACTTTATAGGGATGGTAGATCAGTGGAGAAAGCTAAGCTTGGCTCGCGATGCTGAATCCTCATTTCACATGTAAACTGAAACTGTAAACATTTGGTACCAACCAACACCTATACAGGGTGCTATGTGCTATGAGTTATGACAAGAGTAGCTAACAGTATTGTTTTGAAAAGGAAATGCTCTAAACATCCAGTTTGGCCTCTCAAGTGCAAAAATACTAGAGTTTGGTCTCTTGCAGACGAAATAAGTTTTTGACGGCGATTTTATGGCAATTCTCACAACACTATCAACACGGCACTTGGAAGCAACAGCGGGGACGAGCTAAGGGATAAATTCCGTATATCTTTCGTTTGACACAGGGTAACTTGGCCGCACAGACAAAGATATATTAATCCAGTCTCTTCTACATGTATATGCTACACAAATATCATTTTAGTGGTACGTTGTGATTTAAAGATTTTGCCATTCATGTTGTCTACCGATTTCTAACAAATAGTCTTTTTTTTGCAAGGAAACAAATAGATTATCTGGATGACAAGCTTGTGTTGTATAACTGAAAAATCACTCGCATTCCATGATGATGGGGTTAATTTATTGTTTGTGGTGGTTAATTTTCAGGATGCAGAATAATTTGTTCATTGGAGATGAAATCTGTTCATGAAATATGCGAAGATTTACATGATTTTGTGTATGATTTGAATGAGTGATACATGAATTTCTTGACCTGCCTTTTCTGTTCATTGGTCCTGGATTCAGGGAAATCACCAGGTAATGTCTATATGTGGCGTAAGAATAATTCGATCAAGGTTACTTTCCATGAAACACCATAAAGGTTGCGCCTCCCTAGATAATTGGCGGCCACATGTAAGACATGAAAATAAGTTTTTAATCTTATGCGGTCTCAATGAAATTAAATGGGGAAAATTATGATGATCAATTACACAGATTTAAAGGAAGGAAAACATGTGAACATACTTTCTGTGTGTTCCCTCTCGATGCCCTCCTGCAACAAGGTATAATACGTGAGAAATCATTGCTTTTATTATCTTTTTTTGTAATTCTTTTATATATTTTTAATTGTTGCACCATGTATTAATTTGTACTTTCAAAGGGATCTAGCCATTGTTCCACAAATCGTCGAAGTTACAAATGTATCGTTGGTAATTTTTTTTTCTTTGCCGAAATGGAATATTGTAGAGACAAATATAAAAAATAACAACTGCGGCTTGGACAGAGCGGAACAGTGGTGATGAGGGGCTTGCTGAGTTGATCCATGACTCTCCGACATCGCAGTAGGGAGGAGAGTGGCGTCGAAGTGGCTGAAGGAGGATGGCGACAACATGAATCCATCAACGATGGCACAAATTTGATAGTATTGGTCAATTTTTTCAACCCGTAGAAACGCACGGGCAATTTTGCTAGTAACTGTAAATACTGAAAGATAGATTTGTAGGGTTTTTTTGATATTGCAGATAAATAAAGTGCAGTAAATAAAATGCAGTAGTAATAATTGCAGCAAGTGGCCCAATCGTTTCTTCAGACAATCCAGTGGGTTTACTTATGATTAACAAACGTTCTCGAGGACACACGGGAGGTTTCTGTCAAGTGCTTTTGTTCCATGCAGCTGAATAATCTTAGGTGTTTTGATAAGTGTTGTGTGGGTGAACTTATGCTATACCGTACCATCCAAGACTAATACATACTTGTGATTACACCTCTTGCAAGCATCCGCAACTACAAGAAAGTAATTAAGAAATAAATCTAACCACAACTTTAAACTCCGGGATCCTACGCTCCCTCGTGTAATGTTTTCCTAACGGAGATTTAGGTTTTTGTCACTCTGGCAACCCCGCAATTAGTAGCCAAATACACGATGCATCCCCATAGGCCCATAAATGGTGAAGTATCACGTAGTCGACGTTCACATGACACCACTAGGAGAATAACACCACAACTTAAATATCAAACATTAAATATTATTCAACATTACTTCACTACTAACAACTTGACTTCTCCCATGTCCTCAAGAACAACACGAACTACTCACAAGACATCATATGGATCATAATCAGAGGTGATATAATGGATGATAACAATCTGGTCATAAAGTGCAAACACCGATAAATCTCACAAGCATCAACTACTAACAAGTAATCCACACCGGGAGAGATCTAATGTGAAACAACGATAGAGGCCCCTAATTCTTACAACAGGATGACGGTGGATGATGAGGGTGATGGTGATGGTGATGATGATGATGATGACGATCTTGATGATGCCCGGAGTGATGACGGTGACGATGGCGGTGATTTCCCCTCTCCGGAGAGGAATTTCCCCGACAGATTTCTCCCTGCCAGAGAGCTTCTCTCTCTTGGGTGTTTTCCGCCCCGAGGCGGCGAAGGAATAATTCTTCGATGATGGTATGAGGATTAGGGTTCCCTTGGGGCCAAGTACGCCAAAAATATCCACCAGGGGTGGGCCAAGGTGGCCACACCACCTGGGCGCGCCACCTCATGGTGTGGGCCCCTGATGGCCCCCCTCTGGCTCTCCTTCTGGCTAGACTCCTCCTCTGGACTTCTAAGACACCCCAGATGTACCCCTTCTTCTTCAGATCTTCTGAAATATGGTATCTCGATGGTGCTTTTTCCATCAGATTTCTGGTCCCGGTGTCTATTCTCCAAAATATATGAAACATGCAAAATAAGATAAAATAACATAAGGGATGCATCATAACATGAAATATATCTATGAATAACAGAAAATTATGATATAAAATAGTGATGCAAAATGGACGTATCAGCAAGCCTTTCATCAATATTTTTATTGAAATATTTTTTTGTAGTGATAAATTCTTTAAGCATGTTCTCAAGATCAGAGGTGTAACTTTGAGGATTGTTATAAGAATTTCCATATGAATTACCATTATTATTAGGATATGGCCTATAATTGTTACCACCAAAATTATTCTTGTAAACACTGTTGTTGAAGTTGTTTCTAGCAATAAAATTCACATAAATTTGATCATTCTCATTAGAAACCAGAGAGTTCAAGGGAACAATATTAGGATCTATTGGCACTTTTTTAGCTAGCAAAGAAGCAAGCATGTCAATTTTATGACTCAAAGAAGAGACCTCCTCAACATAATTTACCTTTTTACCTGTTGGGGCCCTTTCTATGTGCCATTGGGAATAATTTGTCATTAAATCATCCAATAACTTGTTTGTTAAACCTAAAGTGAGTTTGATGAAGGTTCCTCCCGCAGCTGAATACAATAAATTCCTTGAATAAAATTTAATCCTACATAGAAAGTTTGGACAACCATCCACGTAGTTAGTCCGTGTGTGGGACAATTCTTAGCCATAGTTTTCATTCTTTCCCAAGCTTGAGTAACATGTTCATTATCATTTTATCTAAATTTCATAATGTTACTCCTTAGTTGTATAATTCTTGCAGGTGGATAATACTTCCCAATAAAAGCATGTTTGTATTTAGTCCTGGAATCAATGCTATTTTTAGGTAAAGACAATAACCATTCCTTAGCTCTTCCTCTTAAAAAGAAAGAGAACAATCTTAATTTCACAATATCACCATCTACCTCTTTATATTTTTGCATCTCACATAACTCAACAAAGTTATTTAAATGAGAGGCAACATCTTCTCCAAAACACGAGAATTGATCTTTCATGACAAGATTCAACAAAGCAAGTTTAATTTCATAGGACTACCGGGACCTAGATCTTTTGCACTTGTGTTCTACTGTTGCAAATCTATTATTAGGTCTATGTAATGATGTTTCATCTTTCCTAATTGCTTCCCACCCTTGCTCTCTCAGCTGCAGGTAGTTCTCGTGGAGGTCGCAAGCGTGCGGCTAAGAGGGCGCGTAAGGGGACTGAACAAGATGATACTCCGGAGGTGATTCCTTAGGCCAACATGACTCGCTGGAAGAGGTATGTCCTATTGAAATCTCAGGCTGCTAGGAACCAATCCATTGCACGTAAGGGGACCGGACAAGATGATACTCCGGAAGTGATTCCTCAGGTAGTTCAGAAAAGAGCGCAAAACCAATCCATATGTCAAGCCCAGGGATGCTCGGGCTAATGAGTGCTTCTCGACACGCTTCAAGAGTGTATTTTCAATGAAGAGTATCCTATTTCCAATAGCAAGGTGGTCACTCAGTATTCTATCAGTGTTCCTTATATGAGAGCCCACCGAGATTACTTTGGAGAGGCTACTGAGATCTGTGAGGAGTTTGTACTTCTTGACTTTATTGAGGCTAATGAAGACTATGATGAGCATCTAGTGGGCCAATTCTATGCCACTTTGTACTTCCACACATATGAGAGAAGGATTACTTGGATGACCAAGAATCATAGGTTCACTACTTCTTGGGTGGAGTTTGTTGCCCTGTTTGGACTCCAGGACTTTGGTGAAGTGCCTGATGCTGCTTTTGCCAACACCTACTTCAGGATTCCTTACTTAGAAAGGTCTATGACTCCCCAGAAGCTTTATGTAACGCCCGGGGATTTTTTCCCCAATTAGAACTTGTTTGTTTCTTTTTCGCATCATATCATCATGCGTGGCATTGCATCCCTTTTGAATACATATAACTTCTTAATAAAATGTTAATCTAAAAAGTTCAATAATCAATTTTGGTGTGAGCTCTTTTATCCCTAAACCTTTTCTTTTCTTTTTTTGAAAGTAATAAAATGAAAGAAAAAGAAAAACGTTTGGGTGATGGGCCAGCCAGCCCACCTACCAATCCCTAACCCTAACCCACACAGAACACCAACACACGCACACAACACCACACCTAACCCACGCACACAACGCACGCCACACACCAGGAAACACACGCACGCACGCGACACAGAAGCCACACCCACGGAAAAAAAAGGGGATCGATCGATCCCAGCGAGGCTGCGTCTCCTCGCTCGATCCCTTCGTCCCCAACTGCCCAGCGCTGCCTCCCTGCCTCTCGCTCGCTCCTCGCGCGATCCCTCGACCCCATCGTCCTCCTCCCGCCCGATCCGCCGCCCCCCCCCCTTCTGGCCTCCCTCCAGTCCATGCTCCGCCGCCATCTCCTCCGTTCCGGCCGACCGCTGCTGCTGCTCCCCTTCTCCTGCGCGGACGACCGCGACCCCGAGCTCCCCTCTCCCCGCCATGGCCGCCGCCGGCCCGTGCTCCCTCCACCTCGCCTCTCCCCTGCCCCGGCTGGCCGCCACCCCCCAAGCCGCGCCTCCCCGTTGTACATGGCCGCCGCCCGCTGCCGGCCGCCCTCCTCCGAGCTCGCCCCGCCACCGGCGCCGCCTCCCAACTCGCAGGGACGCCGCTGCCGCTGCCCCGCCAGTTCGAGGTCGTCCTCATCCATTGGTTGCCGCCTCGGTGGCCGCCGTCCTCGAACTCGTCGATCCCGTCTCCCGCCTCCATGATGCCGTCCTCCAGCTGCGACCGCGTCGGCCTCCTTTTCCTCCGCTGGCAGGAGCCGCGCCCCCGACAACTCTGCTCCGCCAAGGGCCGGCGAGCCCCGTCGACACGAGCTCCTCCACCTCCGTTCCCGCGTCCAGGGCACCGCTCGCAGGGTGTTCGTTAAAAATCCTGCAAGAGGCATGTCTCCTTGGTGGTTACCCATTCATGCCCGTGCTATGTTTGTCGTGGCCGAGGCCTTCACGCCCGTGTCGTGGATGACCGTGACGCCGCCAAGATCGACCCCGACCCGTACCTCGTCGCCAAGTCCGAGCACCGGAACCGCCAAGCTTCCTACCCGATGCGACAAGCACCTCGACCACGACTACTCCCTCGACGAACCGTGAACGACTACATTGCCTTCGCCGTGTTCGCTTTGCGTTGGCCGCCTTCGTGCGTGCCGTGAAGATTGGGACCGACATGTCCGCCACCAACCTCGAAGATAACGATGTTGCGGATCGCCCACGACTCCTACGACTACTTTGACGACGATGACCGCGTGATTCAAGAACGACTACTTCCTCTACGGCGTGAACGACTACCTCCACGACGATGACCCTGGAACGACTACGTCCTCGATGTCGACTACTTCCCCTGCTACGACTACTTCCACTCCTTCCTCTATGTCGGCTACGTCCTCTACTTCCTCCTCTTCTTCTACTTCCCCTACACCCCGAAGACACCGGCGCCGAACCCGAAGATCCTCTCCACACGTGCGAACCCAAACCCTAAATCCCCTATACCTATACGCCCCATTTTCTACAACATGCAATCTATTTTATAAATATCATATCATCATGTTGCATTGCATCTTGTGGGTTCGGGTATAGTATTATCACCTAATAATTAAATATGGAATGTGTTGGGGTATTAAATTCAAATCATGCCCTATTCCATTTAATATTGAATAGATCACCCCGTCCTCGTTTAAAGTTGTTAATCAACATTTAATATGATGGGTAGCTAAACAATTTGAACCATAACTATTTGTCCAGACTCCGGTCCCGATTAAATTGCTTAAGTTGCTTCCACTGTTGCATCTTGCCATGCCATGCATATAAAATAGGATCATGCTGGATCTTTTGCCGTAGTAGTAATTGTTGCATCCGGTGTTTGTTCGAGGTTCGTTGCTTCTTCCCGGATAGGACGTTGAGATGATGTGAGCAACGACAAGTTCTTCGAATGTACCTCTACTTGCTGGATTCCAGGCAAGTATACTCACTTGCTGCTAAATGGCTGCCTTTCATCACTTGTTACCGATTCTTTCCGTTGTTCTTATTCTAGCCTGTTGATACGATGCTTGTGTCTCGATCCTATTATTGTTTACCTTGCAGCCATGATATAGCCTTTTCCTTCCACTTCCTATTAACTGTTGTTTGTTCACCTTGTTGGCCCTCGTGTCGTAGTTGCATGCTTAGTGTTGTTTGCGCTCAAGTCTTGTTGTCCGTCTGATCAGCTGTTTAGTTTGATAGTTAGGTTTCAATTCAATCAACAACATGTTAATGTTTTGGGTAATAATAATTTGATGATAAGGCACCGGCAGGAGGCCCAGCGTGGTTTTGAAGCCTGCTAGTGTCGACCCTAATTAGGAAAAGGGTCTTGTCTACTGATTCATGATGAGCGCACTAACCGCATGTGGGAAGCGAGTATGGGCGCCCCCCTCAATTTGACTCGATTCGCATCTCGTCCAAATCGCCACACTTAGTTCGGGCTTTCCATTTGATGCATGCATATGCAGGTGCGAACCCGAGGCCAGGGTGGAACTTTTGTAGTCGGCATTTAGGGCGGCGTGGTCTTCCAGTGCTATGAGGGTCCCCCTTTTCTTCGTGGGGGCTCGATTAGCCGCGCACGCACAACACGTGGTTCTTTGGTCTTGATGCGAAGAAGAGTTGGGTTGTGTTGAGTACCTCGCTTGGTGGGTTGATCCCCCGTCTGGCGGGTTATTCTTACGTGTACGGCCAAATTGGTGCATCCCTGCAGGGTTAAATCTTCTCGAGAAGCCGTGTTTTCCGTGGTTATGGTTGACTTGGTGAAAGTACTGGCTAACAAGTACTCAGAACAACTTACACCTAACTAATGCTAATTTTGACTAGTAATAGTCTTATTGACACAATAACTTGATCCATCATTAATCCAACAGTGTGAGTTATCCTTGGGTTGCTTCCTTAGTAGGGGGTAACATTGGATGGGTTTGTTTGGGTGGTTAGTACTAGTTGGTTACGATACGCTATCTTATCCCTCTCTTTTAGCCGGAAGTTGTATCGAGTCTCTGTAGTTAGTTAGTGCAGCCCGCTGCCGCTTCTTTGCAATAATCCTTTCTCTTTCCGTTGAACCCAAAGTATTTGTATCTTGTGATGACTGGTTACGCAGGTATCTTGTGAGTATGGTTTATCCACTTGCCAGTACTTAACCGTACTGACCCACGAATCCTTTTTCGTGGTTGCATATTCAACATTGCAGTCAACAGGTTTGAAGTCTGACGACGTTAGCTTGGGAATCCCTCCGGCTTGGCCTGGGCAGGGATTGGACGCTCTCGGTTATCTTCAGGACTCTTAGTCCAATTTGTATCTTGTCCGTAGCCGGACGCTATGTTGTTTCTTCCGCTGTTATTTGGATCTTTGTATTGTATCAGTTGTATCCCTGACTCGTTTGAGTCATCTTGTATATATCTTTTCTGTTGTTGTTGTGGATTATTCGTGAACTATTGTAATGTTATCACAAGTGGCAACCTGGAATCGGTTATTATGTGGATTTTTGGCGGGAATGCTGAAATCTGCATAGTGCCCGATCTCGGGGCGTCACACTTTATGATCTGTACAGTCTGATTAGGGCTGGAAATAAAACTCGAAATTCGTAAGCTTAATGAGTAGTCGGAAACTCGGCTCGAACTCAGAGACTATTGAGTCGAGCCAAGCTGACATATTTAGCTCATTAAGCAAACGAGCTTAACGAGTCGAGTTACTAATACTCGTTAAACTCGTGAGCTATGCCATTTTTTCTCCCTAAAAAAATTAATGAGGAAAATGAGTTTTATTTCCAGCCCATGCATAACTGTACGGCCCATATCACCTGGCCATATATGTATATACGTTGGAGCAGCCGCACAGCGACCAGAGCTCTACCCTACGGCGCAATACCTAGGGCAGTCAACTCTACTTCTCCGTCGACCGTCGTCCGTCCACACCAGTCCGTCAACTCTCCTGTAGGCCGCGGCTTTCTCGATGGAGCAGGCGACGCTAGCTAGCATGGAGTCCAAAGCCCAGAGGAAAAAAGTTCCCCTGGCCTCACGTTCACCCAAGAGGCTTGCGATTGCGAAGAACAAGACGGTGACGCCCGCCTCTGTTTTGGATGCGCTGCTAACATCAGATTCCGTTGAGCGCTCCCTCGCGATAGTGCCCAATCTTCCGGACGCACCTGCATCTCCACCAGCAACAGTAAGTTGTCTAACTGGTGTTGCACTGTATGTCTGTATTCTTGCAGCGCTAGCTCAAATTGATGAGATTCGATTTACTGATAGCTACCGTCTAGGATTTATGTGTTTATTACATAAAATGGATGAGATTTTTTTTACATAAAATTGAATGGTGCTATTTTAAAACTATCTAATGTACTAACGACAACTGTAAGATTTATGTAACTTTTTTAGACTAATGATTTATGGGATTCATACTTTGTACATCAAATTGACTGTATTTTTATGTTATCAATCCAGCAATTCTACTTTTGAAATATAGATTTGCCAAATATCTTATTTGTGTGGTGCTATTTAAAATTTTAAGGAGCAGGACGATGAAGAATATGAAATATATGAGGAAAATGAGTTTGATATGAATGATGATATGACTGAGAGTGAACCTTCTGGAATCCATGAAGAGCCAGTTGAGAATGAGGTGTCAGACGTTGCAGGTCCTGATTCTGGGAAGGAGGCAACTAGAAGAGGCAAAAAGAAGGCTGCTGCATTGGCTCCCAAAGCTAGCGTCACAAAGCAAGGGAGGGAAAAGTGTGCAAAATGCTGACAACATTATACTGTGGTAAAAGCAATATCAAAGAGAGACAAGAAGCAGGTCAAGAAGGCCAAGTGCAGATATTGTGAGAGGTTGTTTGCTTATACTCCAGGGGGTCAAACTTCTAGTCTGAATAGGCATTTGCTAAAGTGTAAGCCATATAGAATCACACAAGGAAGGCTGCTAGCTCAAGGTATGCTCCAGTATGATCCCGAGAAACCAGGTTCATCTCTTAGTGTTGCACCGGTTCAGTATGATCATGAGGCAACCCGTAAGATCATTGCTAAGATGATAATTGTGCATGATTATTCTTTTCGTATGGTAGAGCACACATGGTTTAATGTGTTGATGAATCATATGAATCCTGCCTACAAGTTATTGGTAGAAAGACCATACGAAATGAATGCATGAAGGTTTACGAATCTGAAAAAGAACTTCTGAAGAAAAAACTTAAGGATGTTGATAGTATTAGTTTGACATGTGATTTGTGGACATCGAATCAAAATCTTTGTTATATGGCTTTGGTTGCACATTATATTGATGCTGATTGGGCCATGCAATGTCGTGTCTTGAACTTCATTGAGTTGGATCCACCGCACACAGGAAATGTCATAGCTCAAGCAGTGTTTGAATGCATAGTTGATTGGAAAATAGAAGATAAGATCATAAGTATTACTATGGACAATGCTTCCTCTAATGATGTTGCTGCTAGGAATTTAACGTCCAAGTTCATTGCTAGGAAAACAGAAGGATTTGTTCCAAGTTATTTTCATGTCAGATGTTGTGCTCACATAGTTAATCTGGTGGTGAACGATGGCCTTCAACCATTGCAGCCATTGGTAAGCAATCTTAGAGAAACAGTTAAGTACATGAAGAAATCTCCTTCTCGCATGTACAAGTTCTTTTAAGTTTGTAAATCCATGAATCTGACCATCGGAGCAGGGCTGTGTCTAGATGTGTCGACAAGGTGGAGTTCTACGTATAAAATGTTTGATTGTTGCATGCCTTATAGATCTGCTTTCACTGAATATGGCCAAACTGATCCTAATTACAAGTGGGAGCCTTCATATCAAGATTGGACACTATATAACAAATGTAGTCAATCTTGATGTCTTTTTCTGATGTCACGAAGGTACTATCTGGATCTGTATACCCCACTTCAAATGTATTCTATCCTTATATAATGTCGGTTAAGATTGCACTAGTGGAGGCATGCAATTCTGGGGATGAGAATACAAGGAAGATGGCAGAAGCAATGCTAGCCAAGTTTGAAAAATACTGGGAGGAGAAGAACAATGTTATGGTTATCGCTACTGTTCTTGATCCTAGGTGGAAAATGAGATTTGTTGGATACTGCTTTAAGCAGATGTATGGTGAAAGCAAGGGACTGAATGAGGAAGAGGATATTAGAAAAGAGTTATATGGATTATTTGCCACTTATGATGCTGAATATCGCCGCAACAAAGCTGCCAGTACCAGTGCCGAGTCATCCTCAAGTATGCAAACAAGGACCTCAACAGCCACAGTGCCAAGTGGGTTCAGCTCTTTTATGCGAGACACGGCGACAGAACCATCAAAATCTGAACTCCTTACTTATTTAGATGAACCTAATCATCCTCCTGAAGACACTAATTTCGTGTTACTTGATTGGTGGAAGATGAATTGTCATAGGTTCCATGTTGTGTCAAAGATGGCGAGGAAATTCTTGACTATCCCTGCAATTAGTGTTTCATCCGAGTCTACTTTTAGTACAGGTGGCCGAGTTCTTGACGACTACCGTAGTTCTCTGCGTCCAGCCATGGTGGAGGCATTAGTGTGTGCCTCTAGCTTCATAAGAGGATCCAGAAATGACAATAAACCATTGCTAATAGAGGTATGCTAACGGTTTTCTCTTTCAATTTTTTTAATGTATTCTCTTGATAAACATACAGACTATCTAACTTAAATACCATTGTCAATTGTATCAAGTAGACAACGACGATGATGTTAAATTCGTACCATTTCCTGATAGTGTGGTGGAAAGTTCGTAGAGAATAGAAAGAGTAAGTACTTCTGAATATTGTAAATTTCATTATAGTACCTTGTCGTTTGCATCGTGCATAAATAAAGTGTGTTCTCTAATCTTCCTCTATTTTTTCATCTTCACGTTCATTGATCAGGAAAGAGTTCAGGACTTCTCTATGGACTATGGAGACAAGTGGGATAAAATAATGAAGTGTTTTTTGGTTGATGGAGACATTTTGTGAGGAGCACAAGTAGCTGCACTACAGCAACCTGCAATCTCCGTTTCACCCTAGTCTAAGAATAAGATGATAGTCAAGCGTCAAGACCTTTTTTTACTAGTGCTACTCAAAAACTTTGTGATGTTACGTTCTGTCGTGGATTCGTGTTGTTTGTTTTTTTTTGTTATCAGAACTTTTGGATGTTTCAGTTTACCTATATTGTGGACTAGTTTCTGTTACCGATATACATGATGTGATGTTCATGTTTCCTACCGAGTTTAATGAGCAAACTCGAGTTTTTATTGAGTCGAGCCGAGTTGGGGTATGGAGCTCATTTAGTTAATGAGTTGAGTCAATTTGGCTCGTTAGTTAACGAGTATTTACGAGTTGAGTCGAGTTGAGTCGAGCTGGCTCGATATCCACCCCTAATTCTGATACGTCTCAAACCTATCTATAATTTCTGATGTTCCATGTTGTTTTCGTGACATTTGCTACATGTTTCCTATACACTTTACATATTTTTTATAGATTTCCTGGGACTAACCTATTAACAAGATGCCACAGAGCCAATTCCTGTTTTCTGCTGTTTTGGGTTTCAGAAAAGTTGTTCTGGAAATATTCTCGGAATTGGACGAAAAAAAAATCCTAGGGTCTTAGAAATATGTCACGTACACGGAGTCCGGAGGAGACCCAGAGGGGGGACCTAGGCTGGCCACACCATAGAGTGGCGCCCCCCTTGGCCGCGCCACCAGGTGGTGTGGGCCCCCTAGCCGCCCACCGACATTGCACTTTCGCCTATTTAAGATCCTCCTCGTTTTAACCCTAAATACCCAAGCCTCCATCCACGAAAAGTTCTGTGGCCACCGTCATCGTCAACCCTAGTTCGGAGGGTTCAGAAGTTCTCCCCGGCATTCTGCCGGGAGGGGAATTCATCACCGGAGGGCTCTATATCACCATGGTTGCCTCCGGAGTGATGCGTGAGTAGTTCATCCTTGGACTACGGGTCCATATCGATATCTAGATGGTTGTCTTCTCCTCTTTATGCCACCATGTTCAGATCTCGTGAGCTACCTAACATGATCAAGATCATCTATCTGTAATGCTACATGTTGTGTTTGCTGGGATCTGATGAATATTGAATGCTATGTCAAGTGATTATCAATCTATCATGTTTATTTTATTTATGATCTTGCATGCGCTTTTTTACTATTAGATGCTCTGGCCAAGTTGATGCTTGTAACTCCAAGAAGGAGTATTTATGCTCGATAGTGGGTTCATGCCTCCTTTTCATCTATGCTCAAGTGATAGAAACGTGACAGATGGGGGATGTGCTGTTGCCATTAGGGAGAAAACAATAATGCTTTTTCTCAGGATAATTTCATTGTTTACATTACACACTTTACTTAAGGAAATAATCTGTTGCTTGTAACTTAATACCCGAAGTTTGATTGGATTACGCTCTGAGGGTGGATTATTATTCAAGATGTAGTTGGATAATGGACTATGAATTATGTTGTAATGCCCGCATGAATCTCATAGTAATCATTATGTCTTGCATATGCACTACGGTGCAGCCTTTATCTCTGTCAATAACCGAACTGTAATTTGTTTACCCAACATGTTTTTATTTGTTTTGCAGAGACACCACTAGTGAACTGTGGACCCCGGTCCATTCTTTTACACTGATAGTACAACCACTGCAAGCAGTGCTCTTTTTTTTTACTGCAATCACTGTTTTCCTTTCATTCACTGCAATCATACACTATTTTCCACATTATACATCTAATCCTTTGTGTTCGCAAAATCGGTGAGATTGACAACCTCACTGTTTCGTTGGGGCAAAGTATCTTGGTTGTGTTGTGTGTAGATTCCACGTTGGTGCTGACCCTGGTAGTGCGCCCTGCCAACATTAGCTGTCATCAACCTTCAGAAGTGATTTCTTTCTCCTACTGGTCTGATTAAACCTTGGTTTCTTATTGAGGGAAAAATTGTTGTTGTACTCTTCAAACCTTCCTCTTGGTGTCTCCCAACGAACGTGTGTTTACACGCCATCACATTCCTGGACATGCTATGGTTGGATTCTCCAAGAATTTGCTTTCTGTCTATGACATCTTGCACAAGATCTACCACAACACTCTGGCTCCTCGAGTTGGTAACTTCAATCAGATACATGGCTCTCTCACTGACATCTTGGTCTATACCCATAGGCGCCGTGGAGATGGTATGAAGTTGGATATTATGGATGTTGTCTGTAATCAAATGTACAGTTCTGTGATGAGGAGGAGAGTCCCTGTGTTTTCTCCTATGGTCATGCAGCTAATTGCTCACTCTTGGCACCATGCTCAGCACCCTTTCGCTCTCTTGGACAATGACCAAGAGCTCACCAATCACCGCGTCAAGGAGCTCCGTATCAAGAAGAACTTGGCTCCTCTTGTCAGTGTTGATGATGTTGGAGAAGACATTGATGGTACTAGTGATTCCAAATTTGAGCTTGAGGGCAAGGAACCGAGGACTGTCTTCCGCAAGTGGATGTCTAAAACTCTGAAGAAGGTGTTCTCTCGCTAGGTTGACATGGAGGACAAGGCCTATCGTGCTCATGTTAGTAGAAAGAAGGAACGCAAGCTAACTCGAGAGCGCTTTGCACAACTAGGTGTTCCTGTGGTTGCTGGATCTGAGGACATGATCACCGACTCTAAGGAGTGGAAGTCCAAGCATGGTGGTTATTGGGTGGATCCTGATCTTGAGGGTGATGCCACCACACAGCATGAGCCCTGGGCTCGTGGTGACACTGATTATGAGGTTGAAGACATCAACTCTGAGGATGAGAGCAACCTGGGGAGCCCTGCACGTGCCTCTAGCCCAAGCGAGTGATCTCTTAGGGTCGTTAGCATCACATCTTTCCTTTTTTGTGTCTTGATTCCAAAGGGGTAGAGATTTCTATTAGGCCTCGCATGTTGGGTTATTTGCATGGGTGTTTGTGAGTATTAAAACTTGGTGTTTCATTTGGATGTTTTAAGTTGAACCTTGAATCTTTATTGGTATATCTGGTTTGGATCTCTATTGCCGTATCTATTATACCGTGGAAAGTTATTATTGTTTTTATATCTTTACCTTGCTAGGCTTCTAAAAGATAGGGGGGGTTTATCTTAAAAAGGGAACAAAATTTTGCCTCAAAAGCAAATCCATGAAAATAACATTTTTCAAAAAGAAATGCTTCGCCATATTTTTACTAGCTCTCTTAGTTGTGTTGTCATCAATCTCCAAAAGGGGAATATTGAAAGTGCATCGATCTCTCTATGTGTTTTGGAGTTGACAACAACACAATTAAGGATCTAACATCGCATCTAAGTACTTTCAGGAAACATCAAAGCGATGCAAAAAGGAAGAATGTTTAAAGCTAAAGGCAATGAATCAAACTTACTACAGCGGTAGTACCGGCCTTCCCAGTGGTAGTACCGCTACCTCCAGGAAGCGGTAATACCGCGGACGGTACCGCCAGAAGTACTGCCAGCTAGGAATTGCTCTCTGTTTCCAGTGGTACTAGCCTAGTAGTACCGCACGCTGATAAGTGGTTTAATTTGGAGCAAAGCCTTCCACGGCGGTAGTACCGCTACCCCCAGCGGTAGTACCGCTGCCATCGGGAATGCAACAGTATCGCTGGAGGTACCAGTCAAAGTACCGCTAGGAAGATTTTTCTCAAAGTATCGTTTACGGTACTAGAGTGGTAGTGACCTAGCACTACCGCCAGCCACTTCGATTTTAAATCAAGTGGGTGGCTAGCGGTAATACCATGGACGCTACCGGTAGTCCGCTTCTGGAACACATCGGTACTTCTCCGGTTGTACCGCCTGACACCAGACAGCTGAGGATACTAGGTGGCGGTAGTACCGTTGTCGCTAGCGGTAGTACCGCCAGGCGAAAAATGGGTCAAACGCCTAGTTTCGGGGAGGGGGTATAAATACCCCATTCTCTTCTTCCACAAGAGGTAGCTCGTCGAGCATTGAAGTCCCCATTTATTGAGCTCACCAAAAGCTAGATTTCTCCCAATCCCTCCACCCAAACTCAATGATTCTTGGAGAATTGAAGGAGAAGGCATGGATCCACATCTTCACCAAGTCATTCTTCATTTTCCCCTCATTCACTTGAGGGATTTGATTCTAGGGTTTCCTTGTGGAAAACCTACGGACCATTGTTGCTCACTTGTGTTTGTAGCAAGATTTTTGGTGTTCTTGGGAGCCCCCAATTTGGTTGTGGGTGTGTGCCTCAAGCTCATTGTAAAGGCACCGATTTCCGCCTCGAAGGGAATCAATAGTAGAAGGTGAACTAGACCTTTGTGGCGAAGTTCATCGGAGAATAGGGTGAGTCCTTTGTGGCGTTGAGTAGGCCTTCGTGGCGAAACTCACACCCCTCCAATGAGATGTACTCCCTGCAAAAGGACAAACTCGGGAATACATCTTTGTCTCCGCGTGCTTCCGTCATCGGTTACCTCGTTCCCTCTCCTTTACTTTGTGTTTGTATCTTGCTTAGTGTTTCTCTTGTCATATAGGTAAATTCACCGTAGTTGCATATCTAGAGAATTTACCTTGTGTCAAGCCTAAATCGAAAAAGAACTAAAATTTGGAAGTAGCGCCTATTCACCCCCCCCTCTAGGTGACCATACTATCCGTTCAAGGTGTACTCCACGTCCTCCTCCCTTCCACAGAAAACACAGGTACTACTCGCGGGATTGTGACGACGTACCAGCTGAACGCCGCTTGGCAAGCAGTCATGAGCAAATCTCCACAGGTGAATTTTCATCATGCCTGATGCGTTAGTTTTCGAAACCATCTTCCATTTAATCTCCTCGTTTGAAGCAGAAGATGAGGAGCCCCCACCTTGCTTGCTTCATGACAAAGAAGCTATCTGATCTGGCATAGCCATAAGCTGACTTAACTGAATAAACACCATTCTTAGTATGAGGCCAGCGAATAAAATCATCCCCTATATGCTAATCTGAATCTGCATGATTTGTTTGTCCGTCTCTTAATTAAAGAAGGAACTAACAGTCTATGGGATCCACGATCTAGTATGATCATCAATCAAGAAGTGAACATTAGCAACATCGGGAATTTCCTTGATTGGGCGAAGCATGTATGTTGGTCGGTCAGGGATCCAGTTGTCTGATGTGATTTTTTACCGGCCGTCCATCACCAATGCCCCATTGCGCACCTCGGAGAAGTAGCTCGTGTCCAAAAAGAATACTGCGCCAAGTATACAAGGATGACCGAGGTTTTGGAGCGTGCTAGAAATCAGTGTACAGGAAGTATCTTCCCTTCAACACCCTGGCGCACAACGAGGAAGGTTCCGTGAGTAGCCTCCAACCTTGCTTACCGAGCATGGCCTGGTTAATAAGAACCGATCACGGAAGCCCATGCCACCAAGAGTTTTTGTCGCTGAGAGACACTCCCACGATCTCCAGTGTAGTTTTCTTTTACCATCCTTCACTCTCCATCACTGAGTAGTCACCGTGGTACGTGCCACAAATATCCTATGGAAATCTTTGGGCACTGTCGCGCACGAATCTGGCAAATTTTCGCACGTTGACAACAATCGATGGCCGATATGCATGTACGTCCTCTCCGGCTTCACCTGTCACACGCATGCATCATGCGTGTTAGCCTGATTCCTGGAAGCAATGAAGAATTCTCTGTAAAAGTATGGTCGATCGGCGCATATCAGTTGGTACGGGATCGGCTGCTATTCAGCTCTGGCTGAGCCGATGAAGTTTTTGTTGAGGTGACGGCATGAATGGAGGCAACAGGAGAATTCTTGGTTGATCCAGTTTCACGTCTGAAGGCTAGGATGGTATTGTATTTAAAGGTGAGCACATGTCTATTTATATCATCCCGAGCCTAATGGGTGTAAACATAATTGTTTGTTCATGTTATCGTAGGATTGTCTTGGCGCAAGTGATGGTACTCATGTGATTGTTAGTGTCAAGAATGTACTTGTTGCTATTTATTATAAATCTCAAGTTCACGTAATGCCGTAACTATATAGGAATGATCAGCCCCTAGCTCTTGCATTCATCCTTTCCCACAACATTGGGCGACCTCGTGGGATAAATATAAATATCAATGAAGGTACTCCCTCCGATCCGAATTAATGGTCCCACATTCACACAAGGCTTAGGCAAAACTTTGGCTAGCCCTCCGACCATTAATTCGGATCGGAGGTAGTAGTATTTTCGTACGTGAAGCCCCTTATTCTACTGTTTTGTACTACTACTATGAGGCCCATAAGTTGTTTTGCTTCCAACAAGCATATACATCGTTCTTTTTCTGACCTAGCCGCCAGAGGAGGCGACTAGGGAGGCTCCGTCTACCATCGATCTCCACTGGTCAGGACGTTGGTTCCCTCTCCCTTCGACTGTTGCTCCGGCGGCAGGAGGGAGTAGTTATCATGTTCCTCCGCTCTATAGTTAGGGTTTGATTTTGTAGGTCGTTGTGTGTCGTTGGGGTGGTGGGAGCGGTGCCTATACAAATAAATCGGTCCCAGCTCCACTCCCACACCGGCGGTGTCCTTCGTGACGGTGTCTCGGAGTTGATGGCATCGTGTGTTTGCCGATCTAAGAAGGCGTCTCGGAGTTGATCTCATCGTGTGTTTGTCGATCCTTCAGATCGGCGGCGTTAGGGTTCATGGGTGGTGTCGGTGAGACGGCGACGGTGATCCCATCAGGTGTGTCTCTCCTTCTGCACTGTCCCCGTTGCTGCGGTGTTGTCTCCGACGTCATGGTAGAGCAGGAAGGATTTGTCGCCCGGGAGTACGCACATGCGATTGTGTGCGTATGTGACAGCTGGAAGATGGTGCATCCTATGCTGGGTTTGTGGTTGGTGGTTGGTGGTTGACGGTTCTAGTTTCCTCCTCCGACGTCGTAGTCGTGTGGAGTGGTCAGGTCTGGAGTTCGATAGCATGTCCGGGGACACGTTGCATCGGTCTGATTCTTTTAACGACAGTGGTTTTGTTTCAGGCAAACTACTTTGAAGGTCCGAAAAGCTGCAGATCGGCGTTGGAGCCGCGTCGAGTTCGGGTGAAGAGGTGATTTGTCTTCTTTCTATTGGTGGCAACTTCGGTGATTATCGAAAGAGAGAAACACGCGCTGTTTTTTTTTTTGTAGAATTATCCTATCTTTTATGTAGAAACACACGCTGATTTACGTGGCTTGTAATTAAATATTTGTTTTATAAATGAGACACGTATTACCATGCAAAAAAAACTGTTTTGCTTCCCATTTAAGTGACCGTGTAATTCTCAATAAAAAGAATATCAAGTGATTGTGACCCCCTTTTTTTCCCTGGAGAGGGAAAGGTTTGTTGGTGACACATGGAACGCTGTTGGGGCCAAAACACTTCGTAAAAGTACAAGGCACCGCGCCAATCCACCCGCAATGATCCCGTCATTCTTGTCGCCGACTAGACGCTCACGCGGCCTCGGCCTTGAGCGGGCACCCGTCACGGTGGTACGTCTGCCCCGGCCAGACGCGATGTTTCCGTCGATCGTAGTGAGCCTGCGATGGTCGTGCAGGACGGAGTACCTGAAGGCAGCTTTGCTGGCGTACGTTTTGCATCGCTAGTGCATGCTTGACTTTGTTAATTCCCTGCATCCACCGACTACTGGAAGGGATTATTAATTTAGGGACGCTGGGTCGGGGCCGGCCACGTTCAATTTTGGGGCGCGACAAGCTCCTGCCCCACGCCCAAACTTTTGTAAGGATCGGACCCCCTGCATTTGCATTTGCATACAAATGATGCACCGTAGCCGAAAACTTTGACATGTACACCCCTTGTGCTTCCCATACCCATGACACAAGGATCATGCGCCTCAAATACAGTACCACATCAGTTGAGTTCACACCCAAAACAAATTCGGCCCCGTTGCTCTGAGTAGTAGATATTCAGTATCTTGAGAAATCTAGCAGATGTGTCGGTCTCGCGATATATATCTCCTCTCAACTACCAGGAGCGAGCTAGCTGGGCACTCACGCACCCGTACTACACACACTCTGTCTTTGCCACAACAGAGTGTCTCTGTCTCCCGCCCACGCCATGCCAGCCTCCTCCTGGTTCCACAAGCTCAGCAGGAGGAGGAGGAAGCCATCAGCCGCGTGTCCCCATGGCGCCGGGAACGAGGCCATCGCTGTCGCCACCACCACGGTCCAACACAGAAGCCAGCCGCCGGCACCGTGCGCCGGCTACTCCCCGAACAGACCATCCTACTACTTCCCGACCGCGGACCGCCCGGAAGGAGGGCTCCGGTGCATCGCCCCGCGCGGCGGCGACCACGGCGCGGTCTTGGATGTCCGCGTTGATGTGGTGCACCGCCGCGCCGGCAGGCTCGGCGGGATCGACGCGCCGCCAGCAACGCCGGAGCTCAATCTTCGCCACATCATCACCAGGCCCGCACCCAAGAACGAGCCCGCTGACAGCGTCGCCGTTACCAGCACCACCACCTCGGCTGCCACGACGCCCTCCACCTGCAGCAGCAGAGCGCGGGGGTTCCACGTGAAGCCAGCCAGCAGGCGACGGCGGCGCGGCCACGACGACAACACTGCCCGGAAGGAAAAGACCAAGGCGGTGGAGGTGGCGCCGCTGCCCCTGGGGACGAGGAGGCGGCGGTGGCTGTACGAGAGCCTGGTTGTGGTGAAGCCGTCGTCCGACCCGGAGCGGGAGATGGCGGAGAGCATGGCGGAGATGGTGGCGGCCAACCACATCCGATCCTCGGAGGACCCCGAGGAGCTGCTCGCGTGCTACCTCGCCCTCAACGCCGCCGAGCACCACCGCGCCGTCGTCGCCGCGTTCCGACGCGTCTGGCTCCACATCGCCAGGCAAAGACTACTGCACCTTCGCCACTAGCGCACGTAGTACCACCTCTAGTACTAGTAGTTCGTAACCACCTCTGGTCGAATTCTCTGCAAAGCGCAATGCCCGATCGAGTCCCATGCATGGATGAGGATGCTCTGCCTGGAATCATGGTGTGTTGGTAACTCTACCGGTGACCAACCGATCGTCGACATGTAGTACATTGTGTTTGTTGGTCTTGTACATTCTTCAGAGAGAAATCGTGTCGCCTTTCAGATTTTAGAGCTAGCATGAATGACACAACTTTCTGGCGTTTCTTCTCGCACTTTATTCGGTTGGTAATGTGGTATTGTGAGGCTAAGAATGGAGAAATAAGCACGCGCACGATATGCGCACCCCACTCCAGCTTCAAAAGCGGATTTGATGCCGCCTTTACAGCTCGATCCGTGCGCTGGGCAAATTCAATGGGAATTCTGCTGTTCATCGCTTCATCTCTCGAAGAATTCCGTGTCATCTGGCTCTAATGCTCACCTGCATGTTTAAAGGCATTTCTATCTTAGCGACGCCACGTAAGACAATTACTGAGTTGGAGGAGGGAGAAAACAAAAAAGGTCCGCCTTCATTAATCTTGTACGAAATATATAGAGAGATTGGTGGAATCACTGGATGTGTTATTGAGCCTCACGGCGAGTATATATTGGGGTACAAAGTTGGAGGGCAAAAAGCCTCATAGAGATAATATAGGAGATTGAATACAAATCCTAAACTACCGAATATGTGTACACCTAATATATCTCTAACACCCCCCGTAGTGGTAGCGGTAGCGTCGCGGACAACAGGAGCGTCGCGGACGATCAGACTAGATAGAAACCGAAGTAGAATCCAGTAGACTGATATCTCTCCCCCCACCCCCGCACAGTAGGAGCGGGAACGTCGTGGACGATGTCGCGTTGTTGATGTTTGGACTGTAGAGGAAGTCGATGAGATGCTCAAGCGAGGTGGTAGCCCTTTATGCCGATGTCGAGGTAGCCGAGAGCGTGGGGTGGTGTAGCCTTGGTCGAGGTAGCCGTGGTCGATGTCGTGGTCGGGTACCGGTGTCGAGAGAGCCGCATATGAAGCCGCATGCGCATAGTGCGCGAGGAGAGTGATGGAGACGCGGCGTGGCTCGTCGAGGAGGAGGGTTGATGCCGAGGTCGATGCAGTCCGAGCCGTCGAGGACGAGATGCGACCATGGTTTTGCCAGAACCAGGCGCACAACGGGGACGAAGGCATACTCTGATTTTACCAGAACTGAGTACGCATATACGAAGTCGGTGACGCGGTCGGGGCAGTCGTAGAGGAGGAGTCGATGCCGGGACCGTTGTCGAAGCCGATGAAGACGAGGCGCCGATCCAAGCTTGCCAGACTCGGGAACGCGTCGGGGACGGATGCATGTGCCGATGTTGCCAATATCGGACGTGCGGAGGTAGGGACCATCATAAACTGTGCTCCAGCGTCAATGGGAGTAGCAGAGGAGGCCTCCTAAACGGTTGCGGGCGCAGAACGACGTAGAGAGAGAGGTGTCGATGCAGTCCGCGATTGTCGGAGTAGACTAAGTAGTCGGCGACGAGACGATGACGCTGGCTACAAGGTCGTAGTGGACGAAGACGTAGAAGGCGGCGGACCAGCGACGACCTGGAGTGGTCGTGCTGGACGCCTAGACTGATGAAGGCGTGGTCGGCGGGACCTGCGAAAGATGAGAGTAGCCACACAGGTTACATGCGGAAGTGCGGTGGCGGTACTCGAAATAGGCGAGGAGGAACCCGACAACGTGACGAAGAACATGCACGGACGTTGGCGAACCGTGCCGAGGGAGGAGGCGCGGAAGGAGCCAAGGACGCCCATGCGCGGGGGCGGCGAAGACGGTCGCGTACAGTGACGCTACACCCTGAGTGTTATTTTTGGGTGAGCCAAATTCACTTATGCTGATAAAAGGCCGAACTTCTGACGAGTAGAGCGCAACGCCTCGAGTATGAAGTTGGACCATCGCGTTTGCACGACAAACGTGGCCCGCACGAAGGGGGGTGCGGGGGACGGCAGCCCCCCGCTGTACGGTACGAGTTTTTACCGAGTTGGAGTTGGATTCAACGTTACCGAGCTAGTTAGGTCAGGACCGCCTTTATATACCTATTGTAAGCCGCCGCATGGGATAAGCCACACATTGTAAATCCCGACGCGTTTGTAATCTTACCCGAAATAGTGAAGCATTGCTAGCTGGCGCCCATGGTTTTTTCTCTTCTTTGTTGGAAGGGTTTTTTCCACGTTAAAATCCCGTGTCCCCGTTGATTCGATCTTGCTTAATTTCATCGTTGTTTTGCTATTGCGTGTAACAAGTGGTATCAAAGCCCTGTTTCAGATTAGGGTTTCGTGATGACATCTATGAAGTTTGATCTACCGTTGCTGGGCTGCAAGACGAGATTTTCTCCGTGGCAAGTAAAGATGTGTGCGGTTCTATCACAAGCATCGGATCTTGATGAGGCGCTGGATGCGTTCGGGAATAAGAACGAGAAGAAGTGGACTCCTGAAGAGAAGCTCAAAGATCGTAAGGTTTTGTCGTTGATTCAACATCATCTATCTAATGATATCTTGCAAGAGGTGTTGCAGGAGAAATCCACGGCAACGTTGTGGCTCAAGCTGGAATCGATCTGCATTTCAAAGGATCTAACCAGCAAGATGCACATAAAGATGAAGTTGTTCTCGCTCAAGATGCAAGATGGTGGTTCTGTGATGAATCACTTGTCGATGTTTAAGGAGATCGTGTCCGACCTAGTGTAGATGGAGGTAAAACATGAGGATGAAGATTTAGCTCTTCTCTTGTTATGTTCATTGTCTAGTTCTTTTACAATCCTGCGGGATACCATAATTTTAAGCCACGATGAACTAACCCTCACAAAATTTTGTGAGGCCCTGTAGACCAGTGAAAAGAAGAAAGTTATGGTGCAGCCTAACGCATCATCCTCCAAAGGCGATGCATTGCAGGTACGAGGCAGGCCTGAGCAGCGAGACAACAACTACAACAGCAATAAAGATAAGGGCATGGACCGTTCAAAGTCCAAAGGACGAGACAAGTCCTGCAGATACTGTAAGAAAACCAATCACCCCATTGAGGATTGCTGGAAGGTGCAGAACAAGGCGAAAAGGAACGGTATATACCAACCGAAAAATAAATCTGACGGTAATGGTAATGGTAAGACTGCTGTTGTTGCTGGTGATAATAGTTCGGATGGTGAATGCTTAGCTGTTTTTGCTGCATGTGTTACCCGTGATGATGAGTGGATTCTTGATATTGCTTGTTCGTTTCATATTTCATGTAACAAAGATTGGTTCAGTTCTTATGAGGCTGTGCGGACTAGAGATTTTGTGCGTATGGGGAACGACAACAAATGTCACTGTCGAATCTGTTGCTCGGCAAATCCCTCAGGTGAACCTATAGGGTTTCGAATAGGAGAACCCATGAGCGCTGGTAGCGATCGTCGGCTAGACAGGGGGCACAATTTACCCAGGTTCGGGGCCCTCGTAGAGGTAAAACCCTTACTCCTGCCTCTGTCGATCTGTATTGTCGAATAGATCGGTTACAAAGATGATCGCTCAAGTCGAGAGTACAATCTCGAGCTCAAGGCTTTGGTGGTGCGGTATTGCTTGGTCCTCTTCCGGTGGTTCTCCTGGCCTTATATAGGTGGCCATGTCTCAAACCCTACCCAGAGAGGACTCGAACTCTAACCCTATGTCGGTTACAAGTTTCCTAACTTAGTCCGCAAGGCATTGCGGGCGGGCTTCAGGTGGGCCTTCCAGAATACTCCAATGGCTTCCCTTCTTGGGCCTTAACCTTGGGCCTGAGACGGGGTGTCCCTACCCGTAGGGTCTAAGATCCATCCCTTCGTCAGTAGCCCCCGAGCGTTTGCTCGATTGGGATTTTTCCAGTCGAGTAGACGTTCAAAATTTTCATTCTTCTTTCTTTCGGATAACCAGTATGGTCGCTTCCTATTTACAGGGTGTGTACCCTGCATGATGAGATTTTACACCCGAGTATCGAGTAATGAAAGTGCATGTTTTTATGGCTGTTTATCACAGAAGGATATGGCGCAGTAGCTTGACTCTCCCGAAAGATCGGGGCCAATTAATTGCAACTAGGGGCAAAACAGTTCTAGCCTACACAGATTCGAGACCTCCGACTCGAACCCGGTGAGGTGATCGTTGCGACTGGGCCGTAGTGGTCTTACCGAGTTGAACTTAACCTATGGGGGTACCCGGCGCGTCCGCTAGGATTTTTCTTCGTGTTGTTGACACGGAATTATGCCGGAGGACGCAGCTTGAGTGCGATTCCAGGCCCTCAAGAGAGATCTTTTGGCTCTTACCTTCATATTCGAAAGAATATGGCATCCGGATGTACCTAGTCGGCTGAACAATCCAGATTTGTGATGTGCAGACATCGTGTGAATGAATGACAGGATCTGCCTATTCGTGTAGTTTTGAGTTCGCGGTCCCTTGTCCATACGAAAGAGTTTTCGTGTTTGGAGTTTCATGCCCATACGAAAGAGTTTTCGTGTTTGGGGTATTTTTTCCTGTGAAAGAAATTTCACATTATAATTTGTCCATACGAAGTTATTTCCGTGTTTGGACTTTTATTCGAAGGGTTTTTATCCATGCGAAGTTATTTTCGCGCTTGGACTTTCCACTCGAAAGATTCTTCAGCTTGATGATGCATGCTATGACGTCATGGCGCTCTTTTATCCTCCTGATGGGACGTGACGGAGTAAGAGCAGAAGTGCTGGCCCACCTTGTCAGCTTTTTGATCGGAAACGAGACGTCGTTTCCGGTTTTTACGCGAACTGCGCGCAGTAAATGCGCACGATCCACTGTTAGGATCGTGGCACGAAACAACATCCGCCGCCCCTTCGTTTCGCCTTCGCACGTGGCGGTCGCGATGGATGCCACGCGGCTCAGCGAGCGGCCAGGATCAACTGGCTCTGTGTATAAATGCAGGCCTTGGTGAAACTTTGAAAATTTCCCAGCCTTTGCCTTCCTCGCTCATCGTCTTCCTCGCGCTCCATCTCCTCTCTCTTCGAGCTCGTGCTAGCAGCAATGACGGAAGGCAAGAAACGCGGCGCTGCCGCCTCGTCGTCAAGGGCGTCAGGAGCGGTTCCAGCACCACCTGCACCGCGCTCGGGCGATTGGCGCTCGCCCAACACCACGGCCAAGAGTATCAAGGGGATGCAGCGAGATGGATTGCTGCCTGCGGAAGCGGAGAAACGGGTACGCCTCGGCAAGGTAGAGGAGGTACCCAATCCCCGCGCGAATGAACGCGTGATCTTCGCGGATCACGTATTGCGCGGGCTTTCACTCCCTCTTCACCCTTCCCTCATGGCTCTATTGTATGTCTATGGCATACAGCCCCATGATTTGCCTCCAAACGCAATGCAGCACATCTCGTGTTTCATTGTCCTTTGCGAGTGCTTTCTGGGAATTCGCCCCCACTGGGGCCTCTGGAAGGCCCTTTTCAAGGTGTGCGTCTTTCGCGAGAGATCGCGGGTGGAGACTGAGCCCGGGGAGCCGCTGCGCACCGACGGCTTCGGGATCCAGGCGAAGTCGGAGAAGGGCTACTTCACGATGCACTTCATCGATTCTGCCCAAGGATGGAGGAAAAAATGGTTTTACGTCATCGACAACAGCGTGGGTGGAGTCAACGAATTGCATCCGTTCGCTGTTTTGAAGAAAAGGAAGTCTTGGGCGCACAAACTCTCGGCTGAAGAGAACCGGGTCGTCGCTCCTCTACTCGCCAAAGTGGCCACTCTCCGCGATCAAGCCGCGGGAATCGCGCTGAACGGCCTGCACTTGGCAAGTGTCTTCCTCAAACGCAGGGTTCAGCCCCTTCAGGATAGGCCATCCGCGATGTGGGAGTACCGGGGCGCCGAAGATCCTAGCCGCGTGAGTCGAGAGGAACTCTCGAATGCTGAATTCGAGAAGAAGATCGCGACTATCACCAGTTTAAAGGAGGGTGATACCTTCTCCGACTGCCCAGTAGCCGCTTTTGAGGGATCAAGGCCACCACCAGCTGAAGTAAGTTTTGAATTTTCTTTTGAATTTCGTCTTTTACCAGCTCGAAAGTTTTCGGTTGACTGAAATTCTTCTTTCCTTCTGTCTTCTTCGATAGAGCTTAACCGTGGCCACCTGCTACCCGCCAATATCCGGGAGGACGCCTCGGATTTGCTAGCAAGTAACTTGGACGGCCCAGCCGACACCAGTGTTGCTGATGCCTCCTCGAGCTATGAGAGCGACTCCTCGGATAGTGTGGAGGATTCGGGTGACGGTCTTCTCCAGCGCAAACGCCGTCGGGTAGAGGTTGATGAGGCCACCTCCAAGGACAACTCTTTGGAGGAATCGCCCGGGAAGGGGCCCCTCATCATGACTCCGCTGCACACACTCGCCCCTTCTCCTTCATTCCCTAATATCCAAACCACCTGGAACGTGGATATGTTGGATGATGAAGATGACGACGAGTAAGTTTCTTTTCTTGATCTTTAGCCGAACGTTTTTCTTTCGCGTCTTTTGACATATTGTCTTCATTGTAGTCTGCAAACTATCAGTCCGCGCAGATTCGTATCTTCCCGTCCTGACAAGAGGAAGAAGGTTGATGTAACAGCCCAAGTATGAAAACCTACCATTTAGAATGTTTGATTTCTTGTTATTAAAGTATTGCATCATGTCATCATATTGTTGCATTTGTTTCTTTTGTTTTGCATCTGTTATTCTTTGTTTTCATAAGGAAAATCAAACAATTTCAACTGCTTTGTTTTCATACTTGTTCTGTTACAACTTTTGGAATAAAAATAACAAGTGAAAACAACCAAATTGTTCCATTTTATTTCATGTTGATCACTCCTTAAATTGTTGGTTTTAATCAAACAATTAATTCAATCAATTAATTCAAATCACTTTCAAATTCAAATCAAATGCATCAAACAGAACACTTTTGAACTTATAAACTTTAACAAGCCAAACAACTAATTTAATCACTTTAATCAATAGGGTTCCCTTATTAAAATCCTTGTTTTCAATATTAATCTATTAATTTCTAAATAACTCAATTCAAACCAAAGGTGTTTCAAACAGAACCCAATTTGAAATTATAAAAATAATAACCAAAACAATATTTACTCTTTGTTTCCAATTAATCATAGGGGTCACCCTATTTAAAAGTGTGGTTTTGTTATTGTTCAACTAATAAAGAAACTCATTTCAACTTGGCTTATTTCCAAACAGCACCACAAATTCAAATATTTTGGAAATTCAAACTTGTTAATTGGTTGTAATTACCACCAGGAGCACACCCTATTTTTCTATGAATTTTTCCTAACACTAAAAACCCCAATCTATTTCCTTTTCTATTTGCTACAAAAAAAATAAAAGAAACAGAAATAACAAAAAGAGAAAACGGGCAGCAGCTAAACCTAACCTACCCCGAAGCCCAGCCCGTTTCCCTGTTTTCTGGCCCGATACCCCTTCCATCGCTGTCGCTGTCGTCCTCCTCGCGATGACGTCAACAGTACGATCGCCTCCTGCACCGTCGATCGCCTCCTCCCCCCCGCTCGATGGCGCGCCGTACGAGCTCGCGGCCCTATATCTAACCTCTCCTCCTGCCTCGAACCCTAGACCCTAGCTACCCCTCGCCCGCCGCCGATCGCCACCTCCTCTGTCCAATTCCCTCTCTGAATTCTCTCCGGCGAGCACGCCTCTGAAACTCCGATGGCGATCACCGCGACAGCCACCCACCTACCCACCTAAACCCAGGAATCAAACCACCTCCTTCCCCGCTACCGTTCGGACACCGGAGCGAGCTCGGTGACCTTCGGGATCGACGGCGCCGTCCCCGTCCACTCCGTTCTCCGCCGCGGGAACCCTCTCTGAACCCGCGTCGCCGGTCGCCGTTCCCGTGCCCCGCCTTCCTCACCGACCGCGGGAACGAGTCCACGGCATCATCGACAACCTCCTGGACACCCCCGTTGAGGTCGAGGTGGCCCGTAGCCACGACGTCGTCCTCGTCGCGCGTCGCCGGCCGTCCGCCCTCCTTCGAGCATCTGCTCGACTCCAGCGAGGGTGAGCATCAATGTTCCCCCCTGTTCTCCCTCCCCCTCTGATCGATTGCATCCACAGCACCACCGCGCGTATCACCATCACCACAGCACGCTGTGCGAGCACGTCGCCGGCAATCCTTGTTCCTCTGTCAGCAATCAGGTCGCGGAAGGATTTGGTCGACAGTTAAAGTTCAGTTAACTTCGTACTGAACCATAACCCGTATGCATCGCTATCCCTGTCAACTGAACGAGCACAGCGCAGTGGCTCTGCACCTGTTGCGCGGAAGCGAGGTCTCGGGTTCGAGCCCGCAGCGCCACTTTTTTTTGGTGGATTTTCTTCCACAGCGCGCAGGCCCACATGTCATCGGCTGCCACGGCCACGCAAGCTTTGCCCCGCGCCACGCTGGCTAGGCCCACGGGGCAGTGACCGTGGCTAGCTACCCGTGCAGTGAGAAAAGTTCTGCGCGAATTTCTGAATTCCAAAAATCCATTTAATTAACAGATTTGAATATAAAACTTCCAACTTTAATATCTTTTATTCTGTAATTCCAATAAATGCAAGTTTTACATGTTTTCTGATCCAAATTTCCTAATCTTTCCAAATATTCAATTTGTGCACTGTTTTGACAATTACAAATGCATTTAAAATTCAAACTTGAATAATTCAAATGCTACTTTTTAAAAATCAATAACTAAATCATTCTTAATCCAATAAATGCAAATAAAATATGTTTTTCATACCATTTTGAATAACCTTTTCAAATATAATTTTTGTTTCCTGTTTGGGATAATTGAAATTGCCTAAACAATTTAATCCTTGTTTAATTCATTTAAATTTGATAAAATCATAACTTGCTCAAAATAAAATATTTTCGAACATGCAAAATATGTTTTCAAACCATCAAAGTGTGAACTTTTCAAATGTGAGTTTGAATTTATGTTTTGAACAAATAAAAATTCAATTAAATCCAAACTTGTTTTAAAATCATTTAAAACTTGTTTAATATTGTTTAATTCATAATAAATTCATCCTAACTCCTATTTCAAAATTTAAAACATGTAATCCAACTAAAATTTGATGTACTTCCCAAATATAATTTTTGTTTGCTGTTTTAAATAACTTAAATTTCTGAAAACAATTGTTTCTTAATTATTGCATTTAAAATTGTCAAAATAATAACTTGCTCATTTTAAATCCAATTTCCACAAATGAAATATGTTTTCCATGCAAAATTAAACCCTCTTTCCAAATATAAACTTTGTTTTCTGTTCTGAATAATTAAAATTGGTTAAATAATTCAAACCTTGTTTATTTCATTTAAAATTGGTAATTTCATAACTTGATCAAAACAAATTCTTTTGGGACATATAAAATATGTTTTCCAACCACAAAAGTATAAAATTTGCAAATATGAATCTCACTTAATGTTTTGAACAAATAAAAATTCAAATAAGTTCATGTTTGAATTAAATTCATTTAATTCTTGCTTAAACTTGTTTAATTCATAAATAATTTATTTGAAATCCTTTTTCAACAAGTGAAACATGCAATCCACCTAAAATTGTGTGTTCTTATCAAATATAAACTTTGTTATCTATTCTGAACAATTTAACTTGATGAAAACAACAAATATTTGTGTGACATGTTTAAGTAACCAAATTTTCCAAACTTAATAAATAAATTCCAAACTTGTTCTATTCCTTTTTCCTTTGCATCTATCACTGTTATTTGTTGTTATTTTGTTGTTACCATCATGCATGCATCATGCTAACAACTCCCACATAATAATTAATTGTAAATCATTTGTTTCCACTTATTTCAATGGATCTTTTCCATATGCAATCCAATTGCATATGTGTCCAATTAAATTGTGTTATCTTGTCAAGTAGTTTATTCTGATGCATCTATTAACATGACATGCATCATCCCATGTTTGTGCACCTATGCCATGATATTGATTGTTTATCTTTCTGCATTGTTTGTTTGCTTCTTCTCGGATACACGGCGACGTTGAGACCGACGATACTTACGACACCCCTTCTAAGGAGTTAGCTCAGTACCAGGCTACTGGGTTTTGCAGGCAAGTTATCACTCACATGAACCACTGTGTTCCTTTCAACATTGGTTGCCGATACTTTCCGTTGATTCTTTTCTGCTAGCCTTAGTGGTAGTTGTTTCTGTTACGAACCTATCACATGATACCCTGAACCATGATATTGCCTCACCTCCAATCCTATCACCCCTTTGGTTGAGCCCGTGTCTTACTAGCATGCTTAGGTTGCTTTGCTCGAGTCTGTTACCCGTTACTTTCTGTTACTATCTCTATTATGTTCTGGGGGCTCGATGTTTAATCAATCAATCATGCTAATGTTACTATTAATAATAAATTTGATGATAAGGCACCGGCAGGAGGCCCTTTGTGGTTTTGAGGCCTGCTAGTGTCGACCCTAATAGGAAAAGGGTCTTGTCTACTGATCCATGATGAGCGCACTAACCGCATGTGGGAAGCGAGTATGGGCGCCCCCCTCAATTTGATTCGATTCGCATCTCGTCCAAATCGCCTCATTTAGTTCGTGTTTTCCATTTGCCGCATGCATGTTTTTGCGAGCCCAGGCCAGGGTGGAACTTTTGTAGTCGGCATATAGGGGGACACGTTCTTAGAGTGCTATGAGGGTCCATTTTCTTCTGGGCTCGATTAGCCGTGCGCCCAAGGTTCTTTGGGCTTGATGCGGAGAAGAGTTGAGTTGTGTTGAGTGCCCCGCTTGGTGGAAGGGCCTTTCCATCTGGCGGGTTATTCATGCGTGTACGGCCAAATTGGTGCAACCCTGCAGGGATAATCTTCTCGAGAAGCCGTGTTTTCCGCGGTTATGGATTACTTGGTGAAAGTACTGGCTAACAAGTACTCAGGACAACTTAAACCTAATGATTAACGACTTTACACCCAATGATTAATAACCTGACTAGTAATAGGCTTATTGACACAATAATCTGAACCATCATTATTTCAACTGTGTGAGTTATCCTCGGATTGCTTCTTTGGATAAGGGGCGAGATCCAGGATGGGTTTGTTTGAAGTTATCTTTCAGTTGGTTACAATCCTCGATCTTATCTCCTTTCTGTTAGCCGGAAGTGGTAGAATCTCTGTAGTTGGTTAGCGCAGCCAGTTGCAGCATCTTTTATATCCCCTCTCTTCCGTTGAACCCAAGGCATCTGTGCTTGCTGTTGACGGGTTACATTTTGGTGAATTGTGAGTCTTGCTTGCCAGTACGTTTATGTACTGACCCCTTTGGGGCTGTGGTTTCCGCAGACCTACGTTTCCGAGGATCTACATGGTGGCAACTACGTGGAGTATGACGAGACTGCTGACGAGTAGATAGCGGACCCGGGCAGGATCCGAGACTTCGTGGATGGGCTCCGTCTGTTCGTTTCCGGCCTCTTAGGCCTATTTGGTTCTTGTCTGTACCCAGACATGTTGAATGCTTCCGCTGTGATGTACTGATGTATTGTTGGGACATGTGTCCTTTGAATGATTGTATTTGCTATCTCTGCTCTAATGAGAGCCATTTGCAAGTTATTTCAATCTTTCGTGTCGTAGAGATCTGTTGTGATATCAGTTGTTCAACGCCGTTGACGTACCATGTGTGTATGGTTTGAAGTACGTCAATGGAAGTGTCCTGATTTCTATGGGATAGTTTACGTCGACGCTGAACAGATAGGGGTTGGTTGTCACACATACGTGTGTTGGCCTACTCGTAAGAGGACGCGGGTGCCAGTAAGCCCCGTAATCCAATCTACTATTGTTCAACGGAACGGCGAGTATCCTTTAGAAGTCCGGGTGCGACAGTTGAAACCGCAGGTGGGACCCCTACCGCCGACACCATGCAGAACTCGCCGAGTGCGGCCCCTACAGCGGCGACTAGGGAATACAGAATTCCTGGTTTCGCTGATGGGGCCTCGACTCCAAAAGAGGTGTCGGGTAGCTCAGCGGATCCCCTTTCCTTCGCCCAAGGACAGGTAAACCTTGCTGCTTGCTTCTTCTGTACATCGTCAATTTGGATATGTTTTTTATCGGGTGCACGGCAGTGCTGCCGATGGGAGTGGCCCCCAAGGCTGTAGTTGATCGCATGCGATTAGCTACAGGCTTTAAAGATAGACCTTTTCCTTTCTTCTGGTTTTATCGGGTGCACGACTGTGCTCCCGATGGGAGTAGCCCCCGAGGCTATACTCGAATGTTTTCAATCGTGTATAGGCTCAAATTTCTCCTTTCTGATTCCTCTATCTCCATGTTCTTCACAGTCTCTCATCGATTCCCTTGCGGCCATCGGTCGCCGTGTCGTTCTTGCTGAAGCGGACCGCGGGATCCTTCGGTCGGATCGTGGTCGACTCGCCAGCGAGAACGAGCTCCTTCGAGGTAAGTTTGTTGCCTTCCCCATCTTTATTCTTTTATTTCTGCCAAATTCTTTGTTTCTGATAATCATTGCTGCACAGCTCAACTTGAGTCTATGAAGGCCGACAAGGCGGATGGCTCCACTCGGGCAACTGCTCAAGAGGCTCAGCTGGCAGCTATTCGAGAGGAACTTGAGTCCTCCCGCATGCCGTCGGCTGACCTTGAAGGAAAGCTTGCGACTGCCCAGGAAGCTCTGAAGAATCTAGAGGAGGCTGGTACCAAGGCGGACTCCGATCTTGTCGACTTCCTTCGTCCTTTGGCCGAACGCTTTGCGGGTAAGTAGCTTTTGGCCTTATCATCGTCTTCAAATTGTCTGAGGTTCCTGGATTTTAACATTTTTCTTTGCAGGTCTTTTGGGCGTCCCGCTGGAGCTTCCTGGGGTCCAGCGGGTGGATGCGCTGACGGATTCTTGCGCCCAGCTCAGGAGGCACGCCGAAGGGATTTGCACCCTGATTGGCGATGCCGTTCGGGTGCTGACGCAACTTCACCGTGGCCTCCTTGTCAACGCCGTGTCTCCACCTGCACTGGGCGATCTTTTGAAGATTTTCTCGGAGAGCAATCTCCTTGGTGCCTACGCAGTCGCGCAGTCGGAGTCTGGGGCGAAGACCGCCATCCAGTTCGCGCTGGTGCATGGAGTCACCGGCCTGGAAGAGGCGTACTCGGACCTTCCCGTCGATCCTTCCATGGGAAAAAAGGTAGGGCTTCGTCGTTTTGGCGAGCCAGCCGGAGTCCTTGCTCGGAATTTATCCGAGTTGTTCGCCCGTGCCACGGGAGGCACCGTAGCGAGTGGCAGCACATCTGCAGCTCCTTGGTTATCTTTTCTTTGTAGTTCACTTTTTTGATTGTAATGAACCTTGGGATGCATTCCCGTATTTTCATCGTTTAATCGAGATGTTTTCTGAAATGCTTACTGTGACTGATTTGTTGTGTGTTTCCTCCCGATGGGAGTAGCCCCCGAGAACCTGTCGAATAGGTGGTTGTTATATCTCGAATGAGGGCATCTTATTCCTTTAATGTCGATATATTCTTTCAGGTAGTCGGGGCTGCTGCGGAGTCTTCAGGTGGATCTGCTACCCCAGCAAATCCTCTTGTTGCTGCTGTTGGCACCTTTGCAGGCCTCCGTGATCGTGTGGCGGATGGTGAACGCAAGCTAAAAGCGTTACGTGGGGTAGCGGATGTAGCCAAGTCCAAGCAAAAGCTGGCGACTGAACGCGAGCAGTTTGTGATGGATGAATTGGCGCCTGTTGCCAATGATTTGCTCTGTAAGTAGTTCAACCCCCTAGTCTTCTTTTGTCCTATACTTTTCTTTGACCATATACCTTTGTTTTCCAGTTGTTCAGCCAGATGATAGGAGTGAGAAACAGTGGGTGGAGAACCACATCCTTCAGGAATCTGGCAGCTCAAAGCCCCATGCGAATAACTTTTGGTCCTATCGTAGTCGAGGCTTTGTGCTGGCCACCTTGAAGTTCCGAGTCATACAGGAGAAGATACTCGTGAGTTCCTTTCACGAGGTGCCTATTGCAATGAACGCTGCTTTTTATCCGTTGGAGAGGGGTCCCGAGGATTGGAGCCATCTTCTCATGGTGTTCGGGCGAGAAGGAGAAATTCGCGAGTAGCTTGACTCTCCCGAAAGATCGGGGCCAATTAATTGCAACTAGGGGCAAAGAAGTTCTGGCCTACACAGATTCGAGACCTCCGACTCGAACCCGGTGAGGTGATCGTTGCGACTGGGCCGTAGTGGTCTTACCGAGTTGAACTTAACCTATGGGGGTACCCGGCGCGTCCGCTAGGATTTTTCTTCGTGTTGTTGACACGGAATTATGCCGGAGGACGCAGCTTGAGTGCGATTCCAGGCCCTCAAGAGAGATCTTTTGGGTCTTACCTTCATATTCGAAAGAATATGGCATCCGGATGTACCTAGTCGGCTGAACAATCCAGATTTGTGATGTGCAGACATCGTGTGAATGAATGACAGGATCTGCCTATTCGTGTAGTTTTGAGTTCGCGGTCCCTTGTCCATACGAAAGAGTTTTCGTGTTTGGAGTTTCATGCCCATACGAAAGAGTTTTCGTGTTTGGGGTATTTTTTCCTGTGAAAGAAATTTCACATTATAATTTGTCCATACGAAGTTATTTCCGTGTTTGGACTTTTATTCGAAGGGTTTTTATCCATGCGAAGTTATTTTCGCGCTTGGACTTTCCACTCGAAAGATTCTTCAGCTTGATGATGCATGCTATGACGTCATGGCGCTCTTTTATCCTCCTGATGGGACGTGACGGAGTAAGAGCAGAAGTGCTGGCCCACCTTGTCAGCTTTTTGATCGGAAACGAGACGTCGTTTCCGGTTTTTACGCGAACTGCGCGCAGTAAATGCGCACGATCCACTGTTAGGATCGTGGCACGAAACAACATCCGCCGCCCCTTCGTTTCGCCTTCGCACGTGGCGGTCGCGATGGATGCCACGCGGCTCAGCGAGCGGCCAGGATCAACTGGCTCTGTGTATAAATGCAGGCCTTGGTGAAACGTTGAAAATTTCCCAGCCTTTGCCTTCCTCGCTCATCGTCTTCCTCGCGCTCCATCTCCTCTCTCTTCGAGCTCGTGCTAGCAGCAATGACGGAAGGCAAGAAACGCGGCGCTGCCGCCTCGTCGTCAAGGGCGTCAGGAGAGGTTCCAGCACCACCTGCACCGCGCTCGGGCGATTGGCGCTCGCCCAACACCACGGCCAAGAGTATCAAGGGGATGCAGCGAGATGGATTGCTGCCTGCGGAAGCGGAGAAACGGGTACGCCTCGGCAAGGTAGAGGAGGTACCCAATCCCCGCGCGAATGAACGCGTGATCTTTGCGGATCACGTATTGCGCGGGCTTTCACTCCCTCTTCACCCTTCCCTCATGGCTCTATTGTATGTCTATGGCATACAGCCCCATGATTTGCCTCCAAACGCAATGCAGCACATCTCGTGTTTCATTGTCCTTTGCGAGTGCTTTCTGGGAATTCGCCCCCACTGGGGCCTCTGGAAGGCCCTTTTCAAGGTGTGCGTCTTTCGCGAGAGATCGCGGGTGGAGACTGAGCCCGGGGAGCCGCTGCGCACCGACGGCTTCGGGATCCAGGCGAAGTCGGAGAAGGGCTACTTCACGATGCACTTCATCGATTCTGCCGAAGGATGGAGGAAAAAATGGTTTTACGTCATCGACAACAGCGCGGGTGGAGTCAACGAATTGCATCCGTTCGCTGTTTTGAAGAAAAGGAAGTCTTGGGCGCACAAACTCTCGGCTGAAGAGAACCGGGTCGTCGCTCCTCTACTCGCCAAAGTGGCCACTCTCCGCGATCAAGCCGCAGGAATCGCGCTGAACGGCCTGCACTTGGCAAGTGTCTTCCTCAAACGCAGGGTTCAGCCCCTTCAGGATAGGCCATCCGCGATGTGGGAGTACCGGGGCGCCGAAGATCCTAGCCGCGTGAGTCGAGAGGAACTCTCGAATGCTGAATTCGAGAAGAAGATCGCGGCTATCACCAGTTTAAAGGAGGGTGATACCTTCTCCGACTGCCCAGTAGCCGCTTTTGAGGGATCAAGGCCACCACCAGCTGAAGTAAGTTTTGAATTTTCTTTTGAATTTCGTCTTTTACCAGCTCGAAAGTTTTCGGTTGACTGAAATTCTTCTTTCCTTCTGTCTTCTTCGATAGAGCTTAACCGTGGCCACCTGCTACCCGCCAATATCCGGGAGGACGCCTCGGATTTGCTAGCAAGTAACTTGGACGGCCCAGCCGACACCAGTGTTGCTGATGCCTCCTCGAGCTATGAGAGCGACTCCTCGGATAGTGTGGAGGATTCGGGTGACGGTCTTCTCCAGCGCAAACGCCGTCGGGTAGAGGTTGATGAGGCCACCTCCAAGGACAACTCTTTGGAGGAATCGCCCGGGAAGGGGCCCCTCATCATGACTCCGCTGCACACACTCGCCCCTTCTCCTTCATTCCCTAATATCCAAACCACCTGGAACGTGGATATGTTGGATGATGAAGATGACGACGAGTAAGTTTCTTTTCTTGATCTTTAGCCGAACGTTTTTCTTTCGCGTCTTTTGACATATTGTCTTCATTGTAGTCTGCAAACTATCAGTCCGCGCAGATTCGTATCTTCCCGTCCTGACAAGAGGAAGAAGGTTGATGTAACAGCCCAAGTATGAAAACCTACCATTTAGAATGTTTGATTTCTTGTTATTAAAGTATTGCATCATGTCATCATATTGTTGCATTTGTTTCTTTTGTTTTGCATCTGTTATTCTTTGTTTTCATAAGGAAAATCAAACAATTTCAACTGCTTTGTTTTCATACTTGTTCTGTTACAACTTTTGGAATAAAAATAACAAGTGAAAACAACCAAATTGTTCCATTTTATTTCATGTTGATCACTCCTTAAATTGTTGGTTTTAATCAAACAATTAATTCAATCAATTAATTCAAATCACTTTCAAATTCAAATCAAATGCATCAAACAGAACACTTTTGAACTTATAAACTTTAACAAGCCAAACAACTAATTCAATCACTTTAATCAATAGGGTTCCCTTATTAAAATCCTTGTTTTCAATATTAATCTATTAATTTCTAAATAACTCAATTCAAACCAAAGGTGTTTCAAACAGAACCCAATTTGAAATTATAAAAATAATAACCAAAACAATATTTACTCTTTGTTTCCAATTAATCATAGGGGTCACCCTATTTAAAAGTGTGGTTTTGTTATTGTTCAACTAATAAAGAAACTCATTTCAACTTGGCTTATTTCCAAACAGCACCACAAATTCAAATATTTTGGAAATTCAAACTTGTTAATTGGTTGTAATTACCACCAGGAGCACACCCTATTTTTCTATGAATTTTTCCTAACACTAAAAACCCCAATCTATTTCCTTTTCTATTTGCTACAAAAAAAATAAAAGAAACAGAAATAACAAAAAGAGAAAACGGGCAGCAGCTAAACCTAACCTACCCCGAAGCCCAGCCCGTTTCCCTGTTTTCTGGCCCGATACCCCTTCCATCGCTGTCGCTGTCGTCCTCCTCGCGATGACGTCAACAGTACGATCGCCTCCTGCACCGTCGATCGCCTCCTCCCCCCCGCTCGATGGCGCGCCGTACGAGCTCGCGGCCCTATATCTAACCTCTCCTCCTGCCTCGAACCCTAGACCCTAGCTACCCCTCGCCCGCCGCCGATCGCCACCTCCTCTGTCCAATTCCCTCTCTGAATTCTCTCCGGCGAGCACGCCTCTGAAACTCCGATGGCGATCACCGCGACAGCCACCCACCTACCCACCTAAACCCAGGAATCAAACCACCTCCTTCCCCGCTACCGTTCGGACACCGGAGCGAGCTCGGTGACCTTCGGGATCGACGGCGCCGTCCCCGTCCACTCCGTTCTCCGCCGCGGGAACCCTCTCTGAACCCGCGTCGCCGGTCGCCGTTCCCGTGCCCCGCCTTCCTCACCGACCGCGGGAACGAGTCCACGGCATCATCGACAACCTCCTGGACACCCCCGTTGAGGTCGAGGTGGCCCGTAGCCACGACGTCGTCCTCGTCGCGCGTCGCCGGCCGTCCGCCCTCCTTCGAGCATCTGCTCGACTCCAGCGAGGGTGAGCATCAATGTTCCCCCTGTTCTCCCTCCCCCTCTGATCGATTGCATCCACAGCACCACCGCGCGTATCACCATCACCACAGCACGCTGTGCGAGCACGTCGCCGGCAATCCTTGTTCCTCTGTCAGCGATCAGGTCGCGGAAGGATTTGGTCGACAGTTAAAGTTCAGTTAACTTCGTACTGAACCATAACCCGTATGCATCGCTATCCCTGTCAACTGAACGAGCACAGCGCAGTGGCTCTGCACCTGTTGCGCGGAAGCGAGGTCTCGGGTTCGAGCCCGCAGCGCCACTTTTTTTTGGTGGATTTTCTTCCACAGCGCGCAGGCCCACATGTCATCGGCTGCCACGGCCACGCAAGCTTTGCCCCGCGCCACGCTGGCTAGGCCCACGGGGCAGTGACCGTGGCTAGCTACCCGTGCAGTGAGAAAAGTTCTGCGCGAATTTCTGAATTCCAAAAATCCATTTAATTAACAGATTTGAATATAAAACTTCCAACTTTAATATCTTTTATTCTGTAATTCCAATAAATGCAAGTTTTACATGTTTTCTGATCCAAATTTCCTAATCTTTCCAAATATTCAATTTGTGCACTGTTTTGACAATTACAAATGCATTTAAAATTCAAACTTGAATAATTCAAATGCTACTTTTTAAAAATCAATAACTAAATCATTCTTAATCCAATAAATGCAAATAAAATATGTTTTTCATACCATTTTGAATAACCTTTTCAAATATAATTTTTGTTTCCTGTTTGGGATAATTGAAATTGCCTAAACAATTTAATCCTTGTTTAATTCATTTAAATTTGATAAAATCATAACTTGCTCAAAATAAAATATTTTCGAACATGCAAAATATGTTTTCAAACCATCAAAGTGTGAACTTTTCAAATGTGAGTTTGAATTTATGTTTTGAACAAATAAAAATTCAATTAAATCCAAACTTGTTTTAAAATCATTTAAAACTTGTTTAATATTGTTTAATTCATAATAAATTCATCCTAACTCCTATTTCAAAATTTAAAACATGTAATCCAACTAAAATTTGATGTACTTCCCAAATATAATTTTTGTTTGCTGTTTTAAATAACTTAAATTTCTGAAAACAACTGTTTCTTAATTATTGCATTTAAAATTGTCAAAATAATAACTTGCTCATTTTAAATCCAATTTCCACAAATGAAATATGTTTTCCATGCAAAATTAAACCCTCTTTCCAAATATAAACTTTGTTTTCTGTTCTGAATAATTAAAATTGGTTAAATAATTCAAACCTTGTTTATTTCATTTAAAATTGGTAATTTCATAACTTGATCAAAACAAATTCTTTTGGGACATATAAAATATGTTTTCCAACCACAAAAGTATAAAATTTGCAAATATGAATCTCACTTAATGTTTTGAACAAATAAAAATTCAAATAAGTTCATGTTTGAATTAAATTCATTTAATTCTTGCTTAAACTTGTTTAATTCATAAATAATTTATTTGAAATCCTTTTTCAACAAGTGAAACATGCAATCCACCTAAAATTGTGTGTTCTTATCAAATATAAACTTTGTTATCTATTCTGAACAATTTAACTTGATGAAAACAACAAATATTTGTGTGACATGTTTAAGTAACCAAATTTTCCAAACTTAATAAATAAATTCCAAACTTGTTCTATTCCTTTTTCCTTTGCATCTATCACTGTTATTTGTTGTTATTTTGTTGTTACCATCATGCATGCATCATGCTAACAACTCCCACATAATAATTAATTGTAAATCATTTGTTTCCACTTATTTCAATGGATCTTTTCCATATGCAATCCAATTGCATATGTGTCCAATTAAATTGTGTTATCTTGTCAAGTAGTTTATTCTGATGCATCTATTAACATGACATGCATCATCCCATGTTTGTGCACCTATGCCATGATATTGATTGTTTATCTTTCTGCATTGTTTGTTTGCTTCTTCTCGGATACACGGCGACGTTGAGACCGACGATACTTACGACACCCCTTCTAAGGAGTTAGCTCAGTACCAGGCTACTGGGTTTTGCAGGCAAGTTATCACTCACATGAACCACTGTGTTCCTTTCAACATTGGTTACCGATACTTTCCGTTGATTCTTTTCTGCTAGCCTTAGTGGTAGTTGTTTCTGTTACGAACCTATCACATGATACCCTGAACCATGATATTGTCTCACCTCCAATCCTATCACCCCTTTGGTTGAGCCCGTGTCTTACTAGCATGCTTAGGTTGCTTTGCTCGAGTCTGTTACCCGTTACTTTCTGTTACTATCTCTATTATGTTCTGGGGGCTCGATGTTTAATCAATCAATCATGCTAATGTTACTATTAATAATAAATTTGATGATAAGGCACCGGCAGGAGGCCCTTTGTGGTTTTGAGGCCTGCTAGTGTCGACCCTAATAGGAAAAGGGTCTTGTCTACTGATCCATGATGAGCGCACTAACCGCATGTGGGAAGCGAGTATGGGCGCCCCCCTCAATTTGATTCGATTCGCATCTCGTCCAAATCGCCTCATTTAGTTCGTGTTTTCCATTTGCCGCATGCATGTTTTTGCGAGCCCAGGCCAGGGTGGAACTTTTGTAGTCGGCATATAGGGGGACACGTTCTTAGAGTGCTATGAGGGTCCATTTTCTTCTGGGCTCGATTAGCCGTGCGCCCAAGGTTCTTTGGGCTTGATGCGGAGAAGAGTTGAGTTGTGTTGAGTGCCCCGCTTGGTGGAAGGGCCTTTCCATCTGGCGGGTTATTCATGCGTGTACGGCCAAATTGGTGCAACCCTGCAGGGATAATCTTCTCGAGAAGCCGTGTTTTCCGCGGTTATGGATTACTTGGTGAAAGTACTGGCTAACAAGTACTCAGGACAACTTAAACCTAATGATTAACGACTTTACACCCAATGATTAATAACCTGACTAGTAATAGGCTTATTGACACAATAATCTGAACCATCATTATTTCAACTGTGTGAGTTATCCTCGGATTGCTTCTTTGGATAAGGGGCGAGATCCAGGATGGGTTTGTTTGAAGTTATCTTTTAGTTGGTTACAATCCTCGATCTTATCTCCTTTCTGTTAGCCGGAAGTGGTAGAATCTCTGTAGTTGGTTAGCGCAGCCAGTTGCAGCATCTTTTATATCCCCTCTCTTCCGTTGAACCCAAGGCATCTGTGCTTGGTGTTGACGGGTTACATTTTGGTGAATTGTGAGTCTTGCTTGCCAGTACGTTTATGTACTGACCCCTTTGGGGCTGTGGTTTCCGCAGACCTACGTTTCCGAGGATCTACATGGTGGCAACTACGTGGAGTATGACGAGACTGCTGACGAGTAGATAGCGGACCCGGGCAGGATCCGAGACTTCGTGGATGGGCTCCGTCTGTTCGTTTCCGGCCTCTTAGGCCTATTTGGTTCTTGTCTGTACCCAGACATGTTGAATGCTTCCGCTGTGATGTACTGATGTATTGTTGGGACATGTGTCCTCTGAATGATTGTATTTGCTATCTCTGCTCTAATGAGAGCCATTTGCAAGTTATTTCAATCTTTCGTGTCGTAGAGATCTGTTGTGATATCAGTTGTTCAACGCCGTTGACGTACCATGTGTGTATGGTTTGAAGTACGTCAATGGAAGTGTCCTGATTTCTATGGGATAGTTTACGTCGACGCTGAACAGATAGGGGTTGGTTGTCACACATACGTGTGTTGGCCTACTCGTAAGAGGACGCGGGTGCCAGTAAGCCCCGTAATCCAATCTACTACTGTTCAACGGAACGGCGAGTATCCTTTAGAAGTCCGGGTGCGACAGTTGAAACCGCAGGTGGGACCCCTACCGCCGACACCATGCAGAACTCGCCGAGTGCGGCCCCTACAGCGGCGACTAGGGAATACAGAATTCCTGGTTTCGCTGATGGGGCCTCGACTCCAAAAGAGGTGTCAGGTAGCTCAGCGGATCCCCTTTCCTTCGCCCAAGGACAGGTAAACCTTGCTGCTTGCTTCTTCTGTACATCGTCAATTTGGATATGTTTTTTATCGGGTGCACGGCAGTGCTGCCGATGGGAGTGCCCCCAAGGCTGTAGTTGATCGCATGCGATTAGCTACAGGCTTTAAAGATAGACCTTTTCCTTTCTTCTGGTTTTATCGGGTGCACGACTGTGCTCCCGATGGGAGTAGCCCCCGAGGCTATACTCGAATGTTTTCAATCGTGTATAGGCTCAAATTTCTCCTTTCTGATTCCTCTATCTCCATGTTCTTCACAGTCTCTCATCGATTCCCTTGCGGCCATCGGTCGCCGTGTCGTTCTTGCTGAAGCAGACCGCGGGATCCTTCGGTCGGATCGTGATCGACTCGCCAGCGAGAACGAGCTCCTTCGAGGTAAGTTTGTTGCCTTCCCCATCTTTATTCTTTTATTTCTGCCAAATTCTTTGTTTCTGATAATCATTGCTGCACAACTCAACTTGAGTCTATGAAGGCCGACAAGGCGGATGGCTCCACTCGGGCAACTGCTCAAGAGGCTCAGCTGGCAGCTATTCGAGAGGAACTTGAGTCCTCCCGCATGCCGTCGGCTGACCTTGAAGGAAAGCTTGCGACTGCCCAGGAAGCTCTGAAGAATCTAGAGGAGGCTGGTACCAAGGCGGACTCCGATCTTGTCGACTTCCTTCGTCCTTTGGCCGAACGCTTTGCGGGTAAGTAGCTTTTGGCCTTATCATCGTCTTCAAATTGTCTGAGGTTCCTGGATTTTAACATTTTTCTTTGCAGGTCTTTTGGGCGTCCCGCTGGAGCTTCCTGGGGTCCAGCGGGTGGATGCGCTGACGGATTCTTGCGCCCAGCTCAGGAGGCACGCCGAAGGGATTTGCACCCTGATTGGCGATGCCGTTCGGGTGCTGACGCAACTTCACCGTGGCCTCCTTGTCAACGCCGTGTCTCCACCTGCACTGGGCGATCTTTTGAAGATTTTCTCGGAGAGCAATCTCCTTGGTGCCTACGCAGTCGCGCAGTCGGAGTCTGGGGCGAAGACCGCCATCCAGTTCGCGCTGGTGCATGGAGTCACCGGCCTGGAAGAGGCGTACTCGGACCTTCCCGTCGATCCTTCCATGGGAAAAAAGGTAGGGCTTCGTCGTTTTGGCGAGCCAGCCGGAGTCCTTGCTCGGAATTTATCCGAGTTGTTCGCCCGTGCCACGGGAGGCACCGTAGCGAGTGGCAGCACATCTGCAGCTCCTTGGTTATCTTTTCTTTGTAGTTCACTTTTTTGATTGTAATGAACCTTGGGATGCATTCCCGTATTTTCATCGTTTAATCAAGATGTTTTCTGAAATGCTTACTGTGACTGATTTGTTGTGTGTTTCCTCCCGATGGGAGTAGCCCCCGAGAACCTGTCGAATAGGTGGTTGTTATATCTCGAATGAGGGCATCTTATTCCTTTAATGTCGATATATTCTTTCAGGTAGTCGGGGCTGCTGCGGAGTCTTCAGGTGGATCTGCTACCCCAGCAAATCCTCTTGTTGCTGCTGTTGGCACCTTTGCAGGCCTCCGTGATCGTGTGGCGGATGGTGAACGCAAGCTAAAAGCGTTACGTGGGGTAGCGGATGTAGCCAAGTCCAAGCAAAAGCTGGCGACTGAACGCGAGCAGTTTGTGATGGATGAATTGGCGCCTGTTGCCAATGATTTGCTCTGTAAGTAGTTCAACCCCCTAGTCTTCTTTTGTCCTATACTTTTCTTTGACCATATACCTTTGTTTTCCAGTTGTTCAGCCAGATGATAGGAGTGAGAAACAGTGGGTGGAGAACCACATCCTTCAGGAATCTGGCAGCTCAAAGCCCCATGCGAATAACTTTTGGTCCGATCGTAGTCGAGGCTTTGTGCTGGTCACCTTGAAGTTCCGAGTCATACAGGAGAAGATACTCGTGAGTTCCTTTCACGAGGTGCTGATTGCAATGAACGCTGCTTTTTATCCGTTGGAGAGGGGTCCCGAGGATTGGAGCCATCTTCTCAGGGTGTTCGGGCGAGAAGGAGAAATTCGCGAGTGTGTTTGCAATCAGATGATTTGCGGCGCAGTAGTGGCCCTCTCTTTCGTCCGCTGAGGTGAATTTCAACTCTGTAGCTAGACTTCCTGATGGTCCAACCGTCGACCTTTCTCCTCATTATAGGGCTGTTCGACCCGCGACAAAAGAAATTATTCGATTGACCTCTGCTGCGGTAGATCGGGTTTTGGCGGCTGAGAATGCTCATCGTCATGTGTAAATGTAGGATGTATGTATCCTGTTTCATTGTGTAGTTTGTAAAAAACTATTGTAAGGTGTTTACCTTGTATATAAATTTCTTCCTGTGATGTTGTGTTAGGTGTAGCCCCCGTGTGTTTGTGGGGTGTATACCTGTTACTCTTAGCATGTAAGGATGAAGAATCTTCGAGTATCGATGGTTGAGAAACCATGTATTTTATTGCAATGACTGAGAAGTCATGTTTTTTTTTCTGTTGAGCTACAAAATGGCTAGTATAGCCTTATTATTGCTATTTAGAATAAATCTAGGGATAAAATTTGCGGAGTTGTGCAACATTCCAATGATTGGAATAGATGCCTCCAGTCGCCAGGTTCTTCAGTCGATAGGCGCCACCTGGGATAACTTCGTGTATTATGAAGGGTCCTTCCCATGGTGGCTTGAGCTTGTGTCCTTCCTTATGCTTGAGCCGTAGCACCAGATCTCCTACTGCGAAGGCCCTGTGGCGTATGCGGCGACTGTGATAGTTTCGCAGCGACTGCTGATATACTGCGGATCTTGCGAGTGCAATATCGCGCATTTCGTCAAGTGCGTCCATATCATCCGCGAGTGCCCTGTTGGAGGTTTCTTCGCTGTAAGCAACAACCCGTGGGGCGCTGAACCTCACGTCCTCGGGAAGGACTGCTTCGGCCCCGTAGACCATGAAAAATGGTGTGTAGTTTGTGGATCGGTTTGGAGTTGTGCGGAGGCTCCATAGCACGGAGGGTAGCTCTTCTGCCCAATGTCCTGCTGCCGGGTGTAGACGATCGAGTAGACGTTTCTTGATGCCAGCCGAAACTAATTCGTTGGATCTTTTGACTTGGCCGTTGGTTTGTGGATGGGCAACTAAGGAAAATTTGAAGTTGATGCCCTTTTCTTCACAGAACTGTTGTGTTTCCTTTGCCGTGAAGTTAGTACCATTGTCTGTAATGATGTCGTGTGGTACTCCAAACCTGCATACGATGGAGTCGAGGAATTTGATGGCACATTGGGCGTTAGCCGATGTTACCGGCATGGCTTCAGTCCATTTGGTAAATTTGTCAACTGCGACCAGCAAGTGTGTGTATCCACCTGGCGTGGACTTTCATAGTGGTCCTACCATGTCCAGCCCCCATTGTGCAAAGGGCCAGGCGATGGGTATCATATGCAATTCCGTAGCGGGTGCGTGTGGTTTCGGTGCGAATCGCTGGCAAGCGTTGCACCTGTCGACCAGTTCCTTTGCGTATCTGGCTGCTGTAAGCCAGTAGAATCCTGCTCGGAAGGCTTTTCCCATGATTGCTTTCCAACTAGCATGATGTCCACAATCTCCTTGATGGATATCTTGCAATAATTCTTTGCCATCCTTGGGTGCTATGCATCGTTGCAGTATGCCTGAGATGCTCTGCTTGTATAGCTCTCCGTTGATCACCCGAAAGGATTTGCTTCGCCTGACTATCTGTCGAGCCTCACGTGGATCTGCTGGGAGCCGTTTTGCGGACAAGTAGTCGAGGTATTTCTGCGTCCAGACTGGCTCGACCAGAAAAACTTGTCGCGAAATATGATGAATGAACTCGATAATAGCAACCTGCGGGCTGACCTCTGTCTCCGATGCTGTGGGTACGTCTGCAGTTTTCTTGATTTTGACTGATCGTCTAGTCATCCGCTCGAAATATATCCCTGGCGGTATGGGTGTGTTTGTGAAACCCATGTTTGCCAGCCTGTCTGCTTCTTTGTTGCTGGATCTTGCAATATGCTTCAGCTCGCATCTTTTAAAACTTCCTTCGAGTAGGTTGTACATGTCACGATAGGCGACCATGTTTTCAGCGATAGCGTCGCATTCCTTCATTGTCTGTTGCACGATGAGATTGGAGTCGCCGTAGATCATCAGTCAGGTGGCTCCACACGCAACTGCCATCTTCATCCCATGCAACATAGCTTCATATTCTGCATTGTTGTTTGATGCTGGATCATCGGGTGGAAATCCAATCGGAGGACGTACTGCAGTTTGTCCCCTCTAGGTGATATTAGGACGATCCCAGCTCCTGCTCCTTCGTTTCTCTTGGACCCATCGAAGTACATGATCCAATTACTCGTGTATTCTGGCGGCCCGGGCGTTTGTAGCTCTCTCCACTCGCTCAGGAACTCCACGAGTACTGGGATTTTACTGAATTGCGCCCTGCATAGATGATGTCCCAAGCGCCCAGCTCGATGCTCCATTTTGCTATTCTTCCAGATGCCATTGGGTTTTTCATGATTGTACCGAGTGATGCATCATTAACCACTGTTATGGTGTGTTCCTGGAAGTGGTGCTTGAGCTTTCGAGCCGTGAGAACAACTCCATAAGCGAGCTTCTGGTAGTGAGGGTATCGTTGCTTGCACGGTGAGCACTTCACTGATGTAGTAGATTGGTCGTTGGACTCCATATGCCTTGCCCTCCTCAGGTCGTTCGACTACAATTGCCGTGCTGATGACCTGGTTTGTTGCGGCTAGGTATAGGTATAGTGGTTCCCTCTCTTGCGGTCTTGCAAGGATGCGCTTGCTTTGGAATGATTGTTTCAGGTCTGTGAATGCCTGCTTAGCCTCTGGTGTCCACTCAAACTTGTCCGTCTTCTTCAACAGCTTGTAGAAGGGTAATGCCTGCTCGCCCAATCGTGCGATAAATCTGCTCAAGGCGGCTAGTCGCCCTGCGAGCTGTTGGACTCCGCGTAGATTGGTTGGCTCCTTCATTGTCAAGATTGCTTGTATTTTCTCTGGGTTGGCTTCGATGCCTCTGGCGGATACCAGGTACCCGAGAAGTTTTCCTGCTGGGACGCCAAAGACGCATTTTGTCGGATTGAGCTTGATCTTGTATGAGTTGAGGGCGTCAAATGTTTCTCTAATGTCCTCGAGGAGTGTATCCTCTACTCGAGTCTTGATGACGATGTCGTCAACATACACTTGTACGTTCTTGCCAATGAGCTTGGCGAGGCATTTTTGCATGCAGCGCTGTCGTGGTGGTGTCATGGCAGATGCCATAGGATGGCTAAAGTTGTGGGGACGATGGACGCTGGAGGCGCTCGGGGAGGGATCATGCAGCGAGTAGCCGCGTGAGTGTGAAGCTAGCACTGCAAACAACAAGATCTACCCAGGTTCAGGGCCCTCGTGTGGAGGTAAAACCCCTACTCCTGCCTTTCTCTCTTTATATTCGAGTCTCACCGAGTAGCAACAGTACAAATGTTTCTCTCTACCGAGTAGCCACTCTTCTCTCCACGTGAAGAACTAGGTCAAGAATGTGAACCTGTTCTTGGATCCAGCGTCTTCCCTCGCGCAGGAGGAGGCAGGGCACCTTATATACTGGTGCCCAGCCCGATACAGCCAAGGTGTCGACACTATGTGCACACTGTGTACTTCCTGGTTCCCGCTGACACCTTTACACCTTTTGGCTTCCTGGATTGTCTTCATGTGTAAAGTTGTTCCGCAGAACCGAGGAGCTGATCTGTTATCACTGCCACGAACACAGAGTAGGTCCCCCCTATCCTGCGACGCCCTGCTGACACACTGTCACGGTCAGGCACGCACTCCGTAGATGAACAGTGCCGTGAACAGTGACAAAATACGGACCCGGGATACGCGGGATCCTGTGTCAGAACGACTCCTTTGACTTCTGGCCCGAGTAGGAGACCACCATTTCTACTTGGACCACTTCCTCTACCCGGAGGAGAATGACTTCCCTGATTCTTCCTCCTGGCCTTCAGTGCGTACGGTCGAATAGCGGACGACCAGGTAGCGAGTACCGGGTAGCCGCTACTCTGCCAAGTGTCTCTTCTGATCTTGCCCTTTAGCACTTGCCTTTACCCTACTCGGGGGTATCCCCCCGACATTAGTCCCCGAAGCTGGTAGAGTCGTGCGAACTTGTTCACTGGGCTTTGCCAGCTTAAAAACCAATCTTGCCTTTGAGCTTTAGGTTACTAAGTAGAACCTCCGAGTAGCTCTTCATTCTATCTCAAGTTTCCTTTTTTCCGATTAGGGCCTCTTCTCTTCCCTGTCACCGAGTAAAATGACTTGTCGAATTTTCCAAACAGAATCTCTGCGTGGCAGAGCGAAATCCGGCTTTCGGCAGCGCAACTGGGCACGTGTCATGTTCCCGTACTCCCGACGCCTCGATGCCCGGGATCTTACAGGCCACGCGCCCAGTTTTCACGGCCCGGACCCACTAGCCCGTTATGTCCCATCAAGCGCAGTTATTACCCACGATCGCGTCGTGGGATCAATTGTGGCCGTTACGCGCGCGTTCTGCGCTGTGTGCGTTTCTAACCGGCCCACACACCCCACGCCGCACGATCTCCGGGCATAACTAATCCCACTAATTCCAATCGTAACGGCAACCCGAGGGGAGGTATAAATACCCCCTCGGTAACTCCCTTCTCCTCTTCCTGCCTTCACTTTCCCCTCGCCTCTTCGTTTCTCCGCCGCCGTGCCCCTCGTAGCACCGAAAGGCTGGTCTTTTCCGCCAAGTTCCACCAAATCATCACCAAATCTCCTTCCCTGCTCGATGGCTCGTGACGACGGCGCCCGCGCCGGGTGGTCTGGATCCACCGTCACTGCAGAGGAGTGCCAGTGGTTGGTGAACACGCGGCGGGTTCCTGCCGGCGTCCGCTGCCGGCCTCCCGCTGGCGAGCTCGTCCCCGCTCCGGAGGCGGACGAGCACGTGGTCTTCCTCGCGCACCTCGCGCGGGGATTCGGGCTTCCGGCATCGGATTTCTTCCGCGGCTTCCTCGACCACTTCGGGATCCTGCCGCACCACCTGCCGCCGAATGCGGTGGTGATGCTTGCATACCACGCCGTGGTGTGCGAGGCATTTCTGGGCGTGCGCCCCACGCCGATGACCTGGGCGCGCTTCTTCTTCTTCCGGAAGCAGAGCAAGGCCAATCCGGGTAGCACGGAGAGCAGCCGCGGCGTGACCGAGACCGGAAGCGCCATGATGGTGCAGCGCAGCGGGACCAACCACCCGCGCATCAAAGGTCTTGATTCCGTGCGCAAGTGGCAGAGAATGTTCTTCTACGTGAAGAACATCCATGTCAAGAAGGACGAGCCCGTGGTAGACCAGATCAATCTTCCCCGATGGACCAATTCGCCTCCTACCGGGCAGAATTGGGGATTCAAGCCCCCGCTAGATGGCGACATCAAGCAGATCAACGCGCGCCTCGCCAAGCTGAAGGAGAGCGGGCTCAAGGACGACGACCCCATCGCCTGCTGGATCTCCAGGCGAGTGCTCCCGCTCCAGCGCCGTGCACACCTCATGTGCTACATGGGCGGCAACCGAGATTGCACCCGGACGACCACATTCGAGCTCAGCAACGCGGATGTGGCCGTCTGGGCGCGCTCCATCATGAGCACCGGCCTCAGAGACAACTGGCAGTACGGCTTTGTGCCGTATAGCCGCACGAAGCCAATCAAGCGGGTTAGTACTCTTCTCCCTGTCTCCTGCATATCGATTCCGAGTAGACGACCTCTTTGGCTTAGGGCGCTTAGTATCCGCACTCAGTGCCGAGTAGGACACTTAGCCGTATTGCTTAGTCTTCATGTGCTTTATGTTTGCACGCCACGCCGAGTAGGGCACTTAGCAGTATCGCTTAGGCTTTATGTGCTTTATGTTTGCACGCCACACCGAGTAGGACACTTAGCAGCATTATGCTTCGTGCTAGCATTCCGCTCCGGGTAGGATCCCTTATGCTACCCAACTGATTCATGTTTCCTGCTTATATCTCCAGCGCCTTGCTCGCCAGCTCGCTGAGAGCGAGGAGCGCTTCGAGGCCAATTGGCATGCAGATCGGACAGAGGACGACGAGGTCTCCTACGACACCGCGGACACTCTCAGCATCCCTCATGCCGCCCAGACGGATAAGCATCATGTCGACGCGTCCGTTCGAGATTGGTCCGAAGACGACGACGAAGATGATTGCGTTGACCTTTACGGTCGCGAGTAGCGTAACCCAATTTCCTCCTGTTTGCTAACTGTTTTCTTCTTCTCAACTTTACATACGATGCTGATGCTGATGCTGAAGAGGAGGGCGAGGACGAGGACGAGGACGCCCTTGACGCCGATCCGCTTGCAGTCGCTGCTCCTGCCACTCGCAAGAGGGCGGGTAGTGGTGCTCAAGAGCCCCCCAGCAAGAAGCCCAAGCAAGCCGTGAAGAAGGTCAAGCAGGGGAGACGGCTACCCCCTTCTCGTGCCGGGTAAGCGATTTTCTTCCAAGTTGCCATTTGCTGTTGCTGCTTTCTCGGAACTCCTTATTCTGCTACTGCTTCTCGATTTCTTCTGTTTCTCACACTCTTCTTATGAACTTCTTTCTTCTCTTCAGTGCCCCATTGGATGGTAATGCTGCTGCCGCACCTACCAAGTCCAAGTCCAAGAAGAGATCCGCCATCGACATAGATGCGCTCATCGATCTCTCTGAAGAGGACGAGGTCGCTGCACGGGACCGGGTGCGCGCGCCCTCTCCTGTGAAAGGAGAAGATGAGGACAACGCCCAGGACACGGATACTGGTGCCCACGATGCCGACCAGGAGCAGCAGGCCCGCGCAGAGCAGGAAGCGCAGGATGCTGCTCACGACGATAGACCACTTTCTCCCCCAGCTGCCGCAGCCGGGGAGGACGCAGAGCAAGGCCCCGAGCAACAAGATCATGCCGCCCTTGAGCGGCAGGAAGAAAACCAGGAGCAGCAAGACACTGACGCTGCTGCCCAAGACGACCCCGCGGCCCAGCCGCGGGTAGAAGGACAAGAAGAGGTACAACCAGATCCTGCTGCCGAGCAGCAGGTTGAAACCGTTGACATGGAGCAGGACCTGCAGAGCCACGCGCAGCCGGACGCTGCACCGGGTAGCGGGCCCTTGGTGCCGCCTAGCCAGCAGGGCACCTCTTCCACCGCACCGAGCTCCCCGCCGGTGAAGAAGACCAAGATTACAGCCAGCCCTCCAGCTAAGAAAGATGCGGCCGAGAAGAAGGCCGCCGAGAAGAAAACCGCCGAAGAGAGAGCGGCCGAGAAGAAGAACACCGAGAAGAAACTTATCGAGAAGAAGGCTGTCGAGAAGCCAGCCGCCGAGAAGAAAGCCACCGAGAAGCCAGCTGCTCAGCCAGACGCTGATGTCCGCAGGAATCCTCCTCGTGGCGCTGCGCAAGATTCCGCCGCGATGCCGCCACCCAAACCAAAGGCGAAGCCTTCCGTGAAGGATGGGGAGCTCACTATTGGTGCTTCCGGCAGCGCTGAAGGCATTCCTGCTGGATCAAGCCTCCGCGATCCGCCTGCCTACCCTCCTTACATGTTGCAGACGAGCAAGTAGTACAGCATCCCGCTGAGCGTGGCCGAGAAGAAACTTGCTATTACCATAGGCAAATAGGCCCAGGCTGTGGACTCCAAGCCGCCAGCCAAGAACAAGGACAGGGCCCTTTCAATTTTCTCGCGCGAGGTCCAGGAGACCGAGGTGACGTCCAAGGGGCTTGAGCACATGATTGACCGGGTAGGCTTCATTGAAGCTGACTGGGACAGCAACGTCCTTGGCAACGAGCCCTGGCACGGCCTTGCCTTGGGCAAGCTGGACCACTGGCGCATTGACTGGAACAAGGCGGACATGGGCTACAACCCCATGACCATCTCGTCCTCCACCAGTACGCTTGCCGCGAAGCTGTTCGTCCACCGCAAAAATGCAGAAGACATCGAGCAAACCTACGTGGTAAGTTTTGCTTGTCTGTTCCGAGTTGCTTTTTTCTTCTCTTCTACTCTTCTCCTTCTTCTTATCCACCACCCAGTCCCCGAGATTCGGGACGAGTAGACGGATACTCAACCGAGTTGCCGTCTTTTCGGGTTGAATCTTCAAAATTTTGTCTGATTCCTTTTCTTTCTGCCTCTCAGAATAGCCTCTTGAAGAGAACAAATCTGTACCGGTCGCTGCTCTAGAATCACATCATTGCAAGAAGGCGCCTTGAGGCCCTAGAAGCGGAACGCAAAAGCGATGCTGCGACAGAGAAGGAGGCCGTGGACCGTACTCTCAAGATTTCCGAGATCGAAAGTAAGCTTTTAGCTACGCGGTTCATGCGTTTCGTGTTTACGCCCGCTTATGCTTTCTGCTTGAACTGATTTTACCCTGCAGGCAAGTTTAAGGCGCTGGAAGAAGAACACAAACTCTGCCATGTGTTTGTTGAGAGCGCTGAGACCACCATCAAGAAACTGGAAGGTGAATTTCCGTCTTCTCGGCTTGTCTTCCTTCCTTTGCTTCTTTGCTTCCCTGTTGACCTTGCTCCTCTCTCCACAGAAGATCACAAGAAATTTGTTGAGGAGCATCTTGACTGCCTCAAACCCACCAAGGTGCAGCAGCAACTGGAGAACCAGGCAGTAGAGCTTAAGAAAGAGCACGCCACCGAGATGGAACCTCTCCAAGTCCATCTGCGAGCCGCCCTCCAAAATGCCCTTGACATAGCTGCCGAGAAGAACAAGATAGCGGCCGAGAAGAACAAGATTGAAGCAGCTGCCAAGGCTGAGAAGAGGGCCCTTGAGCTGGAGTGCGATACGCTGAGGAAGAGCAATTCAGATCTCATGCTCCAGCTGGCCCAGTTCTGGAGGGTGGAGGAAAGGCACGTTGCTGATGAGGAGTCATGGGAGAAGAGGCTGCAGTCGCTACTTTGCGAGCTGAACAGTAAGTACCCGCTTCTCTGCGCTTTGCTGTCTCCTTTTGCTTCTCTGCTGCTTGATTCGCTTCTCTTCTCTGCCTCTGTCTCTAATCTTTTTGATAGCTTTTTCAGAAAATTTTCCCCGACCTCAGCTCGGCTTGCAAGCCTGCTCTGTCGAAGGCCCAAGCAGCTCGCACCAAGAAGGGCGAGCCCATGGACACTAAAGCCTCGATCGAGGACAGCCTCACAAACATGCAGGGGCAGCTCCAGCGTCTAAGGGGTGTGGGCACCGATCTGGTGCGCACTGCCTTCAAGCTCCACGACTTGTTTTGGCCTCGAGACTCTGCGCCAGCCACCATCCGTGGGCTCGCCGAGAAGCGGAATGGCGTCAAGGCCGAGCTGAAGAAGTGGCGAGCATCCGGAGCTCGGGCGGGCGCGGATATGCTGCTCCTCTTCATCTGCAGCTGGTATGAGAACCTCAATCTCAATACCATCCTCGAGATGCGCCGCGATTCCAAGTGGGAGAAGGAACCCGAGTGCGTGGCTTGCCGTCAGTCAGTCGCGTGGGAGATCGCCTCCTACGCGGATACCGCGCACTACATCGAAGGCCTCCCCGAGCCCGACACGGATGTGGAAGGCGAGGGCGACGACGAGGATGAAGATGATGACGAGGAGGCCATGGTGTCAGACGGGCTGAGCTTCTTCGCCAGCACGGATGAGAAGTTCGAGAAGGGCAAGGGCGCGGCCGTCGCGGATAGCGACGAAGAAGCCGAAAGCGTGGAGATGACCATCGACACCGCAGCCCTTGAGTTCGGTACTTCATCAGGCGCAGCCCTCAACGACACGGCGCGACTCCGCGCTCAATCTGCTGGCTCCACTTCGGCGACAGACCCCATCTCGGTGGCCACAACCACTTCTGATCAGGCTGCCACCAACCCGGAAGCGGATGTCGCCAACCCGGAAGCTGACGCTGCCAAGGCCACCCCCGAAACTGATGCCACCACGACCCACACTGAGAATGCTGCTACCTCCACCTGATTATGTCCTGCCACACTTATGCTTGAAACTTTTATCAGATCCCTGGAATGCCGGGTGCAGATGTACTGAACAATTACCTTCCCGTTGCTACTCAGTTTTATTTCATTTGAAGTTTTTATACTTAGCAATTTGAGCAGCTTTGGCTTGATGCCGGGTTGCGTTATCATGCGAGTCCCCGAGTTGCATTTTTCATCCACCTTTTCTTTTTATCTCAGCTCTTACCTGCAACTTGTTGCTTTTTTGGTATTCGAGTCACAAGAGTTCAAAGTCGAGGTTTCAAATACTTAGCCACTTAGGAAACAGTCATAGTAACGCTACCCACCACATAGCCGAAAAGGATAACAACAGACAGTAAGAAGCACTCTACTCGGTTGCCACACGCGTCCTTCCCTTTGCAATTTTCATGTGTTCATTGACTCTTTGGCTTGTTCTCTGGCTTGCCATGAAGCCGGTTTGCGGACAGCAGCAGAGTCGCAGAGTGTCCGGTGAGTATAAACACACTACTTTGTATGCTTTTGAAATTCTAAGCGTAGCAACCGAGTAGACAAAGAGATAACAGAATATAAACACTTAGAGCAATTTTGGACGAGGGCAGTCCCCGAGGTCAATTTCAGATTGCAGAGTAGGAGCTTTTACTCAGATAGGAGAGTACATACACACTTTTCCTTATGAATGAAAGCGACGAAGTAGAGCCACATTCCAGGGGCGCTTAGACTCCTCTCCAGCTTTATCCGCCCTGTTCTCCTGTGATGGACGCACGTCGACAAGGTAATAGGCATCATTGTGCAAAGCCTATCTCACAATGAACGGCCCTTCCCACGGAGGGGACAGCTTGTGCATCCTGGCTGTGCGTTGCACAAGCCTCAGGACCATGTCTCCTTCTCGGAAAACCCTTGGGTTCACTTTTCGGCTGTGATAACGCCTCAAGTTTTGCTGGTAAACAGCCGAATGTGACAGAGTAAGCTCTCTTGCTTCTTCTAGCAGGTCAACGTCGTCTTCTCGAGCTTCTCTCGCCTCCGCCTCTGTGTAGAGGGTTACTCGGGGGGAGTCATGCTCTAGGTCGATTGGCAACACGGCTTCAGCCCCGTAAACCAAGAAGAATGGTGTGTAGCCGGTTGACCGGTTAGGGGTAGTCCTTAGACTCCACAACACCGCTGGCAACTCGTCTAGCCAACACCCTGGTGTTTTCAGCAGCGGCTCAATCAGCCTTGGCTTTATGCCTGCAAGCAGCATGCCATTTGCTCTTTCCACCTGTCCATTGGACGCGGGATGCGCAACAGACGCGACATCTAGTCGGATGTGCTTATCTCTGCAGAATCTCACCATGGCTCCTTCAGCAAAGTTGGTGCCGTTATCTGTGATGATGCTGTGCGGGTAGCCGTATCTCAGGATCACATCCTTTAGGAATTTCACGGCTGTAGCTCCATCGCACTTCCGAATAGGCTTCACTTCAATCCATTTGGTGAACTTGTTCACCATGACTAAGATATGTGTCATGTTGCCTCTAGCCGGCTTGAAGGGGCCAACCATATCCAAACACCAAACAGCAAACGGCCAAGTGATGGGAATGGTTTTCAACTCGGAAGCAGGCATGTGGATCTTACTTGCGAATCTCTGGCAACCCTTGCACTTTCTCACGATGTCTTCAGCTTGCTGTAGAGCGGTGAGCCAGTAGAAACCATGCCGAAAAGCCTTCTTGACAAGAGCCCGAGAAGAGGCGTGATGCCCACACTCTCCTTGGTGTATCTCCACCAGAATTTCCTCTCCTTCTTCCGGGTCCACACAGCGTTGCAGCACGCCAGTGTCACTTCTCTTGTGCAACACCTCTCTAAATATGGTGTAGCCCTTGGATCTTCTCTGAATCTGCCTTGCAGTCACCTCATCTTCTGGCAGAGCACCGTCCCTTAGAAAGGATAGTATGGGCATGGCCCAACTCGGCGTCTTTCGTGCGGGATACACTGGTTCGTCCACTTCCATTGGGACGGCCGCTGCTGCTTCTTTTTCTGGGTTGGGGTTGACTCTCTGCAGCCCCGAGCGGTTGGCGAGGACTTCTTCAAGGAATGCGACAGTCCCCGAGCTGAGAGGGGCAGTCCCCGAGTAAGGAGGAGCAGTCCCCGAGTAAGGAGGAGCAGTCCCCGAGTAGAGAGGGGCAGTCCCCGGGTTGCAGGCGCCAGTCCCCGGGATGGAGACGGCAGTCCCCGGGTCTCCTTTTGCACCTTCCCAGTCAATCTCAATTGGAACTGCTTCCTCATCAGGCAGGGAAGGAACAAAGATGGATTCCGAGTTGGGGGATGGCTTGATGGATGGCTTTCTCAAATGCTCCAAGGCAATCCCAGCCGGGATGTACTGCCGAGAAGATCCCAACTTGGACAGCTCATCAGCTGCTTCATTCTCTGCTCGGTGGATGTGCTGGAACTCGCAACCTTCAAAGAATCATGTCATGGTTTGTACCAGGAAGCGGTATGACGCCATGTTGGCATCCAGAGCATCCCAAGTGCCAGAGACTTGCTGCACAACTAGATCCGAGTCGCCATAGCATATGATGCGATGCACGCCAACTTCCTTCGCCACCTTCAAGCCGTGCACCACGGCTTCGTACTCTGCAACATTGTTGGATGCCTTGAAGTTAATTTGCAGCACATACTTGAGTTGATCCCGCCTGGGTGATGTAAGCACCACGCCAGCACCAAGGCCTTCTTTCATCTTGGAGCCATCAAAGTGCATCTTCCAGTAGTTTGATACCGGAGTAGGAGGCTCATATTGCACCTCAGCCCAATCCACCAGAAATTCTGCCAGGATTTGAGACTTGATGGCTTCTCTTCTCGCATACGCGGGAGCGTACACGGCCAGCTCGATTGCCCACTTGGCTACTCTGCCACTCGCTTCCTTGTTGCCCATGATATCCGAGATGGGAGCTGAGCTCACCACTGTGATGGGGTGCTGTTGGAAGTAGTGCTTCAGTTTCTTGGCGCCCAGGTACACGCCGTACGTCATCTTTTGGTAGTGAGGGTAATTCTGTTTGGAGCTGGATAGCACCTCACTGAGATAATACACCGGCCTCTGCACACTCTTGCCTTCTTCTTCTCGTTCCACCACAATCACCACACTCACTACACGGTTAGTAGCAGCAATGTATAGCAGCATTGGCTCCTTGGGTAGCGGACTAGCCAAGATGGGAGCGCTACCCAGCATTTCCTTTAGCTCTTTGAATGCCACATCCGCCTGCGGTGTCCAGACGAACTTGTCACTTTTCTTCATCAACTGGTACAAAGGCAGGGCCTTCTCGCCCATTCGTCCCAAGAAACGGCTCAGACATGCCAAGCACCCAGTGAATTTCTGCACATCCTTCAGGGAAAGACATGCTCTCAATAGCTTTTATCTTTGAAGGATTGGCCTCAATGCCCCGACTGGATACCAAGAAGCCGAGTAGCTTGCCAGCCGGGACGCCAAAGGTGCATTTACTCGGGTTCAGCTTCATCTTATACTTGCGCAAGTTAGCGAAAGTTTCCTCAAGGTCACTAAGCAGAGTATGTGTTTTATTCGTTTTGATGACAATGTCATCTACGTACACCTGCACATTTTTGCCGAGTTGATCATGCAAGCATTTCTGCATGCATCTCTGATAAGTGGCACCCGCATTCCGCAACCCGAAACACATGACACGATAGCAATAAGCCCCGTACGGGGTAATGAAAGCAGTCTTTATTTGATCAGCAGGATTGAGAGCTATATGGCGAAAACCAGAGTAGGCATCTATGAAAGATAGCAGTTCACAACCAGCAGTGGAATCGATCACCCGATCGATGCGAGGTAGCGGAAAAGGATCCTTGGGGCATGCCTTGTTCAAGTCGGTGTAGTCGACGCACATACGCCATGCGGTAGCGGCCTTGGGATCCTCCTTCTTCTTCTCGACCATGACTGGGTTGGCTAGCCAGTCCGGATGCAGCACCTCCATGATGAAATTGCTTATCAGCAACTTGGTGATCTGGTCACCTATGGCCTTCCTTCTCTCATCTCCGAAACGGCGCATAGCCTGTTTCACTGGCTTGGCGTCAGGACGCACGTGTAGCGAGTGCTCAACCAACTCCCTCGGGACACCTGGTAAATCTTCATTGGACCAGGCGAACACGTCCCGATTCTCACGGGGGAAGTGGATGAGCTCGCTTTCCTATTTCTCCCCCAACCCGGAGCCAATGATGGCAACACGGTCGGGAAACTCAGGGTCAACTTGGATCTTCTTTGTCTCCTGAGATGCCTGGAACGCCGTCCCGTGCTGGGAACTCGGCACAACCTGCGCACCAGCTTGTGCGGATTGCGCCATAGCTACCACCTCATACATCTTCTTCTTCTCGGCAGCAATCACCATGGATTCCGCCAGCTGAGAGCCAGCAGAGGCACACTCCATGGACTTCTTGTAATCACCAGTGATGGTAATCACGCAATTGGGACCAGGGATCTTCATCTTCAGATATGCCGTGTGGGTAGAAGCCATGAACTTGCTCAGAGGAGGCCTGCCGAGTAGGGCATGGTAGGGGCTCTGGTGATCAACCACCTCGAACTGCAGACTTTCTGTGCGGCAGTTCTCCCTGGTGCCGAATAGCACATCTATCCATACTCTGCCAATCGGGTTGCAAGAGACTCCGGGCACAATGCCATGGAAAGTGGTCTTGCTGGGTAGCAGCATGTTCTCGGCCATACCGAGCTTCTCGAGTGTGTCTCTGTACACAATGTTGATGCTGCTGCCGTTGTCGATCAGTACCTTGCTGAACCTCACATTCTTCTCGGGACCCAAGAAGGTAGGATCCAGCACCAAGGCGTAGCTACCCGGGTTGGGCATCACCTTGGGATGATCTACTCGGGACCACGTGATCTCTTGGTTGCACCAATGCATATAGTGAGGAACAGCAGGGATCACAGCATTGACCTCCATGGCACGCCTGTGCTGGGATTTCTTGTTGACAGGCTCAGAGGTGAAGATCATGTAGCTCTCGTGGTGCTCCTGGTACCGGTTGTGGTCTCCGCCACCATTGTTGCCATTGTTGTTGTTACCTTGGTTGTTGTTGTTGTTGTTGTTGTTGCCTCTGTTGTTGTTGCGGGTGTAGTAGTTGTTGTTGTTGCGATAGCCATCATTGTTGAAGTAGCGGTTGGCTCCTAAAGCCACCTGGTTCACATTTTCTCTTCTCGGGAAGGCTGGAGGCCGAGCAGCAGGTGCGCGGGCAGGCTGTACAGCGGCATTCGCAGCTGGCATAGGAGGAGGAGGAGGCAGGCCCTCATTCTTGATTTCTTCCCACCAACTGCACTGCCGAGTAGTGTGGTTGGAGGGTCTTGCGGGATGCCGAGTGTGGAAGCTGCATGGGCCATCCTTCATGTCCTTGAACACGAAGTTTGGAGCAGGACCCGAGCTGCCGCTACCCTGCTTCTTGTTGCCTTGGCCCTGATTCTGGTTCTGCCCGTATGGAGCTCCAGCAGTTTTTGGCCTCTGGCTACTCCCAGCTCTGGTAGCCACTGCATTCACCTCCTCTGGGTCGTACCGGGTGTCGATCCGGTCACCTCTGCGCTTGTTGCGGAACTCATTGCGCTTGCTACTGTTGATGTTGTAGTTCCTTCTCGGCTCAGGAGCATCAAGAAGGGGCTGCGTCGGGTCGCCGAGTGCGTACTGATCCGCAATCCGGATGGTCTCGGCAAGAGTACTCGGCATCTCCCTCTGGAGCCTTTGCCACAATATGCTGCCATGTCTGCAACCCTGCGCAAACCAAGTGATGGCCTGGGCCTCATTCACACCCTCACAGGTGTTCCTCAGAGTGCTCCACCGAGTAAGATACTCGAGGTCTGTCTCCTCTTCCCGCTGCCTGCAAGCGGATAGCTGTTGCGGCCTATTCGGCCTCCGGTAAGTGCTGGTGAAGTTGCTGACGAAAGCCTCCGCGAAGTCAAGACAGCAGTTGATGCTGTGCTTGGGCAGGTTGTTGAGCCAGGTTCTTGCCGGTCCCTCGAGCATCTGCGGGATGTACCGCATGGCCCACCTCCGGTTGCCGCCTGCAATGTGCACGGCTGTGCCATAGTCATTGAGCCAATCTTCCGGTTTGGTGCTGTCGTCATAGCACTTGGTCCCCCTAGCGAGCTGGAATTGCTTCACGGAAGGCTCCGTCATGATGCGGGGACCAAAGCACTCTAGGCCAGGCGGCCCCTTGCTCTCGAGTTGCGCGGACAGAGAAATCCGGTCCAGCTTGTGCCTGGCGTCACTGGGCTCCAGCATGCGCTCACCCACGCGATCCAGGATGTCATAGCTAGCCAACCCCATGGCCGAGTAGCCATCATCATATCTGTCCACCTGCACGACTGCAGGCTGCTCCACCGGGTTGGCGGCTGGCGCGGCTGCGCGCGGCTGTGGCCTCTGCCGAGTAGGCTGAGCAGCCTGATGCCGAGAAGGTCCTGGGCGCTCTCCATCCCGCGGCTGGCTGTGAGCTTTTTGGGCTTGATAGTCTGCTCCTGCAGTGTTATGTTTTTGACCGGACTGTCGCGGCACAGCGAGCTGTTTCGCGGCGACAGCCGGGTCGTACACCTGCATCTGCCTGTCTCTGCCGGAGTGCCCACTTCGGTCCCTCTCGCGACTAGGATGCGGAGATGAAGCGATCGTTAGATCTAGCCGCATGCGAGTGCACCACCTGAGAAGCTCCAGCACCCGGATTGGCTTTCCGGAACTCCTCGTTCTGCCTTGCAGCCTCTAGCACCAGCTCATTGAGCCTCTCCTGCTTCCTAACGCGAGCGTCGCCGTCGAGATGCGGCAACTCTGTGGCTACAGCCTCAGCCGCCCTAAGGGTTTTGGCGGGGGTACTGTATCTGGGTCTGGTGGAGGTGTTTGCGGTGGCGGACTGACTGGGAGCCTCTACAACCGTTGCCATCTCGGCGCCTAAGTTGCGACGCGTAGCACCTACTTTGCTAGCTCTCCTGACAACTGGTGTAAAACCGTGAGCCTTGTTGTACTCGTTCTGATCTAGACTAAGCTCTAGCCCAATCTTCTCCAACTCCGCCTGCTCGGCGAGCAGCTCCTGGCGCTGCCGGTCGAGCTGGGCCTTCATGGACAAGAGCTCAAGATCAGTGGGAGGCGGCATACCCGTCCGCACGGCGGACGCGGGTATTGTCGGAGTAGTGGAGGGAGCAAGGTTGCAGTCCTTCTCGTAGGGCTTGTGCGTCTTCCCGCCAGCACTCAGGCCAGCGAGATCCTCGATGACACCCGCAGCGGCGGCAGCCGCGCCCTTCCCGGCGTCAACAGCAGGGCCGGTCATCATCACCTCCGCGACGTCCGCAGAGCGGCCCAACGGCCTCCCGCATGCCGCGATGACAGCAGGTGGATCTTCCGCGACATGCACCAGCTCGGGGTACTCGCGGTCGATGACGGTGGCGACGTAGACGAGGTGCGCGCCGAAAGAAAGCACCGAGCCGCCCTCCGGCATGGCCCTGCCGCCGAAATCGCCGGCGTTGTCGGTGACGAAGTCGAAGGAGCCGAATCTGTGGACAAGGCCACAGACCACGCGCTCTCCGGTAGCAGAAATCGATCCCGTCCGAACGGAAACTCCAACCAGCGCCGCTGGTTGCCCCACGGTGGGCGCCAACTGTCGTGGTGGTGTCACGGCAGATGCCATAGGATGGCTAAAGCTGTGGGGACGATGGACGCTGGAGGCGCTCGGGGAGGGATCACGCAGCGAGTAGCCGCGTGAGTGTGAAGCTAGCACTGCAAACAACAAGATCTACCCAGGTTCAGGGCCCTCGTGTGGAGGTAAAACCCCTACTCCTGCCTTTCTCTCTTTATATTCGAGTCTCACCGAGTAGCCACAGTACAAATGTTTCTCTCTACCGAGTAGCCACTCTTCTCTCCACGTGAAGAACTAGGTCAAGAATGTGAACCTGTTCTGGGATCCAGCGTCGTCCCTCGCGCAGGAGGAGGCAGGGCACCTTATATACTGGTGCCCAGCCGGATACAGCCAAGGTGTCGACACTATGTGCACACGGTGTACTTCCGGGTTCCCGCTGACACCTTTACACCTTTTGGCTTCCTGGATTGTCTTCATGTGTAAAGTCGTTCCGCGGAACCGAGGAGCTGATCTGTTATCACTGCCACGAACACAGAGTAGGTCCCCCTATCCTGCGACGCCCTGCTGACACACTGTCACGGTCAGGCACGCGCTCCGCAGATGAACAGTGCCGTGAACAGTGCCAAAGTACGGACCCGGGATACGCGGGATCCTGTGTCAGAACGGCTCCTTTGACTTCTGGCCCGAGTAGGAGACCGCCATTTCTACTCGGACCACTTCCTCTACCCGGAGGAGAATGACTTCCCTGATTCTTCCTTCTGGCCTTCAGTGCGTACGGCCGAATAGCGGACGACCAGGTAGCGAGTACCGGGTAGCCGCTACTCTGCCAAGTGTCTCTTCTGATCTTGCCCTTTAGCACTTGCCTTTACCCTACTCGGGGGTATCCCCCCGACAAGCGCCGATATGTCGCGCCTTCGTTCTTGAGCCCTAAGGGCATTGTCGTGTAGCAGTACACACCGTGTGGTGTGATGAATGCTTTCTTTTCCTCGTCTTCCTACTTCATCCATATCTGATTATATCCCGAATAGGCGTCCAGGAAAGAGAGTCGTTGACAACCCGCAGTAGAGTCCACGATCTGGTCGATTCGCGGGAGGGGAAAGTTATCCGTGGGGCAGTGCTTATTTAATGACGTGTAGTCAATGCACACTCGAAGGATGTCAGTGTTATTCTTTGGAACCAGCACCGGGTTTGCTAACCAGGTGGATATCTTGATCTCCCTGATGAATTTTGCTGCTAGCAATCTGTTTACTTCTTCTCCAAGCGCTTTCTGCTTGGGTTCTGAAAACCGTCGAGTGGTCTGCTTGATGGGTTTTGCATCCTTGAAGACTTCGAGTGAGTGCTCGGCGAACTCCCTGGGTATTCCTCGCATATCTGAGGGCTGCCAAGCGAAAATTTCCCAGTACACACGGAGGAGTTCGCCGAGCGCGCTTTCCTATGCTGGCGAGAGGGTAGTTGAGACCATCGCTGTCTTTGCAGAATCTGTCGGGTGCACCTGATGTTCTCGGGTGTTGCTGTTGGTGCTGAACTCCAATTCTGGCACGTTTTTCTTTGTGAGGGGCATCACGGAGTGGTCCGTGGTCTTTGCTAGCTCCTGCAGTTCTTCTTGCATCCCGAAAGATTTTGCAATCTCGTTGAACTCGATGTCGCATTTGTTAGACTTCTGGAAATCTCCATCGATGGTGATTACACCATATTCTCCAGGTAGCTTGAGCTTCAGGTACGCGTAATGTGGTACTGCCATGAATCTGGCAAACGTTGTTCGACCAAGAATGGCGTGGTACTGTGAGGGCCAGTCGACTACTTCAAAATCGAGGAATTCTCTTCTGTAGTTGCGTCGATTGCCCAACACAACCTCTAGGTTGATTGTTCCGAGTGGACGGATCGCTTTTCCTGGAACTATCCCTTGGAAGGATGTTTCTGATTCCGCAAGTCCGTCCAGGTTCCTGTTCATCCGGCGGAGCGTATCCGCGTAGATAATGTTGATTCTGCTGCCTCCGTCCATAAATACGCGAGCTAGTTCGTAATTACCAGTTTGTGCTTGGATTACCACGGCAGTGTGTCCTGGTCGATAGACTCGTGGCGGGTGATCCTCCATCGAGAAGGTGATCGATTGGTCCGCCATCTTCAGGTACTCGGGCCTTGTTGGCGGGGTTTGCACAGCCATGCACAGTTGCCGCGTGTTTGTCTTCTGAGCTCTGCGGGATGGGCAGACTTTTTGTATCATCCCTAACTGTCCAGCGGGGTTCGGGTATGCATTAGCTCCTGCGTTTGGAGCGGGTGGCGCGTTTAATGCGGCCAACGCCATGTTTGGATTTCCTGGTGGAGGTAGGGGTAGTGGTGGTTGGAATCCTTGATGTTCTCCTCCTGGGAGTGGCGGGTAGTTTTGATTAGCTGCTGATCTACTTTTCTTCGAGAAGGCCTCGTGGATGTCGATGAACTTTCGGCAATCTTTGAGGAGGTGTGTCGCCTTAGTTTTGCCCGTGCGCTTATCTGTAAATAGATGTAGCAAGCAGTACGCGTTAAGGTCCTCCTCGGGGCTTTTGTCTTCAGCTTTTGGTTTCCACTCGCGACTCCCGCGGCGCCCATTATCGCGGCTTCGCGTGAATTCTGCCGCTACCATCTCTTCCCGATCGTCGTGATCGTAGTATTTTCTCCTTTTCTTTCGACCATGGCGGTCTTCTTCGTGCGCGGGCGATGATGCCCTCTCGTTGCGCACCACGTCTTCTCCGTTAGCCCATTTGTCGGCTATGATCATCAGTTCCCCAATAGTTTTGGGTGCGGCTCGGCCCAGCTCTTCTCTGAAAGCAGTTCGTCGGGCGCCTTTCGCGAAGGCCTCAACCGCTACTTCTTCTGAGATATTTCCACGGTGTTCCTGAGTGTTGTCCATCGCTTAATGTACTCGCGGGTGGATTCGCCGCTCTTATGCCTGCAGGCCCGCAGTTCTTCAATGGTTGCTGGTCTCTTGTAAGTGGCCTGGAAGTTCTTGCAAAAATCGTAGTGCAGGTCGTCCCACGATGCGTAACAAGACTTTGTCCTTGCTTCCAGCCAGCTGTGTGCCGCGCCGACCAAGTGTAGGTTGAGGTACTGCATAGCCGTGTTATTATTCCCACGTTGGCATTTTACTGCCGTGAGGTAGTCGATTAGCCACGACGAAGGTTCGAGTGAACCATCGTATTTCGTGACTTCTGTGCTGAGCTTGAATCTCCTGGGTAGGGGTGCCTCGCGGATGCTGCGGGCGAAACACATCGTGTCGCAGGTCTCGTCATCCGAAGAACTGGATGAGGAGCGCGCGCGGTTCCTTGCAGCTCTCGCCTTGTCCACCTTATTTTGCGCGATGTCTGACCGCGCGTTATATCCTGGCTGGTCGCGATCAATTTCCTTCCTTGGCTCTTTGCTGTGCTTCCGTGAGCGGCTGCTATGGCGCCGCGAGCTTTTATTTGTCGGACTGCCTTCGCTGCTGCTTCGACTATCGCCGCGTCGCCGAGCTTCTTTTCCTCGACCACGGCGAGGTGATCTGTCTCTCCCAGGCGAAGTGCTCCTGTGCTTGCGTGATGCCTCTTTTTCTTTTTCCTTCTCTTGCTGTTCGGCAGCTTTCCTGCGGTCGTAGGAGGCGAGCCTTGAGCCTGCCATGCCCAACCCCTTCCGAACCTGTTTGTACTGCTCTGCTCGCGGGTCGTTCTCCGCTGGCTGGTTCATCTGCATGTAGGTTGCTGCGGCTAGGACGGCGGCAGCAGGAGTTTGCGGGTAGATGTTTCCATCCTCGTCAACCCGCATAAGGGAAGGTGCGAGTGACTTACTGATCCCACCCAGGGACTCGGCGTCCATGGATGTTGTTCTTGATGCGTATCCCTTCCTTGTGGGTCGAGTTGCGACCGAAGGTGTTAGGGACAGCTCAGCCCGGCGTTGACTCGATTCATCCGCCAATCTCTTCCGATGAGCCAGGTCTCTCCGAGCTTCTTTGATAGCCATGGCCTCTCTCACTAGATGGTAGTGGTAGGCGACCATATCTTCGTGTGGCGCTCCTGCCACAGGCGGCTTTCTTGTTCGCAAGGCTTCTTTGGCTCGGTCCCAGGCGTCCCGCAAAGACGCCGATCTCAGCGCGCTCTACAGCGCTTTGTTCTGTTTCCGGGGGTTGTTCCGATCCTGCCATGCAGACTTGAGCCAGTCGTGGCCCGTTCGTCCTAGGCGTAGCTCGGAAAGCTTTCTGGATATGTGAAGGTTCCTCTGTCGAGAGGGTATGGTAGTCGCTGGTGTTGAAGCGGATGGACTCGCCACTTTTCTCCAGACGAGGGCGCGAGTCGACGGCTTCTGACTCAGATCCTGATTCTTCAGGGAAGTGGAGGATCCCGTCCTTGTTGGTGTAGAACTTCAAGCTTCCGAACGTCAAGGTGACGCTCCTCTCCAGATCGCTGAATACCGGGCGTGATTCCGGCGAATGAGGGGTGACTACGACGGATCCGATCCGAATAGGATTGGTTGGAGCCGAAGTCGAAGGTTTCCAACGTGAGTTGGATGATGAAGCCGATGATGCCGGAGATCCAGCGCCCGCCGTTCCCACAGACGGCGCCAATTGTCAAATCTGTTGCTCGGCAATTCCCTCAGGTGAACCTATAGGGTTTCGAATAGGAGAACCCATGAGCGCTGGTGGCGATCGTCGGCTAGACATGGGGGCACAATTTACCCAGGTTCGGGGCCCTCGTAGAGGTAAAAACCTTACTCCTGCCTCTGTCGATCTGTATTATCGAATAGATCGGTTACAAAGATGATCGCTCAAGTCGAGAGTACAATCTCAAGCTCAAGGCTTTGGTGGTGCGGTATTGCTTGGTCCTCTTCCGGTGGTTCTCCTGGCCTTATATAGGTGGCCAGGTCTCAAACCCTACCCGGAGAGGACTCGAACTCTAACCTTATGTCGGTTACAAGTTTCCTAACTTAGTCCGCAAGGCATTGCGGGCGGGCTTCAGGTGGGCCTTTCAGAATACTCCAATGGCTTCCCTTCTTGGGCCTTAACCTTGGGCCCGAGACGGGGTGTCCCTACCCGCAGGGTCTAAGATCCATCCCTTCGTCAGTCATATTGTTGGCGTTAGATCTATTCAGATCAAGACCCATGGTGGGATGACACGTACATTGACGGGAGTGAAACATATACCATCCATGGTGAGAAATTTGATCTCGTTGAGTACCCTTGACTGTGACGGGTAAAAGTGCGCCGAAGGGGATAAACGCCTGAAGGTATCAAAAGGTTCTCTCATTGTTATGATTGATGATATGAATTCTGCCAAGATATATATTCTTAGAGGTAGCACTTTGTCTGGGACTGTTGATGTTATTACTAATGATGATCCAAGTACAACTAACCTTTAGCATAAGCGATTTGGACACATGAGTGAACATGGTATGGCAGAATTGGTGAAGAGAGAACTTCTAAAGAACCGCAGTATGAGTAAGTTGTCGTTCTGTGAATACTGCGTGTTTGGTAAGCATAAGAGAGTTAAATTTAATGCTTCCGTTCATACCACAAAAGGTACATTGGATTGTGTACATGCTGATTTGTGGGGTCCTTCACGTAAGCCCTCTTATGGTGGTGCTCGTTATATGCTTACTATCATTGATGATTAATCTAGAAGAGTTTGACCTTATTTCCTGAAAACTAAGGATGATACTTTTGCTTCTTTTAAAGAGTGGAAAGTTATGATTGAAAATAAAACTGAGAAAAAGGTGAAGTTGCTTCGTACCGACGATGGCGACGAATTTTGTTCACATGCTTTTGATGATTATTGTGTGCAGGAAGGCATTGTCAGGTATCACACCATCCCATACACACCTCAGCAGAATGTTGTACCGAGCGGATGAACATGACGATCATCTCCAAGCCTCGCTGCATGTTGTCTAACGCCGTATGAACAGGCGTTTTGGGGCTGAGGCTGCCAACAGTGCCTGGTACTTGATCAAAATGTCATCGTCCATCCCTCTTGACAAGAAAACACTTATTGAGGTATGGTCTGTTGAGGCAGCTGATTATTCACAACTGAAAGTTTTTGGTTGCACTGCCTATGCTCATGTTGATAATAGAAAGTTAGAGACTAGAGCTATTAAGTGCTTATTTCTTGGTTATGATTCTGGAGTAAAAGGATATACGTTGTGGAACCCGGAAACCAAAAAGACTTTCTTTAGCAGGAGTGTTGTGTTTAATGAATCTGTTATGTATGAGGACAGTTTGTCAACTGACGTTATGCCAGATTCTTCTGATGAGGACGAACCTCGAGTTCGTTTGTAGGTGGAGCTGGAACACCTGGATGAGGAGGAAACTGAAATTGATAAGGTGGATATTGTGCCACCCTCACCTCCTATGGTGCAACAAGAAAATTTGTCTACTGCAGAGCATAGTGAAAAGAGGAATAAAGGATCTCGTACTCGTTTAATTGAAGAATGTGATGTTGTTTATTTTTCTCTAAGTTGTGCTGAACAGGTAGAGAATGATGCTGAACTGGCTACATACAATGAAGCTATTGTTCGGTTGATCGTGACAAGTGGATTGGTGCAATGCACGAGGAGATGCAATCGCTTGAGAAGAATGGCACATGGGATGTTGTTCGCTTGACTAAACAAAAGAAGGTCGTTCGCTGTAAGTGGATCTTAAAAAGAAAGGTGGGTTTATCTCCAAGTGAGCCTCCAAGGTTTAAGGCAAGGTTAGTAGCAAAAGGTTTCAGCTAGATTCCTGGAGTGGATTATAATGATGTGTTCGCCCCAATTGTCAAGCATAGTTCTATTCGTACTTTCTTTAGTATTGTTGCTATGCATGATCTTGAGCTTTAGCAGTTATATATGAATAATGCGTTCTTGCATGGCGAACTTGAGGAGGAGATATACATGGACCAACCTGAAGGGTTCATAGTACCTGGTAAGAAGGATTTCGTGTGCAAGCTAAAGAAGGCCCTTTATGGTTTGAAACAGTCTCCTCGACAGTGGTATAAAAGGTTTGATTCTTTTATGATGTCGCATGGCTTTAAGAGGTTTAAATATGATTGTTGTGTGTACATTAAATTTGTTGATGAACCGCCTATATACTTGTTGATATATGTTGATGATATACTAATTTCTGCCAAGAGCATGAAAGAAATCACTACATTGAATAAACAGTTGAGTAGTGAGTTTAAGATGAAGGATCTTTCTCCTACTAAGAAAATTATAGGTATGAAAATTTCAAGAGATAGAAAATCTAGATTGTTATTTCTTAGTCAAGAAAATTACATTAAGAAAGTTCTTCATCGTTTCAATATGCATGATGCAAAGTATGTAAGTACCCCTACTGCTTCACACTTTAAGTTGTCAGCATTGCAATATCCTACTAGTCACAAATTCCTTATTCTAGTGTTGTTGGTTCCTTAATATATGTCATGGTGTCTTCTCAACCTGATTTGTCTTATGCTATGAGTTTGGTCAGTCGATACATGATTAATCCTGGTATAGAACATTGGAAAGTTGTTCAGTGGATTTTCAGGTACCTTCGTGGCATATCCAAAGATTGCTTGAAGTCTGGCAAGACTGATGAAGGACTCGCAGGCTATGTGGATTCAGATTTTGCTGCCGACTTGGATAAGAGAGGCCCCTCACAGGTTATGTGTTTACTGTTAGTGAATCTGCTGTTAGCTGGAAGGCTAGCTTACAGGGTGTTGTTGCATAATCTACCACTGATGCTGAGTACATGGCTATTGCTGAGGCATGCAAAGAGTCGGATTGGTTGAAAGGTCTGTTTGCTGAGCTTTGTGGAGACGATACATGCATTAACCTGTTTTGTGACAGTCAGAGTGCTATTTACCTTACTAAAGATCAGATGTTCCATGAGAGAACAAAGCACAATGATGTCAAGTACCATTATGTGCGTGATGTTGTTGCACAAGGTAAACTGAAGATATGCATGATTAGTACTCATGATAATCCTGCTGATATGATAACAAAGTCAGTTCATGTTACTAATTTTGATTTTTCCTCGAGCTTAGTTGGTATCACTGTTTATCCCAAGTGGCTATTTGGCGCCGAAGGTGTTTTCTTTCTGTTATTTCAGGGTGAAGGTTTTTGTTTATGCTACATGAAGGAAATTTGTCTCAAGGTGGAGTGTTATTTTCGGGTGATCCAAATTTACTTATGCTGATAAAAGGCCAAACTTCTGACGAGTAGAGCACAACCTTTAGGTCGGGACCGCCTTTATATACCTCTTGTAAGCCGCCGCACAAGATAAGCCACACATTGTAAATCCCGGCGCGTTTGTAACCTCACCCGAAATAGTGAAGTATTGCTGGCTGGCTCCCGTGGTTTTTTCTCTTCCTTGTTGGAAGGGTTTTTCCACGTTAAAATATCGTGTCCCTGTTGGTTCGATCTTGCTTAATTTCATCGTTGTTTTGCTATTGCATGTAACACTGAGTGCGGCGTAACTGCGAGACGGGAGTCGGTGCAGCGGCTAGGGTGCCACCGGGAAGCGTACACGCCTGGGAAGGCGCGTCAGAAGCCGACGACGTGGACGATTGGCGGTGGCGCTGCAGCCCGAGGGGGCGGCACAATGGCAGCCCGTAGCTCGATCGGTGGTAGACACGTACTCGGGGACGTGCTTGGCAAAGAATAACACGTGATCGGTTGATCAGACCGACGAGGTGTTGTGCCATGGCGTGGATGACAAAGCGCAGATGGGAGTCGATGGCGACGTTGTCGATGGAGTCCCGATCGATGACGGCGAAGACGAATCGGCGATGGATGCCGCACGACGAGCAACTGGGAGCGAGGCATCAAGGCGTCCCTCAGATGACGCATCCGGCCTTGCCACGCGGTTTGCCAAGACGAGCCAGTCGGTGCGGAGTCGGCGCAGGCGAGTCGGACGCGGTTTACGAAGCAGGCGCGATAGCCTGTCTTGAGGAGCCGACGGTGCGATGTCGGCGCTAGCGTGTCAGCTGCGATAACCGGCATGGAGGAACCTGCCCGTGTGAGTCGATGCCGATGTTGGAGTAGAGGCGCGTTTAGACGACGGGGGTGGGCGATGCAATCCGATCTATGATCGGCAAACCAAAAAATAAAACGTCGTCCAAGCGATCGGTGGAGAAAAAGACTCTCTAGGGCAGTCGATCAACATGACCGGCGGACGAACCCTAGGTATAGGTGGCGCGGCCCCTGGTGACGATCATGGAGATTGACCTCCCCGTGGCGGCGCGGTGCGGAAGCGTGTGTGGAGGCTAGGTCAAGGATCTCGCCGCTCTGATACCATGAAAGAAATACAGAGAGGGATTAGTGGAATCGTTGGATGTGTTATTGAGCCTCATGGGTGAGTATATATTGTGGTACAAACTTGGAGGGCAAGAGGCCCCGTAGAGATAGAGTATGAGATTGAATACAAATCCTAAACTACCGAATATGCGTACACCTAATATATCTTTAACAAATCTTACAATATCTGTAAGAGACACTTCAAATTTTGAACCTGCAGACGCCGGATGCAGGTTAGTGCAAACCTGTTTGCAGACCGAGTTTAGTCGCGCGCAGAGCAGACAGTGCAATTGAAACTGGAAATTTATATTTCAAACTACGGGGGGGGGGGGGTCATCTCGCAGTTCTTCATTTACATAGATAGAAAACTCCATAATTACTCACCGGAGCTTGCTCTCAAACCTAAATCAAGCTAGACTATGCGGCCCTAACCCTAAAACTGATCAAAATCGGCTCACCAGAGCTCGCGGGGTGCGGCCACGCCGTCGCCGGAGTGCTTTTCACTCCTCCTCCGAGTCGTTGTCGACAGAAATGACGAAGGCTTTCCCCTTGTCGCGCGCCTCGGAGGCCTCCTGCTCGCGGTGGAGGCGGTCCTGCTCGAGGCCCTGCTCGAACAAGAGCTGGTCGATGTCGACCTCACGACGGCGGCGCTTGGCAGCGTCTTGGGACTCCTCCGTGGAGCCGCCTCCACCGGGCAGGTCACCGTGGCGAGGACCTCGTCGGGGACAAAGACCCCGCGGGTCACCGATCCCTCAAACGCGGCCGGATCGTAGACCTAGCTATGACCATATTTTTCAATGGTAGCTTAGCTTAGCTGTGGAAAACGAAAACTAATAAGAATAGATGCTTATGCCTCTTAAGAAAACTGGCAAGTGATGAACCTCATGGACTTGGCTAGATAACAAGGTCCTTCAAGTCTGAGGTCATTCCCCTTCCAAAAAGCTCTCTTCTTTGTATGCACATGTCAAGGATGACCGCTAACCAAATATAGCACTAACCTGGCATATGAAAACTTTCTCTCCTATCTGTTTTAAAAGTAACCTCGTGCTTGTAGAGTAGCAAAATCTTCTGGCTCTAGTAAACCTGCTTCTTGTGGATAGCTCGCTCCTCCTAGCTGCTTGATCTATTTCCTAGTTCTAAGAAACAGATCTTGTAGTGTGTGTGTTGTGTGTTGTGCTTGTATACTGTAAACTCTGCCTGGCGCCTGTGATGATGTATTTATAGTCTCTAGTCATAATTATGGTGTTAACACCAGGATAATAGCATGTGATGACTATGATGTTATCTAGTGGGTCTTCTGTCCCTAGTTTCAATATGTAGAGGCGGTTTCCTCTTTACTTGACCATGTCATGTGTCCTTTGGTCTCATTTGTGGATGCAATGTAACTGTAGGAGAAATATCTCCCCTCTCATGCTGCTGATACTGGAATTGGGCTTGATTGTAGGCCTTTCTAACTTGTAATACATGATGGTAACTTGGTCTTTCAGGTGTTTGGCCTTGGCCTATCAATTTTCCTAAACCGACACTTGAACTGCCTTTAAATTTTTAATTTGATTTTTTCTGTCACTTGAATGGCTAGCTGGAGGGCTTATTTGTTTTGTTTTCTAAGTGAATTTGTGTTTGCACTATCTAATTCATTACTTGTCCTTTCTCTACTGATTACTCCGATTACATTACTTGCATTTGAGCTTAGTTTTGCCTCCAACTAAGCATCGTACCTACTTCCTTTGGCTTTGCATTGCCACATTTTCTATCTAGATCATCTATGATATGGTATGTACACTTGTATTTGTATATTGGACACTTGTGTGGTTCATTGGTATTGGTGTACGTAGCAGAATTTTAAAATTTCCGACTTACGTAACATACAGGATCTACTATGTAGGTAAAGACGTGTATAGATCTGATTCATTACTGACGCAAAGCGCAGAAGTAGTGTCGATGACGATGTCGGTGATGTGTGACGAACAGTCCCACGGCTAAGCCTAGCAGTGAGGCTGTTGCCGATTCCCCGTATCCCACCTTCTGGATCCAGCAAAGTGAGGATGACGTGGGGATGACTCAAGGACCTATTGGGTCTACCTGGTCCACAGCCCAAGACTTAAGCCCAACGCAGTGCGCCATCCCGCGGTTCTAGAAGGCCCAGGGGAAGCCCACCCGCAAAACTTGTGGGTCAAGATGGAAACTTTCCACCGCGTTAGCGTTAGGGTTTGTAACCCCCTTGGGCACAGTTTGAGACCTAGCCACCTATAAAAGGCTGGGAGAACCATCGAGGAGGGGGATTCAATCTACTTTTGACCACCATAGCCATAGCTTGAGATCTATCTCTCATCTTGCGCACCCACCATTGTAATCGATCTACTCGCAATACAGATCACAAGAGCAGGAGTAAGGGTGTACCTCTACGAGGGCCCCAAACCTGGGTAAAACTTGCCCCTGTTAACCGACGATTTTCGCCAGCCTCTTATTCGTTCTCTTAATCGAAACCCCACCGGATCATTCGAGGGACTTGTCGTGATGACTAATCGACAATTGGCGCCGTCTATGGTAACGGCATGCACTGGATCCATGACATCTTCGGCCTCGTATTCGCCAAGCTTCAACTGGAGCCTAGGATCATCGGCTCCAACGGAGTCGATCCGCTTCGGGTCGCTCATCTACGCGCCCCACTCGCCGGAATCTCGCCCGATGTTCAGCGGACTCGAGAAAAGCGTCAGCTTGACGTTCGGCAATTTCCACTTCCACGCCAGCAAGGCAGGGATCCTGCGCTTCCACGACCAGATCGGACTCGGCGAATCGGACTCTGAATCCGTCTCGAGCCCGGCGGCTCTCGAGTCGCCATTTGATGACGTTGGACGCGACCCAGCGCCCAGTGGTGGCTCCATCCGCCGCAACACGCGCTATTTCCATACAATCGCGACTGAGGAACCCTCCAAATTCGGCGAGAACCGTCGATCTACGCCTAGGACTCACATGCCATATATGGCCCAAGTCTGCATGTCAGATTCAGGTGAAGCACCCGACGAAACGGAGGAGAGCAAAGAAGCGCGAGAGCGCATAATGTTTCGCGAGCCTCTTGGCTCAAAGCGAAAACATCAATACACTCGGGCCAGCCGATAGCTCCCACATCCACACAAGAGGGCCTGACGGCGTACCACTACCACCTATTGCGGACAAGCCGACAGTTGCAAGAAGCTCGCAAGGAACTGGAAGCAAGAAAGCAAGCGGCGGAAGCTTCAAGTGCGCGCCGCGCGGCGCTGTCGAGGACTCACTCAACGGTGAACCAGCCTCCGAAGAAGAAGTACGTCTCGAAAACTGCTCGCCTGGACCAAGGTTCTCTCAGTGAGGTTAGCAAATCTCTCGAGACTTCCCTCATGCACTTCGATGATGAAGGCAACGTATGCCCGACAACTCCAGCCGCCGCGATTCTGACTGCCGCTACATACTTGCAGGCGAACCAGCCACCCGAAAACGACCGCCGCGCGCAGCAACACCGACAAGTCCAGAAGGGGCTAGGTATGGCCGGAGCAGCGATCGCCGCCCAGAACCGCAAGCATGCGACAACCCCAGAAGCTGATATAACCTTTCGGGTGGACAAAACACCTCGCAGACGCGAGAGCACGTCGCCAAAGAGAGGAGTTAAGGGATCGCCTCGCCGCTCCAGAGGAAAAGAAGCCAGGCGCCATGTCGATAGCCCGCACAGCGACGACGATAGCCCGCGAGACCGCAATAGCAGCCCACGGCACCATGGAAGCCGATCGCGACATCGCAGCAGGGAACCGCGGCAGAAGGATAATCGTGACCAGCTCAAAACGACGCGTGTGCGGACATCGCACAGAGCAAGGTCGGTAAGGCTCGAACTCGCGGGAACCGCGCCCGATCGCTATCCATCTCCTCTGACGAGGAATCTTGCGGCGCGATGTGCTTCAGTCGCAGCATCCGCGAGGCACCGATGCCCAAAAGATTCAAGCTCACAACGGAGGTCCCAAAGTACGACGGCTCGCAAGAACCTAAGTCATGGCTTTCAGACTATCTTACCACGGTAAAATGCTATCGCGGGAACAAAACAACATCCATGCAGTACCTAAACCTGCACCTCATAGGCGCTGCCCGTAGCTGGCTTGAAGGAAGACCGCGTGCGCACTACAGATCCTGGGACGATCTCACCCGCGACTTCGAGAAGAACTAACAAGCGACATACAAACGGCCAACATCTATTGAAGAACTACGGGCCTGCAGGCAGAAGAGCGGCGAGTCTACCCGCGAGTATATCCAGAGATGGACCACACTCAAGAACACGGCAGGAAACATATCAGAAGAAATCGCGGTCGAAGCTTTCACCAAGGGTGCTCGGCGCGCCGCTTTCCGAGAAGAACTGGGACGTTCTGCACCCAAGTCAATAGGGGAGTTAATGGCGATATCGGACAGATGAGCTAATGGCGAAGAGTCCCTGTGCAACGAGAAAACCCGCGCCCGATGAGGACCACAACGGCAACCGCCGAAGGAGGAAGAGAAAACACTACGACCAGGATGATCAATCGGAACTGGTGGCGGCGGAATTCACGAGAAATCGCGACGGCGGATCCCGCAGAAATCGCGACTGGAAACCAAAACCAGACGATAAAACCCTCGAGGAAGACCTTGATGGATACTGCTCTCTGCATCTGTTTACAGATAAGTGCACGGGAAAAACCAAGGCCACTCACCTCCTCAAAGACTGCCGAAAATTCCAGGACATCCACGAGGCGTACACGAAGAAGCACAGGGCCGCCATTAACAAGGGATATCCGCAACTGCCAGGAGAATACCAACCACCGCCCGTAGTACACCAGAACGCGGCGCTAGCCGCGCTACTAGTGCCACCCGCCGCACACCAAGGAGCTAACGGATACCCAAACCCCCAGGGGCTCCTCAGAATGATATAGAAGGTCTGTCCGCCCCGCAGAGTGAAGAAGACGAACACACGCCAAGTTATCATGTCAGTACAGGCTCCACCATCCAAGACCGAATACTTGAAGATGTCAGAGCAGCCGATAACCTTCTCCAAAGAGGACCACCGTCCATGGATGTATCGACCAGGCCACGCCGCGCTCGTCATCCAGCCGCAAATAGGCAACTAAAATCTAGCCCGGGTGTTCATGGACGGTGGCAGCGGAATCAACATAATATACGCGGGCACACTCCGCAAGAAGAACAAGAACGTGGACGGACTCGCAGAATCAGAAATATCCTTCCACGGGATAGTACCAGGGAAGGCCGTCCGACCACTCAGAACAATTACCTTGGAGGTGATACTCAGAGACCCGAAAAACTACTGGAGAGAATTCCTCGACTTCGAGGTGGTCGACTGACCATCACAGTACCACGCCATTATCGGCCAAACAACATTCGCAAGATTCATAGCAGTACCCCATTATGCCTACCTCAAGCTCAAACTCCTAGGGGAATACGACACAATAACAATAAACGGCGACTTCCAGAAGTCAACAAGTGCGAAAACGAGTTCAATGAAATCGCGAAATCTTTCGGGATGCAAGAGGAGCTAGAAGAGCTGGCAAAAACCATAGACTACTCCGTGATGCCGCTCACCAAAAAGAACGCCCCAGATTTCGAGTTCAGCCCAAGCAGTGACACTCGAAAACATCAAGTGCACCCGACAGAATCCGGAAAGATGGCGATCGTGTCCACCACCCTATCATCCGCATAGGAAAGCGCGCTCGTCGAACTCCACCGTGAGTACTGGGAGATTTTTGCCTGTCAGCCTTCAGATATGCCGAGAATTCCCAGGGAGTTCGCCGAGCACTCACTTGAAGTGTTTAAAGATGCAAAGCCAGTCAAACAGACCACTCGACGCTTTTCCGATCCGAAACAGAAAGCACTCGGAGAAGAAGTGAATAGACTGCTAGCTTCAAAGTTCATCAGGGAAATCAAGAAATCCACCTGGTTAGCAAACCCGGTGTTGGTCCCGAAGAAAAATACTGACATCCTTCGCGTGTGCATCGACTACACGTCGTTCAACAAGCACTACCCCAAGGATAACTTCCCGTTACCACGGATCGACCAGATCGTGGACTCCACTGCAGGCTGTTAACCCTCTCCTTCCTGGATGCCTACTCGGGCTATAACCAAATCAGGATGAAGCAGGACGATGAGGAGAATACAACATTCATCACACTATGCGGTGTATACTGCTACACAACAATGCCCTTCGGGCTAAAAAAAGCAGGCGCAACATATCAGCGCTGCATGCAAAAAATGTCTCGCCAAGCTCATTGGCAAGAACGTACAAGTGTACATTGATGATATCGTCATCAAGACTCGAGTGGAGGATACACTCCTCGAGGACATAAGGGAGACATTCGACGCCCTCAACGCATACAGAATCAAGCTCAACCCCCGTCTTCGGAGTTCCTGCCGGACAGTTCCTCGGTTATCTGGTATCTGCCCGAGGAATTGAAGCCAACTCGGAGAAAATACAGGCGATCTTGACGATGAAAGAACCGAAAAGTCTTCGCGGCGTGCAGCAGCTCGCAGGGCGACTGGCAGCCCTCAGCAGGTTCATCTCAAGGTTAGGCGAGCAAGCGCTCCTTTTCTACAAACTACTGAAGGAAACAGACAAGTTCGAGTGGACGCCAGAAGCGAAAAAGGCATTTATCGATCTGAAAAGAGTGTTGCAGATCAGACTCATATTGGCGACACCACTAGAAAGGGAACTTCTATACCTTTAGCTAGCCGCAACAAATCAAGTGGTCAGCACGGTAATTGTCGTCAAGCGACCAGAGGATGGAAAGGCACACGACGCTCAGAGACCAGTGTACTACATCAGCGAGGTACTTTCGCCGTGCAAACAGCGATACCCCCACTACCAGAAACTCGTGTATGGAGTGGTCCTTACAGCCCGCAAGATCAAACAATACTTCCAGGAGCATACCATAACGGTGCTAAACAACGCATAACTCGGTACTATCATGAACAATCCCATGGCATCTGGAAGAATCGCAAAGTGGAGCATCGAGCTAGGCGCCTGGGATATAATATACACAGGACGTAACGCCCTCAAATCCTAGATGGTTGTAGAATTCCTGAGCGAGGGGACGGAGCTGCCAACCACAGGACCCCCAGAATACACGAGCAACTGGATCATGTACTTCGATGGGTCAAAAAGAAACGAGGGAGCTGGAGCCGGAGTAATCCTCATATCGCCAATGGGCGACAAACTCCAATATGTTATGCGACTCGACTTCCCCCCTGACAATCCGACGTCCAACAGCGATGCAGAGTACGAGGCGCTCCTACACGGCATGAAGATGGTGATTGCCCACGGAGCCACTCGGTTGATGATATACGGAGATCGTAATCTTGTCGTGCAGCAGACAATGAAGGAATGCGACGCTGTCACGGATAACATGATCGCCTATCGCGACATGTACAACCTACTCGAAGGAAGTTTCAAAGGGTGCGAGCTGAAGCACATTGCGCGATCAAGCAATGAAGAAGCAGACACACTGGCGAATATAGAGTCAACAAACGCCCCCGTTCCACCAGGAATCTACTTCGAAAGAATAAGAAAACGGCCCGTCAAGGTAAAAAATCAAGCACAAACACCCGCAGGAAAAGAAACGAAGGCCAGCCAGCAAGTCGCCATCATCGAACTCATCCATAACATCTCAAGACAAGTCTTTATGGTCGAGCCAACTTGGACACAGAAATATCTCGACTACCTGACAAACAAGCAGCTCCCACTAGACATTTGCGAGGCAAGACAGATAGTGTGACGCAGCAAATCCTTTCGGGTGATCAAAGGAGAACTATACAAGCAAAGCATATCAGGAGTACTCCAAAGGTGCATCACACCCGGGGATGGAAAGGAATTGCTCCGTGACATACACCAAGGTGAATGCGGGCATCACACAAGCTGGAGAGTGATGTCTACGCACGCTTATATTCTTGTAGACAGTGTTTGGCCTCCAAGTGCAGAGGTTTGTAGAACAACAACAAGTTTCCCTTAAGTGGATTACCCAAGGTTTATCGAACTCAGGGAGGTAGAGGTCAAAGATACAAGAAGTCTCTTGTGTCCCCAACACACCCAATATACTTGTCGGGTATATAGGTACACTAATTCGGTGAAGAGATAGTGAAATGCGAGTAATATGGATGGTTATAAGTAATAATAGCAATCTGAAATAAATATGGCAGCAAGCAAACATGTAGCAGAATAGGCGGAAAACGGTGTTTCAATGCTTGGAAATAAGGCCTAGGGATCCTACTTTCACTAGTGGACACTCTCAACATTGATCACATAATTGAATAACTAAATATCTTCTCTTCACTATGCTACTCTTAACCCTCTCCGGTTGGATAACAAACACTAATCATTGCGTAGGGCTGCAAAAAGCATTCCTTAAAGTAAGCATTCCCATGTCTAGTTAACCCCACGTTGTCACTATGAGCTCCCTAGAAGGTAATAGACAAACACTACAATTCATAGAGGAGACACACACGATGTGCACACTGTCACCTTCACACCGTAGGACAAGGTGACTCCAAAGTTCATATTAATAAAACACTTGAGTAGCACAAGATGAAGAGTAACATCTACTTATTCAACTAGATTACAAAGCTCACGATCACATATAGATCACACCATGGGAGAGAGAGATGAACCACATAGCTACCGGTAGAGCCCTCAGCCTCGGGGGAGAACTACTCCCTCCTCATCAAAGGAGACCAACGGCGATGGAGATGCCGGTGGAGTCGATGGAGATGGTTCCACGGGCACTTCCCCGTCCCGGTGGGGTGCAAGAACAGAGATCTGTTCCCCGAAACTTGTTGGCGGTGGCGATGGAGCTACGGATGTATTTTGTGGAAAATGGCGATTCTTTTAGGGTTTTCCCTCGGGGGAGTATAAATAGGCGAAAGGGTGATGCCGGGGGGTGGCCAGGGGGCCCACACCACCAGGTGGCGTGGCCAGTGGGACCCGTGCCACCATATGGTGTGGCCACCCTATGGCCCCCCTCCGGGGCTCTTCGGGACTTCTGGAAGCCTCCGGGGAAAATAGGAACTTCTGGATTCGTGGGGTCCAATTCCGAGAATATTTCCAGAACAACTTTTCTGAAATAAAAAACAGGGAACTGGCACCTGGCATCTTGTTAATAGGTTAGTCCCGAAAAATGTGTAAAAAATGCTATAAAGAAGGGAGAAAACATGTAGCAATTGGCATAATATCAACATGGAACATCAGAAATTATAGATACGTTGGAGACGTATCAAGCATCCCCAAGCTTAGTTCCGACTCTTCCTCGAGTAGGTAAACGATAAAACAAAATAATTTCTGAGGTGACATGCTACCACACAATCTTGATCATAATATGTAAAGCAGAGCATGTAAACTAGGATCAAATGAACTAAAGTTGTGATCTATATTTGATATCAACAGGTAATGCATAAATAAATAAATAAGAAGAAAGAAGAAAAACTTTTAATGAATCAATACTAAAAGACTATCAACCGTGCAAAGTTTATTAGAGATGATTTAAGCTTTCAAGAACAACAATATCATGCACGTCAAACGATATTCACAACCCCTATTGGGATCAAGTCAAGCTTTCCACACGATGCAATGCTTGAATCTTTAACTATTTGCGCATTAAAAACAAGCAAGTGTTCTGCGTTGGTCCCTGGCACCAGGATGTTATGGCAAAGAGAACATTATGGGGGGTTTGAAAGGTCAGTGGAAGAAAGGCTCACAAAGCTGAAAGTGGTCATTAGACAAGAGAAAGTCTTACAACCGAAGCTATGCAAGGAGTAGGGATTGCCACACAACGGATGCACATAGAGCTATAAGTGTATGAAAGCTCTCCAATGGAACTAGTGGGGGTGCATCCAACTTGCTTGCTCACGAAGACCTAGAGCTCATTTGAGGAGGCTCATCATTGGAATATACAAGCCAAGTTCTATAATGTAAAGTTCCCCACACAGTTATGAATGAATGATAATATGAAAACTTTCTCCAAACTTCAGTATTGGTGCTAAACATGAAGCACAAGTGTGGTATATAAAGGATAGTGATGCGCCCCCTCTCTCTTTATTCTCTCTTTGGCCCTTTTTTTGGGGGGGGGGCCTTTTCATTTTTTTTATTTTTTTATTTATATATCCTCACCGGTAGGGGCAACATCCTATATTACAATGAATCATCACAATTTTAGTACCCATAACTCATAAAGAAATATCTCTGATGTATCCAACTGCATGCTCCTGCCAGTGTAGCAATATGCATAAATAACCATGAAGCTCATCATCAAGTAACATAATGGGGGTGGATGTTGTGCAGCAATATATCTCGGAATGGATATGGAAATGCCATGATAGGTAGGTATGGTGGTTGTTTTGAGGAAGAACATATGGTCTTATGTGCAGGAGAACAAAGGCCTCCCACGGGATTTGGATGCACTGGCGAAGTTTGCACCAACTCTCAATGTGAGAAAGGTCAATGCACAGTACCGAAGAGGCTAGCAAATATGGATGGTGGAACTGCCAGTAACCGCAACATAGACTCACGAGTTAAAAGATTGCAGCAAGCAAATCATCTTACCAGGCAAAGTGCAAATCACTCCAAGAGGGTCCGTGGCAGTGACAAGTCACTGTTAGCTACCCCGACCGTAGCACGTAACAAAAGGCCGATCAGAAATGTATCACTCGTAGCAATCATATACCATTGTTTCTATCAGCTGGTAATTTTACGTGTGGAACAGTTTCAAGTTTCTTAGACCAAACGTTAAAATTTTATACTTACTAGTCCTTCCCGTTTATCCATTAAGCAAATTAATATCTCAAAACAACAGCAGTGATTCAAGTGAAACAGTTTAGTGATCTACATGACCATGCGAAATTTTCCATTATACCAACTACCACATAGGCATTTCTATTCTCAACCAAGAACATATATATGAAAACAAAAACTCTCTCTAATCATATAGCAATAAAACTAGAGAGTACTAACAGCTCTAAATAAGAGATGCATGAAAACAAAGACTAAACGCAGTACTAGCAAAAAGTGAACACTCACAGAACAATAAGAATGAAAACTAGAGTGTTCTAAGCAATAAAAACGGAGCGTGTCTCTCTCCCACACAAGTATGATAAGATCCAACCATAAACTACAGAAAACAAACCTAAAAAAACTTAAAGCAAAAATAAAATACGCTCCAAGTAAAACACATAAGATGTGACCGAATAAAAATATAGTTTCACTAGAAGTGATTTGATAATTTTTTGATGAAGAAGGGGATGTCTTGGGCATCCCCAAGATTAGATGCTAGAGTCTTCTTGGAATTTTATGGGATGTACCACCGGGGCATCCCCAAGCTTAGGATCTTCACTCTTCTTGATCGCGTCATATCATCCTCCTACTCTTGACCCATGAAAACTTCCTTCACACCAAACTTCTCACAATCTTCATTAGCAACGTTAGTGCAATCGAAATAATAAATTCACATGGTTAAGTTTCAACACAAGTCTAACACTCATAAACACATTAGATAATGTCACAACTTCTTTTAAAACTATTTTTCTCAAAAGAACACAAAAAGAAAGAGATTAAGATGCAAATGCAATTATTGGCAGAAATCTGTCAAAACAGGACAAAAGGTAAAGATGATTTTTTTATAAAATCTTCTGTTTCTCAAATCAAAAAGTGGTAAACTAAGAAAAATTACGCATATATCCCAAGATTATGCACAAAAAAACTCAGGTCATTTTGATTTTTCTGTGATTTTATACGATTTTAACAGTGGATAGCAGAAATCTGTTTCTTGCGCAGAAATCGAAATATAGTCTCAACTTTCCACTAGAGGATTTACTGGGCTCAACTAATACATGAAAATAAAAATACAAAGGAGTTTCTACAGAAGTATACAACCCCTTGACTCAAAGAAAACACAGAAAACCAATGCAAAAATAAAAACATGGGTTATCTCCAAAGAAGTGCTTTTCTTTAAAGCATTTTATCTAGGCATGATAATTTGAGAAGATGCTCACATGGGAAATATGAATTGAAGCAAAAGAGAGCATCAAGAATAAAATGTAAAACAAATTTAAGTCTAACCCACTTCCTATGAAAACGTATCTTGTAGAAAAACAAGTCAATAAAGCACAAAGTGGCTAGCATAGGAAAGCAAAACAAGTACAACTTCAAAATTTTCAACATAAAGAGGGGAAACTTAATATTATTGAAATACATAAAACCATGTTTCCCTCTCTCATAATAACTTTCAGTAGCATCATGAATAAAATTAACAATATAACTATCACAAGAAACATTCTTATCATGAGCCACATGCATAAAACAATTAATACTGTCCACATAAGCATAGTCACTCTTATTAATAGGAGTGGGAGAAAATTCAACAAAATAGCTATCATTATAATTCTTATCACCATAATCATCAAATATATGAGGCATAGTATCATCAAAATAAATTTTCTCCTCAATAGTAGGTGGACTGAAAATATCATATTCATCATTGTAATCATCATATATAGGAAAAATAATATGATCATAAGCAATAGAATAGTTATCCTCCAAAATGTGTTCAATTGTAAACATATCATAATTTTTACTAGGAGGAGACGTATCAAGCATATAATCATCAGTAGCAAAAGGATTTTCAAACACATCATCCACAAGTTTAGAGCTTTCTATATCATCATTTTCAATATCAAAAGTAGTGTGCTTTTCCCAATCATGGTCACTACTATATGTAACAGGCATAGGCTCATCATCAAAGCAAATTTTCTCCTCCATGCTTGGGGAACTAAAAAGATCATTTTCATATAAACTAGCTTCCCCAAGCTTAGACTTTTCCATAGCATTAGCAATAATGGTGTTCAAAGAATTCATACTAATAACATTGCTATTATCATGAAAATAAAGCTACATAGGTTTTTTAGTTTTCTCTTCAAACACTTAATGTCCTAACTCAAGATAAAGATTATAAAGCTCTCTCATATTTTTAATGATTTCCATTAAGCCTAACTAGTGAAAACAAGAAACAAAAAGATTTAATTGCAGAATCTAAAGGAAATAACTTCGAGCACTCATACCCGAGGATGTGAGTACCTTTTACCTTACCCCCCCCCCCCCCCCGGCAACGGCGCCAGAAAAGAGTTTGATGTCTACACACGCTTCTATTCTTGTAGACAGTATTGGGCATCCAAGTGCAGAGGTTTGTAGAACAGCAGCAAGTTTCCCTTAAGTGGATCACCCAAGGTTTATCAAACTCAGGGAGGTAGAGGTCAAAGATATCCCCCTCAAGCAACTCTGCAATTAAGATACAAGAAGTCTCTTGTGTCCCCAACACACCCAATATACTTGTCAGGTATATAGGTGCACTAGTTCGGCAAAGATATAGTGAAATGCGAGTAATATGGATGGTTATAAGTAATAATAGCAATCTGAAATAAATATGGCAGCAAGCAAACATGTAGCATAACAGGCAGAAAACGGTGTTTCAATGCTTGGAAACAAGGCCTAAGGATCCCACTTTCAGTAGTGGACACTATCAACAATGATCACATAATTGAATAACTAAATATCTTCTCTTCACTATGATACTCTTAACCCTCTCCGGTTGGATAACGAACACTAATCATTGCGTAGGGATGCAAAAAGGCATTTCTTAAAGTAAGCGTTCCCATGTCTAGTTAACCCCACGCTATCACTATGAGAGCCCTAGAAGGTACTAGACAAACACCACAATTCATAGAGGAGACACACACGATGTGCACACTGTCACCTTCACACCGCGGGACAAGGTGACTCCAAAGTTCATATTAATAAAACACTTGAGTAGCACAAGATGAAGAGTAACATCTACTTATTCAACTAGATTACAAAGCTCACGGTCACATATAGATCACACCATGGGGGAGAGAGATGAACCACATAGCTACCGGTAGAGCCCTCAGCCTCAGGGGAGAACTACTCCCTCCTCATCAAAGGAGACCAACGGCGATGGAGATGCCGGTGGAGTCGATGGAGATGGTTCCGGGGGCACTTCCCCGTCCCGGCGGGGTGCAAGAACAAAGATCTGTTCGCCGAAACTTATCGGCGGCGGCGGTGGAGGTAGGATGTATTTTGTGGAAAAGGTCGATTATTTTAGGGTTTTCCCCCGGGGGAGTATAAATAGGCGAAAGGGCGCTTTTGGGGGTTGGCCAGGGAGGCCAGACAACCAGGTGGCGCGGCCAGGGGTACCCGTGCCACCTTATGGTGTGGCCACCCTGTGGCCCCCCTGCGGGACTCTTTGGGACTTCTGGAAGCCTCCGGGGGAAATAGGAACTTCGGGATTCGTGGGGTCCAATTCCGAGAATATTTCCATAACAACTTTTCTGAAATAAAAAACAGCAGAAAACAGGGAACTGACACTTGGCATCTTGTTAATAGGTTAGTCTCGGAAAACGTGTAAAAAATTCTATAAAGAAGGGAGAAAACATGTAGCAATTGGCATAATGTCAACATGGAACATCAGAAATTATACATACATGCAGGATTTTACTGGCTCACGGGAGGCAGAGACGCCAAAGATTTTGTCGAGAGGTGCACCGCCTGCCAGAAATTCCCGCCCAAACCACACACACCGCCACAGAGCTACACATGATACCCATCTCTTGGACCTTTGCCCAATGGGGGCTCTACATGCTAGGACCGCTGCGTAAGTCAACGCCCAGAGGATACTCTCACCTGCTGGTCCCAGTCGACAAATTCACCAAATGGATAGAGGCCATGCCAGTCACGTCGCAACACGTCAAGTGCGCCGTGAGATTTCTCGATTCCATCGTGTGCAGGTTCGGTTTCCCACACAATATCATCACAGATAATGGGACCAACTTCACAACCAAGGAAACCCAAGCCTTCTGCAAGGAAAAAGGGATAACTCTCAGCTTCGCCTTTGTGGCTCACCCGCAAAACAACGACCAAGTCGAACGATCCAACGGATTAGTCTCGGCTGGCCTGAAGAAGAGGTTGTTCACCCGACTACACACATCAGCAGGGCATTGGGCTGAAGAACTACCATCGCTATTGTAGAGCCTGTGAACAACAGCAAACCGATCAACAAACTACACGCCATTCTTCATGGTATACGGAGCCGAAGCCGTGCTACCCGAGGACGTCAAGTTTAGCACTCCGCGAGTCGTTGCATACAACAAAGAAGCTTCCAACAAGGCACTCGCAGAAGATGTGGATGCGCTGGACGAGATCAGGGACATTGCCCTCGCAAGATCCAAAGTCTACCAGCAATCGCTGCGCAATCACCATAGTCGCCGCATACACCACAGATCCTTCGTGGTAGGTGACCTGGTGTTGCGACTCAAGCAAAACGAGGGACACAAGCTAGAGCCACCGTGGGAAGGGCCCTTCATAATACATGAAGCCATCCCAGGAGGAGCCTACCGTTTGAAGAACCTGAAGACGGGGGGCATCTACTCACTAGTGGAAACAAGGGCTTTAGTCCCGGTTCGTAGGCCCCATTTGTCCCGGTTGTGCAACCGGGACAGGGCATCCGGGACAAATACCCCTCCCCATTGGTCCCGGTTGTGCCAGGACCCGGGACAAATGGGGCTGACCACGTGGCGCGTGCGCTGGAACCTGGCCAGGGCTATTAGTCCCGGTTCTCAATACGACCCGGGATGCATGCCCCTTCTGCCGCGGCAGGGCTTTTGCCCTTTTCTCTGCCGCGGCAGAAATTTACAATTTCCGTTTTTTGGCCCCCCAGACTTCCTGGCGGCCCCTCCCCGGACCTCGAGAAGAGGGGAGCCTCGGTGGACCCTCCACGGAGCTCCCGGATTGCACGAGTGAATAAGTATATAAAGCAGAATAAGAAACACTTATATTACGGAAGCAAAGTATATCGAGCATATTACATGACCGATGGAGTATTACAAAATCAAACTTAGTTCCAACCGGAGGCATGGTACTCTCCATCTACGTTTATGACCTCTGCATCTAAGAAGCCCGCAATTTCCTCCTGAATTGCTCGTATGCGGTCCCTTGGTAGAAGACCGTCCCGAAGCCGTTCGATCTAATATAAAGAAGAGTGGTCACTAAAATATATGAAACTAAGTAACTAAAATAGATAGTAATAAGAATAATTGACGACTAACGTACATGAAGTTGCTTTAAATTTCTGCCCTTGGGAGATGTCGTCTGACGAATGAACTCGCAAACGTAGTATCCACACAAGTTATTCCCGTCTCCTTGTTGCAAGCACTTTACGAGAAGATTGTTTCAATCAAAATAATAATCAACCAGGCATGATAATGGTATCGACACTAGAATCAAGGAGATGGGCGCGGATCTAGATAGTACTTACTTGCACAACATCAAATGTAAGCTTTTTTTCCCATTCACCGGGAGACTTCTTTATGAACCTCTTCCAAACCCTACCCGAGAAAGAAAAAGAATAAAAAGAGTTAGTAATTACTTGATATCCGAAAATGAAACATAGTAGTCGATATATTGCCATATATAAATACTGAAATTAATAAAGATTGAAATTACCGCTGGATCATTTCCTGCATGTCAGCCCACATTGAGAGGGGTTTACGTTTTGGGTCCATTACAATTACTTTTCCTTTGTCAATTTGGAAGATTAGCAGAATATAGTGGAAGCTGCGCACGCAGAACTCATCAATTATACAGTGAACATCGAGTAAGGAAAACAGAATGTTTACAACAGAGTAACACACTTACTTGAAGTTGTAAGGAAATAGTATTTCCCGTCGGTGTTGGTTAAATATTATTGCGCTCAGAATATTATTTTCTGTATCCTTGGGAGATTGCCGAAGAGTCTTTTCATAAATAATATTTGGATCAATGAACCCAATATCATAGATTCCACCTCTTTTGCATTCGAGAATCTTCATTCTGCAATTATAATATATGAGTGTACTATATATATATATATGAATATGCAATTGAATGAGGTGAGCTAGAGAAATAAGTGCTTACAGACAATAGGCACTAAGGATAGATTTGTCGAGGGCCTGCTGCTGGTATAACTGAAACAATTCCTCAAATTGAATCATAACATATCCATTTCCATTTCCATAGTGCTCGTCCTTAACGTTGAGACATATCCAGTCCATAGATTCCTCAACGGCTTCCATATACCAACTATGCACTCTTCGCATTTTCGTTGGTAGATCCTTTATCTCCTCGGGTTTGACAAGAGACTTCCCGTACTGGTATTTGTACGCACATTCAGCTGCGGGGAAGTAGTTCACTGTTTGCATATTCTCAGCAATGGACAAACCCGCATCAGCTGCCTTGTCTGCGTACAGTGTTATAAACTCCGGATCAATATGCTCGTCAGCAATATTAGTGCTTGGCCCCACCTGGGTATTGGAAATCACTTTGAGCGGGGACGTGGATTGTTTTTTCTGCTCTCCGAGCTGAGCAACTGATTTTCCCTTTTTCCCGCTTGCGCTACTACTCTTCGTCGACCGCACCATTTCCTGGTGTGACTTCAGAATAGAGCGGTCATAGTCAGATGACAGCCTCGGCTCGGGTTGATGAAGAGTCTTCACCATTTTCCAAGCTCGTTCTATCTCTTCTTCGGTCTCGGGGAAATCTGGCTTTTGCTTCTCCTTCCGCTTTGATTTCCACGCCTCGTATTGGTCCTTTGCGATTTTCTGGTTTTCCTCGGGAGTATAGTCGTAAGGTAACTTGGGTACCTCTTTTGGTACCTTCGGGAGGGGTGACCGTTGACGTTTCGGTGATTTTTTACGTTTCGGCAGAAACTTAGTGGGCGGAGAAGGCTGACGCGGCGGCGTAGGCGACCGCGCTGGAGACGTGCACGACGTAGGCGACCGTGCCGGAGACGGCATGCGTTGCGAAGACGACCGCGCTGGAGACTTTTGCGCTGGAGAAAGGCGAGGATTCGATGGCTTTGCCGTCTGATTTGTGAGCACAATGCATTCCTTTAGCCATAAAACGGTCAAGTTCTTGGCTTCTCCGAGTTCAGTCAACTCTTCGTCTTCAACTTCAGGAAAATCAAGCTTTACCCGCTCGAATCCGTTGACAACTTCATCGACCCCAACAACAGCGTAGCCCCGTGGAACCGGAAGAGTATGGTGAGTTGGTTCGTTGCCAATTGGTAAGACATAGCCGGCCGCCGCCTTGATGGTTATATTGACGACCTTCACGTGGAGCTCACAGGATGTCATTTCCGTGATCTCATCCACCGGGTGAATCATCGGCGGTGCATCATCACCCGGTAGCTGCGTGGACGCAACGCTGCTTTTGCGATGAGAATGTGCGGCGTCGGGAGCCTCGACTTCAACTTCTACCATGTGTACTGATGCGCCGGTAGACACTATCTGCTGGCTAAGTGTGTTAATTTGGTCCTGCTGCTTCTTTCCTACATCCTGTGTCAGTTTTACCATTTCTTCAAGTTGACGCCTCCAGTTTGCCTGATTCTCTGCTTGAGCTGCCTCCTTGTCCTTTTTACGTTGACGGCTTCTATCTGGGTATAACTTTCTGGTGGAGTCAAACGCAACACTCCACGGAGGAGTGCCTTTTGTGCCTCGTGTACGCCCTGCGTGTTCCTTATTCCCGAGGGCTCGTGTGAGCTCGTCGTTCTCTCTATCTGGCACGAACTTCCCATCTTTAACGTCCTTTATTGCGTCTCTCAGCTTCTCTATGGGTAGAGGACTCTCTTTATGCCTTAGGTTATATATTGCTTTTCCTTCGGCGTCCAACGTGCCCCCATGCCCGTAGAACCATGACCTTGTCCGCTCGACCCACAAGAACGGCTCGGGAGTGATCCCCTTCTGAAGCAGGTTGTTCTCCCATGTCTCCCACTTGGGACTGGAACCCTTGTAGCCACCTTGCCCCATAACATGGTGATATACCTTTTTGGCGGCGTTTTTCTCATTTGTTTTTGTCCTTTCCAGTTCATTCTCTGCCAGCTTGTACTTCACGAAGTCTGCCCATACGGGTTTTATTTTCTCATACCCTTGAGTGAAATCAGGAGTCTTGTTCTTCTTAACATAATCAAGATTCAATCTTTTCTTCCAGTTTTTGAATTGCTCGGCCATCTTTTTCAGGGTCCACGCTTTGACCTTTTCCCGTATCTCATGTTTCATTTTAGTAACATCGGCCTCATTCACAGCCGCTTCATTCTCGTCCACCTCCGGCACGGGTAAATTGAAATTAGCCAAAAAATTTGAGAAAAGATGATCTTTGGCTATTTTGCCGACATATGAAATTCCTTGTTTCCGTGGATCTTTTGGCTTATTCCACTCATTAACAGTGATCGGGATGTGATCTCTAACTAGCACTCCGCATTGCTTCACAAATTTTTGGGCAACATCAGCGGGAAGCTCGGGTGCGCCGTCTGCTGCGATCGTGTCGATCCTGTATCTTTCTGTATCTTTCAACTATATATGCACCTCGGAGCCGGTGTTTGTAACTTGTATGGTTCCACCGGAGCCGTCGGCTGCTCCCATATCGGAGCCGTTGGCTTCTCCCTCATCGGAGTCGTCTCCCTGGGTGAGCACCGGATCTCCCTCACCGGAGTCGTTCATCCACTGGCTCACATCGTTCTCTACGTCGGGCCCGCGGATTAAACCCTCGATCATATTTTCGGCATCTTCGTCTCTTGGCTCCATACTATACAAAAAGAGTAAGTATATATTTCAGATCAATTTCATTAAAATTGCTTATACATAATAATTAACTAATGATCAATTATTTTCATCAAAATTGTTTATAGATAATACACAAAAAGAGCAACATATTCATGAAATATTTAAACGTACGATAACATTTCTAGCATTCTTAAATTTATAACACTATCTTAATTAAATTTTCTAACATTCATAATTAATAATTCCAACATACAAATCTAAAATTTCTAACATTCTTAAATTTCCTATATCAATTCTAAACGTACAAATCTAAAATTTCTAACATTCATAACTAATAATTCTAACATTCTTAAATTTCCTATATCAATTCTAAACGTACAAATCTAAAATTTCTAAGTCTAATCTAAAATTTCTAACATTCACAACTAATAATTCTAACATTCTTAAATTTCCTATATCAATTCTAAACAAATCTAAAGTTAATAAGTCTAATCTAAAATTTCTAACATTCATAAACTAATAATTCTAACATTTGTAACACTAATAAAAAACAGTAATTAAGTAAAAAAAGAAAAAAACAAAAAAGGCCCCGGGCTAGGGCGAGATGGAGGCAGGCCTTACCTCCTCTCGGGGCAGCGGCGGGCCGGCGGCGCGGGGCAGCAGCGGCGCGGGGCGGTGGAGGCCGGCGCGAGACAGGATCGAGGGCGGGTGCGCAGAGGAGGACGCCGACGGGGGCGAGGGGCGGCGCGACCAAGGGGAGGCACCGCAGAGGAGGACGGGGGCGAGGGGCGGCGCGGGTGCGCGCGACGGGACCGAGGGGCGGCGCCGCACAGGAGGACGCCGACGGGGCGAGGGGTGGCGCGGGGGCGACGCGACCGAGGGACGGCGCGAGTGCGCGCGACGGGACCGAGGGGCGGCGCCGCAGAGGAGGACGCCGACGGGGCGAGGGGCGGCGCGGGGGCGACGCGACCGAGGGGCGGCGCGGGTGCGACGGGACCGAGGGGCGGCACCACAGAGGAGGACGCCGACGGGGGCGAGGGGCGGCGCGGGGGGACGGAAAAAATGGGCAGCCTGGCGGCGTCGATTTCGTCCCTGCGCGCGGTCTGGAACTGGGAGGGACGGTGACGTGTATATATCTATCTAGCATCCGTCCTGGTTGGTGGCAACAACCGGGATGAAAGCCTCTTTCGTCCCGGTTGGTGGCAACAACCGGGACGAAAGACCCGGCTGGTCGGGCGCCGGGACCAGAAGTACTTTTGGGCCGGGCGCGCCAATTGTTTTAGCGCCAAAATTTGAATATCTTAAATATGCACGTGAATAACTTCTATATACTTTCAAATTTGAAAAAAATTACAACATGAAAATTGTTTGAATTTGCATAACTAATTCAAATCCGTTTTCTGTTTACCTAAATAATTATTCTAACTATTCAAACTATTAACTATTTCACTATTTGCAATTAATTTAAATATAAATATGTTAGATTGTTTTAAAATTAGTAATAATTACATTAAACAGAAAATAGACGTGCTAGCGCGCCGCAGTGTCGCCAGAATACAAATTTCTTTTATTAAAAGAGAAAACAAACGAATACCGAGGGGGATGTGGTAAACATTCTTTTCTGCCGTGCTCGAACGCCGTGGAAGCCGGTGGTGATGTTCCCGTGCACATTACTACCCGAGCTCAAAGTGAACACTGACCCAAGCATGCATTCTGTATCCTTAATGAAGCCATATTTATCATAGTGCTAATACCATATACTGTATCTGCACATATATTTAAGATTTACCATGTACTGTCGTGTGTATTGTCGAATGAATACGGAACACTTATTTTAGCCCTGCACTCAGTTTTGCACATTCATTGAACAGGTGGTACCTCCTCACTGAGCCAAGCATACAATGAAGCCAGCGGATGAAGCTCAGATTTGGGCAAACATACTGGCTGATCCTCGATGTCGAATGTGTTAAAGGGGGATGAATGTGTTAAACACTGACCCAAATACAATGAAGCCAGCGGATGAATGTGTTAAAGGGGGATGAATGTGTTAAACACTGACCCAAATGCACGGCAGGACGTATGATGTCGAATCCGAATGTTTTGTATTTGCTCGATAAACTGAATATATGATGTATCAAACCTTAAAGGGGTGTAGAACAAAACAAACGGTATCGCCATCATACAGCCCAACCGTGGCTACTGGGTGCATATATGCATACCAAATGCACGGCTGGACGTATGATGGCGAATCCGGATGTTTTGTATTTGGGAGATGAACTGACCGGTGTATGAAGCTGGGCTATATATAGGGTCCTCTGGCTCACAAAGTGTTGAGCTAGGGTTTTGATCCAACGGTTAAGAAACACCTCATCCAACGGCTCACAGCAGCTCGAAAGAAACACACCGTAGCCCTGATCGAACGGCTCACAACAGCTCGAAAAATACACACCCGGATCCAACGACTCACGAGCGCTTGAAAGAAACACATGATCCGTGTGATTCTATCTGGTTGGTCCAAACGAAACCCTAATTCCCATTTAGTCCCGGTTGGTGTCCCCAACCGGGACCAAAGGGATGATCCGTTTCCCAATGAAACCCTAACCCATTTAGTCCCGGTTGGTGTCCCCAACCGGGACTAAAGGGATGTTTTCTTCTCGCTATATATATGTATGCATTGCCACACCATTGGCATAAACACATACAAACTCACCACTCTCTCATGGCTTCTACCGTACCCACTCTAACATTCATCCAGGCGGAGGCACTTTCCGCCTCGAACTACCTCTGCCCGTGCGGCTACAATGTTCCCGCCGGTTGGATGCTGAGCGCCGGAGGAGTGCCGGTCCCTCCTCTTCCTCAAGGTGTGGCGCGTCGGGCGGCCATCACGAACCACTACTACCACGAGCTCACGCCGGAGCAGCGGAGGAATCCCAGTTGGCATCCCGATAACCAGCATACTTGGGATGCCTTCTTCATCAATCGGCGTGAGAGGGAGCTCGCCAGGTATGAGGAGGACGGTCTGCCTCCTGGGAACTTTCACGAGGCCGGTCGTCGGCTATGGTGGTCCGGCCGGACTCTACAGAGCGTCATGGACTACATCAGGGCCGGCGATATCCCCCGCCTGCGCTACCCTCAGGCCCAGTCCTGGAGTCGTGATCCTCCGAGGGAGTGCAGAGCACCGTCAGACGATAGTGACGACGACGGCGGCGGCGAGTACGACGACTACGAGTACATGTACTATAGGCCTAGGCAGGAGTATGACTAGTAGATCGATGCACTTTTGCCATTATGTACTGCCTTGTTTATTTAGATCTATGCTCTCTGTTTAGATTTAGATCCAATCTTGCCATTATGTGTACTGTGCCTTGTTTATCTATCGAAATGCATGTCCCCCTCTTTTTAACGTCTATCGAAATGCCATTAGATGTCTGAATCCAACCAATCAGGAAAAATCACACGGAAAACAGAAAACAGACGAGCTAGAGGGCCACTGTTTCCCGGAATACAACAAATTATTTTATTAAACAGCCAACAGAAAACAGACGCGCTAGCGCGCTACTCCTCGTCCTCGTCGTCATCGGTGACCTCCTCGTCGTCGGAGGAGGTGCATGATGGTATTTCCGAGATAGGCCCCCACCTCGGATCGTCGGAGGCCCAGACTTCGCCGGCGTGGTCGGCCCGACGGAGCTCTTGCAGCGCCTTCGACCTTGCCTCCCGAGCGGCATCTAACTCGAGGTGGCGTTCGAGGCGCCGCTCCGCCCGCTCAGCCGCGCGGGTCTGCCATAGCTCCCCGTCGGCGCTCTCCTCACCCGGATTGTTTCGGTAATACTCGCGGACCACGCGGTCGTCCCTGGCGTCGACTAGGCCCTGAAACGCGCGGTGCCTGAGGTGGCGGTGGTCGGCGGCAGTGACGATCTGCGGCGTCGGCGCCCTGGCCTCCGCTTCCCAGAGGGTGTTGTGGTTGTTAAAGTTCATCAACGACCGCGGGCGGCTGAGGCGCCAGGCCGCCGCGTCCCAAGCGCGGGCGGCCTCCGACGCCGTCGCAAAGGAGCCGAGGGGGATGCGGTCATCCCCGAAGCGGATAGTCGCGGTGAACATTCCGTTCTGCCGCGATCGGACGCCGCGGAAACCGGTAGTGTTGTTCCTCCTCGGAGGCATGGTGGTGGCACGACGGTGCGTGGAGTGGAGGCGCGGCAGTTTATAACGCGCATTCGTGGCCACGCGTTACAACTCCCGCGCCACGCGGCAGGACTCCCGCGCCACGCGGCAGGACTCCCGCGCCACGAGGTACAATACACACTACCACCCACACCTCTCTCTCACTCCCCAAGCAAAAAAAAGGGATGGGGGCTGTGGCCGCATTTGTAGGGGAAGGGACATTGGTCCCGGTTTGGGGGATGATCCGGGACCAATGCCCATGCGCGTGCCACGTGGCCTGTGGCTAGGGATTCGTCCCGGGTCATGCCACGAACCGGGACCATTGGCTCCCCACGAACCGGGACAGATGCCCCCAGGTGGTTTCTGCTGCCTCGGGCACACGAACCGGGACCAATGCATGGCACTTGTCCCGGATTTTGGTGCAACCGGGACAGATGCCCCCTGCCCCCCTGGACGAAAGGGGTTGTTTCCACTAGTGACTCCAACCCGTGGAACGTGGCACATCTCCGGAAATTCTACCCCTAGGATTTCCCCTTCTAGTCACAAGAAATAAGGCTTTACCAGCCACATTGTAGCCATCGCAATAAAAACATGGTTTCTCAACCATAGCTACAAAGACTATCCAGTTGCAATCTTTATTTTTTTCCTTTCTTTCTCTTACATGCTAAACAAACGGTCACACCCCAATACACGGGGGCTACGCCAAACTAGCATCAGCAAATCTTTCGAGTGCATACGCATGACAAATATCTAACAAGGTCACAAGGTACACACCTTATAAACACCTTAAATGATTAAATTAACATACAAGGTTACAATATACACACCTTAATACACCTTAAACCGACCCGCATAAAACATACAAAGTATACACACCTTATCAGCTAAAGCTATTGCCGAGCAGCCGCCTCTCGAAGCAGTCGCTCAATCTCCGCCGCGGTCAGTCGAATAATCCGCTCCGCCGCAGGTCGCAACACCTCATAGTGAGGGACAAAATCGACAGGTGGCCCCTGGATGTCAGGGAGTCGCGCCACATAATTGAAATTGACCTCAGGATGCCACAGACGCACGAAGACAAGCGCCACATGAGCATCACGAATGAGTTGCTGACGCACGCACTCTCGAACATCCCCCACCCGACGAAAAAACCTCAGCAAGCCACTCAAGCTATCGGGAACAACGCTTAAGGGGTAAAACGCCCGATGAACGGAAGAAAGGGCCTCCCGACAAGATTCAACAAAAAGTTGCGCCTGACTCGCCCGGTACTGCAGGGTAGCCAAGACGAAATCTCTGCTGCGGTCAGACCAGAAATTGCTCGCGTGAGGTTTGGAGCTGCTGGACTCATGAACAATATGATTGTCCATCCAGTGACCCTCACATACCCCATCAGGCTTAACAACTGCACGGACAGCAAACACGTCAAAACACATGCAGGAATAAACACAAAGTACTTGGGGGCTGGCGGGACTTACAAAGCATTCCCTTTGCAACGCTCGCCAACTCCTCCATCACAAACTATTCGCGATCCGCAGCAAGTTTCTGCTTCGACTTGGCAACATCCTCCACGCCTCGAAGATCCTTGAGCTTACGCTCGCCATCCGCGACACAGTCACGAAGTGAAGCAAGCATACTGGCAGTCATAACCAACAGCTCAGTCGAAGGAGCAGATCCACTCGACGAACCTCCGCTAGAATCCAACACCTGGAAAGAACAACGAAGTTTCAGAGACAAAGACATACCCCACTCGATGATTTACTACACAAAATCTTCGGATGCTCGAGGGCTACTACCATCGGGAGAAGCTAAAGTACGGTGCGATAACAAAACGCTGACACTTTCAAAACATCTCGATTGAAGAACAAAGTACGGGATGCATCCCAAGGTTCATTACACATAAAACATACAGAAATAGTGATCGATCTAAGGAACTACTGAGGTAGCTCCACTCGCAGCAGGCTTTCCACCACAGCCGCAGGAAACTACCCCGGAGAGCGTCTTCGCAAGCCTCTTTGCACGATCACCAAAAGGTCGAAGCGCTACCTTTTTGCCCAGCGCATCTCGAGGAAGCTCCAAGTACACCTTCTCCAGGTCACCCGAGACGCCGTGCGCCAGAGCTAATTGGATGGCAGTCTTGGCTCCGCACTCGGTCTGCGCAAGGGAGTACTCTTGGAGGGGATCAGCCTCGCCAAGGAAAACTTGCAGGAGGCCACCAAGGCTTGGCGGAACAGACACATCCACGAGCATTCATTGGTGCAGTTGCGTCATCATTTGAGCAGCATCGTGGACGAGGAAACATGCTTTGTTCCCGTGCTCCTGCAGTTGAGCGCACACGTTCGAGAGGGCGTCGACTCGAATCCCTCCAGGTAGCTCCAGCACAACTCCAATAGCGCCTAAACAAATATGGAGCAGATAAACGTAAGAAAGAGAAAAGAACAAGCCGCAGTCGAAAGAAATTCGAGCATGACTCACCAGCCAGAGTCTGGGCCAAGGGACGGAGGTCCTCCGACCAAATCGCTGTCGTGTTTCACACTCGCCTCCTCCAGCTGCTTCAAGGCGTCCTGTGCTCCCGCGAGACTGTCAGCTGAATGCTTGCGTGTGGACTCCAATTCCTTTTGAGTGGACTCCAACTCCTTCTCAAGGTCTTTCACCCGGGAGGTAGTCTCTGCCTTCTCGGACTTCAAGCGACTAACCTCATCTAAAGTATAGAGGGCGCAATTAAAATATCAGTTGCGATCAGGAAGAAACGAAACTAGGGCGAAAAGCGTGTGGCAGCTCACCTTGTAGGGAGAGGCCATCCTGGACAAGCTGGTCGCGCTCTCCCCGAAGAGAAGCACATTCCGCCTCAGCCGAAAGAAGCCGGCGTCAAAAGGCCGCCAGGGAATCAAGAACGGCCTGCAAAAATTCCTTGCAGAGTTAGAGAGATATCACTTGAGCCTATACCCGACCGTACACAGTCAAGTATAGCCTCGGGAGCTACTCCCATCGGGAGCACTGCCGCGCACCCGATGAAAACCAAAACCAAGAAACATGCAAGAGAAGAAAATCTCGACTTGAGTCCATAGCCAACTGCAAGCAGTCGGCCACAGACTCGGGGGCTACTCCCATCGGAAGCATTGCCATGAACCCGATAAAAGAAGAAGAGGAAGACAACTTGTAGAAAATGAGAACAATTTACCTTGCCTTGCGCGGTGGACAAGGGATCAGCCGAGCTAGCCGAGATCTCCCTGCTCGCTGACGCCCCGACATCTCCAGGCCGCCCACCCGCCAAGCTAGGCATCGCGTACTCCCGAACGTCGACTGCCTTTGCCGGGTTGGAGGCCTTCGAGTGGGATTTGCAGCTGGAGTAGGGTTCACAGCGGCCTCCTTCCTTTTCACGGACGGAGTCGAGGAAGCAAACTGATTCGCACTGATGGTCGCAAGACTACTGCAAAAGTTAGAATCAGAAAAGAAGAAGGCAAATTTGCGACAAAGGAGAAAACACACGGAAATCACTCGTCCTCATCGTCATCGTCAAGGTTGTCTAGGTTCCAGGCAGTGGAGATCTTTGACTGGCGGATGACAGGAGGAAGCATGTTGAGGGGAGTTGCTCGGATGGGCTCGACCCCCTCGACATGATCATCACTCAAGAAGTTGTCCTTGGAGGTGACCTCAGCCTCCTCCGGCTTGCGGTGCTTGCGACCACGAAGTTGCTCGTCATCTGATTCTTCCTCCTCGTCCATCTCCTCTTGTTCAGAGCTCGACTCCGCGCCTGCGACACTAGCCTCGGGAGGGGCTTCAACGTTTCTCGCTAGAAGATCTGAGACACCTTCATCCGCAGAAAGTGGCGGGTAGCACATGGCCACGTCCCGGTTCTGCGAAAGAAAAAAGAAGAAAAAGAGGTGTTTCAATCGATGAAAACCCAAAACAAGAAGAAATATAAAGCAAAGAAGAAAATTAAGGAATTCACCTTAGTCAGGGGGTTCTCGGCTTCGAATGGGGCGAGAGGGCACATCGAGTAGCCCTCTCCTTATTTTCAAATTGGTGATAGCCGCAATCTTCTTGTCGAATTCTGCATTCGAAAGAATGTCGTCTCACGTGCGGCTCCGGTCGCTGACGCCCGTGTACTCCCACAAGGTGGTCGGCCTCTCTTTAAGGGGATGGACCCTCCGGTGCAGAAACACACCCGCCAGGTGTATCCCGTTCAGCGGAGTTCCCTACCCCTTATCGCAGAAGCGCGCCACCTTTGGGAGTAGAGGGGTGACAACCTTGACTTCTTCGGCAAAGAGAGAATGCGTCCAAGACTTCTGCCGCTTCAAAATGGCGAACCGTTGGAATTCTGGAACGCCACCCGCGCTGTCATCGACGACGTAAAACCACTTCCGACGCCACCCCTGGGCTGAGTCGAAGGAGTTCATCTCCAGGTAGGGAACGTCCTTGTTCGCCTGGATGCTGTAGCCTACGGTCCTCAGCGGCTCTCCATTTCTTTCGCCTGGCTGTTTCTTCTCCCGAAAAATCCACACTTGGAAGATGGCTTTCCATAGCCCCTAGTGCGGGCGAATGCCGAGGAAGCACTCGAGAGCACAATAAAACACGAGATGTGTTGTATCGCGTTAGGAGGAAGGTCATGCAGTTGTATGCCATAGACATACAGCAACCCGACGAGAAAAGGATGGAGAGGGAAGGAAAAACCTCGGGCAATGTAATCCGAGAATGCGACGTGCTCGGTGGCGAGAGGATTAGGCATCTCCTCCTTCTTCCTGGACGTCCGAACGCGCTTGGAGTCCTCGGAAGGGAGAAGTCCCACTCTCTGCATCTCGGCGATGCTTTTCTTCGTGGCATTCAACAGGCGCCAACCGCCCATCTTCTTTAGTGGGGCCGCCGCAGAGGCGCTCGCCACCTCCTTCCCGGAAGCCGCAGCAGCGCCGCGTTTCTTGCCTCCCGCCATTGGGACCTGGTTCGTGCTCACAGAAGAGGAAGTGTGCGCAGGGGAGGAAGAAGACAAATGAGGGCCGGGAAAGTTACTTTTCCCCTAAGACCCAATATTTATGCTAGTACTCGGCCAATGTGAGCCGTTGATACACGAACGTGGAACTCGTCGTCACCACCACCTGTGAAATAGAAACGAAGAGACGGGGGCGGTTAGCCCCGCACGATCTTTTACGAAAAGATCGTGCGTATTTACAGCGCGGCCAGCGGATTAACCGGAGCACCACCGCTCGTTTCCGGTCAAAAAGTTGACAAGATGGGCCCCGCGCGCTCTGTCCCACTTCGTCACGTCCCATCGGGAGTAGCCGAGTGCGCGATGACGTCACTGCGTACCTCACAACACGAAAACTCTTTCGTGTGAGCATCAGGACGCAAAAATTCTTTCGCGTGGGCACCTTGACACGAAATCTCTTTCGTATGGGCACTCTGACACGAAATTTCTTTCGAATAGATACATTGACACGAAATTCTTTTTCTGTAAACTTCATAACGCGAGACCTCTTGCGTACAAGATCCAAGGAAAAGAAAATTACCTCGCTCGAAGAGTTACAGAAGATAGCACTTATAGTGAGACTAAGGTAAAATCGCGAGTTTGCGGCTCCCGCAAATCTACCTCATAATGTACTTACACATCATTTTAATTCTGGATCGTTCAGCTGACTAGGCACATTTGGATGTCGTATTCTTTCGAGTACGAAGGTAAGACCCAAGGATCTTTCCTGTGGGCCTGGAATCGCACTCGAGCTGCGTCCTCCAGTAAACTTTCCGTGTCAACAACATGAAGAAAAATCCTAGCGGCTGCGCCGGGTACCCCATTTTAAAGGTTAAGTTCGACTCGATAAGATCTCCACGTCCCAGTCGCAACGATCACCTTGCAGAGTTTGATTCGGAGGTCTCGGGTTCGTGTAGGCCAGAACTGTTTTTGCCCAAGATGAATTAAATGGCCCTGATCTCTCGGGAGAGCCAACCGACTGAGCCGTATCCTTCTGCGAAAAAAGCCAAACACGAGGCACATTTATTGCTCGATACTCGAGCACACCCTAGGCAGGGTACACACCCTTGAAGTCAGGAATTTGATTATCCAGTCGCAGAATCCAGAGATAAACTTTGAGTGCTTACTCGACTAAAACCAGTCGACCAAACACTCGGGGGCTACTGACGTGGGGATGACTCCAGGACCTATCGAGTGGGCCTACCGGGTCCACGTCCCAAGACTGAAGCCCAACGCAGGGCGCCATCCGGCGGTTCTAGAAGGCCCAGGTAATCCCACCCGCAAAACTTGCGGGTCAAGATGGAAATTTTCCACCGCCTTAGAGCTAGGGTTTGTAACCCCCTCGGGCACAATTTGAGACGTAGCCACCTATAAAAGGTTGAGAGAACCACCGAGGAGGGGGATTCAATATACTTTTGACCATCATAGCCATAGCTTGAGATCTATCTCTCAGCTTGCGCACCCACCATTGTAATCGATCTACTCGCAATACAAATCAGAAGAGCAGGAGTAAGGGTTTACCTCTACGAGGGCCCCGAACCTGCGTAAACTTGCCCCTGTAAGCTGACGATTGTCGCCAGCGCCTTATTCGTTCTCTTAATCGAAACCCTACCGGATCATCTGAGGGACTTGTCGTGATGACTAGTCGACAGAGGGTATCACATGTTACCCCTCTAAGAGCTCGCACACATACGTCCGTCAAAATCCTGCAGCGCTTCACCGTCGAGAACTAGCCACCACAGGTTTGCAATTGAGGTGGAGAAGTCCCAACACATGGGAAAGAGAGGGATAGAGATTAGGTCTAGGTATGATAGAGAAAGAGATAGTCAGCATATCCCAATTAGAAGAAGCCTAAACCAATTAGAGGGTCTCTAATCAGAATCTCTAATTAAATTAGAGATGTTCTAACTATACCCTCTAATCCAATTAGACATGTTCTAATTAGAGGTTCTAATTTAATTAGAGGGTCTCTAATTAGATCTCTTGTCGTCAGAGAGAGAATTGCCCGAAGTCCAATTGTGTGTTCTCTAAAGAGATGAGGGGGTGGGGATTATATAGTGGGACAGGGGAGGGCACCTGCCTTGGGAGGAAGGTCAGTTTCCCTGTCCCTCACTTGGCCGCACCAATCCTCCTAGAGGATTTCGGATTGGACTCCCACATGGAATCCAATCCCCCTCCCTTTTTATTATTTTTCTTTTTCTCACTTTTCCACCTCATTTATTTCTCAAATAAATTAGGGAAAATTCCCAGGTAAAGCTAGTGCACATTGTGAGACCATAGGTTCCACCTGGCATCCCCTAAAATTAGGGTTTGCCCACAGGAGGAAATCTTCCCCCCTCCGGTACTGCCCCCCCTATATTGAAAGTCCTTCAGAACTCTTTCGGAACCCCGTGACCCCATCATCGATCTTATCTAAAAATTTCAGAAACATATTTCCGACATCACGAGACATCTCATATCCTTCGTTATATCACATATAACATTCTGCCTATATCGGCATTATTTCTCTCTTATGGTAATTTCCCCGAAACGACTCCGATTGCCACCAAACTTGTTTCTGTGATATCGTAATGACATCTACCATTATCTATTGTTTTTATAAACATATTTTCAACATCCCTGGACATCTCATGTCCTCCGTAATCTCTCATGAATATTTATTTTATCACGTCGAAATTACCCGGATGATACCCTACTCTCTTCCGGACCATCCAATGCAAACAACAAACTTTGATGCCTTACTAGTAGACATGATTGGAAAACCATTTTCCTAATCAATAATCAACATCGGGACCGTGGATGTCCATATTGATACCTACAAGTTATACGAAGAAAACTGTTGAACCCTTTGGTTGTTAAGTAAGTTCCTATTACTTCACGATACCAATCAATACATCGGGACGATATAAATAATAAGACCGCGATTAAAATCTTTAATCACCTTATCACATTATTCTCGATATCCAGTATGATTCCTTTTACTCATTACCGTGACATAGTATCCCCATGACTAGTGTCATGTCCTTGTCTGCGAAGACTTATTTACCGATTCTATTTCACCGAGTGGATCCTGAATGTACCTCTCTATTAACTAGAGGAGTAATTCCCAATCTTGAACTATCACAATGAATGAGTACTTTCGTGACCACCCAGTGTTAGCCTTTTTTATCACCCAGTTTACAGTGTGATACTTGACTATATCAAAATGATCCTTACGGTAAACATCATTGAATATTCTCATGGTCTAAGGAAGCAAACAAAACGATCATGTTGTGATGATACTATATAGCAAAACTAATCTCGTAGTATCTCAACCACTTGGGTCTATCCAGCCACAATGTTGAAACAACATTGTGCTCCCATTAATATTGACATAACAAATGTCCATGACCAGGAAAAATGGTCATCTAATATTAACGAGTTTGTCTGTGAGACATGACAAAGGGCCATAACTGCGTGTTTATGTTTCTACATGTGCATATGGGGTTTCCTCTGAATCTCATATTAAATGATCATAGCAGTTATAACATAAAAAAATAATACATTAATCATGAAACTGGTGTATTTTATTGTCTCTTGGACATACATCCAACAGTCTCCCACTTGCACAAGAAACAATAATCGGATTCCTTAGCTCAACACCCAGTGGCATTGCAGTGTTGATTGAGGTGTCGACTGTGTCCTTGGATCTGAAACTTTAAACCCATGTATTTTCATATCTTGGAGAATCACTTCTCCCTTTGATCACAAATGATCCTTGCAGTTTAAATGTTTGGTGCTTTAACTAAGATGGCAGTCTGCTATTCACAACATTGTTGCACCTTTTGTAAAGTACACTATCCAGTTCTTTAAAGAATTTGGATCAAAACATTTAACCTTCACAATTCCAAAGTGTATTCCAACTTACCTCTATTGTTATAGATTCTATCATAGTGTTAAACTTTAGAATTTTTCCTCCAAGTTTAATCATGGAATTTCTTTCATCTCACTATAGCACCTTATTGACACTAAGTTGGTTGGTTTTGTGATCATTTCATCCAATGTTGGGTGATTCAGTGACTTGTGTCTGGCCTAGATGCAACTGACCAAGTTCTGGCATATTGAAATGCACTCTTGTTGTTGTGTTCACCATGACTTCTAATTCCTGTAACTTGGCTTGCACTATCTTCCTTTGATCTTTCTATTCTTGACCATCTAGCTCCTGACTTGATCAACCAAGTGCTGATTAGGTCCTTAGCATTTCAAACAGCAAATGCCACACCTCAAGGTGTTGGCAACATTCTAACCCTAATCCAAATGTGTCCATCTTTTCTTGTAAACAAGTACCGAATATCTCCCAAGTTTTGAAGAAATAGAATAGGTTTTGTAATTTTTAATTTTCCCTTTGTAATTTTATTTCAATGTAATATCCCTTTGTATCGGAATGAAATAAAGTTTGTGTTTGAATTCCGATTCAGTCACTCTTTCGTGTATTTTAATTTCTATTTTTTATTATTTAAGTTTGTGAAGAATGATTTTTAGAAGAATTAAATTCAAAATTCAAATTTGAATTCAAATTTAAATTCTCTGAAAACTCAAGTTAGGTTTTAGAAAAGATAAGACAAGAAATGGACCTCTAATGTATGGCATAAGTCAAACACTAGGGTTAGGTTTGAAATCAAAACCCCAAATGAAAGGTGAACTCAATTTCCCCGACCAAATGTCTGCGACCCGTTTCCAAATTCAACGACACTTCGAGAACTGAACTCACTTCCCACTTTACACAAAAGCGTGAAAATTAACGAAAAAACCCAAATACATGCAATGCAAAGGTCCATAGATTCTAAACTACCCTCCTTCGACTCTCTGAAATGAGGTTTCTCACAATAAGCGACGAATCCACGGTCCAAACCCTATCCTACATAAGAAGCCATGCAAAGAATGCACTTAGGAGCAGCCCAAGCCTTCCAAATCACCGGTTTCATGGTCGAGTACATAGTCCCCTCGAATTGAGCATGATAAGCCAAGACCATCATGCAAGCCCTAGAGGTAGAGAGCTTCCTGGATATGATCCCGATCGTGTCCAGACGGAGGTTGGCATCACGCAAGGTGGTGGAACTGCTAGAGTTGAAGAGCGCTGAGAAAAATCAGAGGTGCCACATGCTTTGGCCTAGAGACATCGAGCCATGGAGGGTGCCAAAAGTTAGCCTTCCGCCATAAAAGAAATGTTATGATCTATAATTGTGAATAGGTCCACACTACTACCACTGTTTGATATTTTAGGTCACCATATCTAAAAATTATTATGGAAATATTTCCGATGAAATCTAGATTTATTTGGCTTCTAGCTAGCACATACAAGCTATAAAGATCTCCATGGAGCTTGGCAACCAAAATCCCACTTGTTGAGACATGATTTTCCATTGATATCAGTGATACTTATGAAAGATAATCTAACTAAGCAGCATTGGCAAATATGATAAGCTGTGTGTATCCTCCATTCCTCGTGATGCATAGAAATACATTCAAGGCCAAGAGCAATCTGGAAGACATGAAAGAAGCTGGGAAATGCAAGGCATTGTTGTGCTCCCCGACGAAAAGGGAAGCAAGAACTCGAGACCCATCACCATCAACTTGATCATCATCACACATTTACGCATTTCCTCGGAACGAAAGTGAAATGGGTTGGACATCGACTCGTTGTCGCTGTCTTCAATCTCCACTCCATCTTCGTACTGCACGTACACAGAACCAAGGCCGGGCCTCTTTCCGTCCTGTGGCACAGTGGCAGGTTCCAAACAGATGGAGCTGTCAGTTTCCCCGGGGCGAAGATGGACGGCGCCGACGGGCGTCTGCCACATGAGAAAAGCAGAGAAGACGAGATCGCTCTCCTGTGCTGCGTTGTGGGTGAAAAAGGCGAGGACGGCATGAAGAAAAAGCTGCACCGTGGTGCCTAGAGTAGAGGCCACCCAGCGAAAGCAGCTTTGGATGGGACCCTGTTTGATTGTGTGTACGTGTACTTGCAGTTATTAACAGTATCAGGAAAAGAGAAAGCGATCGCATCACTGCGCCTCGGCAGTGGTTTGACACCGACTCGAAGCACCGCTGACCAGGTTTTTCTTTTCTTTTGAGAAGACCAGTGAAAAAATTTCACAGAGTAGAAAAAGAGAGGAACAGAAATATTTTTCCAGATTGAAATGGTAATATTCCCGGTTAGAAGGATAGGAAAACTGATTGTAACGAGGCAACTAGAGCATCTCCAGTCGTGCCCCAAAGACGTCCCCAAGGTCCCGGCTGGACGACTCCCAACCGCGTGCAGTCGCGTCCCCAAAGGCCCCTCTCGTCCGGACGACCCTCAGTTTCTGTCTGAAACCTTAAGCAAACACCGCCGAGGAAGCCCTGTGAAAGGGCCGAACGAGACTTCCATGCAACCACAACCACACAAATCAAAGATTACTTTTCTCTCTCCTGCTTTTTGCCATACCACGGCGTGCATGCGGGCTCTCTCTCCCCACTTTCCCTTTCCAAAATGCCTACATGCATGTTTCTATTTACACTCTCGCCATTGCATAGGAGCAGTAAGTGGGAAGAAGATGTCCCTCAAAGATGTTGTTTCGTCCGGACAAGCCCACAAAGGGCCTCTTTGGACGCCGATCCGGATGCGCGAATGGAGATGCTCTTAGCATTCTGAAGCACTCGAGGCAGGAAGCTATAGCTGCTTGGAAACTATATGTCGAAGCAACAAGACACAATGGTCTACTCTTAGGCTTGTACTAAGAGCATCTCCACCGGCACCCATCAAATATGTGTCTGACACCCCCCAATTGTACCCCCTTTGGGGGCGCCGGACCAGTGTCCGTGATTTTGGTGGGCGTGCTCCGCAGTGGCCCCCTCCAATCGACCACCCCCCCAATTGGACCCCGATCAAACAGTTGGCGAATTTATTTTTACACAAAATAACGACGACCAGTCAACGCAAGTCCGGCGATCGAATGATAGTCTCGACCAACACACGGTCGTTCAAAAGGGCACCACTCTCGGTGCATAAGAGTTCAGTCTTCTTGGGTCTCGACATCCGCTATAGCTACCGCCTCGGCGGCATCAGCGCATCGGCCTTGGCAGCTAGAGCCTCCGCCCTCGCCGCTCTTGCCGCCGTGATGCGTCGCCTTTCCTCCCTGAAGTAGGTCTTCTGATCAGGGATCATGTCAGCCGTGTTGGTTGCCATGATCGAGCGCTCTTCGGCTGTCAATTAGGCTTTAGCTTTCGCCTCGGCCATGACAAGAAAGGTGTTCCACCTCTCTTTGATATCGTCGTGCATCTTCAGTTTCTTCACCGCCGATGCGGCCATCTCTTGCACGTACACGGCCATGGCCTCTTGCACGCCGCTCGCCGATGCTGCATGCTTCCCATCCTTCGCCTTCTCGTTCCCAATCGGTCGTTCGGCACTCCTGCCCGGCATCTTGGTTTCATCCACGTCGGTGTCGCTCTCCCCTCTTACGGCCGCCGTGATACGCCAACTCTTCCACTTTGGGGATTCCTTAATATTGGCCCAAACACTCATGAACTTGAACGGCTTCTTGTTGTCCATGTTCGGCGCTACACACATCTTTTGGGCGTCCTTGAGCTACAGAAAGGCCGGCGTCACAATATGCAAAAAAAAGTATAAAAAAGAGCTCGACAACAATTTAAAAGGATTTTACTTTGAGGTTGTCGGTCTTGCCACTCTCGTTCCTCATCCATACTTGATCATGAAAACCATGAAACTTGTTGCACAACCCTTGAAGAATTGCCCACCGGTTCTCACATCCTTTGACATTGCGATCGGGAAGGTAGCCGCGCTGATGGTATGCCTTCCTTTCGTCGAAGTCAGCTTTGATGCGCTTCTAATACGCATCACGTGTTTGTTGTGCGCCTTTGTCGGCGTCTAACGCCACTGACATCCATGATTCGGCCAACATTATGTCCTCCTCATCGGACCATGTCTTGCCTCGGGTATCCGGCTTCTTGACGACCGCGTCGGTGTCCACATCGTGCACATCTACGTCGTCACTGTCGGCGTGCCCAGAATGGTCGTCATGAGTTTGAGAAAATCGATCGGTGTCGGCGTCGGCGTGGTGGTGGAGACGCGGATAAGTTCGTGCATGGAATCCTACATCAGCAGATCGGCGGTCAGCACACAATTCACCTGGGTAACCGACAGCAGTGAATGCATGGCCGCAATTAATGCACGCCAACAATGAATGCACGAGATCAATCAAATACCTCTGCATGCTCCGTCGTTTGGTTCATCATGTTGGCGCCTTCTTCGCCGAAGAGGTCGCCCCGGCATGTCGTCTGCTCGCCGCTTGTGAACCCTGTCCGACGCAGCGCCAGCGAGGACTCGAAGAGCGCCTCCTTGTTCAGATCGATGCCAGTGGACTACGCCGGGTCGTCTGGTGAGATGGAGAAGCGGGATTGATGCGAGGCTTGTACCTGGCTAGGCTCGGCGTAGTAGCGCGGGGAAGACAACAACACGCTAGACTGGGGGCGGCAGACGTGGCAGTTCGGCTCAACGCCACCAGCACGTCGGCGGTCTGATTTGTCTCTAACAGCGCCTCTGGCCCGTACGTGGCGCTATTGACGAAGGGTAGAGGTGACCGCACGCTGCTGCTTCGCCGACATCTCTACCACCACATCTGTCGGCTCCGGCTTCATCGGCAGCCTCTTCGGCGCCAAAATCGCCGCCGCCGCACGCGGGAGGCCGAGTTTCTTTGGACCTTTTGGTGGCATGGTGCGGGAATGCGAGGAGGCGGCGGCAGCGGGAAAAGGGGGAAAGTGGAGAGAACAATCGCCGTTTCTGCGTTCTGCGCACCAAAGTAGTGTTGTCGTGGCGATTTGTGTCACTAACGGGCGGGGGCGCCTGTCGGGTGGGGTGACCGGACAATGTCCGACGCCCCTAGGCAGGCCCCCAAATTTGATGGGTGGGTTGGGAGACCCGGACACAAATATGGCGGGTGGACACCTTCTTGGGTGACCCCATTGGGGTTTTCGGGGGTGCCGGTGGAGATGCTCTAAGCTCTTTCTATCAACGAGACCGAGACACGAAAGCTTTTGCGCTTTCTCGAAAAACTGTATGTCAGAAGCATGAGAAACTAGAGTGCTCAGGGTGACATGTATGAGGATATTACTTGCGCTTGACTGTAAGAGCATCTCCAGTCCCGCCCCCCAAACGCGCCCCCATGGTCGCTTCCCGTCCGGACGGGCCCCGAGCGCGCCCAGTCGAGCCCCCCATTGGGCCTTCCCGTCTGGACGCCCCCTTGTTCCCGTCCGGCAAACCCAGCCCAAACCCTCCCCCTAGGGGCTCCCGTAGGGGCGCCGGACGAGTCGAAAATCGCTGCGGGCCCGTCTTGCCAGCGACACAAGCGCCCACCAAAAACCCTTTCCGTCCCATGCGCCTGCCATTTCCCCTCCCCGTCGCCGCTCGTCTTACCCGCCCCTCCCTCCTCCTCACCCGCCATGGCACCGAAAAGGCCGCCGAGACCACCGGCGAAGAACGCGAAGGCCGGCATGCTCGGCCTCAAGCGCCGCGTGCTGCAGCCGCGCCCACCGAAGGAACGGCCGGCAGGCATGGCCGACGTCGAGTGGGCGGCGGATCAGCTGCGGCGCGATGCCTCCTCGACGGAGCGCCGACTTCGTCGCGAGAGGTCCGTGGCCCGGACCGCGGCGGCGACCCTGGATACGGTTGTATGCGCTGTCGCGGCCGCGGCCGGAGGAGAAAGCCCGGGAGGCGCATCGAGCTCGTCGACTTCGGCGTCGCCGTTCCGTGTGGACGTCGCCAGCACGCCGCGCTCGCAGTCGAGGCTTGGTCCCAGCCAGGGCCTCTCCCCGAACTTCAACGAGCCCGACGGCTATGCCGGCTACGCGTTCGGCTACGGCAACTTCGGCGACGGCAACCTCGGCGGCTTCGACCCCAACCAACTGCACTCGTTTGGCGGCGCGCCCAGCGGCGCCGGGACGGGGCTCGATCTGAACGAGGCGTATGAGGTGTCCCCGGGATTGCACCGGGACGGCGCGGATGTCGGGCTGGCTCAGTCCGGGCGCACACTGATGTTCGAGGACGGCGCCCACAACCTGTTGGACACCGGTCCCCATGCCTCCTTCGGCACCCAGGCGCCCTCCGGCGGCTACGACTTCGGCACCTAGGCCTCCTTCGGCACGCAAGATGGTGGCGGGAGCGCCGTTGTCGACGAGGAGCGAGACGTCGACAACGCTGATGAGGACGAGGAAGATGTGGAAGCCGATGATGGGAAGAAGAAGAAGATGGGTGGATGACGTGGCATAGCTTGACGACGAAAGAGGACGAGTGCTTGATAGAGTCCTGGAGTTCCATTACCCAAGACGTGATCACGGGTTCAAACCAAACGAGCGATTCGTATTGGAAGAGGATTCTCTCCGAGTTTGACGAGCGCAAGTATCAAGTGCCATACATACAGGTCGTCATGGATCGCAACCAGAGTGCGCTAGCTCATCGATGGGTAACAATCCAAAAGTCCGTGAACATATTTCAAGGAGTCTTTGACAACATCATGGCGAGGCCGGAGAGTGGCAAGACTCTGAAAGACCAAGTAAGAGCATCTCCTTTCGCATCTTCTCGTATGCAATCACAACATTCATGCATCTCCTAATCTTTAACTTCTCTTGTTGCTAGCTCGTTGATGCCCTGGAGTTGTACAAGGCTCTCTACCAGAAGGACTTTGTGCTTCTATATTGTTTCAACAAGTTGCAAAACAATGTGAAGTGGAAGAAGCATAAGCTCCGACTCAACAAGAAGCCCGGCGATGCTCAAATCGAGGAGGTGGTGCTCAACTCGGAAAGGCCCATGGGAAACAAAAAGGCCAAGGCGGCGGCAGTGGCGGCGGCGAGCCCGGAGCGAGTGCACGCCGCAATAGACAAGGTCATGGAGAATGTTGCAAAGAGCTCGGCCGAGAGACGTGCCGCATCTGTGGCCAAGTGGGCGGAGTTTGCCAAGAAGACGGACAAGAAGCTCGAGATTGAGGCTGGCAAGGCGGTGTCCAAGAAGAGGTAGGGGGATTTCATGATCCTCACGACGGACACGTCGAAACTTGATCCGCAGACGAGAGCGGCGTGTGAGGCGATGCGTGCTACCATCCTCGCCGAGATGGGCCTCGGTCCGGCGTCCACGGCAACCAACGACGCGGCGTCCTCGGCGCCCACGGAGCGGCAGCCCCAAGCGCTGCCCCGAGTGGCGGCAGCAACGAGACGCCAGGCTAAACCCAGTGCGCCGGCGACGAGTTCCACGGCTACACTCCCGACCCCGGCTTCCTCGGCTCCAACGACGTCGATTGACAAACGCAGAGCGCGCCGGCGACGAATTCTGTAAAGCCAAACCCGTTAAATTATGGCCTAAAAACATAATTATGTAAAACTTTATTTATTTTTGTATTTGAACAATTTAAAAACTTAGAGAAAAATGATTTGGAAGTTGTGATTTGGGGACTGTGAATGGGAGAAAAATGATTTGGAAGTTGTGATTTGGGGGCTGCGAATGGGCAGCTGCCCCCCCCCCCCCCCCCCCCCCGGCGTCTTCCCGTCCGGACGAGGGCCTCGCCGGGCGCCCATCCAGACGCCTATTGGGGGCCTCGACTGGATATGCTCTAGGTTTTTCTGCAATCTGCTCACGGTGGAAACACGAGCTAGGAGGCCACATGGTAAAGGAACAGAACGACCACAAGGTACAAACACTTCGCCATCTGGTTTCTTCGAGTTTCAAGAATGGTGAATGCTGCAGCCTGCAGATCTGGCTTTCGGCAGCTACCAGACAGAGCAAAACAGGAAGTCGAAAAGGAAGGGCGCCCTGCAAGGAATGAACGCCTTTCTGGATCTCAAAAGCGTAATGTGCCGGTTCCTGCGCAAAGCAGTGGTGGGCGCATTTGCATTCCATTATTGATATTCGTATATTGGTAAAAAAAAAACTCAACTATCAGGCGTTCCTGTGTTGGTCTATTGGCTTTCACTGGTTGATATCCGGAGGGCCGATATATACAAACTTTGCATAGCACATGTTCACGGCAGAAGAAAAGGAAGGCATAAACGAGTTTCAACTTTCCTCTGATTTCAATCATTTCTAAGTTTGAGAGATCAGAAACTACACCTGTATAATTAGTCATCTGCGCCTAAAATCCTTGTTTGTGTACCTATGGACACAAAAGCTAGAAACGCAAGGGGTAAATGGAATTTACAAGGAAGATGTATGCTATCACGATGGCCATTGACCAACTGGTTAACTCTTCTTTTGTTCTACTTATTATATGTATGACGATCAGCTGTACCATTTGTATGCTACTGGAAATGTCTTCGCGTCTTAGCATGGAGAGGTGGGAACTCATCTTCATCTCCTATTCTATAAACCCCGGACGACCTGAAACAGTGTGCAAGTTAACAAAATTAACCATATTAAAGCATACGGCCACTGAATCCAGTGAAGATACAGCAGAATGCAAAGTTGACACTTGTAAGTTGCAGAATGCAAAGTTGACACTTGTAAGGTGTCTTTCTTGGATCGTTAGCGCTAGAATATTTTCAGGCTCTTGTAACATTTTGCTCTGTAATGTACTCCCAGGTTTACCTGCTTTGAGTCGCACCGGCTCCATGGCTCTGTAACGCCGATGCCTTGCTGCTTGAGTGTGTGCTGGGAGCCTTGTTTGGCTCCGGTGAGGGAGATGTCAGCGAGAAAGGCCCCAAAGAACCGAACTCGATAATCCTATCTGATTGTTTATCCAAGGCTCCAGGTTGAGAATATCCTTTTGTGACAGGGAAGTAGGGCAGAGAAGTAGTGGCTGCCAGAAACATCCGTTGGCTATTCCCGCTGTCATGAGGAATAACAATATTTGTCAATAATGGTCTGGGTTTACTTCCATTTTGAACCGATTCTTCTTTCGGTTTAACCTCCTTTACAGAACCATTTGGAACGTTCACAACTTGGCCGTTCGGTGCATGCCTTGCACCTCTTACAAAAGATAGGTGCTCACTGCGATTATCACAATGTTGTTTCGTAACCAAGTTCTTTTTCGAGAAACCCCTGCTTTGTAGGCTGCTTTGAAGTTCTAGCGGCTCAGAAATTGGTCTTCCATTCGTTGACCGATTGTTTCTGTATGTGCACACACCTGGTGCACCCTGAACTTCAGGTGGCTGATGTTTTGCACTAGCTTGTCGTAGGGGCTCCATGCATGTATCATAGTTTCGCTTCGGGAAGATGCTTTTGTTCGAGAAAACATCCCCAAAGTACCCTCGAACATGCCTTTCATAGTGAGGTTTGACACATCCATTTCGATCAGGACCACTGTACTTTTCAATCGCCTCCCTACCAGAGCAGTTATATCTATTTAGGCCATTCTCAATTCTCAATGGCCGACTTATACTTACTTCATTGGTTATACTGTCTGGTACTACTTGCTTCTTGTAAGGGACAAAACTTCGTTTTGGAACTGCAGCATGGTTGTTTTTTGCCTTTACGGGTTGATTGAACGGCGTCTTTCCTTTCTCTCCTAAAGACTTCATGTGCTGTAATACATAAAAGGAACTCATAAGTATGATAGCTTTGGTGTAAACGAATACAAAATTATGACCTTTAACAAATAATAGTTGACAGGCCCAAAAGTAACTTATGCTCCCGTGTACCAGTGATCCTGATGTTTTAAAAATTCAATAGAAATATTTATAAGTTTGAAAAAATTCTGAAAAATATCATGGTATCTCAGAATTCAAGGTATTTCAAATTGAAATTTTACACGTTTGTGGGATGCATCATCGAGAACAATTATGAGTCACTTTACTAAACACGGCAGATCAAAGCATGAATGTCCAAAAATGAAAACGAGCGTTCCTGTTTCCTACCATTTCACGAGTATACAGGCCTGTTCCATGCATAGTTGGTACAGCCTCCGAACTATGAGACCAAGAAACAGCAATATCTGATTCAGCAAAATAAGATGGAGACAATCCATTGGGTGTGACATCTATTCCACAGGCATTGAGCTCGAAGGCCACACCCCAGTGGTCCTCATCCTGTGATTGCTGTGAAACTTCAGTGCTATGAGAAGAAACCGGAGATAATTTCCTTCCATTGGTTTCCGTATATGAGGGTAACACTAGCCCTGGGAGCGTCATATCAGTACTTAACAGGATGCTATGATTCAGAATGTCTATCAAATTCTTGTCAACTTCACCCTTAGAAAATGCTTCTTGGACAGACTGAAAAAATTCGTCAAACAAGTATTCCAAGTCGTACTGAACTTGACGGAGGCATCTCAGCTGCGATTCCAAATCCCCTGATAGATCTGGCAAGTTCAGCAATGAGAGTGGAGGAAGATGGTGTTTTTCCACATCGAGGGAAATTCCACTAAAAAATTTCTTGCTTATGGGATCAGGTTTTGGCAGTCCCAAATCATTTCCATGGATAGAGTTCAATATACGTGGGGAATAGTTTGCATGAATCTGTGGCTGAATCAGTGATTTATCATCCATATAGGATTCAGCTGTATAGCGAGATATCTGTCCTTCCATTTCATGGTCCACATAGTACTGTTCACTGGCGCCATTTCTGTACTCGTGAAACACATGCGAGTGTTTCTTTGGTTCGTGATGGGCACGGTGGGATGATATTGCCCTTAAAACAGTACTTGGTGCCAACGAGTCATCTCCTGAAAAATATTCACTCTGTGTAGGCACATTTGCTTTGACACATAATCTGTTCTTAGCCATGCTCTTTGAAAGACAAATAGGACTTAAGTTCTGATCCTGCTTGTAAGAAATCTGCATGCGTGATATATCATGCACGAGTTGCTTGCTGGAATCAAGCAAGGGCTGACAATGGAATTCTCCTAGATGGGCAATATCTGCCCTGACTCCGCTTTCATTCATCTCCAAACTGTTTTTGAAAAATAGATAAATATCACCACGGATAAGTTCCCACGGTAACATAAGAATTTGACCAAGCTTTCGAGCACCAAACGAGAAAGCAGTTCGAATACGGTTGAAATTTGCTGCACAAAAATGAAATGTCAAACAATACTCATCAATCTATCGCTAAAAAAATTGTAGAAAAAATATAAATAATAGACGGCTAGACGCCACACAAACAAAACCCTACACATGTTCAGTATTAGAGCATGCTGTCTACAGATTTATTCACAAACTCATACACACATCAGAAGTTATGATGCTTCGGGCAAACAATGTGTTCCTAGAAGTTTCAGAGGATAAATTAGGAAGAGACAATTAATTGATTGATGTATTTTGCAGAATTCAAACCTCTGTTCACACTTCTTCCAAGATTGTTGCACTCCTTCAATGGATCAATTATGTTTAGATATTTCAAACGGAATTTGGTACAGCATGCATCGAAGTTTCTTGGCGGTAAATATGCTTTTTCCACTGAGTTCTCAAGGAACTCTTTGTCAAACAGCAAGTCATCACCAGGTATACTCGTCCCTTCAACTGCAAGAAATGCAAGTTTTAAGATTGTTAGGAACCAGGAGATAACTCGGACAAGAAAAAAGATTACAAGGTAACGCACCAATCATGTTAGGCAAAGACGACACAGCAACAGGGCCATTTAAACTGATGCAATAGTTGTCCCAGTCAAACTTGCTAAAATATTCAAGAAATCTGTACAAAACCTATTAATAAGAAGGAAAATGAGATACGATAAGGATATCCGCTTTCCTATTTTTGTAAAGATGTTTTCAAACGTCTGAAACAAGTAATTCCTTCCAAGACTTACCTCCAGGGGACCATGGAGAGATTTGTGGAATAGATTAAAGACATATAGGATAAGTGTTTCCAATGCATAAGTTGATATAAGTCCATGATGAGCTCCTAGAAGGCGACTCTCATAATAACACCATGCCTTGATTAATATAATGCTCCTTTTAAATAGATGATTTTTCCCAACTTTACGGTCAACCTGAAGAAGGAACACTCATTTACTTTCGCATGACTTGGCATAGTAATAACCAAACAAAAAGAACACGCAGACTAGTACAGAAAGTTTTTAGCATTCTATATTCAGCAACTTATTTAGCAAGTATAAAATGTGCTATTTTTTCAAAAAAGAAAGATCGCAACACATCACCAGCTCAAGGAAGCAGAGGGCGCAGATTCCACCAGTTTGATTGAATGAAATATCAACGATAATATTTCCAATAGTGCATTTAATGAGCCTGACCTGGATGAAGGAACATTGAGAAATTTAGAGCCAGCTGGCATTTGCAAAACAGTAACAGGCTAACAGTGCATCAGGAGGAAGAAACATATACATAGTTCTTAAGCTTAACTTCCATGCGTAATAAAGATTTGTTGAAAGAGAATAAATGTATGCAAAGGGCAACAAAAGGTTTGGCGTGCAACATCATAGTTTCCCAGACGTCTGTCCAAAATGAACAACTATAAACATGTATGAGGTGCAAAACAGGAGAGCGCACCTCTGCATCGATGTGTTCCAAGTCCTTTACTTCAAACCCAGCATCAGTGTTCTGCTCCCCCGACCCAAGGATATTATAAATATCATCAATCAAAGTACTATCACACGATGTATTTCCAATTAAAGTTAGATCAATGTCCCCATCAGGAAGGTAAGTCTTCAATGGAACCGAACCAAATAAAAAGACCTGTGTTTTCAAATAAAAGAAGAAAAAAGTTAGATGGTTATATAAGAAAAGCATCGTTTCAGTATACAAGCTGTACAGCAAGAAGCATAACGTTCGCAGTAAGATGGACTGACTTTGCAATAGAAAGTTAAAAGGTTAGCAAATGAACTGAAACTAGATTCCTTGGTGGGAGGTGTGGGTGTCTTCAGCTCGGATTTGGATGCCTATTTCTTGTGAACTGATATGATACCTATTCCCCTCCCAGCTATTACCATTTTTCCATCTCAAATAACTCAGTCTGTAGTCTGCACAATGGAACAGCGTCCCACTACTATATCACAAAGTGGGTTGCCCTCATGATTCACAAGGCAACCAATTGAGCAGTACAGGTAACTAAGAAGATTTAACGCTCCAACTTGTTACCTTCACATATAATTCCGACACAAAACCCAAGTGGAAGAATAGCGAACTGGTCTGTAATAACACAAAAAGGGAGGTAATGCGGCTTGGCGCTAGGAACAGTGGACCACTCCGGCAACGTCTCGTCTCATAACTCACATAGAGGCATGTGGATAATCCAGCAAGAATAGACATCATTACACTGATCTTTTTGGAGAAGCACCAACTGCTAGGAAACATTATAACACAAGGCCTAGTGCAGCTATAAGCTATAACAGCCACACCTTTCCTAGCAATTCCAGCTATACAAACTAGGAAGACATCTCGTACACGTTACAAGTGGCCGGTTATAATCCTAGGCACGAATAAGGACCATTTGTTCAGATCTACCATCTGCGGGTACGGAGGGAAGAGGTTGGACGTGTAAGTAAATGAGCCCGTGAGCACACAAGTGAAAGTACGATTCAAACAGTGGACCGCCGGATCCTCGTCAGTAAATAAGGCTGGATTTTGAGTTGCTACTATATAACGCAATCTATCTAGGGAACAAACATGGCGATGGAGTTGAATGCAGGATGTATAGTTGGCAGGCAGCTGTGGGTGCATGGCTAAACTAAATCTGATGTGAGTGAGTAGTGGTGTGTCGAAATGTTGTACAAGCTGTGACGGAGACAGAGCAGCTCCAGAAGGTTCAACTAGAGCATTGATCAGTTGCCACAGTATTGGGTAACCACGTGGATGGGGCACCGTCTGTGGAATGGATACAGATACACACATACACGCAGAGGCAGAGTGAACGTGGAGTGTACACATGGGCCTGTGAGTCAAGCATGAATCACGGGCAGGGCCAGAGCGAAAACAAAAAGGAGTTGAATCTTTTTGGGTACATGCCAAATTTTGTTTCTCCTTTGAAAGGAACCCGTCGAGACGGTAAAAGTTGGATCTCAGAAAGCGTAAGGCGCCTTTTCCGTGCGCTGAAAGGCGAGAGAAGCCATAGATCCGAGCAGACAGAAAGCCCATTCCTGGTTTCAGAAGGGATGAAGTTCCCTTTGTGAGACCGTGACACGCAAAACAAAGGGCCGACTTCTTAAGTCTAACATAAGACTGATTAGTCAGACATTCCACGGAAATCCACAGGTAGTTCCTTGCCGAAGCCAGCAGATGGTGAAGCTACTAGGAACTTGGTCGCTAGGGCGCGCCTGCCGCCAGCAATTCAGTTCGGCCTGATCCATACGGACCAAGTAATGGAAGAATCGTAATCGTATATCCTATAGAGGATGACTTTGAAATTCTGGAGAAAGCGACGGAAGCGGATTAAACAAATCTTAAGTGAGCAGAAAGTAATTGAATAGAGGACTGGTGTAAGTAAGAGAAGCAGGAGAATCCCGAGACGTGTGAGTAGCAGGACCGGAAAGTGAAGGAGGAAAACAGGGAGCGCGAGCGTTTCGCGGAAACGGCGGCGGCCGCGAGATAGAGAAGGCACCTCGCATCCGAGCGCGGTCCCGACGATCCTCCGCGCGTGGTCGATGACGTCGGCGCGGCGGCGCTCGGAGGCCTCCGTGGGCTGCACGCGGCGCACCACCTCTGCCGCCGCCACCTCGGCGCTGGCCATCGCCCCCGCCGGAATCGCCGCGGGGCCAGGCACGCCCCGCGCCATGAGCGCCGGCAGCGCACCCGCCATGGTGAGGGCTTAAGCCTAGGCGGGCGGCACAGGCATGCGGGAATCTGGGGACGGTAATGGAGGGTTTGGGGGGATCTCTTCTTGGGGGGGTTTGGGTTTTTGGGCGAGCCGTTACTCGCGGCGAGTGCGGTGGTCGGGGCAGTGAGAGGAGGTGGGCTGGGTAGGTACGCGATTTTCCGAGTCCGACGAGATGGAAACGAAACCTGCGGGTGTGAACAAAACCCACGAGCCAGGGAGGGAAGGCGGCCGTCCCTATCCTGGTGCCGCATTTGTAAGGGAAGGTTGAAGGAAGAGTGTGCCGTGTTGCGGTGGCGATGGCCAGGCACGCAACGTGCCAGGTGGTGGCCCCAACCCCACACCACACCGCCTAGCTCGCCTCCTGTCAGGGTTATTCACACTTCCCGGCAGAGGAAAGCGACCGCTGGTTCATCTCCAGAAATAGGCTCCGCCAGCAGGTACTGGTGCTGTTTCGAGCAGGGAATGTGGGGTGGATAAGCCATAATTAAGGCACGCCTTGATTAGTTAATTAATCAGCAGGCATTACCGCCTGATCCCCGGACGCGATGACGACAGCAAAACGCGGCCGGGTGCCATGTTGCGTTGCGTGCCAGTGGAGGCGAGCAGTGGTGGATCGCCAATGCGACGGCGACACTGCTAGCCGCGTGGGCGGGCGTCGGTCTCGGACGGGATTTCCAAGTGCGAGATCCACCGAACGACTTTCTTTCCGTCGAGGTTGATGGACGCACGCCACGCGCGATGCCTCGCAGCGAGAGGGAACGGCCACGCCAGGCGCGTTTCGGTACTCCACACCGGAGGAGGGACCCCGCCGCGGATATCGACTGAGCCACAAACGGCCCGCGGCACTGTCTCGGCCTGCACAACAGAAAGCTCTCGGGATGGATATACCCAATGCATCCCCAAATCCCGAGACGCAACAACCGGCCGAAAAGAGGAGTAGGGCAGCCCTTTCGTGCACTCGATGCCTTGCCGCCCCAGGGGCCTTCGTCATGTCACGCCATGGTGCACGGCCTCTCCATTCTCGAACTAACCGTCCAACAACTAGCCCTTATCGGATTCTCCATTCTCCAAAAGGTACCAGTGTACAAAACGAGTGCCAAATTAAGAAACTTTCCCTTCCCCTGTTAAATGTATTTGTTTCCTATACGAAACAGCTATGATATAGTACACCAACCCTAACTCGTATCTCATGTTTTTTTTTTTGATAAAGGGATTTATTACTCAAAAAAGTTCAAGCATTACACTCGGCCTCTGCATCGTGAGATGCACACAGCCGAAAACCGAAACTGAAAATAAACAGAGCGACAATGCTACAGAACGTCCGATGTAGTCTGTCGATGCTATGGAGGCTCTATCCGTAGATCAAGCGGCCATCCATATGGGATAAAAATATCCCTCGCCACCTGCTCCAGTCGTGCACATGCCTCCGTAAAAAGGCCTCGTAACTCCCCTCGCTGTAATGTGGACCACGAACGGAGAATACCTGTGCTCCTGAATAGAACCTGCAGACGAGAAAAAAAATTATCATTCAAAATCTTGTCATTTCTACATAGCCAGAGCGACCAAATAACGGCAAGCGCTCCTACCCTAATAATAGTCTTAAATCGTTTATCAACCCCATTTAACCAATTGCCGAATATATTCGCAACGGAAGTAGGGGGATATAGATTTGAAGCCATTTGGATAGCGGACCATATAGAACGCGCAAATGTGCAATCAAAGAATAAGTGTTTAATTGTCTCATCACGAGAACAAGAAACACACTTAGAGCTCCCATGCCAATTACGTTTGACAAGATTATTCTTTGTGAGTATGACCCCCTTACGAAGGTACCACGCGAAGATCTTAATCTTCAGTGGCACTTTCATACGCCATACATTTTTGAAGATATCGACTGGCATATCCGATTGGATCAGAGCCCTGTACATGGAATCCACCGAGAACATACCATTCTTAGTGATCTTCCAACGAAATTCATCAGCGCCTGGTGTAAGAGTAACCCTCGTTAATCTATCAACCAGGTTTTGCCAAGACGCAAGTCGAGTCCCGAGTAAATCTCGTCGAAACGTAACATTAGGAGGTGATGTTTGCATGACTGTAGCCAGCGTATCATCCTTATGTCGCGCTATCGTGTACAAGGCCGGATACTGTTCTGTGAGTGTGGTATTACCTAACCACTTATCCTCCCAGAACCGTATCTGTGATCCATCCTTAATCTTAAATACCCCATAGCGAAAAAACTTATTTTTATTCGCCATGAGTCCAGCCCAAAAGTGTGAATCACCCGGTTTCCACATAACCTGTGATATTGCTTTCGAACCTATGTATTTACGTTTCAGGATGGTCTGCCATACGCCATCTTCGGTAAATAGTTTAAAAATCCATTTACCAAGTAGGGCTGAATTCTTGACTTGCAGGTCATGAATACCAAGCCCTCCCTGATCTCGTGGACGACAAACTACATCCCATCTGGCCAATCGATATTTCTTTTTCTCGTTGTCACCCTGCCAAAAGAATCTTGATCGAAAGTAATCCAATTTTTTTAAGACTCCTTTAGGTAACTGGAAGAATGATGTAACATCCCAAGTATGAAAATCTCCCCCTAGATGTTTGTTTCTTGTTTTATTTTTGTTTGCATCATGTCATCATATTCATTTGATTTTTGTTTGCATTGTTTTGCATTTGATCTCATTGTTTCCATCTGTTTTCTATTTGAATTCCAAACAAAACATTAAAATTATTTGTCATACTTGTTATGTTACATTGTGTCAAATAAAAACTACAAACAAACAAACAAATTGTTCCACTAAAACTTGGAATCAAAATCTTTAAATTGGCTAAGTTTCATTTATTTATTTTGATACCACAAATGGCTCAATTCATTTAATTTTTCAACAAGCAACCTATTTAATTTTTTTTTTTGGAAAAACCAAAGTGGGTACTTGATGCTATTACAAAACTTAATCAATAAAAACGTTGTCCCAAATTTTGCTAACCCTAGAACCATTTGTTTCTCTCTTTTCCCAAATCTGAAAAAAAATAAGAGGAAAAAGAATTAAAGAGAGGGAGAGGGGGAATAGGGCATGCAGCCCAATTGGGCTAGCCCAACTGCCCATGGCCCGTACCCCCCCACACGTTGTCTTCTACCTCCGTACGGTACGAACTCCATCCATGGTGGCCACGTAGCGGTTGCAGAGGAGGGCAACGGTGATCGACAGCCCCCCTCCTCTATAAGCTGCTCGAGCTCTCCCCTCCTAACCCTAATCGCTCCTTCTCCCTCTAGCGCCGCAACCCATCTCTTCCTCTCTCTCGCGCTGCTTCTCCTCTCTGTACCGAGACCACCATCACCGCCGCCTCCCTCCGGCGAGCGCCGCCGCCACGGTGCCCGCCCGGCCGCGCTTGGGCCGGGAACGGAAACGGCACGCCGCCCTCGTCCTCGCCATCCCCTCGGTTCCCGCCGGGAGCGCCCGGAGCTCCGCCGCCATCTCGTTTTCGCCGCCGGCCGCACCCCACCGAGCGCCTCCTCTCCGCCACTGCTCCCTCTGTCGAGGGCAAGGTGAGCTCGCCCGCCTCACCCCTCGCCTCCTTCCCTCTCCACCGCACGGCCGCACGATGCACACGCACGGACCGCGCCACCCAGCGCCCGCACTCGGCGGCGAGCCACCGCAGCAGGCCGCCGTCCGCCCTCGCTCGCTGTCGCTACCTGCAGCGAAGATGCAGTACCGAAACTGAAACCAAAATTCAGTTAAACCCCTTAACTGAATGTTAACCAGTCCCCTGCTCTGTACCTTTCACAAATCGCAGACAGCCCAACTGGCAGGGCACCCGTGCGAGCAAGTCCCAGCTCGCAGGATCGATTCCTGCGGGAGGCAAAAGTTGCCTCCCCTTTTTTCCTTGCGCGCAACCCCCGCGGGGCCCGCTTGTCATGGGCCCTGGAGGCCACGTCACCCTCTAGCCGCTCCACCTCAGCGCCACAGTGGCGATGGCCCCACTGTCAGTGCCTGGGGCTGGCCACTGCGCGGTGCACCTAGCTAATTCCGCCTTTTTTTCTTTAATTTAAGTCCAGTTTTTATTATAGTTTAGTCCCTAAACTTCAAACCCAAATAACTTTTAAATCCCAACTCCAACTAAAATAAATAAAATATGTAATCTGAACCAAATTAAATTGTCTATCTATCTATAGCATTTGTTTTCTGTTTTGAATTTTCAAAATGCAATTCAAATTTGAATTCAAATAATTCAATTGCAATTTGCTAAAATCCATAACTAATTCATTATTAATCCAAATCATACAAATAAAATATGTTTTCCCTACCATTTTGAACCACCAATTCAAATATAAATTTTGTTTCATGGTTTGAATAATAAAATTGCTTAAACAATTTAATCCTTGTTTAATTCATTTAAATTTGATAAAATCATAACTTGCTCAAATAAAATTATTTTTGAACATGCAAAATATGTTTTCAACCTAGAAAAGTATAAACTTTTCAAATATGAATTTGAATTTATGTTTTGAACAAATAAAAAATTCAAATTAAATTCAAACTTGTTTTAAATTCATCTAAAACTTGTTTAAGTCATAATAAATTCATCCTAACTCCTATTTCAATATTTGAAACATGTAATCCAACTAAAATTTGATGTTCTTTTCAAATATAAATTTTGTTAATTGTTTTGAACACTTTAACTTGATGAAAACAACAATTGCTTGTGTGACATCTTTAAGTAACCAAACTTTCCAAACTTAACAAATAATCTTCAAACTTGCTAAATTCCTTTTCCACTTGCATCTATTGTTGTTATTTTTCTGTTTTCCTCATCCATGCATCATGCTATTCCACTTTCACCTGTTGATTAGTTGTAAAACAATTATTTCAACCTAAATGCATGGGCTTTTCATATGCAACTCAAACTTGCATGTGGGTCCATTTAAATTGTGTTACCATGTCAACTAGTTTATTTTCGATGCATCAATTAAACGGTCATGCATCATCCCATGATTGTGCACTATGCCATGTTATTGATTGGTTGTTCTCTGCGTTGTTTGTTTACTTCTTCTCGATAGATGACGATGTTGAGACCGACGATCTTTACGACACCCCTTCTGAGGAGTTAGCCCAGTACCAGGCTACTGAGTTTGCAGGCAAGTTATCACTCACATGAACCACTGTGTTCCTTTCAACATTGGTTACCGATACTTTTCCGTTGTCTATTTCTGCTAGCCATATGTATCGTTGCTTGCTCTCCGAACCTATCATATGAATCCCTTAACCCTGATATTGCCTCACCTCCAGTCCTATAACCCCGTTGTCTGAGCCCGTGTCTTACTAGCATGCTTAGGCTTGTTTCTGCTCGAGTCTGTTACCCGTTACTTTCTGTTACTATATTTCTATTATGTTCGATGGGCTCGATGTGTAAACAACAACCTGTTAATTCTTGGGTAATAATAATAATTTGATGTTAAGACACCGGCAGGAGGCCCGTCGTGGTTTTGAGGCCTGCTAGTGTCGACCCTAATTAGGAAAAGGGTCTTGTCTACTGATCCATGATGAGCGTGCTCACCGCATCCGGGTGGTGGTATGGAACCCCCCTCGGCTTTGATCTGATCCGCAGTTTGTCCGAAGAGCCACACTTAGTTCGGGTGTTCCATTTGGCTCATACGCATAAATGGGTCGCTTTCATGGTTACTGATGATGATGATGACGCACACATATAGGGCGAGGCCTGTATTGCCGGGGTGTTGCGTCCTGCGGGAGTTTTGCACACTTGCGCTGAGTATTCGGCTGCGTGGCTGGGACCTTATAGCTCCGTGGCTCCTAGGACAGACTGTAGTGATGGTTCGAGTCGTGTCAAGTCCACCTGAGTTTTAGTTGGTGGCTCGAGTGTGTACGGGTACTGGAGCACACCCTGCAGGGATGAATCTTCTCGAGAAGCCGTGTTGTCCGCGGTTATGTGACGACTTGGTGAAAGTACTGGCTAACAAGTACTCAGACAACTTACACCTAACTATAATAACTTGACTAGTAATAGAATTATTGACACACTAACCTGACTCATCATTAATCCAACTGTGTGAGTTATCCTTGGGTTGCTTCCTTAGAAGGGGGTGACATTGGATGGGTTTGTTTGGATTTACTTTCAGTTGGTTACAATACTCGATCTTATCTCCTTTCTGTTAGCCGGAAGTTATAGTATGTTCTGTAGTTGGTTAGTGCAGCCAGCTGCCGCATCTTTTGTATTCCCCTTTCTTCCGTTGAACCCAAAGCATCTGTGATTGGTGTTGACGTGTTACACTTTGGTGAACTGTGAGTCTTGCTTGCCAGTACGTTTATGTACTGACCCCTTTGGGGCTATGGTTTCCGCAGACGACGATTCCGAGGATCCCCATGGTGGCTACTACATGGAGTTCGACGAGGCTGCTGACGAGTAGATAGCGGACCCGGGCAGGATCCGAGACTTCGTGGATGGGCTCCGTCTTCCTTTTCATTGCCGGCTTCTTAAGCCTATTTGGATTTATCTGTACTCAGACCCTTTGTTTGCTTCCGCTGATGTAATGATGCTATGTTGGGACATGTGTCCTCTGGATGATTGTATTTGCTATTCTCTTCCTTAGTGAAGGCCATTTGCAACCTTATTTCAATCTTTTGTGTCTTAGAGATATGTTGTGGTATCATTCCGTTTAACGCTGTTGACGTACCATGTGTGATTGGTATGAAGTACGTCGACAGTAGTACCTTTGATCTCTAGTGGATAGTTTACATCGATGATGGAATAGCAGAGCTTGTGTTGTCGCACATAAGTGCTGGCCTACTCGGAAGCGAGGATGTGGGAGCAGATATGCCCCATAATCCAAGCATCTGCTATCCAGTTCGGCCCGATGATATCCCCTAGAAACCAGAGTGCGACAAATGGTATCAGAGCCTGTCTGCCTGTAGGATCCCTTTTACTGGTCGCAGTTGAGTCTAGAAACTATTTTGTAGCTATATAGGAAAAATGAAACGTGAGAGTAGGAATTCTGCCATTTTATTTCTTTCCCCGCCCACCCTCCCTTTTCTGGTAAGGAAGTGCAACGTTGTTTTTCTCTTCTCATCTAAACTTTCAAGTTAGGTTTTCACGTATTCTGGTTTCTCTAGGATGGTTATATCTACTAGACCATAGGAATGGAGGTGGTTGTGATATGATTTATCATGTTGCCTACTCACGATTGAGAACGGAGGCGTGTAAGCCCCGGAAGCAGATCCTCTATTCGTTAAGCAGTAGATATTGATCCTTTAGAAGCCCGGATGGGTTTTTCTCCGTAGTACCTCAGGTGTTTGTGGTCTCCTGTTTCCCAGTTGTTGCTTCGATATCGTTCTTCACAAATCTTCTCTTCCGTTGTAACAACTTATCTGTTAATCCGTTGTTAACCTCCATCCTTGTTCTATGCTACCTTCTTACCGTCTGAAGTAATCCTTTTAAGCACTTATATTGGATTTTGTTATCCGGTTAGTGTGTTAATCTTGGTATCCTCTTCAGGATGGAAAGTGGCGACGAAGAACCCACACTGCCACCTGAGATGGGGAAAGTGCTGTCTCAGATGACACAAGTTATAAAGCAGATGCAGCAGAACCAAGACCTTGGGAATAATGGCAACACCCGGGTGTCTATTCGGGAGTTCCTTGAGCTCAATCCGCGCATGTTTGATAACTCCTCCGAGCCATTGGATGCTGATGACTGGCTCCGTGAAATGAACCGTACTCTTATGGTAGCTCATGTGGCTGACGAGGACCGTGTTCCTTATGTGACCTACCTTCTCCGTGGGCGATCTATGTCTTGGTGGGAGAATTTCCAAGAAATGAGAGGTCCTAGTGTGGCAATCACATGGGAGGATTTCAAGCAAGCCTTCGTGCGCCATCACATTCCCGATGGGCTCATGGAGAAAATGCGTGAGGAATTCTATGCTTTCACACAAGGCAATCTGGACGTTCTCAAATACCAAAGAGAGTTCAATCGTCTGGCTCGCTACGCCGGAGATGAGATCTCCACGGAAGCGAGAAAGATGGCAAAGTTCCGCAGGGGTCTCAACCCGGAACTCAAGTATGCTCTCACCAACGTCAAGGCCAAGAATTTTGAGGACCTCATCAACATCGCTCTAAATGAAGAGCATGGGCGCAAATTGGTTGAGGAATCTCGTAAGCACTCTCGTGAGCAGGCTAATCTCTCGAAAGCTATCATGCCTCCACAAAAACGAAGAGTTTGGGTTCCATATACCACTCCAACACCGCCCATCTGCTTGCCAAGCCCGGCAGGATTTCTTGCCCTCCCTCCCACCCCAGTGGTATCTTCAGGAGGTGCTCCATCTCAACCAAGTCCAACAACTCCTCGTTCTGCTAGTACATGCTTCAAGTGCGGTCTACCAGGACACTACTCCTACAAGTGCCCGCAGAACAAGCTACCATCACTACCTATCTCTAAGGTCAATCATGTGATGGTACACACTTCTTCGCCTAGGCCCCGCAACAAGAACAAGTCTGTCTTGAGAAATGTGAAGGTGAACCATGTCAAGGCCCAGGGAGCAGAAGAATCTCCAGAGGTTGTAATGGGCACACTTCTTGTGAACTCGTTCCGTGCTAAAGTCTTGTTCGATTCTGGTGCTTCACACTCTTTCATCTCTCAATGCTTTGCAAACAACAGTGGAATCAACTTCGAACAGTTGTCTATCCCTTTCCTAGTGAAATCACCGGGATCTAGCTGGCAAAGCAATAAAGTTAGCCAGAACATCGAGATCACAATTGGAAACCTTCCATTCCAGGCATCTTTGATAGCTCTCCACTCTTCAGATATTGATGTCATTCTTGGGATGGATTGGCTGGTAGCCAACAAAGCAGTCATTGATTGTCCTGCTAAGTCTGTCAAAATCACACACCCTTCTGGCCAGATAGTCTACTTCCATGCTGAAAATTCAGTTGCTCAACTCTACACGCTCAATGCAAATCCTCTACCATCAATTGAAACTATTCCGGTGGTTTGTGAATTCCCTGATGTCTTCCCGGAAGAATTGCCAGGAATGCCTCCTGACAGAGCAGTTGAGTTCGTGATCGAACTTGAACCAGGTACTGCTCCAATCTCTAAGCACCCATACAAGATAGCTCCTCCTGAACTGAAGTTGTTGAAGGAGCAAATCGATATGTACATGGAAAAAGGTTACATTCAACCTAGTTCCTCGGCTTGGGGTTGCCCAACTCTGTTCGTTGCGAAGAAGGATCAAACAAAGAGACTCGTGGTTGACTATCGTCCTCTCAACGAGAAAACCATCAAAAACAAGTATCCAATTCCTCGTATCGATGATCTTTTTGATCAACTTGCTGGAGCCTCAATATTCTCCAAGCTGGACTTGAGAATGGGTTACCATCAAATAAAGATCAGAAAGGAAGATATTCCAAAAACAGCTTTCACCACTCGCTACGGTCTATATGAATACACCGTCATGTCCTTTGGTCTCACCAATGCACCGGCGACCTTCTCTCGGCTCATGAATTCTGTCTTCCATGAATACCTCGACAAGCTCGTTGTGGTATATCTTGATGATATTCTTGTCTACTCAAAATCCGAGGAAGAGCATGGAGAACATCTTCGTCTAACCCTCATGAAACTTCGCGAGCATCGTCTATATGCCAAATTCTCCAAATGTGAGTTCTGGATTCCAGAAGTTGCTTACCTTGGTCATGTCATCTCTGCCAAGGGCATAGCCATTGACCCAGAAAAGGTTAAGGCAATTGTTGATTGGAAACCTCCTAAGACGGTGAAGCAAGTCCGAAGTTTTCTTGGTTTGGCTAGCTATTGCTGACGTTTCGTCCAAAACTTCTCCAAGATTGCCAAACCTCTCACTGACCTCACAAAGAAGGACAAGAAGTTCGTTTGGTCTCCACAATGTTATGAAAGTTTCAATCTCCTGAAGACTAAACTCACTTCTACACCAGTTCTGGTTGGCCCAGATACTACCAAACCTTTCCAGATATTCTGTGATGCTTCTCAACAAGGTCTAGGTGCAGTTCTTATGCAAGAACGAAAAGTTGTGGCTTATGCTTCACGTCAGTTGAACGCCCATGAGCTCAATTATCCCACACATGACCTAGAACTTGCAGCAGTTGTGTTTGCCCTCAAGAAATGGAGACAATACTTGTTGGGTAATCGCACTGAAATCTTTTCCGATCATAAGAGTCTGAAATACATCTTCACTCAACCAGATCTAAACCTCAGGCAAAGGAGATGGATTGAAAAGATCAAAGACTTCGATCTTACCATTTCTTACACTCCAGGCAAGGCTAATGTTATGGCCGATGCTCTCAGTCGCAAGTCGTATTGCAATAATCTCATGATCATGGAAAGCCAACCTCCACTTCATGAAGAATTCCAGAAGCTGAACCTTGGTCTTGTTCCTCAAGGTTATCTTGCAAACTTGACAGCCAGTCCAACTCTCGAGGACAAGATTCGTTCTGAACAACTTCGTGATGCTGAGATCAAGAAGATCGCAAATAACATCAAAGCAGGCAATGTGAAGTATGAGTGCTTCTCAATTGATGACAAGGGAACTGTGTTCTTTGAAGGACGCATTGCAGTTCCTCAAATTCAAAGTCTCAAAGATGTTATTCTCAAGGAGGCTCATGAAACTCCTCTTTCCATATACCCTGGAAGTACAAAGATGTACCAGGATCTCAAAACACTGTATTGGTGGTCTGGCATGAAACGTGAAATTGCTCAATACGTTTCTGAATGCGACGTTTGTCAACGTGTCAAGGCAGTCCATCAGAAAACAGCCGGTCTTCTCCAACCTCTCAAAATCCCTGAGTGGAAGTGGGACATGATTGAAATGGACTTCGTCACTGGTTTTCCGAAGTCCAAGAGGGGCAACGATGCAATCTTCGTTGTTATTGATCGTCTCACTAAAGTAGCTCACTTCTTTGCTGTCAAAGAAATAATCTCAGCTAGCCAGTTAGCAGAGCTCTACACAGCAAAGATCGTTCCTCTTCATGGTGTTCCTTTGGAAATAAGCTCAGACCGTGGAAGCATATTCACTTCTCATTTCTGGAAGAGTTTTCAAGAAGCATTGGGCACCAAACTTCTGTTCAGCACAACTTATCACCCTCAGTCTCAAGGGCAAGTCGAAAGAGTCAATCAGATTCTCGAGGATATGCTCAGAGCATGTGGTCTCTCCTTTGGCATGAAATGGGAGGATTGCCTTCCATATGCTGAATTCTCCTACAACACAGCTTCCAGGCAAGCCTAGGCATGGCACCATTTGAAGCTCTCTATGGCCGCAGATGCAGGAGTCCAATCAATTGGTCTGGAGCTGGTGAACGTTCACTCTTAGACCCTGACATTGTTAAGGAAGCCGAAGAGAAAGTTCGCATCATTCGTGACAATCTCAAGATTGCTCAGTCTCGTCAGAAAAGCTACTATGACAGCAAGCACAGGGATATGATCTATGCACCCGGTGACAAAGCATATCTCCGTGTAACTCCCCTTAGAGGCACTCATCGTTTTGGTGTCAAAGGAAAGCTGGCACCAAGATACATTGGTCCGTTCAACATTCTCTCAAGGCGTGCGGAAAATTCCTATCGTCTTGAACTTCCAGAAAAACTATCCAAGGTGCACGATGTGTTTCACGTGTCACAGCTCAAGAGGTGTTTCAAAGATCCACATCGTGCAGTTGATCATGATTCCTTTGAACTGCAAGAAGATCTATCTTATGAGGAGCACCCTGTTCGAATTCTCGATGAGACCGTTCGTAAGACTCGCAACAAGAGCACCAAGTTCTTGAAAGTGCAATGGTCGCATCATTCCGATAAAGAGGCAACGTGGGAGACCGAAGAGGATCTTCGCAAGAAGTATCCGGACCTTTTCTCTTCTCAGTAGGAATCTCGGGGCGCGATTCCTTCAAGGGGGGGCGTTTTGTAACATCCCAAGTATGAAAATCTCCCCCTAGATGTTTGTTTCTTGTTTTATTTTTGTTTGCATCATGTCATCATATTCATTTGATTTTTGTTTGCATTGTTTTGCATTTGATCTCATTGTTTCCATCTGTTTTCTATTTGAATTCCAAACAAAACATTAAAATTATTTGTCATACTTGTTATGTTACATTGTGTCAAATAAAAACTACAAACAAACAAACAAATTGTTCCACTAAAACTTGGAATCAAAATCTTTAAATTGGCTAAGTTTCATTTATTTATTTTGATACCACAAATGGCTCAATTCATTTAATTTTTCAACAAGCAACCTATTTAATTTTTTTTTGGAAAAACCAAATTGGGTACTTGATGCTATTACAAAACTTAATCAATAAAAACGTTGTCCCAAATTTTGCTAACCCTAGAACCATTTGTTTCTCTCTTTTCCCAAATCTGAAAAAAAAATAAGAGGAAAAAGAATTAAAGAGAGGGAGAGGGGGAATAGGGCATGCAGCCCAATTGGGCTAGCCCAACTGCCCCTGGCCCGTACCCCCCCACACGTTGTCTTCTACCTCCGTACGGTACGAACTCCATCCATGGTGGCCACGTAGCGGTTGCAGAGGAGGGCAACGGTGATCGACAGCCCCCTCCTCTATAAGCTGCTCGAGCTCTCCCCTCCTAACCCTAATCGCTCCTTCTCCCTCTAGCGCCGCAACCCATCTCTTCCTCTCTCTCTCGCTGCTTCTCCTCTCTGTACCGAGACCACCATCACCGCCGCCTCCCTCCGGCGAGCGCCGCCGCCACGGTGCCCGCCCGGCCGCGCTTGGGCCGGGAATGGAAACGGCACGCCGCCCTCGTCCTCGCCATCCCCTCGGTTCCCGCCGGGAGCGCCCGGAGCTCCGCCGCCATCTCGTTTTCGCCGCCGGCCGCACCCCACCGAGCGCCTCCTCTCCGCCCCTGCTCCCTCTGTCGAGGGCAAGGTGAGCTCGCCCGCCTCACCCCTCGCCTCCTTCCCTCTCCACCGCACGGCCGCACGATGCACACGCACGGACCGCGCCACCCAGCGCCCGCACTCGGCGGCGAGCCACCGCAGCAGGCCGCCGTCCGCCCTCGCTCGCTGTCCCTACCTGCAGCGAAGATGCAGTACCGAAACTGAAACCAAAATTCAGTTAAACCCCTTAACTGAATGTTAACCAGTCCCCTGCTCTGTACCTTTCATAAATCGCAGACAGCCCAACTGGCAGGGCACCCGTGCGCGCAAGTCCCAGCTCGCAGGATCGATTCCTGCGGGAGGCAAAAGTTGCCTCCCCTTTATTCCTTGCGCGCAACCCCCGCGGGGCCCGCTTGTCATGGGCCCTGGAGGCCACGTCACCCTCTAGCCGCTCCACCTCAGCGCCACAGTGGCGATGGCCCCACTGTCAGTGCCTGGGGCTGGCCACTGCGCGGTGCACCTAGCTAATTCCGCCTTTTTTTTTCTTTAATTTAAGTCCAGTTTTTATTACAGTTTAGTCCCTAAACTTCAAACCCAAATAACTTTTAAATCCCAACTCCAACTAAAATAAATAAAATATGTAATCTGAACCAAATTAAATTGTCTATCTATCTATAGCATTTGTTTTCTGTTTTGAATTTTCAAGATGGAATTCAAATTTGAATTCAAATAATTCAATTGCAATTTGCTAAAATCCATAACTAATTCATTATTAATCCAAATCATACAAATAAAATATGTTTTCCATACCATTTTGAACCACCAATTCAAATATAAATTTTGTTTCATGGTTTGAATAATAAAATTGCTTAAACAATTTAATCCTTGTTTAATTCATTTAAATTTGATAAAATCATAACTTGCTCAAATAAAATTATTTTTGAACATGCAAAATATGTTTTCAACCTAGAAAAGTATAAACTTTTCAAATATGAATTTGAATTTATGTTTTGAACAAATAAAAAATTCAAATTAAATTCAAACTTGTTTTAAATTCATCTAAAACTTGTTTAAGTCATAATAAATTCATCCTAACTCCTATTTCAATATTTGAAACATGTAATCCAACTAAAATTTGATGTTCTTTTCAAATATAAATTTTGTTAATTGTTTTGAACACTTTAACTTGATGAAAACAACAATTGCTTGTGTGACATCTTTAAGTAACCAAACTTTCCAAACTTAACAAATAATCTTCAAACTTGCTAAATTCCTTTTCCACTTGCATCTATTGTTGTTATTTTTCTGTTTTCCTCATCCATGCATCATGCTATTCCACTTTCACTTGTTGATTAGTTGTAAAACAATTATTTCAACCTAAATGCATAGGCTTTTCATATGCAACTCAAACTTGCATGTGGGTCCATTTAAATTGTGTTACCATGTCAACTAGTTTATTTTCGATGCATCAATTAAACGGTCATGCATCATCCCATGATTGTGCACTATGCCATGTTATTGATTGGTTGTTCTCTGCGTTGTTTGTTTACTTCTTCTCGATAGACGACGACGTTGAGACCGACGATCTTTACGACACCCCTTCTGAGGAGTTAGCCCAGTACCAGGCTACTGAGTTTGCAGGCAAGTTATCACTCACATGAACCACTGTGTTCCTTTCAACATTGGTTACCGATACTTTTCCGTTGTCTATTTCTGCTAGCCATATGTATCGTTGCTTTCTCTCCGAACCTATCATATGAATCCCTTAACCCTGATATTGCCTCACCTCCAGTCCTATAACCCCGTTGTCTGAGCCCGTGTCTTACTAGCATGCTTAGGCTTGTTTCTGCTCGAGTCTGTTACCCGTTACTTTCTGTTACTATATTTCTATTATGTTCGATGGGCTCGATGTGTAAACAACAACCTGTTAATTCTTGGGTAATAATAATAATTTGATGTTAAGACACCGGCAGGAGGCCCGTCGTGGTTTTGAGGCCTGCTAGTGTCGACCCTAATTAGGAAAAGGGTCTTGTCTACTGATCCATGATGAGCGTGCTCACCGCATCCGGGTGGTGGTATGGAACCCCCCTCGGCTTTGATCTGATCCGCAGTTTGTCCGAAGAGCCACACTTAGTTCGGGTGTTCCATTTGGCTCATACGCATAAATGGGTCGCTCCCATGGTTACTGATGATGATGATGACGCACACATATAGGGCGAGGCCTGTATTGCCGGGGTGTTGCGTCCTGCGGGAGTTTTGCACACTTGCGCTGAGTATTCGGCTGCGTGGCTGGGACCTTATAGCTCCGTGGCTCCTAGGACAGACTGTAGTGATGGTTCGAGTCGTGTCGAGTCCACCTGAGTTTTAGTTGGTGGCTCGAGTGTGTACGGGTACTGGAGCACACCCTGCAGGGATGAATCTTCTCGAGAAGCCGTGTTGTCCGCGGTTATGTGACGACTTGGTGAAAGTACTGGCTAACAAGTACTCAGACAACTTACACCTAACTATAATAACTTGACTAGTAATAGAATTATTGACACACTAACCTGACTCATCATTAATCCAACTGTGTGAGTTATCCTTGGGTTGCTTCCTTAGAAGGGGGTGACATTGGATGGGTTTGTTTGGATTTACTTTCAGTTGGTTACAATACTCGATCTTATCTCCTTTTTGTTAGCCGGAAGTTATAGTATGTTCTGTAGTTGGTTAGTGCAGCCAGCTGCCGCATCTTTTGTATTCCCCTTTCTTCCGTTGAACCCAAAGCATCTGTGCTTGGTGTTGACGGGTTACACTTTGGTGAACTGTGAGTCTTGCTTGCCAGTACGTTTATGTACTGACCCCTTTGGGGCTATGGTTTCCGTAGACGACGATTCCGAGGATCCCCATGGTGGCTACTACGTGGAGTTCGACGAGGCTGCTGACGAGTAGATAGCGGACCCGGGCAGGATCCGAGACTTCGTGGATGGGCTCCGTCTTCCTTTTCATTGCCGGCTTCTTAAGCCTATTTGGATTTATCTGTACTCAGACCCTTTGTTTGCTTCCGCTGATGTAATGATGCTATGTTGGGACATGTGTCCTCTGGATGATTGTATTTGCTATTCTCTGCCTTAGTGAAGGCCATTTGCAACCTTATTTCAATCTTTTGTGTCTTAGAGATATGTTGTGGTATCATTCCGTTTAACGCTGTTGACGTACCATGTGTGATTGGTATGAAGTACGTCGACAGTAGTACCTTTGATCTCTAGTGGATAGTTTACATCGATGATGGAATAGCAGAGCTTGTGTTGTTGCACATAAGTGCTGGCCTACTCGGAAGCGAGAATGTGGGAGCAGATATGCCCCATAATCCAAGCATCTGCTATCCAGTTCGGCCCGATGAGTATCCCCTAGAAACCAGGGTGCGACAAATGATATCATATACAGTACCGTATTAGTAAGGACTGAATTAATGAGTACCAGTCGTCCACTCAGTGACAACAATTTTCCTTTCCAACTAGCTAGCCGTTTCTGCAAACGCTCTTCGACTTGGGCCCATTCTGCATTAGTCAATCTCCTGTAATGTATTGGTATTCCCAAATACTTAATAGGAAACTGACCTTGCTCGCAACCAAATAGCTCGGTATACTGTGCAACTGCATCTTGTGCCTCGCCAAAGCAGAACAATTCACTTTTATGGAAATTGATTTTTAATCCGGATAATCGCTCGAACGCTGAAAGAATTAATTTCAGATTCGCCGCTTTCTCCAAATCGTGTTCCATAAAGAGAATTGTATCATCTGCATACTGAAGGATAGACAATCCCCCATCGACTAGATGTGGAATTACTCCCTCAATTAGGCCATTTTCCTTGGCTCGATCGATCATGATTGCTAACATATCTGCCACAATATTAAACAATACGGGCGATAGCGGATCACCTTGTCTCAAGCCTTTCTTAGTTTGGAAGTATCGGCCAACATCATCATTGACTTTGATAGCCACGCTACCTCCAACTACGAAGCTGCGAACTAGAGTACACCACTCCTCTGAAAATCCTTTCATTCTCAGAGTCTGTTGTAGAAACTCCCAATTCACTTTATCATAAGCCTTTTCAAAGTCTATTTTAAGAATTACCCCATTAAGCTTTTTTCGTGTGCAACTCATGTACGGTTTCGTGTAAGGTCACGACTCCATCTAGGATATTCCTACCCTGCATAAAAGCAGTCTGTGTAGGTTTTACCACATGATCTGCCACTGAATTCAGCCTAATAGTTGCAACCTTTGTAAAGATTTTGAAACTAACGTTAAGAAGGCAGATTGGTCGATACTGTTGTATCCTTTCTGCGTTCAAAACCTTAGGTAACAAAACGATTTCCCCAAAATTAAGGCGATACAACTCCAGATGTCCACTCTGTAAGCAATCAAACATCTCGATGAGATCATGTTTAATGATTTCCCAGAAATGCTGATAGAACTCCGCCGGAAAACCATCTGGACCAGGTGCCTTATTATGTTCCATTTGGAATATAGCCTTCTTTATCTCATCTTCAGAGAAGGGAGCATTAAGAAAAGCGTTTTCTTCCATTGAAACTCGTATCTCATGTATAGCCACGGGAGGGGCTTTTCCTCCCCATTTAACACGTAACCCGTGCCTCTAACGAGGCCACGGTTCCGCTACGCCCCTTTGACATGGTATCAGAGCTAATGCTCCCATGATCCGAAAATCCTAGCCGCCGAAAACACAAGCCCCTCCACGATCATCCTTGATCGGAAAAACCCCACGATCCTTGATCGGAAACCCTCCAAAATCCCGAAAACCACATCCTACGATCCCTCATATCGGAAAACCAAAAACCCACCACCCTCACAATCCTAGATTGGAAGCCACACAAAAAAGCCTCGTCACGATCTCGTATCGGAAGAACAACCCTTGAAGGAATCATGTCAAGCTCAAGCTCGTCGATCCCGCTTGCTAATGCACTCGGGAACCCTCCCTCTGTCAAGCTCACCAGGTCGAACTTTTTGTTCTGGAAGACCCTGGTGATGCCCACTCTTCGTGGTGCCCAAGTGTTGAAGCTGTTGGACGGTACAGAAACTGCGCCGCCAAAGTTCCTGGAAGCTGAAGCTGCGGACAAACAGAATACCCTGAACCCTGCCTACTCCACATGGCTGACTCGAGATCAGGCCATGTTAAGCTGGTTAGTAAACTCACTGTCTCCTGAAGTCCTCCCTCATGTCGTTGGTATAGAAACTACAGCAGCGGTTTGGTCTGTAATCTCCAAGATGTTCAATATTCAGTCTCGGTCTCGGGTGAATCAGTTGAGATCTGCTCTTAATGGAACCAAGAAAAATAACTTGTCTCCTGCACAATTCTTTGCCACAATGAAAAGCATGGCCTCTGAACTTGCTGCTATTGGGAAGCCGGTGGAAGAAGACGAGATGATCAGGTATATCACCAATGGACTCGATTCGAGTTACAATTCCGTTGTATCGGTTGTGAATGGCAACAACATGATTACTCTAGATGATCTTTATGCCCAGATATGTGCTCATGATATGCGGTTGGAAATGCTATCTGAATCCAGTCAGCAGCAAGGGTTCATGTCATCAGCAAATGCCGCAGCTCGCCGCGGTGACTCATGCCGTGATGATGGACGCCGCAGGGATGACAGGAGGGATGACTATCGCGATCGCGATACCCGCCAAGGACGTGATGATGGACGCGATGGACGTGGTCGCTATGACTACCGTGACAGAGATGATCGACGCTGTGGCACCTCAGCTGATCGTGGTGACCGTGGCGGTGACTACGGTGACCGCCACCATGGACGCGGTGACCGTGAGGAATCATGGCGTCGTGATGGAGATAGGAGGGACAACGACCGCGATCGTCGGTGGGAATCTGATCGTCGACGCAGTGCTGATCCTCGGGATGATGACAGATGCCGCAACAATGACAAAGGGCGCCGCCGTGGACATGGCCGTGCTCCTACACCGTATGTTGATGTAACGTGCCAGATATGTAAGATTCATGGGCATCCAGCTACTGAATGCTGGTGATGAGGGTGGCCGTGACAAGAAATCTTCAGCAAACATTGCAAAGTACGGAGTGAACACAAACTGGTATTCTGACACGGGTGCAACATATCACATTACAAGCCAATTGAACAAACTCACCACCCAGGAGAAGTACACAGGCCGTGATCAAGTGCACACAATTGAAGGAAACAGTATGCCTATAAGCCATATTGGTTATTCAATGTTAAGCACTCCTCATAGCAAATTGCATCTAAATAACATTCTTCATGTCCCTAATGCTAATCTTGTTTCTGTTCATAAGCTTACACTTGATAACAATGTATTCATTGAATTTCATCCTTATTTCTTTTTGATTAAGGATCAGGCCTCTCGAAGAATTCTGTTTAAAGGACCGTGCCATGGTGATCTCTATCCTCTAGTGCCTCTATCTACTGGGTCTTCCAAACCAGCCTTCGTCACAATAAAGCCATCATCCTCCACATGGCATCGTCGCTTAGGTCATCCATCTTCATTTGTCGTTCAACAGATTATTAGAAAGCATCAGCTTTCATATACCCTAGAAATAAATTCTTATGTTTGTGATTCATGTCAGTTAGCAAAGAGTCATCAGTTGCCATATCCTGTTTCATCTAGTGTTTCTACTATTCCTTTGTAACAAGTATTTTCTGATGTATGGGGTCCAGCACCTGTTTCTGTTGGAAAACATTTATATTATGTGAGTTTCATAGATGATTTCAGCAAATTCACTTGGATTTATTTGCTTAAAAGTAGAGCTGATGTATACCAAGTTTTCCTTAACTTTCAAGCCTTTCTTGAACGAAAGTTTGATAGGAAAATAATCACTATGTAAACTGATTGGGGTGGAGAGTATGAAAAACTTAATGGGTTCTTCCATAAAATTGGTATCACTCATCATGTCTCCTGTCCCCATGCACACCAACAAAATGGCTTAGCTGAACGTAAACATCGTCATATAGTTGAGGTTGGTCTTGCCTTGCTAGCTCATGCATCTATGCCTCTAAAGTTTTGGGATGAAGCTTTTCTCACAGCCATATTTCTCATTAATCTTCTTCCTAGTAAAGTTATCAATTTTGACACCCCTGCTGAACGTCTTCTTGCTATCAAACCAAACTATGCATCTCTTCGTATTTTTGGGTGTGCGTGTTGGCCCAATCTTCGTCCCTACAACAAGAGAAAACTTGCTTTTCGTTCAACACGTTGTGTGTTCTTAGGCTATAGTCATCGTCACAAAGGTGTCAAATTCCTAGAAGTTTCCACGGGGCGTGTCTATATTTCTAGAGACGTTGTCTTCGATGAGAATGTGTTTCCTTTTTCTGAGCTTCATCCAAATGCGGGTAGACGTCTCCGGAGTGAGATTCTCCTTTTACCCAAAGATGCAACTCCAAATGCTAATGAGGATGTTCAACTTGATAATCATATGTGATTTCCATTTATACCTACTGTTACTAATCATGCCCAGGAAAATCAACAAGAGGATGATGATTCAGATGATGATACTGAACTAGACAGTTCAAATCCCAGCCAAAACAGTGAAGAAAATGGTCCAGGAGCTGAAATTTCGTTTTCTGCACAAAACGACAAAGAAGACAGCATCGGATCCGATGCTGATCCTGCTGACAGCGCTGCGTCTGCGCCTCCTGATCCCGAGGAGAATCTTGGTGCAGGCGCTGCTTCCCGCGTGCATGCACCCGGTGCTGGGCTGACGTCGTCAGGTGCCGAAGCGCACCAACCACGCTCGCCCACATCTCGATCCGATGCGTTGACGCCCTCACCTGCGTCCTCGTCTGCCGAGCCTGTGTCTCCCTCAACTGCGACACGGGAAGACGAAACTGGCGCGTCGACTGGCGCGCCCCCTGACATGCATGTGTCCCCTGGCGCATCTTCCACGCGTCCTTTTGACGCGGAAAACGAAACTGATGCGGGCGGGAGTCCTGGCGCATCTTCCACGCGTCTTTCCGACGCGGAAAACGAAGTTGATGCGGGCAGGGGTTCTACTCCGACATCCCCTGCCAGCTCCGATCCCGAGGAGGATCCTGGTGGCGTGGGATCTTCTGCGCTGGCCTCTCCTGCACCCAGTGTACGCACTAGGCTCCAAAAAGGTATCAAACACCCAAGAAAATATGAGGATGGCACTATAAAATATGGGAGGCAACAAAATATTTACAAACATACGGGCATGCTTGCAATTACAAATGAACCACCTTCTTTCTTTGATGCTCTTAAGGATCCAAGCTGGCGCAAAGCAATGGAGAAAGAATATGATGCTTTGCTTAAAAATAAAACTTGGCATCTTGTTTCACCTAGTTCTAGTAGAAATCTAATTGATTGCAAGTGGGTTTTTCGTGTCAAGAAAAATGCAGATGGCACAATTGACAGATACAAAGCCCGGTTGGTTGCAAAAGGATTCAAACAAAGGTATGGTATTGACTATGAAGATACTTTTAGTCCAGTGGTTAAAGCAGCTACTATCTGAACTGTGTTGTCCATAGCAGTTTCTAAAGGTTTGAAATTACGTCAACTAGATGTTAAAAATGTTTTCTTACATGGTGTTCTTGAAGAAGATGTTTATATGAATCAACCTCTAGGATTTGAAAATCCCAATGCTCCTGATAGTATCTGCAAACTTGATAAGGCTTTATATGGTTTGAAGCAAGCTCCTAGGGCATGGTATTCTCAACTAAGTTCCAAGTTGATTGAGCTCGGTTTTGTACCATCTAAAGCAGATACTTCTTTATTTCTTCTTCATAATTCAGAAGTTACCATTTATATGCCGATTTATGTGGATGACATCATTGTGACAAGTTCATCAGATTATGCTATTTCTGCTCTTCTTCAAGACCTCAATGTTCACTTTGCTATTAAGGATCTTGGAGATCTTCACTTCTTCTTGGGAATTGAGGTAAAGAAGAAACATGATGGGCTGTTATTGACACAAGAAAAATATGCATCAGAATTACTTGGCAAGGTCAGCATGCTTGATTGTAAGCCTACACCTACACCTTTATCTACTACCGAGACTCTTTCTCTTGTTGGAGGAGAACCACTTGGTCCAGAAGATAACACAAGGTATCGCAGTATAGTTGGTGCATTACAATATCTTACTCTCACCAGACCAGATTTGTCTTTTTCTGTTAACAAAGTATGTCAATACCTTCATGCTCCTACTTCTATCCACTGGGCAGCTGTTAAAAGGATTCTAAGATATGTTAAAGAAATCATTAAACTTGGTATTACTATTCAGTCATCTTCTTCTACATTGTTGAGTGCATTCTCTGATGCGGATTGGGCTGGCCGTCTTGATGATAGAAGATCTATAGGAGGTTTTGCAGTGTTTGTAGGTCCAAATCTTGTCTCCTAGAGTGCAAGAAAACATGCAACAGTATCACGTTTCAGTACATAAGCTGAGCATAAGGCCCTAGCTAATGCTACAGCAGAATTGATATGGGTTGAGGCATTATTGAATGAGCTCGGAATACAATTAAAAGAGAAGCCATGTCTTTTGTGTGATAATCTTGGAGCGACATATCTGTCAGCAAATCCAGTTTTTCATGCTCGTACAAAACATATTGAGATTGATTTTCATTTTGTTCGTGAACGTGTGGCTAACAAAAGGTTGGAGATCAGATTCATTTCATGTAAAGACCAAGTGGCGGATGGCTTCACCAAATCTCTTCCAGTAAGGAATCTTCATGAGTTTAGGCGTAATCTAAATCTCTCTCGGATTTTAGATTAAGGGGGCTGTTAAATGTATTTGTTTCCTATACGAACGGGTATGGTATAGTATACCAACCCTAACTCGTATCTGATGTATAGCCACGGGAGGGGCTTTTCCTCCCCTATTTAACACGTAACCCGTGCCTCTAACGAGGCCACGGTTCCGCTACGCCCCTTTGACATCCCCAAATCAAAGAAAGGAACTTTGCATTGGCGGAAGACACGGTATACTATCTCTTGGCGATAGACATTTTTTTCCCTCACAATTTCCAATTTCAAATAAGGTTTGTCTTTGAATGACGGATCAAACAGGTTTGATTTTGTGACAATTTGAACCACGTTATAGCAACTGGGTCGTAATGCCGAGCAATCCGTGCAGCTATGTGCTCAACAAAGCCCAACGGGTAACAACACATCTGGCTAACTGCCCATTCTTGGGCCATAAATCGTTCTGGTAGAAAGGTACTCCATAAAGCGAGGAGTTTCTATTTGACACCTAGTAGAACGCCTTGGGACGCACTTGGATGATCGATATGTAATACGGCCCGTAGGGATGCAGGCGGACGTCTGCCAGAGATCCCGATCCGTCCGCCAGCTTGTCCATTTGGTCATCCACTAATGAATGCATTAACCAAACCATTTTCCAATTAGCCCAAAAAAAGGAAAAAGGAAAGATGGACTGTAGGTCCGCCAAGTCCAACGGCCCGTCCACTTGCATCCCTGAATACGGGTGCGAAAATATTTACAGACCTGCTTCGTTGAGGCTCCGTATTTTCAGCAGAACATAGGGAGAACCAGAATTTGTTACGGCTGTATCCGCTAATAAACGCTCATCTAATCGGGCCCTTAAGGATTATGTGCATGCCCCATTAGCACATGTACAATTTATTCCTTTTACTTCTATATAAATCACATGACGTATTTTCATTATTCAAATTTTAAATATAATATAAAGTATGTTCAAAGAAAGTATTTATTACTTCTATATAAACACGATCGAAATATTTCTAGATATTTATATAGTTAAAAAAAATTACCATGTAATTTATAGGAATTGTTCACGTGTATTTAACAAAATATTCATGTATTCATAAAATTACTATTCATATATATGAAAAATAGTGTTTTTCTTTTTTAGTTTAATGTTCTTATCCATAAAAAAGAATTTGAGAACAAAAATGTGTTCATATTCATAATGAACTATGTTCATATACAACAAGCAATGTGTTCATGTGTACAAAAAGTATACAAAAAAAGGAATAATGAAAATGACACGAATAATATAAAGTATGTTCAAAGAAAGTAACAATCTTGATCTTACAAATCAAAATCTGTGTGTGTGTGTGTGATGGCGGGGGAATGCATGTTTTGCTGCGGAAGACTTTAGAATGGACTAAGCGAGGGGCTCCTTTCGAATCTCCTTTACTCTGCTTTGCGACTGGTATTGGTGCGTGTGATCTTGTCAATTGGCCAGTGGTCCATTTCCACTTCCAATCATGCATAAATGGCTCAATTCATTCCAAATATGTGTGATCTGAAAATCATGCAATGATATGAGGTTTTCTGTTTCCGGTAAGTATTTATTACTCCATCTTTATCAAAATATAAGGTGTTTTAGCGTTTTCTAAACTACACGTATCTAGACTTGTTTTAGTGTAAGATACACATTAATCTACATACTAAAACGTGTCTAGATACTTTTCTCTAGAAAACGCTAAACATCTTATATTACGATACGGAGGGAGTACTAGAGAAGAAAAAGTCTAGCAAATTCCTCAAATACGTACATCACAAAAAATAACCTCCGAAACTCGTATAAAATAGAGCCATCGATGGCCCTCTGGGGGTTATCTCCTACTTCCTCCGTTCACCTTTAGTTTGGGTTCTAACTTTCTCAAGATTTTTATATGTACTTTGTGTTTTGTACTTTTTGCCACTTGAGTCTCTAATATGCCCCCAGGTTTGGTCTCCCGATGCATTAATTCGTGAGAAGAAAAGAGCACGCAGTTGTCCATGCAATCAATAGCATAGGAGGCGAGGCGTCCACGACCGATGCATGCATTGTTAGAGGTATGCCCTAGAGACCATAATATTCAGCTATTATTCTATCTTTAAGCTCAGAATTAAGTTTAAGTCATCATGCTATAACCGGTATAGCACTTGAAAATTGAGTTTTCAAAAGAAAATCTTTTTACGGGTGTGACGACATAAACAAACAAGAGTTCCTAATCTTATATCTAATGTTAGCTTATGGTTTGTGAGATTATCATATTTTCCTGATCATGGACTTAGATAAGAGTCTAGCAAAACATAAAAGTTTATTGTTAGGATAACAATAGTACTGAACCGACCCAAATGTATGTTGTTGTTAAAAGAGACTAAACAATCATGATGTATTTAGCAAATACATATGAATTTAACATTGATTATAATTCCTATACTATGAGAATATCTAGTGACCGCACGATCGAAAGTTATACTTTGGATATCATTAACCTTCTTGCCATAATTGAGAATTATAACGGTGATATCTAGGTATGACTTAGAAAGTATAATGGAACTGGGATCATTCAAGACTAGTACTTAACTTATCTAGATGATAGAGAGTTACATTCTCTGGGCCCTCATAGTATCACCGATGACATATCGTATGGCCAGACACAGTGTTATTTATCACAAGGTCATCGAGGTTATGGATGTGAAAAAAGAACGACATGGTAAACGAGTTTTATGTGTTATGATCAAAGAGTTTGATCAGACCAGATCAAATAGTCTCACCTCGTGATATCGTTGGTATCATGAAGTTAAAGGAATAAGTGCAATGAGTAACTTATAAGGTTTCCTCGTTCTTCGGGAACACACAGGAGCTATCATGGATGTCCAGGGTCCCGTTGTTGGTTATTGTTCGGTAAGTTCCCAAACATGTCTGTGTGTTATCGAGCCTTTACGGGTCACACTCTTAAGCCGTGCCAACCTTTAATTGAGAGAAATAATATGTTGTTATTGGTTTTATGGATGTTTGATGTCACTACGATGTCATAGGAACAATTCTGGTGTCAATCGGAGTGGTTTCAGGGAAGTTACTATAAGAGAGAAATTATGCCGGTGTTAGGCAGAATTTATATGAGAGTTAACAGAGGACATGAGGTGTCCCGAGGTGTTAAAAATGTGTTTCTAACACCGTTAGATAATATCTATGATTTTACCTATAGGGTTCAAGTGGTTCCAGAGAAGTTTCGGGGACTTCCCATATAAGGAAGAAGTGCCGGGAGGGGGCAGATTTCCCCCTCATGGCCGAACTTTATTTTAGGTGGTTGCCAGGTGGGACCCAGTTGGTTCACAAGTTGGCGAGAAAAATAGAAAATAAAATGAGGATAAAAATAAAAAGGGAAAGAGGGATGGAGTTTGACTCCACCTCACCCAATCCGAGTTGGGCTAGGGGAGGGTCGTGCGGCCACCTCCTCCTAGATCAACTAGGACTCCTCCCCTCCCTTTGACAAGTCTCTCCTCCCTCCCACTATATAAATCACCCCCAAGACTCATGGCAAAACACACAATTGACTCTCAAACCTCTCTCTCCCTCTCTAGTAGAATTAGAAAATCTAATTAGAGCCCTCTAATTGAATTATAGTATCTTCTAATTGGATTTTGAGTTATACTCTCCCGATTATACCTAGCTCTAATTAGCTCCGCTCTCATGTGTTGAGAACTTGTAGATTCATAATATCTCTAATCACGGTTGATTAGAGCTACCAATTAGTAACACTGTTAGGCTTTCTCTTCGACGGTACCGACTCCTAGATGGCGGAGCGCTGACAGGTTGACACGAGCATACACACGCACACCATAATATGGATTAGAGCATCTCTAGCCGTTCGGCCCCATAGAGCGTTTTTTCGGGCGAAAGTATCGCCGCTTGGGGGCGTGCGGATGTATAATTCGGCCTGGGGGGTGATGCCTCCCAGCCGTTGGGCCGAAGCAACCCGGTGAACATAGAGAATTTACTGCCAAATTTGGCTAGATTTAAAAAAAACTCAAATTAACTTAATTTAGTTGATAGAAGGCCGAATACAGGCCAGTTCGATACAAATTCGAGGAAATATAGGCGATTACAATAAAACATAGTCGTGATCTGCTCGATTGAAACTATGGCCAGAGGATCGGCGACGTGTTGCCGGCCTCGATATGGTCGAGGACGGCCGAAAGGGTTCGTCCGGGTACACCCCACCATACTTGGCGGCCTCCGGTGTTTGGCCGGAAACGACCGTCACGCCATTTGTGGACTTTAGTTGTTGCGGTGGCGCTGCTCGAAATACGCCATCCAGGTGGTTGCGTCGTGTGCCGCCCAGAGCGGGACAAGGTGCGGGTCCAACGTGGTCGCCCTGATGGCATGCACCTCGTCCCAGCGATGCTTGCCGGTCGGAATGGGCGAGATGAGGACGCCTCCGTTGCTGAGGCGCCATGAACCCGGCACGCGCATGTCCGGCGGCGCCGGGTAGTTCGCGCCCATGAGAAGGCTGGCTTCACTCCTGCGCAACATTCGGCGGCCAAAACCGTTCATCACCGCGCCTTCGCAGGGGATTGGCTCTGCCATCTAAGATGCGTGGAGGGGCGACTTTGACGGAGGCGGCGGGTGAGCAGGGTTGTGCATGGTCATCAACGGCGAAATGGATGTCGTTTTATAGCGGTGGGAGAGGGTGGGAGTGGTGTGTCGCACCCTGACTTCTAGGGGATACTCACCACACGAACTGGATATCAGATGCTTGGATTATGGGGCATAACTGCTCCCACGTCCCAGCTTCCTGGTAGGCATGCGCTTATGCGCGACAACACAAGCCCTGCTATTCCATCGTCGATGTAAACTATCCACTAGAGATCAAAGGCACTTTCGTCGACGTACTTCAAACCACACACACATGGTACGTCAACGGCGTTTAACAAGTGATATCACAACAGATCTCTACGACACAAAAGATTGAAATAAGTTGCAACTGGCTCTCATTAGAGCAGAGATAGCAAACACAATCATTCAGAGGGCACATGCCCCAACAATACATCGTTACAATACAGCGGAAGCATTCAACATGTCTGAGTACAGACAAGAACCAAATAGGCCTAAGAGGTCGGAAACAAACAGACGGAGCCCATCCACGAAGTCTCGGATCCTGCCCGGGTCCGCTATCTACTCGTCAGCAGTCTCGTCATACTCCACGTAGTAGCCACCATGTAGATCCTCGGAAACGTAGGTCTGCGGAAACCACAGCCCCAAAGGGGTCAGTACATAAACGTACTGGCAAGCAAGACTCACAATTCACCAAAGTGTAACCCGTCAACACCAAGCACAGATGCTTTGGGTTCAACGGAAGAAAGGGGGATATAAAAGATGCTGCAACTGGCTGCGCTAACCAACTACAGAGAACTACAACTTCCAACTAACAGAAAGGGGATAAGATCGAGTATAGTAACCAACTGTAAGATAACTTCAAACAAACCCGTCCTGGATCTCGCCCCTTATCCAAAGAAGCAATCCGAGGATAACCCACACAGTTGAAATAATGATGGTTCAATTTATTGTGTCAATAAGCCTATTACTAGTCAAGTTATTAATCATGGGGTGTAACATGTTTGATCATTATGTTTAAGTTGTCCTGAGTACTTGTTAGCCAGTACTTTCACCAAGTAATCCATAACCGCGGAAAACACGGCTTCTCGAGAAGATTATCCCTGCAGGGTTGCACCAATTTGGCCGTACACGCAAGAATATCCCGCCAGATGGGGATCAAACCCACCAAGCGAGGTACTCTACACAACCAACCATTCTTCGCATCAAGCCCAAAGAACCTTGGGCGCACGGCTAATCAAGCCCCGAAGAAAAGGGACCCTCATAGCACTCTAAGACCGTGTCCCCCTATATGCCGACTACAAAAGTTCCACCCTGGCCTGGGCTCGCAAAAACATGCACGCGGCAAATGGAAAACACGAACTAACTGAGGCGATTTGGACGAGATGTGAATCAGGTCAAGTTGAGGGGGGCGCCCATACTCGCTTCCCACATGCGGGTAGTGCGCTCATCATGGATCAGTAGACAAGACCCTTTTCCTATTAGGGTCGACACTAGCAGGCCTCAAAACCACACAGGGCCTCCTGCCGGTGCCTTATCATCAAATTATTATTAATAGTAACATTAGCATGATTGATTGATTAAACATCGAGCCCCCAGAACATAATAGAGTAGTAACAGAAAGTAACGGGTAACATACTCGAGCAAAACAAACCTAAGCATGCTAGTAAGACACGGGCACACGCAATGGTTATAGGTATGGAGGTGAGGCAATATCAGGGTTAAGGGATTCATGTGATAGGTTCGTAACAGAAACAACTAATCATATGGCTAGCAACAATAGACAACGGAAAGTATCGGTAACCAAGGTTGAAAAGGAACACAGTGGTTCATGTGAGTGATAACTTGCCTGCAAAACCCAGTAGCCTGGTACTGAGCTAAATCCTTAGAAGGGGTGTCGTAAGTATCATCGGTCTCAACGTCGTCGTTTATCCGAGAAGAAGCAAACAGACAATGCAGAAAAGGTAGACAATCAATATCACGGCACAGGGCACATTCACGGGGATGATGCATGTCATGTTAATAGATGCATCAGAATAAACTACTTGACAAGATAACACAATTTAATTGGACCCATATGCAATGTGAATTGCATATGGATGCAAATGGTTAAGGTGGAAGCAATGATCTACATTTGATTAACAAGTGTAAGTGGTTAAACATGATGCATGCATGATGATAACAAGAAGTAAACAAGATTAGATGCAATTGGAATGAGAGTTAACAAGTTAGGGAATTTATTATTAAGTTTGGAAATTGGTTACTTAATGATGTCACACAAACAATTGTTGTTTTCATCAAGTTAAAATGTTCAAAACAAATAACAAAGTTTATATTTGAAAAGAACACACAATTTTAGGTGGATTGCATGTTTCACTTGTTGAAAGAGGGTTTCAAATAAATTATTTATGAATTAAACAAGTTTAAGCAAGAATTAAATGAATTTAATTCACACATGAACTTATTTGAATTTTTATTTGTGCAAAACATTAAGTGAGATTCATATTTGAAAAGGTTATGCTTTTATGGTTTGAAAACATATTTTATATGTCCCAAAAGAATTTGATTTGACCAAGTTATGAATTTAGCAATATTAAATGATTTAAACAAGGTTTAAATCATTTAACCAATTTTAATTATTCAAAACATGAAACAAATTTTATATTTGGAAAGAGGGTTTAATTTTGCATGGAAAACATATTTCATTTGTGGAAATTGGATTTAAAATGAGCAAGTTATTATTTTGACAATTTTAAATGCAATAATTAGGAAACAGTTGTTTTCAGCAATTTAAATTATTTAAAACAGCAAACAAAAATTATATTTGGAAAGTACATCAAATTTTAGTTGGATTACATGTTTTAAATTTTGAAATAGGAGTTAGGATGAATTTATTATGACTTAGACAATATTAAACAAATTTTGAATTAGAATTAATTCAAATAGAAATATTAGTTGAATTTTAATTGTTCAAAATATTAAATCAAATTCATAGTTGGAAAGGTTAGGTTTTTCTGGTTTGAAAACATATTTTACATGTTGGGAAAATAATTAAAGTTGAGCAAGTTATGGAATTAGCAATTTTAATTGAATTAAACAAGATTTAAATTATTTAGGCAATTTAAATTATTCAAACCAGGAAACAAAAATTATATTTGAAAAGGATATTTGAAATGGTATGGAAAACATATTTTATTTGCATTTATTGGATTAATAATGAATTAGTTATTGATTTTAGAAATTTGCATTTGAATTGTTTGAATTCAAATTTAAATTGCATTTTGAAGTTTCAAAACAGGACACAAATGATACCAATGGGTAGACAATTAAATTTAGAGTGGTGTGCATATTTTATTTTCATTATTTGAGTTTATAAATTAAAAGTTATAAGGGTTTTAAAACCAGGGACCAAACTGCAATTGTTAGGGACTGCTTTTGAAAACAGAAACTGGAAAACGTGCTACACCGCACTGGACCCTAGCCACTGCCACTGCAGCGTGGGCCTGGGGGCCAGCGTGGCGCGCTACGCGTGCGTGGCAGTGTGAGCCACTGACGGGTGGGTCCCGTCCGTCAGCCACGCGCGAAAAAAGGTTGGCTTTTAATCGCATAGCCAGGGATCGAACTGGGGCCGCTGCGCTCGCGTGAACGGCACCGTGCCACTGCGCTACTGACTGAACTCTTGTCCGTTAGGAGCACGCAGACAAGGTAAGGTTCTAAACGTTACTGAATGTGACTGACGACCGATTGCTTCCGTAATCCGACAGGGGTTCGACGGCGAATGACAGCAAGCGGCGACTGGGCTCGATGCGTTCGCGTGAGAGAAGCACGGGTGCGTGGTGCGTGCGTGTGCTCGTGACAGAGAGGGAGCAGGAGGGGATGGCGGTGATCACCGTGGGGTTCTTCAGAGGACGAACGCCGTCGAGGTGGACGCCGCGGCAGGGACGGGGACGGCGGCGTAGAAGCGGCTGCTCGGAGGCGCCGTGCAGATGTCGGGGTGGACGAGGAAGACACGGCGGCGCGGTTCCCGCGATCAGCGAGGGAGGAGGTGTACTGGAGCGGTGGTTGCCCCCGAAGTTTCAGAGAAACACTCCGGTGGTGATCGCCGCGGTCAGAGGCGTGGATGGCGGCGTAGCTGTGGTAGCTCCCCGGGGAAACTACGGTGTCCAGGGTCTCGAGGGAGGAGCGGCGAGTCCTTTCCCGCGGTCAGCGAGGAGGGTAAGGTACAAGAGCGGCGGCGGCGATAGCGGGTTCAGAGAACGTCGCCGGTGAGATTCAGAGCAGAGAAGGGATCGGTGGAGGAGAGGTGGGAAAGAGGGCAGACGGCGGCGATCGCGAGGGGAGGAGAGAGTAGGGTTAGGTTAGGGTTGGTGGCGCGGCCTAGGGCTAGTTATAGGGGGCTAGGGGTGGCGGATCACCGTCTGCTCGAGCTCCTGCCGCCGTGGCGTGCGTGCGATGCTTGCCGTACGAAGGTAGACGACGGGGGCGGCTTCTGACGAACCGGTAAGTGGATGCTGGGCTGGCTGCGCGCGCTGTAGGTGCTTAGGTGGGCTGGGCCGGGGTCTAGGCTTAGCTGCCGCTCGTTTTTCTCTTTTGTTATTTTTGTTTTACTGTTTTTTTTTGTAACAAAAGCAAATGGAAGCAAAACATGAGGGTTTGGGTAGTAAAAAATTCTAGGAAAATTCAGGTTAGTTATTTAGGTTAAAAGAAAACAAATTCCAAGATTTGTTTGCAGAAAGGTGACATTTTAAAATAGTGTTTGCATTTGAAACCCAATTTGAAAGAATTTTTCAATATTAACTAAACCTTATTTAAAACAACATTTTTAATAGGGTTTCCCCTAAGATTAATTTGATTGAAAATAGTTGATTGGCTTGTTAAAATGTATAAGTTCAAAAGTGTTCTGTTTGATGCATTTGATTTGAATTTGTGCAATTTAGAAATTAATAGATTAATATTGAAAACAAGGATTTTAATAGGGTGAACCCTATTGATTAAAGTGATTAAAATGAGTTTGATTGTTTTGGAGATTTGTTATAAACTCAAGTTGATTGATGTTTTAAAGATTTGATTTGAATTTGAGATGATTTGGAATTAATTGTTTGATTAAAACCAACAATTTAATAAATGATCAACATGGAATAAAATGGAACAATTTGGTTGTTTTAATTTGTTATTTTTATTCCAAAAGTTGTAACAGAACAAGTATGAAAACATTGTTTGAATAAGGTTAGAATTTGAGTTGTGATAACAGTGGAAAACAGATGCAACAATTTAGAAACAAAAGCAAACAACATGGAAACAATATGATGACATGATGCAATACTTAAATAAACATGCAACAAACATTCTAAGGGGATGGTTTTCATACTTGGGCTGTTACAAAACGCCCCCCTTGAAGGAATCGCGCCCCGAGATTCCTACTGAGAAAAGAAAAGGTCCGGAAACTTCTTGGGAAGATCCTCTTGAGCTGTGACACGTGAAACACATCGTGCACATTGGATAGACGTCAGGGAATTTGGAAACCACCGGAACATTTCCAAGTAAAGGGAGAGGTTTTTGGTATCTAGGGTGTAAAGCTGAGTAGAGTTTGATTCATTTGTAGAATAGACTATCTGTAATAAGGGTGGAACAGAGTTATTGACATCAATGCAACACAAAGAATGACATCAATGTCAGAATCAGCAACATGAGAGAAGCGAGGAATATGTGGCCTCCCATTAGAATTTGATTTTTGTGAGTAAACTTGGAAGTCAACATTTGAGATCCCGGGGAGTGAACAGAGATTTGATTGCTTAGTGGAACCAGAATTAGGTTGTATGTTGTGGGAAAGATTTTGACACAAAGGAATGTGATTCTCCGGTATGAAATAACACTTTAGCTGGAATAGAGTTTAGCAGATGAACGGGGAAACTTTGATTAGCTGCCAGTAGAAGAATTTAAGTGGAAAACAACAACAAGATTTCAACGGACGTAATGTTCTTTTAAAAGAACAAGATATTGAAGCAACTCCGGGAAAAACGAGAACAAAACTCCTGAGGTACTATGGAAAACCCAAAACACGTGAAATCCTAACTTGAAAGTTTAGATGAGAAGGGAGAAATCAACGTTGCACTTCCTTACCAGAAAAGGGAGGGAGGGTGGGGAAAAGAAGAAAAAGAACAGAATTCCTACTCTCACGTTTCATTTTTCCTATATAGTTACAAAATAGTTTCTAGACTCAACTGCGACCAGTAAAAAAAAGGGATCCTACAGGCAGACAGGCTCTGATACCATTTGTCGCACCCTGACTTCTAGGGGATACTCACCGCACGAACTGGATAGCAGATGCTTGGATTATGGGGCATAACTGCTCCCACGTCCCAGCTTCCTGGTAGGCCTGCGCTTATGCGCGACAACACAAGCCCTGCTATTCCATCGTCGATGTAAACTATCCACTAGAGATCAAAGGCACTTCCGTCGACGTACTTCAAACCACACACACATGGTACGTCAACGGCGTTTAACAAGTGATATCACAACAGATCTCTACGACACAAAAGATTGAAATAAGTTGCAACTGGCTCTCATTAGAGCAGAGATAGCAAACACAATCATTCAGAGGGCACATGCCCCAACAATACATCGTTACAATACAGCGGAAGCATTCAACATGTCTGAGTACAGACAAGAACCAAATAGGCCTAAGAGGCCGGAAACAAACAGACGGAGCCCATCCACGAAGTCTCGGATCCTGCCCGGGTCCGCTATCTACTCGTCAGCAGTCTCGTCATACTCCACGTAGTAGCCACCATGTAGATCCTCGGAAACGTAGGTCTGCGGAAACCACAGCCCCAAAGGGGTCAGTACATAAACGTACTGGCAAGCAAGACTCACAATTCACCAAAGTGTAACCCGTCAACACCAAGCACAGATGCTTTGGGTTCAACGGAAGAAAGGGGGATATAAAAGATGCTGCAACTGGCTGCGCTAACCAACTACAGAGAACTACAACTTCCAACTAACAGAAAGGGGATAAGATCGAGTATAGTAACCAACTGTAAGATAACTTCAAACAAACCCGTCCTGGATCTCGCCCCTTATCCAAAGAAGCAATCCGAGGATAACCCACATAGTTGAAATAATGATGGTTCAATTTATTGTGTCAATAAGCCTATTACTAGTCAAGTTATTAATCATGGGGTGTAACATGTTTGATCATTATGTTTAAGTTGTCCTGAGTACTTGTTAGCCAGTACTTTCACCAAGTAATCCATAACCGCGGAAAACACGGCTTCTCGAGAAGATTATCCCTGCAGGGTTGCACCAATTTGGCCGTACACGCAAGAATATCCCGCCAGATGGGGATCAAACCCACCAAGCGAGGTACTCTACACAACCAACCATTCTTCGCATCAAGCCCAAAGAACCTTGGGCGCACGGCTAATCAAGCCCCGAAGAAAAGGGACCCTCATAGCACTCTAAGACCGTGTCCCCCTATATGCCGACTACAAAAGTTCCACCCTGGCCTGGGCTCGCAAAAACATGCATGCGGCAAATGGAAAACACGAACTAAATGAGGTGATTTGGACGAGATGCGAATCAGGTCAAGTTGAGGGGGGCGCCCATACTCGCTTCCCACATGCGGGTAGTGCGCTCATCATGGATCAGTAGACAAGACCCTTTTCCTATTAGGGTCGACACTAGCAGGCCTCAAAACCACACAGGGCCTCCTGCCGGTGCCTTATCATCAAATTATTATTAATAGTAACATTAGCATGATTGATTGATTAAACATCGAGCCCCCAGAACATAATAGAGTAGTAACAGAAAGTAACGGGTAACAGACTCGAGCAAAACAAACCTAAGCATGCTAGTAAGACACGGGCACAAGCAATGGTTATAGGTATGGAGGTGAGGCAATATCAGGGTTAAGGGATTCATGTGATAGGTTCGTAACAGAAACAACTAATCATATGGCTAGCAACAATAGACAACGGAAAGTATCGGTAACCAAGGTTGAAAAGGAACACAGTGGTTCATGTGAGTGATAACTTGCCTGCAAAACCCAGTAGCCTGGTACTGAGCTAAATCCTTATAAGGGGTGTCGTAAGTATCATCGGTCTCAACGTCGTCGTTTATCCGAGAAGAAGCAAACAGACAATGCAGAAAAGGTAGACAATCAATATCATGGCACAGGGCACATTCACGGGGATGATGCATGTCATGTTAATAGATGCATCAGAATAAACTACTTGACAAGATAACACAATTTAATTGGACCCATATGCAATGTGAATTGCATATGGATGCAAATGGTTAAGGTGGAAGCAATGATCTACATTTGATTAACAAGTGTAAGTGGTTAAACATGATGCATGCATGATGATAACAAGAAGTAAACAAGATTAGATGCAATTGGAATGAGAGTTAACAAGTTAGGGAATTTATTATTAAGTTTGGAAATTGGTTACTTAATGATGTCACACAAACAATTGTTGTTTTCATCAAGTTAAAATGTTCAAAACAAATAACAAAGTTTATATTTGAAAAGAACACACAATTTTAGGTGGATTGCATGTTTCACTTGTTGAAAGAGGGTTTCAAATAAATTATTTATGAATTAAACAAGTTTAAGCAAGAATTAAATGAATTTAATTCACACATGAACTTATTTGAATTTTTATTTGTGCAAAACATTAAGTGAGATTCATATTTGAAAAGGTTATGCTTTTATGGTTTGAAAACATATTTTATATGTCCCAAAAGAATTTGATTTGATCAAGTTATGAATTTAGCAATATTAAATGATTTAAACAAGGTTTAAATCATTTAACCAATTTTAATTATTCAAAACATGAAACAAATTTTATATTTGGAAAGAGGGTTTAATTTTGCATGGAAAACATATTTCATTTGTGGAAATTGGATTTAAAATGAGCAAGTTATTATTTTGACAATTTTAAAATGCAATAATTAGGAAACAGTTGTTTTCAGCAATTTAAATTATTTAAAACAGCAAACAAAAATTATATTTGGAAAGTACATCAAATTTTAGTTGGATTACATGTTATAAATTTTGAAATAGGAGTTAGGATGAATTTATTATGACTTAGACAATATTAAACAAATTTTGAATTAGAATTAATTCAAATAGAAATATTAGTTGAATTTTAATTGTTCAAAATATTAAATCAAATTCATAGTTGGAAAGGTTAGGTTTTTCTGGTTTGAAAACATAGTTTACATGTTGGGAAAATAATTAAAGTTGAGCAAGTTATGGAATTAGCAATTTTAATTGAATTAAACAAGATTTAAATTATTTAGGCAATTTAAATTATTCAAACCAGGAAACAAAAATTATATTTGAAAAGTTTATTTGAAATGGTATGGAAAACATATTTTATTTGCATTTATTGGATTAATAATGAATTCGTTATTGATTTTAGAAATTTGCATTTGAATTGTTTGAATTCAAATTTAAATTGCATTTTGAAGTTTCAAAACAGGACACAAATGATACCAATGGGTAGACAATTAAATTTAGAGTGGTGTGCATATTTTATTTTCATTATTCGAGTTTATAAATTAAAAGTTATAAGGGTTTTAAAACAAGGGACCAAACTGCAATTGTTAGGGACTGCTTTTGAAAACAGAAACTGGAAAACGTGCTACACCGCACTGGACCCTAGCCACTACCACTGCAGCGTGGGCCTGGGGGCCAGCGTGGCGCGCTACGCGTGCGTGGCAGTGTGAGCCACTGACGGGTGGGTCCCGTCCGTCAGCCACGCGCGAAAAAAGGTTGGCTTTTAATCGCATAGCCAGGGATCGAACTGGGGCCGCTGCGCTCGCGTGAACGGCACCGTGCCACTGCGCTACTGACTGAACTCTTGTCAGTTAGGAGCACGCAGACAAGGTAAGGTTCTAAACGTTACTGAATGTGACTGACGACCGATTGCTTCCGTAATCCGACAGGGGTTCGACGGCGAATGACAGCAAGCGGCGACTGGGCTCGATGCGTTCGCGTGAGAGAAGCACGGGTGCGTGGTGCGTGCGTGTGCTCGTGACAGAGAGGGAGCAGGAGGGGATGGCGGTGATCACCGTGGGGTTCTTCAGAGGACGAACGCCGTAGAGGTGGACGCCGCGGCAGGGACGGGGACGGCGGCGTAGAAGCGGCTGCTCGGAGGCGCCGTGCAGATGTCGGGGTGGACGAGGAAGACACGGCGGCGCGGTTCCCACGATCAGCGAGGGAGGAGGTGTACTGGAGCGGTGGTTGCCCCCGAAGTTTCAGAGAAACACTCCGGTGGTGATCGCCGCGGTCAGAGGCGTGGATGGCGGCGTAGCTGTGGTAGCTCCCCAGGGAAACTACGGTGTCCAGGGTCTCGAGGGAGGAGCCGCGAGTCCTTTCCCGCGGTCAGCGAGGAGGGTAAGGTACAAGAGCGGCGGCGGCGATAGCGGGTTCAGAGAACGTCGCCGGTGAGATTCAGAGCAGAGAAGGGATCAGTGGAGGAGAGGTGGGAAAGAGGGCAGACGGCGGCGATCGCGAGGGGAGGAGAGAGTAGGGTTAGGTTAGGGTTGGTGGCGCGGCCTAGGGCTAGTTATAGGGGGCTAGGGGTGGCGGATCACCGTCTGCTCGAGCTCCTGCCGCCGTGGCGTGCGTGCGATGCTTGCCGTACGAAGGTAGACGACGGGGGCGGCTTCTGACGAACCGGTAAGTGGATGCTGGGCTGGCTGCGCGCGCTGTAGGTGCTTAGGTGGGCTGGGCCGGGGTCTAGGCTTAGCTGCCGCTCGTTTTTCTCTTTTGTTATTTTTGTTTTACTGTTTTTTTTGTAACAAAAGCAAATGGAAGCAAAACATGAGGGTTTGGGTAGTAAAAAATTCTAGGAAAATTCAGGTTAGTTATTTAGGTTAAAAGAAAACAAATTCCAAGATTTGTTTGCAGAAAGGTGACATTTTAAAATAGTGTTTGCATTTGAAACCCAATTTTAAAGAATTTTTCAATATTAACTAAACCTTATTTAAAACAACATTTTTAATAGGGTTTCCCCTAAGATTAATTTGATTGAAAATAGTTGATTGGCTTGTTAAAATGTATAAGTTCAAAAGTGTTCTGTTTGATGCATTTGATTTCAAATTGTGCAATTTAGAAATTAATAGATTAATATTGAAAACAAGGATTTTAATAGGGTGAACCCTATTGATTAAAGTGATTAAAATGAGTTTGATTGTTTTGGAGATTTGTTATAAACTCAAGTTGATTGATGTTTTAAAGATTTGATTTGAATTTGAGATGATTTGGAATTAATTGTTTGATTAAAACCAACAATTTAATAAATGATCAACATGGAATAAAATGGAACAATTTGGTTGTTTTAATTTGTTATTTTTATTCCAAAAGTTGTAACAGAACAAGTATGAAAACATTGTTTGAATAAGGTTTGAATTTGAGTTGTGATAACAGTGGAAAACAGATGCAACAATTTAGAAACAAAAGCAAACAACATGGAAACAATATGATGACATGATGCAATACTTAAATAAACATGCAACAAACATTCTAAGGGGATGGTTTTCATACTTGGGCTGTTACATGGTGTAGAATGCGGCGGGAAATGCTGGAGGTATAGTGGCGGTGGGTCGCCTGCACGCCGCCGCGTGGCGAAACAAGGTTGTCACGCATTGATTTCCACAGGGAACGAGGCGAGGCGATAAGGACGGGCCGCCACACTCGCTGGCAGGCGGGGCCTCCGCCGAGTTTTTTGTCGTGCAAACCGTTTTCCGTGCATTTTGGCCCCCAATCTGCCCCCAGTGCGCTGGGTTTTCCCTGGGTTCGCCGGCACATGTTTTGGCCCAATCCGGCCTTTTTGGGCTCCTGGGGGCGAGTGGGAGTTTTTCATTCGTCGGCGCGCCGAAAGTCCGGAAAAGTGGCATGGAACGCCGTGGGGTGGGGCGAATGGAGATGCTCTTACTCGTGTGATCCTTGACGAGGGAAGACTTAGCAACATCTTTACAACTAGGCCTAGTTTTGAGGATCTAGGATTGTTCGGAACTCTTCTATGACTACATCGAAAGCTCTGCCCGGTGAACCATGATCCTGATTCTCGCATGTATGGGCATGCTTCGTTATCTGCATAGTGACCTTGGCGGACTACGTAGAGATCTTTTTAAAATTCTGCAGCATAGACCAACAGTGGTATCAGAGCGTACTATGCATAGATACTATTGGATCTAGAGCACAATTTGCGGGTATTGCATAAACTTGTGCAAGTATATTAGAAAGCTCTCTAATATTTATTTTATTTTTGTTGCTTACCAATAAGCCATGTTTGTTTTGTTTTCGGCGACATGGTATGACTTTTTATAAACTTTTGGCAATCCTAGGACGCTCGAGTTTGCCCATGGTATATCTCGCTTGATTCAAAGAAGTGCTTCAGTAGCTTTGGGTCGCACCATGATTGGTCTCATATAACGGCATGGTGGAAGGGGCATATGGATTGGATCCACAAGGGGGTCATGGTTATGAATAATTTTAGATTAAGTCTCAAGACGTTTTTTTTGTAATGTATGTGTTTCAATCACCCCACAAATTTAATCTAGCAATTAGAATTAACATGCCTCGAACTTGCTTCTGCTTGAACTCACCCCTCATTTATGTACCTTTTTTCCCATTCGGACTAGCTCTTTATATTGCTTTGCATTGCACTAGTCGAACCGAGAGTGCGTGTTTGACACTTGTGAAAGCGTAGTTTCGAGTAGACATGACATTTTGAAAAAAAAGTGAAAAGAGAAAGATAAAAAAAAACATCGATGCCAAGTGCTATCCATTGTAGGAACGACTAGCTTCGCAAGCAAACTAGAAAGAGTGACCGGTTGCCCATTGGTGCAAGTCTAGTTATCATTTTAAAATTTGCAAATTGAGCTTGCGTCCTCCTTGTGTTGGTGCGGCATTGAGCATAGTATTTGTTAGGAACATTTCGTCTCCGCTCGTCCATTGGCCGCACTAACCACATTAATCATTTGTATGTGTGCTCCTTTGTTTCCTGCTCTTGTGAATTTTGTTCTTTCGTAACTTGTCATCGTGGTTCATTTCCACTTTTAATAACAAACTTTTGTCGGATTTGGTTGGTTTTCCTCGCCACTTTCCTAACCCATTTGAGATCCTCATAAAGTGTGTGTGTTGTTGGTTGTCCTTCGGGTCTTTTTTTCAAGTCTTACGCTCTCATTACAAACCCTTCTCCTTCGGCAAGCCACTTGACCTAATACTATAAAAAGGTAAGAGTTGGTAAGTGCTAACCTCATTTGGTACCTCACTTGATTCTTTGAGATGGCTAGGGAAGGTGACTTCACAAGTGCGAGCTCGGATGATGATGAAAACCCCTTCTACATCGACAACACCCACAACTTTGTCATCCATCGTGAGCATGTGCAATTTCGTTCCGTTATGCATGATGGATTGGAACTCTATAAGCGTCGCCTACGTGAAAAAGATGTAAGATTCAATGATCAATTGGCGCGCAACATCAACTTAGCAAATCTTGCTAAACGCCCTCGATCATCTTCATCTTTACACTGAGCAAAGAGTTACTCAAGGTCAAGCAGACCACGTGAACAACCTCATGCTCCTAACCAAGATCGTCGCCATGATCGTCATCACCACATGCAAGATGGTGGACTTCACCGCCAAGAGCATGAAACCCCATCTTCTCCGCAACCACACCGCCGCAATTGGTATGATGACAGCTCGCCACCTTCACCACCTCCTCGACATCAACAAGGACGTGATGACCCTCTTCAACAACACCCTCGATGCCCGGATCTTTGTCAACATCATCCACAACCTCCTCCAAATGCCGCAAATGACTATGGTCACAATGACTTTGTGGAAGGTGCTCGCCCACATCGAAGGCCTCCAAAGCATAATGCATGTCTCCACCATAATGACCGCTGAAAGATCATCGTCCGTTTTGGTAATTATATGACAACATATCTACTTGATCTAATGTTTGTTCGATGAATGAAAATGCCCAGTTTAAATTAGGGTCACTATCTATATGGGGCGAGTGTTCGTTTTATATGAAAAGTGCAAGGAGAAAGGAGTCCAGAAAGCTGTTTTGTGCAGGAGCGGAGGCTCCGGTGAATCCACCGGAGGCTCCGCCCAGGCTCCGGTGGGGGTCTGGTGTGGGCTCCGCCCAAATCCCTCTCTGGAGAAAAAGAGCGGATCCACGAGCGGAACTTCCGGTGGCACTCCGGTGGGCGGAACCTCCGCCACTTCCACCGGAGGCTCCGCCACCCTCCAACATTGGGCCTGCGCACACATGGGGTCCGGTGCGCCTCCGGTGGAGGCTCCGCCAAAATGCCCTTCTGTTGGATAAGAGCGGAGGCTCCACCGGAGCCTCCGGTGGACATCCGGTGCCCTCGCCTGCCCCCGGTGTAAATGGCCTCCGGTGGGCATCCGGTGGAGGCTCCGCCAAACTATTGCTCTGTTTGATGAGAGCGAAGGTTCCACCGGAGCCTCCAGTGCACCTCCGGTGGGCGGAACCTCCGCAGCAGCCACCGGAGCCTCCGCCCCGTAGCTCACCAAAGGGGAGCTGGGGCGCTGCGCCAGCGCGCAACAGGATGGAGCCACCGGAGCCTCCGGTGCTTCTGGACTGCAAACGGTCACTTAATGGAAGGGGTATAAATACCCCTTCCCCTACCTCTTAAATGCCAAGCTTTTCCCATTTCTCTCTCCTAGCCATTAATGAAAGCTTCATCCGCCTAGATCTCCCACTCCGTCCACCCAATCACTCCCATACTTGGTGGAGAGCTAGAGGAGGCCTAGATCCACACTTCCACCAAAGGAATCCCAAATCCATCCACCACAACCTAGTAGATCTAGAATCCTACTTGAGGCCTAGAAACCTTAGTAGATCTTGTGCTTGTAGCTTCCACCTTGTTGCAAGAAGCTACGGATTGCTTGAGAGCCTCCATCCATCTTGTGGAGTGACCTCGAGCCCTTGTAAAGGTTTGGTCAACGCCTTCAAGTCGACCTCATAGTGGAAACGAGAATCTTCCTCACCGGAGAAGCTCAAGGAGAACAAGGTGTGCACAACCGTGCTATTGAGGAGCGCCTAGGTGGCTCCCCACCTCTCCAACGTAGACGTACTTCTCTTTGAGAAGGAACTACGGGAATCATATCCTTGTCTCCTTGTTTACACTTGTTGTTTGCTTCACTACCTTACGCTTTACTTCCGTTGCACATATTATCTTGCTCACATAGGTTGCTCACCTAGATGCACATCTAGAGAACATTATCTTATCTTGTTTAGCCTCACTAAAAGGAAAAGAAAAGAAAATTTGGTAGTCAACCTATTCACCCCCCCTCTAGTTGACCATAATGCACTTTCAACCGCGAAGATCAAGACCTTCCTCACTGAAAGCTCATGTCTTCTCTAATGATTTTGGTGATGATAACAACGCGGGTATGTCTACTAACCCTGTGGTTTAAGTGTTCACAGCTGGCCTCATTATATCTATCTTGATCAACATTATTATTCTTGAGAAGATTCACAAAGGAGTTTCTGAGATGTGCAAACATCTGCACCCAGATTATTCAGAGTTCCAGCCCGGAAATTTCCGGTGGTTATAGGGTGGAAGTTCCGGCCTCAGCACCGGAATATTCTTGCATCTTCATTGCTCCAGATGGTGAAGTCTTGGCATCCAACTGCCCGCTCTCAGATGCTGGGGCAGAAATTTGCCAGGAATATTCCGGGGAAAATTTCTGGCCCCTGGTCCTTAGCAGAATTTCGGACGCGTCGCTGCTGCCCGCTCGCAGATATGGGGGCGGAAATTTGGCCGCAAATTTTCGGCCTCTGGATTATTCAATAATCCGCCCCCGGGAGTTTTCAAATTTCTGGCCTCCGGATTATTCAATAATCCACCCCCGGGAGTTTTCAAATTTCTGGCCCAGCTACCCCGGAAATTTCCGGTACTAATACCGGAATATTCCGGCCCTGGAGAGCAGCAACGGTCAGATTTCCGAGGAGGCTATAAATAGTTTTCTTCTTCCTCTAGACAGCTAGTTCGTCCATTCCTCTCTCTCCTCCATTGTTCAAGAGCTAAAAATGCCTAGATCTCCCTCCTCCTCCAACCAAACTCGATGCCCTTCAAGGATATGATGGAGGAGGCCTAGATCTACACTTCTACCAAGCCATAAATCGTTTTCCCTTACCATACCTCTTGGGATCTTGTAAATCTCTTGGTTGCCTTGTCATCCTAGAGAAACCCTAGTGCTTGTAGCTTCCACCTTGTAGCAAGAAGTTTCGGATCGTTGAGAGCCTCCATCTCACTTGTGGAGTAGCCTCAACCACTTGTAAAGGTTTGGTCAACGCCTTCAAGTCAACCTCATAGTGGAAACGAGAATCTCCCTCACCGGAGAAGCTCAAGGAGAACAAGGTGTGCACAACCGTGCTATTGAGGAGCGCTTAGGTGTCTCCCCACCTCTCCAACGTAGACGTACTTCTTTTAAGAAGGAACTACGGGAAACATATCCTTGTCTCTGTGTTTTCACTTGTGGTTATCTTGTGCCTTGCATATTACTTCCATTGCGTACTTGTTTCTTATCACATAGGGTGTCTACCTAGTTGCACTTCTAGATAACAAAGTTGTTTACTTGCTAAAGCACATCTAAAAGTGAAAAAGGATTAAAATTTTTAGGTCACCTATTCACCCCCCTATAGTTGACCATAGTGTACTTTGACTAACCACCATAATCATGAGCAAAACCGTCCTCAACACCGTCGCCATGAGCAAGACCCTCTTCAATAGCGTCGCCATGAGCAAGACCGTCCTCAACAAAATGAGCATGATGACAGTGAACACCGAGAAGCAAGACTTCATCATCGACAAGAAGTTCCTCCTGGAAATAGGAGACATCCTCCCCCTCAAGTTCATCAAGAACATGATGATATCGACCCATATTCTCATTCTCTACCCATATATGATGAAGACAATAATGATAACAACCGTAGTCGCAATAAAGACAACAACATGAGCACCATTCAAGCCAATGTTCCTAAGTTCCATGGAGAGTCTGACCCGGATGTTTACCTCACTTGGGATCTCAAAGTTGATAACATTTTATGCACTCACAACTTTAGTGACGAGAAAAACGTAGCAACGGCTTCTCTTGAATTTTAAGGTCATGCCCTCTTGTGGTGGGAACAAGTGCAAGCCCATCGGATAGCCAACTGCCTCCTATCAACACTTAGAATGAGATAAGAGAAGTCATGCATGCAAGATTTGTACCTCCTCACTACAAGCAATATTTACTCATGAAGCTACAAGATCTCAAGCAAGGATTAAAAGGTTGATGGGTACTATAAGGAAACGGAGATCGTCATGACAAGAGAAAATGTGACAAAACCTCAAGACCACACAATGGCCCGCTTCATCAATGTCCTCACTCACCCCATTGATGGTGCAGGTCTTGCACTCATTGGGAAACCCCAAGATGAAGGTATGATGAGCACAGCAGCAATTTTCCCTCAGAAAGAAACCAAGGTTTAATCGACCAGTAGGAGGAAGGAGTAACTTCAGAAGGTTGATGCAGCTGAGATGGCGGGGCGCACTACTGATTCACCAGCAACGTGGAACCTACACAACACAAACAATTCAATTTGCCCCCAACGAAGCAGTGAGGTTGTCAATCTCACCAGTTTTGCTGAACACAAAGAGGTTAAACGTATGGTTTGGAAAAAAGTAGAAAAGCAGTAGGTGTTTTATCAGTATGAGAAAAATGGACCGGGGTCCACAGTTCACTAGTGGTGTCTCTCCGTGAAAGATAAATAACACGTGTGGTGAACAAATTACAGCTGGGCAATTGATAGAAATGAAGGTTGCACCGTAGTGCATATGAAAGACATAAAGATTACTATGTGATTCATGCAGACATTACAAAAAAAAATATAGACCGTCATCCAACTTCATCTATGTCTAATAATCCACCCTCTGAATATCATCCGAACAAACGTTGGGTATTAAGTTGCAAGCAACAGATTATCGCCGTAAGCAAAGTGTGTAATGTAAACAATGTAAACTAGGTAAACACCGTTGTTTTCTCCCTAATGGAAACATCACATCCTCCATCCGTCATGTTTCTATCACTCGAGCATAGATGCAAAGGAGGAATGAACCCACTATCGAGCATAAATACTCCCTCTTGGAGTTACTAGCATCTACTTGGCTAGAGCATCTACTAATAATGGAGAGCATGCAAGATCATAAATAACATACACATGAAGATGACATGATAGATTGATAATAAGAAGACATAGCATTCAACATTCATCAGATCCCAACAAACACAACATGTACCATTACATAAAGATGATCTTGATAATGTTAGGCAGCTCACAAGATCTAAACATGAGGTACAAAGTGGAGAGAACAACCATATAGCTACTACTATGGACCCGTAGTCCAGTGATGAACTACTCACGCATCACTTCGGAGGAGGGCATGGTGGTGTAGACCCCTACGGTGATGAATTCCCCTCCCAGCAGTGTGCCGGGGAGAGCTCCAGAACCCTCCCGGTCTCAGGCTGACGACGACGGCGGCCTCGGGTGTTTTTGGTACGAAGTGGAATATATTTAGGGTTTACGCCTCGGGGGGGGTATAAATAGGCGAAAGGGCAGAGGCGGTGGAGGCCGGGGGGCCCACACCACCCCATGGCGCGGCCAGGGGGCGCACCGCCCTATGGTGTGGGCACCCTGAGGCCCCCCTCTGGGTCTCTTCGGGACTCCATGGAACCTTCGGGAATTCTAAGACTTCCGGGCTTCGAATTTTCCAATTATGAGAAAATTTCCAGAACAACTTTTCTGAAACTAAAAACAGCAGAAAACAAGGAACTGGCTCTATGGCATCTTGTCAATATGTTAGTCCGGAAAATCGATAAAAATGGCATAAAGTGTATAGCAAACATATGGGAAACAATAAGAAAACAACATGGAACATCAGAAATTAAGGATACGTTTATGACGTATCAAAATCCCCAAGCTTAGTTCCTACTCGTCCTCGAGTAGGTAAACGATAAAAGCACATAATTTCTGAGGTGACATGCTACCAACATAAACTTGATCATCAATAATGTAAATGCATAAGTAAGCTGAGATCATAGAACTTGAACACAAGCATGATGAATAGATCTTTAATAATAAAGCATAGCAATCACCTTGCATCATGAGAAGTAACTCACATAAAAGATCATGAATAACAATGCAACTAAAGATATACGTTTGTTTCAAGTATAGACAAAACATGTCAAAGTGATATTTCGCTAGTCCTTAAGAGTGGGGCAAAACATAAATGCCAGGACACCTTCAAAGTTCATGAGGAAGACTAGAACAAATAATTAGAAAACAAGCAATAACACATCATAAATAAATTAATAATGTTTCTTGGACAAATGCACATAAAACTCAAAATGGCAACTATGCTCTCTTAATTGTGCGTAAAGTTAGAAGATGGAGACTCAACATAAAAGTAAAAGAAAGGCCCTTCGCAGAGAGAAGCATGGATCACTCATGTGCTAGAGCTTTTATTTTATTAAACAGAGGTATAAAAACTTGACACTCCTTCCAACCATCTTTCACAAACCATGGCTAACTGAATCCTCGGGTGCCTGCCAACAATCACATACCGTGGAGGAGTGTCTATATTTTAAGAATGGTGTATGCTTATTTCAACGAATGGTAAACAGAAAATATAGTACGTCACAAGCCAACTAGACTTCACAAGAGGGGCTCCCATAGAAGCACGCATCTGGGCAGAAGGTCATCCCTCTTTCTCTTTTGTTTACACAATTATGCTTTGACTGATAAATCAGGGGCAAAAATAGTGAAGAGAATTTGTGTTATTAATTTGGGGCTGGGCACCCCGCTGCCAGCTCTTCTATCATTAGATAAGCGGATGAAGCCACTAGTCCATGGTGTGAAAGTCCAATCAACAAGTGATATAAATATTCTCTATTTACGTCCTCATGAGCTAAAACAGGAGCACAAAAGAGGAGTACTTTTGAAAGTTTTAAAGGTAACACATGAGCAATTTACTTTGGAGTGGCGGTGATGTAGCCCAACCATCTACTCCAAGTGGACCGATGACAAGATCACGCGCAAAGGCCATCAAGGATAAGGTGAACTCGCTCCTCTCGCTCTATACTTTCGGTCACGTGGAGGATGGTGCGCTACCTCATGTTTCCACACTTTGCGTGCTCAGGTTCAAACCCACCACGGAGTCACCGAAAAGTACCCGAGACGATGCGCAAGAAGATACGGAGAACAGCGGTGAAGACGGCGTCCAATTCGGAGTTCCGACGAAGAAGTTAGGGGCGAAAAACCCCTTCCCGGCCTCGGGGGCTGGCCAGGCCGGCCTCCCTCACCCCCAGGCCGGACCCCCACCCGAAGGGGCCGGCCTCCACCTCGGCCTCGGGCCGGCCTCGGCGCCCCCCCTCAGGCCGGGCCCCCTCCAGAGCACCCCGGCCTCAAGGCCGGCCTGCTCTCCTCCCACCCCGGCCCCAGGCCGGGCACCCAGCCTGGGGGCCGGCCTGGCCCCTCCCCACCCCGGCCCCAGGCTGGCCCCCCCTCCAGGCGCCCACCCTGGCCCCAGGCTGGGTTCCAGGCCGGCCAGGCCGGCCCCTAGGCCGGGGTGGACCCGAAAATGCCCGGAAATGCACTGTTTTCGCTCCTGTTTCCACCTACTTCGACCCCCGGCTATATAAGGACGCCCCCAAGCTAGATCTAGGGTTTAGAGTTGAATTAAGAACATTTGGAGCTCAGCTCTCGTGTATCCCTCTTTGAGGAACCATCCCTCTGACATCGTCGAGGATTGTATCAAGGATCATCCAACTACTTGATCTCTCCCTTTGGGTTTCTATCAAGTACTTGTCCAATCTTCCTCTCGATTATCTTGAGGTTCTATTGGCGCAGTGGACCGGCTGCGGGTGTAAAGCGGTTTCAATCAAGGTGAGCTCAGTTGAATCGATCGTACCGTAGGCGGCCCTCGGGGTTAGTTGACGGTAGATTTGGGGTTCTTCGGTTCTTACTAGTTATCCTCGTGTTTGTTTGCCTTGCCCTCGATTTCCCCCTCGTTTCCCCTCGTGTGTTCATCGAGTTCCTCGTGTTCTTCGTGTTCTTCGTCGATTCGTGAAGATCGGGCCACTCTAGGAGTAACCCTCCGCATCATCTGGTATCCAGAGCTAGATTGACACGAATCCGACACCCATACCCCTCCCCATCCACCAATTTTTCTTTTTCCACCAAGAATTTCGAAAATCCTCAAAAAATAGCCAAAAGGGAATTTGACCGATCTGTTGACTCGTTGAGTTTTTCGTGGTTTTTCTTCATAGATTTGTTGCCAAACACCATTCCACAACTTTCTATTCAGCCAATTTTTCCAATTTCGCCCAAAATTTTTCTTGATTTTGTGGGAATTTCGAATTTTAGCCAAAAACTCAGAAAATTTCAGCTCTTCGATTCTCCGACAGATTTTGGAACTTGTTTTTCTTTGTCGTTTGTGATCCAAATTGAGTGCAACGAGTTGCTACGCGACGCCCACGACATCACCTACGCTTCCACATCAACGGATCGCCACGACATCGACTCCCCCACGGCCGCAAGTCCGTGATCATCAAATAAAGAGAGGTATAACTTGCTTCCGCTTGCACCACCCCATCCCATTGTGTTACTTACCTATCGGACTAGTTCTTTTTACACCGCTTGGCATCGCATTTGTGGCATCGAGAGTGCGAGGTTAGCGCTTGTGAGAGATTAGCTACCGAGTAGGCATTGGCACTTTGGAATCCATCAAAAAGAGAAAATCAAAAAAAAAAGGAGAAAAAGAGAAAAATAGAAAAAAAGAAGAAGCAAAAGGATCGGTGCCAATTGCTTTCCATTGTAGGAACGTGTAGCATTGCGTCGCAAAAGAGAAAGAGTGACCGATTGCCACGGTGCGAATCTTGTTGCCTTTTCAACTTTGCGGTTTGAGCTAGCGTCCTCTTTGAGTTAGTGTGGCATTGAGCATTAGTCTACGTTAGGGCCATTTCGTTCTTCGCTCGTCCATTGGTCGCACTAACCCCATTTTTCCCTTGTGTGTGTGTGTTCCACCATATTTCCATCCTATAGGTTTGGTTTTTGTGCTAACTTTTCTTTGAATTTTCTCCACGATTGACAACAAACTTTTCTTCGGTTTTGGTCGATTTTTCCTCGCCACTTTCCTAACCTATTTGCCTTCCATATAAAGTGTGTGTGTTGCCGTTTGCGGTTTCTTTCGATCTTTTGGATTCGCTCTTGACCTACCGCCCTACACCTAGGCTCGTCCACTAGCCTCAATACGACCAAGAAAGGTAACGTTGGGTAAGTGAGGCGTCCATCTCTTCAATATCACCCTTGTGTGTGTTTTTGAGATGGCTAGGGAAGGAGCATTCACAAGTCCGAGCTCGGAAGACGAAGGCAATCCATTCTACAACGACAATGACTACGCCAACTTCGTCACCCACAATGACCACTTTCAACTCCGCGAACTCGTCAAGGACGGGTTGCAACGCTATGAGCGTCGACTCCAAGAGCAAGAGGCCCGATTGAATGATCAAATGACGCGCATCAACATCAACTTGGCTAATCTTGCCAATCGCCGTCATTCATCATCGTCCTCAAGGTCTCGTCGCTCAAGCCGCCACAATCAAGATCCTCACCAACCTCGTCGCCATGATCGCCACGATCGCCATGATCGCCACAACGTGGAGGAGGGTGGACCACCTCAACAACCACCACCACCTCCTCCACAACCTCAACAACCTCCGCGACGCAATCGGTATGAGGATAGCTCGCCATCACCACCACCTCGACATCGCCAAGGCCGTGGTGACCCTCTTCAACAACCGCAACGCCCGGACCTTCGACAACACCATCATCCTCCACCTCCACAAGGCCACGCTCAAGACTATGGCCACAATGATTTCGTGGAAGATGCTCGCCAACATCGAAGGCCACCTAGGCGCCATGCGCGTCCCAACAACAATGACCGCCAAGAACATGATCATCCTCAACAACCTCGCCAAGAACAAGAACGTCCTCAACAACATCACAATGGCCATGATGATAGTGAACGCCGTGAAGCTAGGCTCCGTCACCACCAACCACCACCACATAATGACCACCGGCGTCATCCTCCCCATCATGATCGCCACCGCCAAGACAATGAGGATGACCCCTATGATGATTCACCTCCCATGTATGATGAAGACCCCCATGAGCGCCAACATGCGCGCCCCCATCGTCCGCAAGAGGACAACAACATGAGTGCTCTTCGTTTCAATGTCCCCAAGTTCAATGGTGAGAATGATCCCGAAGACTATCTTGCTTGGGCTCTCAAGGTTGACAAGATCTTCGGCATTCACAACTTCACCGACAAGAAGATGGTTGCTCTAGCATCTTTGGAATTCGAAGGCTATGCACTCTTATGGTGGGATCGTCTACAAGCCGAACGAGTCCGCAATCGCGTTGCTCCTATTGCCACTTGGAATGAGATGAAGCAATTCATGCATGCTCGATTCGTTCCTCCTCACTACAAGCGTGACCTCTTCAAGAAGCTTCAAGAACTTCGTCAAGGTGTGAAGTCCGTTGATGAGTACTACAAGGAAATGGAGACATCTTTGATCCGCGCTCATGTGATAGAATCTCAAGAGCAAACAATGGCCCGCTTCCTCAATGGCCTCAACTATCCTATAAGGAAGATCGTCGAGTATCAACCGTATGACAACATTGTGGCCCTTGTCCACCAAGCTCTCAAGGCGGAACGCCAAATTGCGGAAGATCTCAAATATAGCAAGCAAAAGGCTTTCTTCAACTCAAGACCATCATCCTCAACTACAATGACACAAGTTCCTCCTCCAACTACCACCAAGAGCAACACGCGAGCCTCTAGTGCTCCCAACAAGTCTTCCCAACCATTCAAGAAGCAAACTCCTCCAACCTCATCCTCAAGTGCTCCTCAAGTCAAGTCAAGCACTATTACTTGCTTCAAGTGTGGTGGTAGTGGACACAAGTCCTTTGAATGTTCCAACAAGATGATCATGATTGTCAACCAAGACGGTGAACGTGATTCTATGAGCGAAGGCGAATACTATGCCTTGCATCAAATTGCTCTCAACCCTTTGGACGTATCCAACGATGATGAAGAAAGTGTGTATTGCGATGAGGACAAGAATCCATCACTAGTGGTCACAAGAGTCCTCACTTCTTCTCCTCAAGATGAGCAAGATCAACGGTGCAATCTCTTTCAAACAAGAGCCGGTATTGATGGCAAGTCAATCAAGGTCATCATCGACGGTGGAAGTTGCCACAACTTGGCTAGCAAAGAGCTTTGCGACAAACTCAAATTGCCTTACAAGCAACATCCTCACCCATACCATGTCCAATGGCTTAGTGACTCCGGCACCTTCAAGATTCAACACATGGTCTCCGTGACTTTCAAGATTGGTCCTTATGAAGACACGGTAGATTGTGACGTTGTTCCTATGACCGTGTGTCATCTTCTTCTTGGTCGACCTTGGCAATACGACAAGAGTGCTATCCATGATGGGCGTACCAATCACTATAGCTTCAAGTGGAATAACAAGACATTTGTTCTTCGTCCCATGTCTCCTAGCCAAGTGATCGCCGACAACGCCAAGACTCTTGCACGTAGACAAGAAGAGCTCAAATCTCGTGAGATGAGTGGTGAGAGAGTGATCCACCAAAAAGTGAGTGAGAGCCACAAGCCAAATATGAGTGGAAAAATTCCGAGTGATGCCAAAGGCTTTGCCTTACTTGCCACCAAAAGAGAGATGCGAGCGCTAAGAGATGACCCAACCATACTTCACTTTGTCCTATTGTGCAAAGGGGAAGCATTTGAAACTAACGACATGACAAATCTACCTCCATCTTTGTTGCCTTTGTTGCAGGAATTTGAAGACGTCTTTCCCGATGAGCTCCCTCCGGGCCTTCCTCCCCTTCGAGGAATCGAGCACCGTATTGACCTCATTCCGGGCGCGCCCCTTCCAAACCGCGCTCCTTACCGCACCAATCCCGAGGAGACTAAGGAGATTGAGCGCCAAATCCAAGAGCTACTCGAAAAAGGTTTTATTCGCGAATCCCTTAGCCCTTGTGCCGTGCCGGTTATCCTTGTTCCAAAGCAAGATTCGACTTCCCGCGTGTGTATGGATTGTCGCCCTATCAATGCTATCACCGTTAGATATAGACATCCTATTCCTAGGCTCGATGACATGCTTGATGAATTGAGTGGTGCTACTATCTTTTCCAAAATTGATCTTAAAAGTGGTTACCATCAAATTCGTATGAGTATAGGTGATGAATGGAAAACGGCTTTTAAAACAAAACTTGGCTTGTATGAATGGCTTGTTATGCCCTTTGGTCTTTCGAATCCCCCATCTACCTTCATGCGTCTCATGAATGAAGTTCTACGTCCTTTCATTGGCAAATTTGTTGTGGTTTACTTCGACGATATTCTCATTTATAGCAAATCTTTGGAAGATCACCTTGATCATGTTTCACAAGTATTGTTGGCTCTTCGCAACGCAAAACTTTTCGCCAATCTTTCCAAATGCAATTTTTGCACCAACAAGCTTGTTTTCTTGGGTTTTGTGATCTCTTCCAATGGTATTGAAGTAGATAACAAGAAAATTAAGGCAATTAGGAATTGGCCTAACCCTACCTCCGTGGGTGAGATAAGGCGCTTTCATGGCCTTGCCGGTTTCTATCGCCGCTTTGTCAAAGATTTTTCAACTATTGCTTGCCCTTTGAATGAACTCACCAAAAAGAATGTACCTTTTGTTTGGGGCAATGCGCAACAAAAAGCTTTTGACACACTTAAGAAATGCTTAACCGAAGCTCCTTTGCTTGTCTTACCGGATTTTGAGAAAACTTTTGAGATTGAATGTGATGCTAGTGGTATAGGAATTGGTGGCGTTCTCATGCAAAACGGACGCCCCGTTGCTTACCATAGTGAAAAACTTGATGGTGCTAAACTCAATTACCCCATCTATGATAAGGAACTTTTTGCTTTGGTTCGAGTGCTAGAAGTTTGGCAACACTACCTTTGGCCAAAAGAATTTGTCATTCATTCCGATCACGAATCATTGAAATACTTAAAAAGCCAAACCAATTTGAACAAAAGGCATGCTAAGTGGGTTGAATTCATTGAATCTTTTCCTTATGTCATTAAGTACAAGAAAGGTAAAGAGAATGTGGTAGCCGATGCCTTGTCTAGGAAAGAATGCCTTCTTACACGTCTTGACATCAATGTGATTGGTTTGGATGAAATCAAAGACTTATATGCTTCCGATGCTTTCTTTGGTCCTATATTTGAGAAGTGCTTGCCTAACCGAGGTTTCGATGATTACTATCTTCACAAAGGTTTCTTGTTTAAGGCTAACAAATTGTGTATCCCCGAGTCTTCTCTTCGTTTGTTGTTATTGAAGGAATCACATGAAGGAGGCCTCATGGGACACTTTGGACGCGACAAGACCTATGCCATGCTCTCCACCAACTACTATTGGCCCAAGTTGAAGCATCACGTTGAGAGACACGTCAAGAGATGTTCGACATGCCTCCGAGCTAAGTCCACTTCCAACCCTCATGGTCTTTACATGCCATTACCTATCCCACATGCACCTTGGAGTGATATTAGCATGGACTTTGTGTTAGGCCTTCCACGAACTAAAACCAACATGGATTCAATCTTTGTAGTTGTGGATCGTTTCTCTAAGATGGCACATTTCATTCCTTGTAACCGAACCGACGATGCTTCACATGTTGCTACTTTGTTTTTCAGGGAAATTGTGCGTTTACATGGTGTACCTACTTCAATTGTCTCGGACCGCGACGTCAAGTTCACGTCCTACTTTTGGAAGACATTGATGGCCAAGCTCGGCGTCAAGCTACTATTCTCCACCGCCTATCACCCACAAACGGATGGACAAACCGAGGTCGTCAACCGCACACTCTCTTCACTACTTCGAGCATTGATCAAGCCCAACTTGAAGAATTGGGAGGAATGCATCCCACACGCCGAGTTCGCCTACAACCGTGCTCTCCATCAAGCTACCAAGAAGAGTCCTTTCGAGATCGTCTACGGCTTCAACCCCAACACCGCCCTCGACATACTCCCGTTGCCTCTACGCGAGCGAGCAAACATGGACATCGATAAGCGCACTGACTACATCAAGAAGCTACACGACTCCACAAGAGCTACGCTTGAGAAGCATTCCGAGTACCGAGCCTCTATCATGAACAAGAACAAGAAACCCATGGTGTTCCAAGAAGGTGACCTCGTGTGGCTACACTTGCGCAAGGACCGGTTCCCCGAAGAGCGCAACTCCAAGCTCAAGCCAAGAGGTGACGGTCCCTTCAAGGTCACCAAACGCATCAACAACAACGCCTACAAGCTCGACTTACCGCAATCCAAGTACCTCGTCCACAACTCCTTCAATGTCAAGGACCTCTCTCCCTTCCATGGATACCCAAGTGATGAAGACGACGCCGAGTCGAGGTCGACTCTTTTTCAAGGGGGGGGGGGAGATGATGTAGCCCAACCATCTACTCCAAGTGGACCGATGACAAGATCACGCGCAAAGGCCATCAAGGATAAGGTGAACTCGCTCCTCTCGCTCTATACTTTCGGTCACGTGGAGGATGGTGCGCTACCTCATGTTTCCACACTTTGCGTGCTCAGGTTCAAACCCACCACGGAGTCACCGAAAAGTACCCGAGACGATGCGCAAGAAGATACGGAGAACAGCGGTGAAGACGGCGTCCAATTCGGAGTTCCGACGAAGAAGTTAGGGGCGAAAAACCCCTTCCCGGCCTCGGGGGCTGGCCAGGCCGGCCTCCCTCACCCCCAGGCCGGACCCCCACCCGAAGGGGCCGGCCTCCACCTCGGCCTCGGGCCGGCCTCGGCGCCCCCCCTCAGGCCGGGCCCCCTCCAGAGCACCCCGGCCTCAAGGCCGGCCTGCTCTCCTCCCACCCCGGCCCCAGGCCGGGCACCCAGCCTGGGGGCCGGCCTGGCCCCTCCCCACCCCGGCCCCAGGCTGGCCCCCCCCTCCAGGCGCCCACCCTGGCCCCAGGCTGGGTTCCAGGCCGGCCAGGCCGGCCCCTAGGCCGGGGTGGACCCGAAAATGCCCGGAAATGCACTGTTTTCGCTCCTGTTTCCACCTACTTCGACCCCCCGCTATATAAGGACGCCCCCAAGCTAGATCTAGGGTTTAGAGTTGAATTAAGAACATTTGGAGCTCAGCTCTCGTGTATCCCTCTTTGAGGAACCATCCCTCTGACATCGTCGAGGATTGTATCAAGGATCATCCAACTACTTGATCTCTCCCTTTGGGTTTCTATCAAGTACTTGTCCAATCTTCCTCTCGATTATCTTGAGGTTCTATTGGCGCAGTGGACCGGCTGCGGGTGTAAAGCGGTTTCAATCAAGGTGAGCTCAGTTGAATCGATCGTACCGTAGGCGGCCCTCGGGGTTAGTTGACGGTAGATTTGGGGTTCTTCGGTTCTTACTAGTTATCCTCGTGTTTGTTTGCCTTGCCCTCGATTTCCCCCTCGTTTCCCCTCGTGTGTTCATCGAGTTCCTCGTGTTCTTCGTGTTCTTCGTCGATTCGTGAAGATCGGGCCACTCTAGGAGTAACCCTCCGCATCAGGCGGTTAATTACCACATGTAGGTAGGTATGGTGGACACAATGGGAAAACATTGTTTTTTGGGAGTTGGATGCACGAGTAGAGCTCATACTCAGTACAGGTGGAGGCTAGCAAAAGACTGGGAGTGACAAATCAAGAGAGCATAAGAGTCATAATCATGCATAGCGACATAAACATCATTAATCAAAGCATAAGTGGTACCACAAGTTCAAAAACTAAATGATCATGGAGGCTATTCGTGACTGGTTCATAGTCATAAACATGGTGTGAGCATGCGCCAAGTCAACCAAATAAAACATTCAAAGGAGAACACCACAAATTTATGCTTCCATATGACAAGAACAACTCATGATTCTTCCAATGGCACATTAAACACTCTCAGCTATTTGAGGCTAATCATGGTACTAAATAACCACAAGGCTTTAGAACTAAAATAACATCTAGCATGATATGAAAAAGTCTAGCCACAGTCTATACAAGCTTCTACTTGTACCGTTAAAAATTCTACCTCAGGCAGCAGTTTATTTTCCCAACAAGCACCATACAAAACATGCTTTAACAAAAAATCTCTAAATGCTACAGCAAGCAAAGATGAGAGGACTCACAAAACACTACTAAAACTAACAGCTCTGAATAAGAGATGCAATGAAAACGAGAGCTAAACAGGAATTTTTGCATCAACTAGAAGAAAAACTAAGAATACTAGCATAGCAAGTATTCAAACGAAAAAGTGGAGCATGTCTCTCTCCCAAACAAAGAATGCTAGGATCCAACTATATTATTACAGCAAGGAAACCAAAAGAAAACAAAGTAAAACTAAAGAAAACAAAATAAAAACAAACAGACGCTCCAAGTAAACTACATATGATGTGACCGAATAAAAATATAGTTTCACGAGAAGTGACCTGGTATATAGTTGATGAAGGAAGGGATGCCTTGGGCATCCCCAAGCTTAGATGCTTGAGTATTATAAAAATATGCTTGGATGAACCACGGGGGCATCCCTAAGCTTTGACCTTGCACTCTTCTTGATCACATATATCACCTCTTCTCTTGACCCTTGAAAACTTCTTTAACACCACACTCAAACAGTAATTCACATTAGAGGGTTAGTGCAACAATTAAAAATCTATTGGTACTGTATGGAACAAGTTCTATTATACTTTTAAACATTATCTACAGCCACTGATGTTTCATGAAGCAAAGAAATCCACTTGACATCGCAAAAGAGCAAATGCAAGAAAAATGACAGAATCTGTCAAAACCAGAACAGTCTGTAAAGACGAATTTTTTGAGGAACTTACATTGCTCAGATCGAAGAACTTAAAGAACTAAAAATTTGTGGAATCAGCCGAGGAATAAGCACAAGAAATTTCAGATCATTATGATTTTTCTACGATTTATATGACTTTTTAGGGTGGACTGCAGAAATCTGTTTCCTGCGCAGAAATCCAAAAACCAACTCCAACTCTCGTCAGAAACTTTACTTGGCACAACTAAAACTTGAAAATAAATATACAAAGGATTTAATACATAAGTATACAACCCCTAGACTCAAATAAAACGGATAAAAACAAACAAAAAATGAAACCATGGGTTATCTCCCAAGAAGTGTTTTTCTTTAACGCCTTTTAGCTAGGCCCGGAAAAGCTGAATCAAGTAGATGCTCACATAAGAATTATGAATTAAGAAAAAGAGAGCATCAAGAAGAAAGTATAAAACAAATTTAAGTCTAATCCACTTCCTATGCATAAGAATCTTGTACATAATTAAATTAAAGAATCTCAAACTAGAAATCATGGGAAGGTAGAACAAGAGCAACTTCAAAACTTTCAACAAAATGAGAGGTGTTTTAGTAACATGAAAATTCCTACAAACATATTTTCCTCTCTCATAATAATTTTCAGTAGCATCGTGAACAAACTCAAAAATATAATTATCACATAAAGCATGTTTGTCATGGCCTAAAAGCACACAATTCATATCAAGATAAAAAATAGTGGGATCAAAATTTAAAATCAGCTCCTCTTTATTCCCACTTTTAGCAATAGCAAAACAAGATGATTGATCACTCATAAAAAGTATGGGACACGTTATAGAAATCCTATTTTCATTACCATTATAATTTATAACATCAAGTAACATAGGACCATCGTCAAGAGCATTATCATAAAATTTATCCAAGTAGCATGGACTATCATAAATAACAGTAGCAATATAATTCTCACAAGTTTCATTCATAGTAGCATCAAGGTCACAAGTATAGAAAGTATCAATTTCATCAAATAATGTATGAGTTAAAGAGTTACTATCACTGGGAGGTAGACATGGGTAGCTCCATTCTTCCTCCTCTTGATCATCCCTCTCCTCCTCTTTTTCATCCAATGAGTTTCCAGATTCAGCAGTTTCTTCTTCCATAGGCTCCTGCAAGGCATTAGTCTCTTCCTCAGGTTGAGAGCATTTATTAAGATATTCCATTAAGTAATTACAATCCTTGTAATTATGAAAGTAATATCCAAGTATAGCATAAATTTCGTATTTATAAGGTGCATCATCAATACTTTCAAGTAAATAGGCAATTTCGAATGCACCCTTCCAAGCAATAAATTCTTCAATTGGTTCCACATCATATAATTCATGATTTCCCTTAAACATAAGAAGATATGGTAACATCATCATTATACTCACATTGAAAAGGGAGGTGTTTATACCTCCTACAGCAGCAGGCTTTATCAAAGCAATAAGTAACATTATAAGTAGAGCACAAGTTTTTAGCATAGTCATGCAATTTATTAATTTGCTCCCATAAGTGTATTCCTTTTTGTGACAAACGGTGCTACTTATAATATTTTTGTGGTTCATCTATGAACCCACCTTGCCTATAAGATCTAGTTTCAAAGTCATCAAACATTGCTAGCAACCATGATAAAGCAAGTAAGAAGCAAAACAATAACAAAGTAAAAATATTGGAACTGAGAGACTCCCCTTGCAGAAATTCTCTTCCTCCACCGCAACGGCGCCAGAAAATAGCTTGATGGTGCAGGTCTTGCACTCGTTGGGAAACCCCAAGAGGAAGGTATGATGAGCATAGCAGCAGTTTTCCCTTAGAAAGAAACCAAGGTTTAATCGACGAGTAGAAGGAAGGAGTAACTTCAGAAGGTTGATGCAGCTGAGATGGCAGAGCGCACTACCGGTTCAGCATCAACGTGGAACCTAGACAACACAACCAATTCACTTTGCCCCAACGAAGCAGTGAGGTTGTCAATCTCACCAGTTTTGCTGAACACAAAGAGGTTAAACATATGGTGTGGAAAACAGTAGGAAAACAGTACGAAAGTAGTGTGAAAGCAGTAGGTGTTTTATCAGTATGAGGAAAATGGACCGGTGTCCACAGTTCACTAGTGTTGTCTCTCCGTGAAAGATAAATAACATGTGTGGTGAACAAATTACAACTGGACAATTGACAGAAATGAAGGCTGCACCGTAGTGCATATGCAAGACATAAAAGTTACTATGTGATTCATGCGTGCATTACAACAAAATACATACACCATCATCCAACTGCATCTATGTCTAATAATCCACCCTCCCAATATCATCTGAACAAACGTTGGGTATTAAGTTGCAAGCAACAGATTATTGCTGTAAGAAAAGTGTGTAATGTAAACTAGGTAAACACCGTTGTTTCCTCCGTAATGGAAACATCACGTCCTCCATCTGTCACATTTCTGTCACTCGAGCATAGATGCAAAGGAGGCATGAACCCACTATCGAGCATAAATACTCCCTCTTGGAGTTACTAGCATCTACTTGGCCAGAGCATCTACTAATAACGGATAGCATGCAAGATCATAAATAACATACACATGACGATACCATGATAGATTGATAATCAGAAGACATAGCATTCAACATTCATCAGATCCCAGCAAACACAACATGTAGCATTACATAAAGATGATCTTGATCATGTTAGGCAGCTCACAAGATCTAAACATGAGGTACAAAGTGGAGAGAACAACCATCTAGCTACTGCTATGGACCCGTAGTTCAGGGATGAACTACTCACGCATCACTTCGGAGGAGGGCATGGTGGTGTAGACCCCTCCGGTGATGAATTCCCCTCCCGGCAGGGTGCCGGGGAGAGCTCTAGAACCCTCCCGGTCTCGGTATGATGATTACGGTGGCGTCGGGTGTTTTTCTGGACGAAGTGGAATATATTTAGGGTTTACGCCTCGGGGGGTATAAATAGGTGAAAGGGCAGAGGCGGTGGAGGTCGGGGGGGCACACCACCCCATGGCGGCGGCCAGGGGGCGCGCCGCCCTATGTTGTGGGCCCCCTAAGGCCCTCCTCCGGGTCTATTCGGGACTCCGTGGAACTTTCGGGAATGCTAAGACTTCCAGGCTTCGAATTTTCCAATTCCGAGAATATTTCCAGAACAACTTTTCTGAAACTAAAAACAACAGAAAACAGGGAACTGGCTCTATGCTATCTTGTCAATAGGTTAGTCCGGAAAATCGAAAAAAATGGCATAAAATGTATAGCAAACATGTGGGAAACAATAAGAAAACAACATGAAACATCAGAAATTAAGGATACGTTTATGATGTATCACCCATAAAGAGAATTGTGGAGTTTCAACCATATGTCAATCTTGTTGGCCTTGTTCATCAAGCCCTCAAGGCCGAGCGCATACTATTCGAGGATCTCAAGTATTCGAAGAAAACGGCCTATTTCACCTGTAAGTCTTCAACCTCAATGCTTCTAGTGGATCAAGCATCTACACCAACTGCCTCCAAAGGCAATCCAAGATCTCGAAATGTGTAACAGCCCAAAACTGGCAACCAAAATTTGAGCCAACTTTTCACTTTTTCTTTCCTTCATGCATCATGGCATCCATATTAAATTGCTAAAAACACATCAAGAAAACTGCAAAACCTTAAGAGCAAAACAAATCCACTCACAAAGAAAATCCTTTCTTGGTCTTCCATACTTGTCAAGGAAGTTCCAAGAATTAAATTGATAGTTTGGCAACTATAAGAAAATGCCAATGGTTTTAGAAAAAGAGAGACATGCAAATTTGGCTTCATGCAAATTGTTTTTAGATTGTGTTAAAAACCTTTAAAATTTCAAAACAGTGGTTATGGGTTGCTTATCCATGTTGATGTGAGCATCCACCTTTGTTTTGATGAATAATTGAGTGAGAAGACAAATGCCACGAAATTAATAAAAGGAAAAGCCAAAATCTACTATTTCTCAAATAAACAGAGTTTTGAATATTTTTGTGAACCAAATATTATTTTGAGCTTACCAAAATGTTAAGGAAGTGATCCTTGTTAAAATTATAAAATTTGCAAATGAAATTGTTTTACCAAATAAAATTAATAATGATTTATTTATTTATGCCTTATTGCAAATTGAAACAACTTTGTTGTGGAAACTTTCACTAAATGAACTCAAATTTTTACCACACGATGTCCAATGAAAATGAGAATTTTAGGATTTTTTGCAGATTTTTAATGATGTTAAGGGCCTCAGTTGATTGAATTACAGAGGTAGAATGGTGGAAAATAAAAATTAAGAAAAAGGTCCAGGGGATTTTTGCAAAAAACCCATCTTCCATGTGGAAGAACATGAGCAGCCATGGCGACAGTGGCGCCGCCGCCTCGCCACTATGCTGCTGTCCCTGATGCTCCCTTCTGCAAGAAGAAAAGGAGCACCCCCGACGCCTGCCTCCTCGCTCTCTCCCTCACCTGCACTCCCTCTCTCTCTGAGAAGTTCTCCCTCCGCCTGAAACCCTAGGCGAGCTCGAACCCCCCCATCTCCGGTGTTGTAGGCACCACCGAGATCCTCCGTGTGGGGCAAACACTGCGTCGCGTCGTCTTGTACCTCTACGCTAAAGGAATCGAGCCGAGGTGGAAGGAATCGGCCGCGCCATCCAATTCCTCTCCACAAACGAAGGAACTCAAAAGAGCTCCACGCTGCCGCTACCGGTCGTCTCTGACATCGCTGAACAGTCGCACGCGTCGAGGGTGAGGTTGCACTCCTTCCCATCCACTTTTCCCCCTCCCTAGCTCTTTGTTTCGTTAAAGGCCCCGACGACCGAAGACCTCTCCCGCCGTCGTGCATGTCGCTCCGGTGAGCAATAGCCGGTGGCGCCTCCTCCTATGTGTCCCCCTCACCGCGCTGAACGATTTGATAGCCTCGGGTTGTACGGGCGGGCAAGGGAACGTCCGCTAGGGCCTCGCCGGAGAATCTCCCGCCGACGGCTGACGTCACGCTGACGTCGGGCGCGCTTTTGACCCAGTCAAACCGGATGGTGGGGCCACACGCTTGCGTGGCTGCCACCTAGGCAGCTTCCCCACGCGTCAGTGGGCCGTGACGCGCGGGTAAGCCCCCCCGGTGAAAACGTCTCGGGTTGTTTTCTGTAAAATAAAAGAAGTTACAAATGTGAAATCAGATTTAAACCTATTCTTGTAAAATCCCTATAAAATCGAAAAATGCTCCAAATGAGTCCATTCAAAATTCTATGAACTCATATTGAAAATATCTATCTAAAGGAATTATCTTTACACAAAATTGAGCAATTAATTTCTGCACTTATTAATTAATTACAGAAATGACTATTAAAGTTGAACTTTGGAAATTCATAACTTCTATTTTGTTAATCCAAATTGAACAAGCTTGGTCTCTAAAAATTTGTCTTAACAAACTATACATATCCATATTTGGACATGTTTTTAAATAATTTTATTCTCTGTTTAATTAAAATTCTAAATGGGCAGAATTAAAACCAAGTTTGAATAATTCATACGTGCAAAAATAATTATCCAAGAATTATGTGTCACATATCAAAATGTTCAGAAAGTCATAATGTTTCTGTTTATATCATTTTCAAAGCATGACTAAATAAAATGTAGTACTGGTTATATTAAAATGCAAGCATTGTCAAATTGAACCAAAATTTGGTAAATTATAAAGGCATCTATAAATCACCAAATTTAATCATGGCATGACAACATGTATAACAAGAGGAAATTTATCTAACAGAACCATTTTGGCAATGTTGTATGCCTTAAAATGCAAATTGAATGGAATTACCTTAAGGGGCTTATTTAAAATACCACTCTGAAATTACTTCACCAATTTCATTCCTGTTATCAAGAATTGTAAATAAATTACTAAAATGACCAGAGAAGAAATAGTACATGTTAACATCATTACATGCATGTTTTCACAATATCCTAGTACTGGTCCTTAAGGAAAAACAACCATAGTTCATTAAGATACACATGGGTGTTACTCCAAACAATGCATAAATAAAAGGTGGAGCCCCATTTAAATTGTTGCTCTTGTTTGTTAATTATTTAGGTGCATTAACCTGTCATGTCATCATGAGTGTGCATTGCACTTTGTTGTATTCGTGTTATTTATTTGTTCCTTCTGCTTGTTGTATATCGGTTGATCCAGGAGTCGAGGTTCCACCACAATACCTTGACGATCCCTACTATCACCCCTATCATCAAGCGTAAATCCACTTCTTGAGTATATCTCTACTCCTATGTTTCCCCTCAAGTATTTTCTCCATCATAATATTGCACTCGATTTGAATGTTTTGTTATAAAATCCTAGTAGTTGCATTTTGTTCAGGCTACCAATACATGTTTCCCTTCCTAATATCCATGGTTGTTGTGTGGACCGACTTACTTCTATATGCTACTTAATTGCTTAGTCATGCTTAGTTGAGTGCTTTGGGTCCGATGGATAGATTGTGGTTGGAAATTATTTATGTCAAGCCGGATATATTGGAGACTGGTGGTCTTCGATTAAAATTCTAATAGTCATGGATGAGTTGCCATCGGTGGATGATGGTGTTTTGCCTCGCTCATGACCCTAGGTGTGTGTTCTCTTTGTCTTGAACCAAGACCGATCGTGCTTCCATTGGTGGGCTTATGGGAGCCCTATCGACCAACTAACTCGGGAGGGTGTAGCCCAGGGTCCTCTAGTTTGACATTTCCATTTGCGTGTGCGTGAAGGATGGAGAAGTTGCGGACGAGGACGGTGGTGTTTAGGATGTGGCCGCGGGCCAGGGGCTGGCGGGGCCGACTTGGGCCACGACACACTGATGATCCTAGGATAGATTCATGCGAGGTAAAGGTTGTAACTGCGCCCACTTTGCCGGCCTCCCAGGACGAGGATTTGATCAGGCATGATTAGGCAAAGAGCCGGACGGTACTAGTGGTTAAAATATTACACCCCTGCAGGGTTCATTCTTTTCAAAAATCCATGTCCACGGTTATGGACATCCTTGGGAATAGAAGTTGAGATCATAGAGAACTTGAACAATATAACTTGAGTAGACATCTGTGATGCTGGATTGGTGGATGCAACGATCATAAGTGAAGAAGAGTTACAATTTCTATCTCATTTCAAAACCTTCTTATAGATGTTGCCAAGTTGGGTCTTTAAAAAAATTGCTTTCTGCGAAACAACTACCAAGTAGCCTTGCTAAAGCCGCATTCGAGCTAGTAGCTCTAGTAACCTTGTGAGTACCTCCTGTACTCACCGTTGCTTTGTTGAATTTTTACTCTGTTACAGTTGAGGACTTCCCAGAAGTCAGGTGGTTTCTTTATGGACGTCGATGAGTAGTCTGGGTTTTCCAGGTGGCAGCCTGGGTGGTTAGGAACAAGCTGGCGCTGACTTGTTTATCTATAGGCCTCTTAGGCCATATTTTGGTTCTTGTTGTTTAGAACAACTATACCCGCTTCCGCTTGTTGTAATGTTGGGTCCGTGGCCTCTGATTGTATTTTGCTATCTTTCTCTGATAAGAGTTGAAATATATACATGTTTTGTGTCGTAGAGACTGTGATGTGCCAGTTGTTCCGAGTATTGATCTCCTAATTATGCAATATATTTGGGCCCGACGTTATTTCATGACTGAGGGGTTGTGGGCCGATGATCCATGTCCGAGCCACGCCTGCTGATGTGATTCAACCTGACAGTGGTAACCCCAGTAACCTTCAGTCGGGTATCATAACCGGTGACACCCAACATCTTACATAGTTCCGAGGTCGGGGCGTTACAAGTTGGTATTAGAGCAGGACTGCCTATAGGAAACCCTTCTTTTAGCCGACGTTGAGTCTAGTGTTTATGAAAACTATTTCGAACCTACAAATGAGTTATGAAAACCCTCTTATGATTCATTTTACTCCTTATCTGGTATCGCTCTATCTCTGAGTCATCTTACCTCAACTTGGTTTAAGGTTTTCTTCTCATCTGTTACTTCAAATATTTACTTTCACGAGGCTGGGTTCTCCCTTTAGTATACATGTCAGGTCATTTCCTTCTACATGATCCAGAGAAATTTTCTGTGTTTAGAAGCACATTCCTTTTTCATTGCTTGGATTTTTTTTCCATCTAAGTAGTTCCTCCTTCCTTGTGTTTAACATAAGGTCTTCAACCAAAGTTCCCAGATTGTCCTAGAATTCTAGAGTGTTCAATCATGTCGGTTTCAATGTGTGATCCCCTTGATTCGTTATTCTCAGTACATGAAGCTTATCTTTAACCCAAGACCATTCCTTTGACTCCTGAGTTAATATTGGTCGGAAGAATGCTAACTTATGTCTCTACATCTGAGGGTTCTCTTGAGAATGTTTCTTCCTTAAGCTATTTCCCGACCCTCGTCTTCTAGTTGGCAGCCAGGTTACTTGGTGCATTGGTTCCTACCCATGCATGTTACTCGGGTGGTCCGTCAAGTCATTCCTTTGGGATGTGAGGAGAAACAAACTCCAGTATCTTGTCCATCTTTAATACCAGGTCAAAGTGTTCTAAATCCCCAGAGTTAGAAGCCTCGGTAGTTTCTGTTCTGGTCTGCCTTAGTATACCACTCTCAATGATCGGGAGGTCGTGTTGTGTCTCATGGCCTCCCAGATGAAGTGATGTGGCGATTTGATATTCTTAGCAATTCTTATTGTTTGGAATTCCAAGGACTCAATTGTGTCTTGTTTCACGTAATTCGTGTAGGTGCAGATGTCTCCAAACAAACTGCAAATACATGAGTTCATTAGTCTCGCTCCTCTTTTGAGAGTATGACACAATAGTCCGTATCTTGAGAATCTAGAAGTATTCCTTCGTGGATCACCGTTCAAAAACCTCTGCTCATACACTCTTTGTATGAAGTAGTATCTCGCCGAACCAGAGCTGAATCTCAAGCAGAAATGATGGTTGGTGCTCATCAAGCCTATTGATTCAGGTCTTCTACTTGAACCCTCGATGCCAAAGTAGTTCTGATTTCTTCCTTAGTGCTTATGGGTTGGTGCAAAGTTCATATTTTTCAACGATTATGGTCTTGTGCAAAGTTCATATTTCTAGTGCGTATGGTCTTGTGCAAAGCTCATATTTTCAATGCTTACAATCTTGTGCAAAGTTCATATTTCCGATCATTGGAGAAACTTTTATATCACATGATACTACCTTCTATTTCCTCTGCTACATGGGCATGTTTCATGCGCGCTAACCCATGATCTGCAACAAGGAAGATCAGCGTGGCATCGAGAAGATTGTTGAAGACAAGTATTATCGTGTAACACTCCTCTCTCTTTATACTCTAGGAATATCGGGACGAGATTCTTGTAAGTGGGGTAGTTGTAACAGCCCAAAACTAGCACCCCAAAAATTGAGCCAAATTTTCACTTTTTCTTTCCTTCATGCATCATGGCATCCATATTAAATTGCTAAAAATACATCAAGCAAACTGCAAAACCATAAGAGAAAAAAATCCACTCACAAAGAAATCCATTTCTTTATCTTCCATACTTGTCAAGGAAGTTCCAAGAATTAAATTTATAGTTTGGCAACTATAAGAAAATGCCAATGGTTTTAGAAAAAGAGAGACATGCAAATTTGGCTTCATGCAAATTGTTTTTAGATTGTGTTCAAAACCTTTAAAATTTCAAAACAGTGGTTATGGATTGCTTCTCCATGTTGATGTGATCCTCCACCTTTGTTTTGATGAATATTTGAGTAAGAAAACAAATGCCATAAAATTAATAAAGGGAAAAGCCAAAATAGACTATAACTCAAATAAATAGAGTTTTGAATATTTTTGTGAACCAAATATTATTTTGAGCTTACCAAAATGTTAAGGAAGTGATCCTTGTTCAAATTATAAAATTTTCAAAGTAAATTGTTTTACCAAATGAAATTAATGATGCTTTATTTAAAAATGCCTTATTGCAAATTGAAACAAGTTTGTGGTGGAAACTTTCACTAAATGAACTCAAATTTTTACCACACCCTCTCCATTGCAAATGAGAATTTTAGGATTTTTTGCAGATTTTTTTAATGATGTTAAGGGCCTCAATTTATTGAATTACAGAGGCAGAATGGTGGGAAATAAAAATTAAGAAAAATGTCTAGTTTTTTTTTTTGCAAAAATCCATTCTTCCCTGTGGAAGGACATGAGCAGCCATGGCGATAGTCGCCTTGCCACTATGCCGCTGTCCCCTGCTGCGCCCGTCTGCGAGAGGAAAAGGAGCCCACCCACGACGCCTGCCTCCTCCGTCTCTCTCCCCCTCACCCGTACTCCCTCTCTCTGAGAATTTATCCCTCCGCTCGAAACCCTAGCCGAGATCGACCCCCTCATCGTCGGTGTTGTAGGCACCACCGAGCTCCTCTGTGTGGGGCAAATGTTGTGTTGCGTCGTCCTTACCTCTACACCATAGGAATCGAGCCGAGATGGAAGGAATTGGCTGCGCCATCCAATTTTTCTCCGCAAATGAAGGAACTCCGGCGAGCTCCCTATGGTGGAAAATAAAACGTTTCGGGTTGTTTTTTGTAAAATAAAAGAAGTAAAAAAATGTGAAATCAGATTTAAACCTATTGTTGTAAAATCCCTATAAAATCGAAAAATGCTCCAAATAAGTCCACTCAAAATTCTATGAACTCATATTGAAAATATCTATCTAAAGGAATTATGTTTACACAAAATTGAACAAATAATTTCTATACTTGTTAATTAATTACAGAAATGACTATTAAAAAGTTAAACTTTGGAAATCCATAACTTCCATTCTTTTAATCCAAATTGAGAAAGCTTGATATCTATTTTTTTTAACAAACTCTACACATCCATAGTTTATTTGGACATGTTTGAAATAATGTTATTCTCTATTTAATTAAAATACTAAATGGGCAGAATTAAACCAAGTTTGAATAATTCATATCTCCAAAAATAATTATCCAAGAATTATGTGTCACATATCAAAATGTTCACCAAGTTATAATCTTTCCGTTTATATCATTTTCCAAGCATGACTAAATAAAATATAGTGTTGGTTATATTAAAATGTAAGCATTGCCAAATTGAACCAATATTTGGTAAATTATAAAGGCATCTATAAATCACCAAATTTAATTATGGCATGACAACATGTATAACAAGAGGAAATTTATCTAACATAACCATTTTTGCAATGTTGTATGCCTTAAAATGCAAATTGAACGGAATTACCTTAAGGGGCTTATTTAAAACACCACTCTGAAATTACTTCACCAAATTCATTCTTGTTATTAAGAACTAGATGATACCCCGCGCGTTGCTGCGGGGAATTGTATAAAATAACTTTTTTTGTTAAAGTTTACAAATTTAGGAGCATAAAAATGAATGATCGTTTAACATCCATCTTCTAATGTACATGTCCTTATGTTTAAAATAACAAATCACACGATGTTTGAATCCACACCCTGTATCCATACAAATATAACTCAATATTTTTTTTAGCTCGACGTATCTTTGTTCCTGTAAGAACACCTCTTCGAATATCCTGGATATTCATGTTATGAGTCAATTTCTTCGAATAGACAAACCTATTATTTCCCAGTAACTATATATCATTTACTCCTGCAAGAAGGAAAAGTAAGATTTATTTGAAATTATGACCGCTTACAACCTGATCGTTTCCAACATGATTTAGAAAACTTAGATAAATAACTACAAACTCTCATATTAAATCTTATCTACGAAATATAATGGTGACAAAATGAAACTTCCAAGAAACTAAGTCAAGATGTTTAAATATCTGTCAACAGAAGAACGTAGCAGAAATATTTTTGCATTCTCCAAAATCTCCATTTCCGGTGCACAAATTCCATGCAAGATAATATCGAACCAAATTGCTGGAAGGTTTAAATAACAATACTCATGAGATCGCCGGGAGAAAAATCATTACAGCTATATGGGGTATAGAAAAATAAGAAAACCCAATGGCATTAATAGAAACGAACCAAATATGAGGCATCCGATAGGCGCTGGCCCAACTACTTGATCCATGAATTGATGAGAGACGGTGTTTGACGTTTTCGCTTGGAAATCATGGTGTTGATCTAGACGAGACACCTTTTTTTGCTAGTGCAAGAAGATTGACAGTGAAACTCAAAACAGACGAAGGTGTCTACCTAAGAAAAACTAATAGAAAAATTAAGTAGCAAATGAAGCAATTGGTGCTAGCAGTGTGCTAGAATGTTCATCAATTTGATAATACAAATGGTAGTTCTAATCGTGCTGTGGGATAAACCGATGAAAAGGACAACTGAATTTTCTATGCAAAGATGCTAGCATGAACATATATAGAGGTCATCGTACATGGAAGATCGTGAGTAAAAATCCATGATACTTGCAATACAATATAGGAAAACACATCAAGCCAATTTTAATAGGAAAGCGAGAGACGGGGAGCCTTACATTCATGAGGTGATTAGTCGTTGATGTACCATTAGAGGGAAACTGCTAGGAAAGAGACTAAATCGAAGAGCGGGTAGCCTAGGAGTTCATACTTCGCTCATGACATCCAAAGCAATCAATATAAATACCTGTAGTAGTAGACTGAAACTGGGTAAAGCATGATAACGTATGCATAACAACCTGTAAGATGCTCATGATATTGTGATAGTGTAATGATCATGGCAAATCAATTCGCAAGAAAAGAATTAGTTTTGTAAGAACCCTGAGAAAACATTAAGATTACCTATGAACCAACAAAAGTGTAAGGATCTTACCACAATTTCGTTCGGTTGCACTAAAAGATTCGATTGGATAAAGCAAGGAAGCAATGTATATTTGATATTCCTCTGCACACTTTTGCTAGTATCTGAAATTACCGAACGATCAAAACATTATCAGCTGCGTGTGGCTAAGGAATAACGGTTGAACAGAAAACAACCATGGTACAATGCTTCTCAGAACTTTGTGGCATAATTCAGTCAAGAGCGACCACAATGATGCAAGGAATAAAGCCACGACTCTACAATTGGAGGCAGTGTCCGCTCCATGCTCGGGCATGTCCGGCAAGGACGAACTGAAGCTCATTGGCTGCATACACAAGAACTCAAAAAGCACATGCATGATTATGCACCGCGTGCCGCAGCGCTCACCGTGACCTCATGGCCCCTACGCCACCGATGAATCGTGAGAGCCTGAGGCATCGAGGAGCAAGCCACATGTACGGGCTGGACGATAGAGCGACACCGCGCACTCGCGCTGGGTGGTGAGCAGGAGGAGATGGATATGCGTGCTGATGCGACCTTGGAGATGAGCGGCCAGGTCACGAACGTTGCTGGCTCCAGATTTAGTGCTCACGGAAGCCAGACTTCGTAGACTTAAAAAGGGGAGGAGTGGAAGACATAACGGAAGTTTAATTGTACACGCAGTGCTTAGTAATAATTTCGTGCTTGCCGTTAGCAATTGAGAAATGAAGAATCCTGCAACCTGTTGCGGGAGACGAAAAGAACTGGACGGCAAGAAGTGCACACGCTGGTCACACGGCTGGTTGTGTTTTCCATATGCTCTCTTCTCATATATTGTTTTTTTCTTTTTATTAGGTGGCAGCCTAGGATTTGCTTAGAGATGATTGATGATGTGGACATCTTGCATGTTGAGAGAAATCCTTGTAATGGGGGGTTCCTATTTAGATATAGAAGATTGTAAATAAATTACTAAAATGACGAGAGAAGAAATAGTACATGTGAACATCATTGCATGCATGTTTTCACAATATCCTAGTACTGGTCCTTAAGGAAAAAACAACCATAGTTCATTAAGATAAATATGGGTGTTATTCCAAACAATGCCTAAATAAAAGGTGGAGCCCCATTTAAATTGTTGCTCTTGTTTGTTAATTATTTAGGTGCATTAAATTGTCATGTCATCATGAGTGTGCATTGCACTTGTTGTATTCATGTTATTTATTTGTTCCTTCTGCTTGTTGTGTATCGGTAGATCCAGGAGTCGAGGTTCCATCACAATACCTTGACGATCCCTACTATCACCCCTATAACCAAGGCAAGCGTAAATCCACTTCTTGAGCATCTCTCTACTCCAATGTTTTCCCTCAATTATTTTCTCCACCATAATATTGCACTCGATTCAAATGTTTTGTTATAAAATCCTAGTAGTTGCATTTTGTTCCTGCTACCAATACATGTTTCCCTTCCTAATATCCATAGTTGTTATGTGGCCCGAGTTACTGCTATATGCTACTTAATTGCTTAGCCATGCTTAGTTGAGTGCTCTGGGTCCGATGGATGGATAGTGGTTGGAAATTATTCATTTCATGCTGGATATATTGGAGACTGGTGGTGTTCGATTAAAATTCTAATAGGCATGGATGAGTTTCCATTTGTGAATTATGATGTTTCGCCTCGCTCATGCCCCTAGGTGTGAGTTCTCTTCGTCTTGAACCAAGACCGAGCGTGCTTCCATTGGTGGGTGATGGCTGACGTTGGTTAACCCCAAGAAAAAGGTTGTGAAGAGTCTAGCGGCAAGTTTTCCCTCAGAAAAGAAACCAAGGTTGAATCGACCAGTAGGAGGACAAGCAATCTTTAAAGGTCGATGCAGCTGAGATGGCAGACACACTATCGGTTCAGCGGCAACTTGGAACCTACACAACACAATCAATTCACTTTGCCCCAATGAAGCAGTGAGGTTGTCAATCTCACCGGTTTTGCTAAACACAAAGAGGTTAAACGTATGGTGTTGAAATCAGTAGTAAAACAATATGAAAACAGTAGCAGCAGTGTGAAAATAGTGGAAGAAGTGTGTGTATTATCAGTATGAGAAAAATGGACCGGGGTCCACAGTTCACTAGAGGTATATCTCCATAAAAGATAGCTAACATGTGTGGTGAACAAATTATAGTTATGCAATTGACAAATAAAGAAACATGCATGCCATAAAGATTACTATGAGATTCATACGGGCATTACAACAAAATACATCGACCGTCATCCAACTTCATCTATGACTAATAATCCACCCTTTGAATATCATCCGAACAAACGTTGGGTATTAAGTTGCAAGCAACAGATTATCGTAGTAAGCAAAGTGTGTAATGTAAACAATGTAAACTAAGTAAACATCGTTGTTTTCTCCCTAATGGCAACAACACATCCTCCAGCCGTCACGTTTCTGTCACTCGAGCACAGATCCAAAGGAGGCATGAACCCACTATCGAGCATAAATACTCCCTCTTGGAGTCACTAGCATCTACTTGGCCAGAGCATCTACTAACAAAGGAGAGCATGCAAGATCATAAATAACATACACATGAAGATAACATGAAAGATTGATAATAAAAATACATATGATTCAATAATCATCGAATCCCAGCAAACACAACGTGTAGCATTACAAATAGATAATCTCGATCATGTGAGGCAGCTCACGAGATCCTAACATGAGGCATAAAGTGGAGAGGACAACCATCTAGCTACTTCTATGGACACGTAGTCCAGGGATGAACTACTCACACATCACTCCGGAGGCGGGCATGGTGGTGTAGACCCCTCCGGTGATGAATTCCCCTCCCGTCAGGGTGCCGGTGAGAGCTCGAGAACCCTCCTGATCTCGGGTTGACGATGAGGCTGGCCTTGGGTGTTTCTCAGGTAAAAGCGGTATATATTTACGTTTGACATATAAGGGGGATTAAATAGGAGAAAGGGCGATGGCGGTGGACGCCCGAGGGGCCCACACCACCCCGAGACGCGGCAGGGGGCGCCGCCCTATGGTGCGGCCCCCTCCGGGCCTCTTCGAGACTCTGTGGAACCTTTGGGAATTCTAAGACTTCCGAGCTTTGAATTTTCCAATTCCGGGAATATTTTTAGAATAACTTTTCTGAAACTAAAAAGAACAGAAAACAGGGATCTGGCTCTGTGGCATCTTGTTAATAGGTTAGTCCCGGGAAATCGATAAAAATGAGATAAAGTGCAAGGAAAACATGTAGCATATGGCATGAAAACAACATGGAACATCATAAATTAAGGATACATTTATGACGTATCAGTGGGCTTATGCGAGCTCTATCGACCAACTAACTCATGAGGGTATAGCCCAGGGTCCTCTAGTTTGAGCTTTCCATTTGCGTGTGCATGAAGGATAGAGAAGTTGCGGACGAGGAAGGTGGTGTTTAGGATGTGGCCAGGGGCCAGGGGATGGCGGGGCCGACTTGGTCCACGACACACTGATGATCCAGGGATAGATTCACGCGAGGTAAAGGTTGTAATCGCGCCCACTCTCCTGGCCTCCCAGGATGAGGACTTTGATCAGGCATGATAAGTCAAGGAGCCGGACGGTACTGGTGGATAAAATAGTACACCCTGCCGGTTTTTATCTTTTTGAAAAGTCGTGTCCATGGTTATGATATCCTTGGGAACAACAGTTGAGATCATAGAGAACTTGAACACTGTGATGCTGGATTGGTGGATGCAACGATCAGATGTTGAAGAAGAGTTACAATTTCTATCTCATTTCAAAGCCTTCTTATAAACATTGCCAAGTTGGGTCTTTTAAAACAAATTGCTCTCTACAAAACAACTACCAAATAGCCTTGCTAAAGCCTCATTCGAGCTAGTATCTCTAGTAATCTTGCGATTACCTCCCGTATTCACCGTTGCTTTGTTGAATCTTTACTCTGTTACAACTTAGGACTTCATAGAAGTCAGGTGGTTTCTTTATGGACGTCGACGAGTAGTATGGGTTTTCCAGGTGGCAGTCTTGGGTGGTTAGGAGCAATCTGGCGCTGACTTCTTTATCTGTAGGCCTCTAAGGCCATATTTTGGTTCTTGTTGTTTAGAACAACTATACCTGCTTTGGCTTGTTGTAATGTTGGGTCCGTGATCTCTGATTGTATTTTGCTATCTTTCTCTGATAAGAGTTGAATATATACATGTTTTGTGTCGTAGAGACTGCAATGTGCCAGTTGTTCTGAGTCTTGATCTCCTAATATGCAATATTGTTAGACCCGACGCTATGTCATGACTGAGGGGTTGTGGGCCGATAATCCATATCCGAGCCGCGCCCGCTGATGTGATTCAGCCTGAGAGTGGTAACCTAGTAACATTCAGTGAGTTATCATAACCGGTGACACCCAACATCTTGCATAGTTCCGAGGTTCGGGCGTTACAAAATGCAACAACAAATCCTCGTCAACTTTTCACGAAACAAGTGCCCACAACCACCAACACAAGTGCTCCTCAAGTCAAGTCTAGCTCAATAACTTGCTTAAAATGTGGTGGTAATGGACACAATTCCTTTGAATGATCAAACAAGATGATCCTGATTGTCAACTAAGATGGTGAACGTGACTCGATGAGTGAATACGAGTCACTGCTATGCACCAAATTGTTGCCAACCTCTTGGATGAAGAACAACATGACGACAAAAGCGTCTATTGTGATATGGACAAAACCCCATCCTTGGTGGTTACAAGATGTCGGCACCCCACCTAACGGGGGTGCCACAAATGAGCGGCGTGTGGGCCCACACGGAGCCTTGCAAGGGAAGGATCAACCCCTCGCCTGGGGAACGGGTTCTCAGGACTAGCCCATGGGGGCCCACCCCGTGAAGACGAGCTTCTACCCGTTAGCGGCCAGGAGGAGGACTCCCGTGTGTCCCTCACATCAGGGATCGAGAGACACGCGGTGGCCTCATAGGCCAGCTGTCACCACCAACACACCCTGTCCCGCCAAGTGTCAAGCGCACTGCAGAACCTACCAGCACAAAGGGGATAAAAGGGGGGCACCCCCGTCGTCTCAAAGAGAGGAGGTACACAAAGCATGTACAAGGGGCTTGTACCTACACCAACATATAATTCCAGATCAGACATGTAGGACGTAGGGTTCCATCTCATGATGGCCTGAACAAGGGTAAAACTTGTGTCACTGAGTTTGGGGACGAGCCGTCCCCTTCTACTTGCTATGTGAAGCATGCTCGGGTAGATAGGAGCCTCATCGCTCACTCGCCGAACAAATCAGGGAGCTGGACGTCGGTCACTCCCCGTGTCCGTGTTTCGACACGCGACATCTGGCGCGCCAGGTAGGGGGAGCGTGCTCCCCTGTACCTGGACTACCAGCGAATGCTGGCGGAAGACATGCCACCAGCCGGTAACACCACGGAGAACCGAAGTTCCCCCATGTTCGGCGACCCCCAACGGTGCATACCCGCTCGCAGGCACGAGCCGCTGGGGATGCAACCAGCCGTCATCCGACGGGAACCGGTGCGGCGCACCGTCTGGGAACAAGGCCGAGCTGCAGACCCAGCGCAGTCCCCCCGACCAATCCTCCTCAGCCTGAGGATGAACCACCCGCCAGGGGAGCGGCGTCGGGACGTGGTGAAGGCAGACGCCAGAATAGCCTCCCAAGCGAGGCGCCATATGGACCGCAAGCAAAAGATGCTCCACCACCACGGCAGGCATGATCTTGTGATGCGGCGCGAACACCGTCATCGACAGGTGGGAGGCAGCGCCCCGGCTTCATTTTTCACTAGTCACGACCTCGGATGTCGGGGGCGCGCACTCCCACAGAGGCATTGGCCATGGCTAACGATCTTCTGGAATACCCCCCGCCACAGACTTTGCCGGAGTACGACATCTAGAGGGCCTGGGTTATGAGCCTTCTGGCCTTCGCTTGGCGATGGAATGATTCCACTCGCACGTAGTATTTGTCGCAGGCAGGGCCTAGTGCCTCCCTACGACCAGGGATCCCGCGCCCTGGACCCTCTCCCTCCCAGGTGAATAGGACCGACAACCCTCCAGGACAAGGAGACCATATGTCCATCGGGTCTTCGACCCCCAATCCACCTCGAAGGAAACCACCGCCCTCGGAGCCGCGAGGGGGAAGGCACCCACCCTCAGGAGCCACGACACGGTCAACCCTCCAGGAAAGGCAACAACGTCGCTGACCCAAGGGAGGTGGGACAGGCTTCCCTCCAGTACGGAGGGGGATGCTTGGCCTTTACCCTGGAGCTCCGACGTGTAGTATGGTTGGACATATTTCATTTCCATATACCAGCCACATATGATGGAACAACGGATCCAAGGGAGTTTCTTCAAATGTACTCAGCGGAGATGGTGGCAGCTCGGGCGGATGACAAAGTCATGGCCAACTGGTTTCCTCTGGCGATTTCTGATGCCACTCGCCCATGGCTGATGCACCTGCCGCGGAATTCAGTGGCATCATGGGCGGACCTATGCAAGAAGTTCGTGGGGGCTTTCCAAGGGGGCAATCGGCGCCCAGGGATGCTCACCAATCTGCAGCACATCCACCAGAAGCTCGGAGAGATGCTATGTTCCTTCATCGCGCGTTTCTACAAGGCCGCTCACCACATCCTGAACGCGCCGGAGCCAGCGGTGATCATGGCGTTCCAGCACAACGTGCGGGATGTCAGGCTGCGAGAGGAGTTGGCTTATCATGAGCCAACTACAACAAGGATGATGTTCAAGCTGGAAGCTAAGTGCGAATGGATGGAAGAAGGACGTCTTGCCCCAGAGCTGGTACTCAAAGACTAGGAAGAGGCCGACGTCCCAAAGAAGAAGAAGCGCAAGCGCGAGGACCAACAAGTCCTCGCCATGGGGAAGGAGGAATCTCAACTCCCCAGTCCCCGCGTAAGGGTCAGGCCATTGCGGTTAAGACCGCAGGGCTACGATGCCCGATCCAAGAGTCCAACGACCACGACGCACGCGACTAACGGTCCCTTCAGGCTATCATGGACGCACGGAAGCGGCGTTTCGGTGACCTGGGTGGCATCCTGAGGACCTGCTTTAACTGTGGGGCCTCGGGGCATATTGCCCGGGAATGCGCCGCTCCCCGGGGCGGCAGAACCCCGGGCAGGGCCGCAAAGGACCGCGCCTGGGGGCAGACCCGGGGCGCGGAGGAGTCCCCAGCAACCAAGTCTCGGGGGCGCGAGAAGGAAACCCCGCTCGTGTTCGGAGGAGAGCGCCAGGATCAAAGCTCATGGCGGAGCTTTCCCAGAAGCTCGAGATGTGGCCTACATCCACGCGGAGGAGCATGGACACCTTCCTCCCTTGGGAAGGTGCAGAAGCTCGCCTGGGAAGTATGTGCCATCCTTCCTAGCGTGGGAACGCAGGTGGCATGAAGTGGTCTCATGTGCCCATTACCTTCAGTCAAGAGGACCACCCTGACCGCAATGCAGGGGTGGGCACATTACCACTAGTGGTTGAACCCATCATCAACAACGTCTTGGTCAACAAGATGTTGATCGATGGAGGTTCGAGCATTAATCTCATCTCCACTAAGCTAATGGCTAAGCTGTAGATTATGAAGACCAACCTACTGCTGATGGTTTTGAGCATTAATCTCATCTCCACTAAGCAAAATGGACGTCCCGTAGCATATCATAGTGAGAAACTTGATGACGCTAGATTAAACTATCCCATCTATGACAAAGAGATTTTCACTTTGGTTCGAGTTTTAGAAGTTTGGCAACACTATCTTTGGCATAAATAATTTGTCAAGCTAATCTAAACAAATACGTGCTAAGTGGGTAGAATTTTTTGAGTCCTTCCCTTATGTCATCAAATATAAAAAGGGTAAAGAAAATGTAGTTGCGGATGCATTATCCTGCAAGGAATGCCTTCTTACACGTCTTGAGATAAATGTGATTGGTCTAGGTGAGATAAAAGACTTGTACGCTTCTGATGCTTTCTTTGGTCCTATCTTTTCTAAGTGCTTGCCAAATCGAGGTTTTGGAATATTTCTACTTGCATAAAGGTTTCTTGTTTGAAGCTAACAAACTATGCATTCCCGAGTTCTCTCTTCGCTTGTTGTTATTGAAGGAAACACATGAAGAAGGTCTCATGTGACACTTTGGAAGATACAAGACCTATGCCATGCTCTCCACCCACTACTATTGGCCTAAGATGAGGCACCAATTGGAACGACTCGTCACTAGATGTCCAACATGTCTCCGAGCTAAGTCTACTTTCAACTCTCATGGTCTTTATATGCCATTGCCTACACCACACCTCCCTTGGAGTGATATAAGCATGGATTTCGTGTTAGGACTACCACGCACCAAAACAAACATGGACTCTATCTTTGTAGTGGTTGATCGGTTTTCTAAGATAGCTCATTTCATTCCATGCAATAGAACGGATGATGTTTCACATGTGGCAAACTTTATTTTCAGGGAAATTGTTCGTTTACATGGTGTGTTCGAGAAAATTGTTTCGGATCAAGACGTCAAGTTCACCTCCTATTTTTGGATGACACTGATGGCAAAGCTTGGAGTGAAGCTCCTCTTCTCCATCGCCTACCACCCGCAAACCGATGGACAAACCAAAGTGGTGAACCGCACACTCTCTACACTACTTCGCGCATTGATAAAGCCGAACCTCAAGAATTGGGAGGAATGCATCCCACATGCCGAGTTCACCTACAATCGAGCTACTCATCAAGCCAAAAAGTGTAGCCCCTTCGAGATCGTCCATGGATTCAGCCCCAACACCGCGCTTGACATACTACCATTACCTCTCCGCGAGCAAGTTAACATGAACTTCGACAAGCGCATCGACTACATCAAGAAACTTCATCAGAGCACAAAAGTTACACTTGAGAAGCACTACGAGAACCACGCCAACAAGATGAACAAGAACAAAAAGCCCATGGTGTTTCAAGAAGGCGACCTTTATTGGCTACATCTTCGCAAATACCTCTTTCCACAAGAGCGCAACTCCAAGCTCAAGCCACGAGGTGACGGTCCCTTCAAGAGCCTCAAGCGCATACCACAATCCAAGCACCTTGTGCACAACTCCTTCAACGTGCGTGACCTCTCTCCCTTCAATGGAAGTCCAAGTGATGACAATAGTCATAAGTCAAGGACGACTCTTTTCGAAGGGGGTGGGGGAGATGATGCAGCCCAACCTATTCCACCAAGCTCTCCATCGACACCCATTGGTCACATGACAAGATCACGCTCAAAGGCGATACAAGATAAGGTCAACTCACTCCTCTCTCCCTCTCTATGTGTTTGATGACTTGGTGAATGGTGAGGTACCTCATGGAAAGACCCTATGTGTGATTAGGTTCGATCCCCAAAAGGAGCCCCAAGACGGTGCCCAAGGAGTTCGATAAGGTGCCTGATTTAGCCCACCCAACTCCACCAAGTGCACCAATGACAAGATCACGAGCAAAGGCCATTGATGATAAGGTGAAGTCACTCCTCTCGCTCCGTACTTTCGATGACTTGGCGGATGGTGCGCTACCTCATGGTTATACTCTTTGTGTGCTCAGGTTCGAACCCACCACAGAGGCCCCGGAAATAGGGCTGGAATTCGAGCCGAGTCGAGTCAGCTCGGCTCGACTCGCTCAAGCTCGGTCAACGGACGAGTCGACCTCGGCTCGACTCGTTCAACAAACAAGTTCAAAATCAAAACTCGGCTCGGCTCGGTAAACTCGCGAGTAGCTCGCGAGCTACTCGTTTAACTTTTTTTATTTTGTAAAACTATAAAAATTCATTATTATATATTGTATACATAATTATTTTTCATTATTTGGGGCATGTATAATAAAATCATCACAATAATCGATGAAAACATGTCACCATCAAATAATTTGTAGTAAATAAACTACAATAGTCAGTAAAACAATGTTCACATAGATAAGAATATCATTAGAAACTCTTTTTACCGAGTTAAACGAGCTAAACGAGTACTCATGAACTCGGCTCGTTTAGCTTGAACTCGTTTACTGTCGAAAATGAAAACTCGACTCGGCTCGTTAGACAACGAGTTCAAGCCGAGCCGAGTCGAGTTGCGAGCTACTCGTTTAACTCGTGAGTTTCGAGTTTTAATTCCAGCCCTACCCGGAAAGCACCCAAGACGATGCGCAAGAAGGTACCAAGGAGGACGGAGAAGACGGCATCGAGTTCGGAGTCTCGGCGGAGAAGATAGGGGGAAACAACCCCCCGGCCTCAAGACCCGGCCAGGCCGGCCCCCCTACTCTCCAGGCCGGCCACCCACCAGAGGCGCCCGGCCTCCACCCCGGCCCCACGACGGCTACCCCCCTCCTCAGGCCGGGCACCCACCCGGGGGGGGCGGCCTCCACCCCGTCCCCAGGCCGGTGCCCCCTCTCCCACCTCGGCCTCGGGCCGGCCGCCACGTCATCCCCAGGCCGGCGCGCCATGGGGCTCCCCCTGCTCCCACCCCGGCCTCAAGGCCGGCCAGGCCCGGCTCCCAGGCCGGCGTGGCCTAAAACGCACGGGAAGACCCGGATTTCGACCCCGTTTTCACCTACTTCGACCACCGGCTATATAAGGACGACCCCGAGCTAGATCTAGGGTTTTAGAGTTGAATTTATAACATTTTGAGCTCAGCTCTCTTGTATCCCTCTTTGAGGAACTACTCATATGGTGTGTACCTAGGAACGTATCAAGGCTACTCCTCCGACTCCGTCGAGGATCGTATCAAGATTCATACAACTACTTGATCTCTCCCCTTGGGTTTCAATCAAGAGTTGTCCAATCTTCCTCTCGTAAATCCTTGAGGTTCTATTGGCGTAGTGGACCGGCTACGGGTGTGAAGCGGTTTGAATCAAGGTGAGTTCAGTTGGATCGATCGTCCCGTAGGCGGCCCTCGGGGTTTAGTTGACGGGAGATTTGGGGTCCTTCGGTTCGCGCTATTTATCTCCCCTCGTGTTTCCCCTCGTTTGCCACGTTTCCCCCTTGATTCCCCATCTCGTGTTCTTCGTGCGTTCTTGTCGATTCGTGAAGATCAGGCCAATCTAGGAGTAACGCTCCATATCATCTGGTATCCAGAGCTAGATTGACACGAATCCGACACCCACACCCCTCCCCATCCACCAATTTTTCTTCTTCCACCATAAATTTCGAAAATTATGACCAAAAATAGCCAAAAGGGATTTCGACCGATCTGTTGATTCATTGAGTTTTTCGTGGTTTTGATTAATAGATTTGTTGCCAAACACCATTACCTACCTTTCTATTCAGCCATTATTCCCAAATTCTCCCAAATTTTTTCTTGATTTTGAAGGAATTTCGAATTTGAGCCAAAATCTCAGAAAATCTCAGCTCTTCGATTTCCGGACAGATTTTGAAGCTTGTTTTTCTTTGTCGTTTGTGATCCAACTTGAGTGGAACAAATTGCTACGCGACGGCCACGACATCACCTACGCTTCCACATCAACGGATCGCCACGACATCGACATCCACCGGCCGCAAGTCCGTGATCATCAATAAGAGAGGTATAACTTGCTTCCGCTTGAACCACCCCACCCATTGTGTACCTTACCTATTCGGACTAGTTCTTTTACACCGCTTGGCATCGCATTTGTGGCATCGAGAGTGCGAGTTTGTCTCTTGTGAGAGATTAGCTACGAGGAGGCATTGGCATTTTGGAATCCACCAAAAGAGAAAAAAAGAGGAGAAAAAGAAGCAAAGATCGATTCCAATTGCTTTCCATTGTAGGAACGTGTAGCATTGCGTCGCAAAAGAGAAAGAGTGACCGATTGCCACGGTGCGAATCTTGTTGCCTTTTCAAATTTGCGGTTTGAGCTAGCGTCCTCCTTGCGTTAGTGTGGCATTGAGCATTAGTCTTCGTTAGGTACATTTCGTCTTCGCTCATCCATTGGCCGCACTAACCCCATTTATCCCTTGTGTGTGTGTGTTCCACCATATTTCCATCCACTAGGTTTGGTTTTTGTGCTAACTTTTCTTTGGTTCTTCTCCACGTTTGACAACAAACTTTTCTTCGGTTTTGTCGATTTTCCCTCGCCACTTTCCTAACCCATTTGCCTTCCATATAAAGTGTGTGTGTTGTCGTTTGCAGTTTGTTTCGATCTTTTTGGATTCGCTCTTGACATGCCGCCCTACACCTAGGCTCGTCCACTAGCCTCAATACGACCAAAAAAGGTAACGTTGGGTAAGTGAGGCATCCATTTCTTCAATATCACCCTTGTGAATTTTTGAGATGGCTAGGGAAGGAGTATTCACAAGTCCGAGCTAGGAAGATGAAAGCAATCCATTCTACAACGACAATGCTAACGCCAACTACGTCACCCACAATGACCATTTCCAACTCCGTGAACTCGTGAAGGACGGATTGCAACACTACAAGCGTTGACTCCAAGAGCAAGAGGCTCGATTGAATGATCAAATGACGCGTATCAACATCAACTTGGCTAATCTTGCCAACCGCTGTCATTCATCATCGTCCTCAAGGTCTCGTCGCTCAAGCCAGCACAATCAAGATCTTCACCAACCTCGTCGCCATGATCGCCATGATCGCAACAACATGGAGGAGGGTGGACAATATCAACAACCACAACCACCTCCTCACCAACCTCAACAAGCTCCGCGCCGAAATTTGTATGAGGATAGCTCGCTATCACCACCACATTGACATTGCCAAGGCCGCGGTGACCCTCTTCAACAACCGCAATGCCCGGACCTTCGACAACATCATCATCCATCTCCTCAAGGCCACGCTCAAGACTATGGCCACAATGACTTTGTGGAAGGTGCTCACCAACATCGAAGGCCACCAAGGCGTAATGCGCGTCTCAACAACAATGACCGCCAAGAACATGATCGTCCTCAACACCCTCGAGATGAACAAGTGCTTCCGCAACACCCTCGCCAAGAACAAGAACGTCATCGACACCAACACAATGACAATGATTATAGTGAACACCGTGAAGCAAGACTCCGTCACCATCAACAACCACCACCTAATGACCACAGGCGTCATCCTCCCCATCAAGATCGCCACCACCAAGACAATGAGGATGACCCCTATGATGATTCACCTCCCGTCTATGATGAAGATCCCCATGAGCGACACCATGAGCGTCCCCATCGTCAACAAGAAGACAACAACATGAGTGCTCTTCGTTTCAATGTCCGCAATTTCAATGGTGAGAATGATCCCGAAGAATATCTTGCTTGGGCTCTCAAGGTAGACAAGATCTTCAGCATTCACAACTTCACCGACAAGAAGATGGTTGCTCTAGCATCATTGGAATTCGAAGGCTATGCACTCTTGTTGTGGGATCGTCTACAAGCCGAAAGAGTCCGCAACCGCATTGCTCCTATTGCCACTTGGAATGAGATGAAGCAATTCATGCATGCTCGTTTTGTGCCTCCACATTACAAGCGTGACCTCTTCAAGAAACTCCAAGAACTTCGTCAAGGTTTGAAGTCCGTTGATGAGTACTACAAGGAAATGGAGACCTCTTTGATACGAGATCATGTGATGGAATCTCAAGAACAAAAAATGACTCGCTTCCTCAATGGCCTCAACTATCCTATAAGGAAGATCGTCGAGTATCATCCGTATGACAACATTGTGGCCCTTGTCCACCAAGCTCTCAAGGTGGAACGCCAAATTGCGGAAGATCTCAAGTACAACAAGCAAAAGCTTTCTTCAACTCAAGACCATCATCTGCGTCTCCAATGACACAAGTTCCTCCTCCAAATACCAACAAGAGCAACCCTCGAGCCTCTAGTGCTCTCAAAAAGTCTTCCCAACCATTCAAGAAGCAAGTGCCTCCCACCTCCTCTTCAAATGCTCCTCAAGTCAAGTCGAGCACTATTACTTGCTTCAAGTGTGGTGGTAGTGGACAAAAGTCCTTTGAGTGTTCCAACAAGATGATTATGATCGTCAATCAAGATGGTGAACGTGACTCCATGAGTGAGGGTGAATACTATAATATGCATCAAGTTGCTCTTAACTCCTTGGATGTGCCAAATGAAGATGAAGAAAGTGTCCATTGCGATGAGGACAAGAATCCATCTCTAGTGGTCACAAGAGTCCTCACTTCTTCTCCTCAAGATGAGCATGATCAACGTTGCAATCTCTTTCAAACTAGAGCCGGTATCAATGGAAAATCCATAAAGGTTATCATCGATGGCGGTAGTTGCCACAACTTGGCTAGCAAAGAACTTTGCGACAAACTCCACTTGCCTTTCAAGCAACATCCGCATGCATACCATGTCCAATGGCTTAGTGACTCCGGCTCATTCAAGATTCAACATACGGTTTCCGTCCACTTCAATATTGGTCCATATGAAGACATGGTGGAGTGTCACGTGGTGCCTATGACCGTGTGTCATCTTCTTCTTGGCCGCCCTTGGCAATACGACAAGAGTGCCATTCATGATGGGCGTACCAATCACTATAGCTTCAAGTGGAATAACAAGACCTTTGTTCTTCGTCCCATGTATCCTAGCCAAGTGATCGCCGACAACGCCAAGACACTTGCACGCAAACAAGAAGAGCTCAAGTCTAGTGAGATGAGAGCTGAGAGAGTGATCCACCTAAAAGAGAGTGAGAGCCACACGCCAAATATGAGTGGAAAAACTTCGAGTGATTCCAAAGGCTTTGCCTTACTTGCCACCAAAAGAGAGATGCGAGAGCTACGAGATGACCCAACCATACTACACTTTGTCATATTGTGCAAAGGGGAAGCACTTGAAACTAACGACATGAAAAAATTTCCTCCGTCTTTGTTGCCTTTGTTGAAGGAATTTGAAGATGTGTTTCCCGATGAACTCCCTCCGGGTCTTGCTCCTCTACGAGGAATCGAGCACCGCATTGACCTCATTCCGGGTGCACCACTTCCAAACCGTGCTCCATACCGCACCAACCCCGAGGAGACTAAGGAGATTGAACGCCAAATTCAAGAACTACTTGATAAAGGTTTTATCCGCGAATCCCTTGGCCCTTGTGCCGTGCCGGTTATCCTTGTTCCTAAGCAAGATGCTACTTCACGTATGTGCATGGATTGTCTTCCTATCAATGCTATCACCATTAGATATAGACATCCCATTCCTAGGCTAGATGACATGCTTGATGAATTGAGTGGTGCCACCATTTTCTGTAAAATTGATCTTAAAAGTGGATATCACGAAATCCGTATGAACACAGGAGATGAATGGAAAACGACTTTCAAAACAAAACTTGGTTTGTATGAATGGATTTTCATGCCCTTTGGTCTTTCAAATGCTCCTTCCACTTTTATGCATCTCATGAACGAAGTCTTGCGTCCTTTTATCGGAAAATTTGTTGTGGTTTACTTTGACGACATTCTCATTTATAGCAAGTCTTTGGAAGATCATCTTGATCATGTTTCACAAGTATTGTTGGCTCTTCGCAAAGCAAAAAATTTCGCAAATCTTTCCAAATACAATTTTTGCACCAACAAGCTTGTTTTATTGGGTTTTGTGATCTCTTCCAATGGTATTGAAGTAGACAACAAGAAGATTGAGGCAATTAGGAATTGGCCGAACCCTACTTCTGTGGGTGAGATAAGGCGCTTTCATGGCCTTGCCGGTTTCTATCGCCGCTTTGTCAAAGATTTTCCAACGATTGGTTGCCCTTTGAATGAACTTACCAAAAAGAATGTACCTTTTGTTTGGGGCAACGCGCAATAAAAAGCTTTCGACACACTTAAGAAATGCCTAACCGAAGCTCCTTTGCTTGTCTTACCGGATTTTGAGAAATTTTTTGAGATTGAATGTGATGCTAGTGGTATAGGAATTGGTGGCGTTCTCATGCAAAATGGACGTCCCATTGCGTACCATAGTGAAAAACTAGATGGCGCTAGACTAAATTACGCAATCTATGATAAGGAACTATTTTCCTTGGTTAGAAAGTTAGAAGTTTGGCAACACTACCTTTGGCCTAAAGAGTTTATTATTCATTCCGATCACGAATCATTGAAATACTTGAAAGGCCAAGCTAACTTGAACAAGAAGCATGCTAAATGGGTAGAATTCATTGAATCTTTTCCTTATGTCATTAAGTACAAGAAAAGGTAAAGAAAATGTTGTAGCGGATGCCTTGTCTAGGAAAGAGTGTCTTCTTACACGTCTTGACATCAATGTAATTGGTTTGGATGAAATCAAAGACTTATATGCTTCCGATGTCTTCTTTGGTCCTATCTTTGAGAAATGCTTGCCTAATCGAGGTTTTGATGACTACTATCTTCACAAAGGTTTCTTGTTTAAGGCTAACAAATTGTGTATTCCCGAGTCCTCTCTTCGATTGTTGTTATTGAAGGAATCACATGAAGGAGGTCTCATGGGGCACTTTGGACGAGACAAGACCTATGCCATGCTCTCCAACCATTACTATTGGCCCAAGATGAAGCACCGAGTTGAGAGACACGTCAAGCGATGTTCCACATGCCTCCAAGCTAAGTATACTTCCAACCCCCATGGTCTTTACATGCCATTGCCTATCCCACATGCACCTTGGAGTGATATTAGCATGGATTTTGTGTTAGGCCTCCCACGAACTAAAACAAACATGGATTCAATCTTTGTAGTTGTTGATCGTTTCTCTAAGATGGCACATTTCATTCCTTGCAACCGAACCGACGATGCTTCACATGTTGCTACCTTGTTTTTCAGGGAAATTGTGCGTCTCCATGGTGTACCTACTTCCATTGTCTCGGATCGCGACGTCAAGTTCACCTCATACTTTTGGAAGACGTTAATGGCCAAGCTCGGCGTCAAGCTACTCTTCTCCACCGCCTACCACCCTCAAATGGATGGACAAACCGAGGTCGTCAACCGCACACTCTCTTCACTACTTTGAGCATTGATCAAGCCCAACCTAAAGAATTGGGAGGAATGCATCCCACACGCCGAGTTCGCTTACAACCGTGCTCTACATCAAGCTACCAAGAAGATTCCATTCGAGATCGTCTACGACTTCAACCCCAACACCGCCCTCGACATACTTCCTTTGCCTCTACGCGAGCGAGCAAACATGGACATTGACAAGCGCACCGACTACATCAAGAAGCTACATGACTCCACAAGAGCTATGCTTGAGAAGAATTCCGAGCACCGAGCCTCTATCATGAACAAGAACAAGAAACCAATGGTGTTCCAAGAAGGTGACCTCGTTTGGCTACACTTGCGCAAGGACCGTTTCCCGGAAGATCGCAACTCCAAGCTAAAGCCAAGAGGCGAGACACCTTCAAGGTCATCAAACGCATCAACAACAACGCCTACAAACTCGACTTACTGCAATCCAAGTACCTCGTCCACAACTCCTTCAATGTCAAGGACATATCTCCCTTCCATGGATACCCAAGTGATGAAGACGACGCCGAGTCGAGGTCGACTCTTTTTCGAGGGGGGGGGGGGAGATGATGTAGCCCACCCAACTCCACCAAGTGCACCAATGACAAGATCACGAGCAAAGGACATTCATGATAAGGTGAACTCGCTCCTCTCGCTCCATACTTTCGGTGACTTGGCGGATGGTGCGCTACCTCATGGTTCTACTCTTTGTGTGCTCAGGTTCGAACCCACCACGGAGGCCCCGGAAAGCACCCACGACGATGCGCAAGAAGGTACCAAGGAGGGCGGAGAAGACGGCATCGAGTTCGGAGTCCCGACGGAGAAGATAGGGCGGAATCCGCCCCCCCCCCCCGGCCTCAAGACCCGGCCAGGCCGGCCCCTCTACTCTCTAGGCCGGCCACCCACCAGAGGCACCCGGCCTCCACCCCGTCCCGAGGCCAGCCACCCCCTCCTCAGGCCGGGCACCCACCCGGGGGGGCCAGCCTCCACCCCGGCCCCAGGCCAGCGCCCCCTCTCCCACCTCGGCCTCGGGCCGGCCGCCACGTCAGCCCCAGGCCGGCGCGCCCTGGGGCTCCCCCTGCTCCCACCCCGGCCTCAAGGCCGGCCAGGCCGGACTCCCAGGCCGGCGTGGCCTAAAACGCACGGGAAGACCCGGATTTTGACCCCGTTTTCACCTACTTCGACCCCCGGCTATATAAGGACGACCCCGAGCTAGATCTAGGGTTTTAGAGTTGAATTTATAACATTTTGAGCTCAGCTCTCTTGTATCCCTCTTTGAGGAACTACTCCTATGGTGTGTACCTAGGAACGTATCAAGGCTACTCCTCCGACTCCGTCGAGGATCGTATCAAGATTCATCCAACTACTTGATCTCTCCCCTTGGGTTTCAATCAAGAGTTGTCAAATCTTCCTCTCGTAAATCCTTGAGGTTCTATTGGCGTACTGGACCGGCTACGGGTGTGAAGTGGTTTGAATCAAGGTGAGTTCACTTGGATCGATCGTCCCGTAGGCGGCCCTCGGGGTTTAGTTGACGGGAGCTTTGGGGTCCTTCGGTTCGCGCTATTTATCTCCCCTCGTGTTTCCCCTCGTTTGCCACGTTTCCCCCTCGATTCCCCATCTCGTGTTCTTCGTTCTTCGTTCGTTCTTCGTGCGTTCTTGTCGATTCGTGAAGATCGGGCCAATCTAGGAGTAACGCTCCATATCAGTGCCCAAGAAGCTCGTGAAGATGGCCGAGAAAAGGGCCTAGAAGAAGGATAAGAAAAGGTGGAAGGAGGGAAGATCCAGGAAACCCGGCCGCCCGCCCCAAGGCCGGCACCCCAACAGAACCACCCAGCCTGGCAGCAGGCCCATGCTGGCTTTCCTGCGCCTCCTCAGGCCGTCCCCCTGCCCGACCAGCCCGGCCTAGTCCGGCCTTCCTGCGACCCCATGACGGCCACCCCACTTAACCAGCCGGCCTCCTAAGTTGGCCCCCAGGCTGGCTTCCCTGCATCTCGTGAAAAAGGAAATATTCCACAGTAATTCTCCTACCTACCCCCTAGACTATAAATAGACCCCTTGGCTTCAGATCTAGGTTAGACATGAATTGAGATTTGAGCTTTGTTTCCCCTATGTTCCTCTAGGCCACTTCCAATGTGTATCTAGAACTGTACCAATGCTACTCCAATCTACGTGATTTGGATTGTATCAAGATTTCCTTGAGTGAGCTAGCCTTTTCCCTTGGGATTCAACTAGACACTTCCCAAACTTTCTCAACTAATCCTTCATATTCTATTGGCTCGGCGGACCTGCCGTGAAGGTGAAGAGATTTCAATCAGAGTAATTTCGACTTGATCCGAGAGATCCGTAGGCTACCCTCAAGGTTTATTGACAGGTTCTTTGATCGGTAAGGTTTGCTAGTTATCGGTTACCCTTGTTTCCCCTCGAATCCTCCTCGTGTTCTTCATTCTTCCCCTCGTATTCTTCGTGTTCTTAGTAAATTCGTGAAGATCGGGCCAACCAAGAGGTTTACCCCTCATCACGAGGTGATGTGGATTAAGACATTGCTTGATGATTTGGGTATTGAACATCCTCAAGCAACATATTTATGGTGTGATAATCTTGGTGCCACCTATTTGTCTGCTAATCTAGTGTTTCATGCTAGAACTAAGCATATAGAAATTGATTTTCACTTTGTACGGGAGTGTGTGGCACAGACCACATAGACATTGTTGGAAATCAGATTTAAACCCACATGAGATCAAGCATCAAATGGGTTTACAAAACCACTTCACTTGCGACAACTTCAGTCATTCATGTTCAATCTCAATATGGACACATTGCGATTGAGAAAGGATGTTAAACGATAAGACTGAAGTTGTTATCGTTGTTTAGATAGAGTTATTGTATTAGTTGTTATTCGGTAGAATATAAACCGAATACCGTTTTTTTACTTTGTTGTAGATCAATCCATGTAACAACTCCGTAAAATGCCTAGCCGGGGTTCGGCCTTTATAACACGCAACACATGCCGAGGCAAAGGCATAACTTCAACCAATAACCAAATAACCACTTTGACAGTGCCAACCCCAAGCTCGTATATACCCTTCTCGACGGCTGCGCGGCCTCATTAGTGAAGACCGCATCCACCCACCGACGCAATTGGACGGCCGACGACACTCCCGCTCCCCATTCCCAGCGGCCTGTAGTCTGCACAGGCGGGGCTTAAGAATTTCGCGGTGGTTTCCTGCTTGCCCTTGGCTTGTCGTCCCTGTTGATGCGAATGCTTTGAGGTAGGGAGGACCATAGTGAGGCTGCAGCTCGGTAATGAGTTTTATTCTATCTCGGCAAGCGGTGATGCACGGGAGGTGACATCAACGGCTCATGCGACGATAGCGGAAGTTGGCGTGAGGTGATGCGCGGCGCCCCCAACCATCCTCCTCTAGGCAGCCTTCAACCTAATATATCCAGTACGGACTCCCCTCCAAATGCTACCCCCACCGTTTTTTTTCCCGGAGATGTACCCCCACCGGTTCATCAGGGATTGATCCCTCAATCAGGCACCGTGCAACTATAACCTTTCCATTGACATGGCTCAATGGATTCTGCACTTGAATTTGTTTGATGAATTGCCAATGATTGGGATGTGATGTTTTTACGATTGGCTAATCCCGACGAAGTGCTAACCCGTTCTATCTTTTGCTCATGTATGTACAATGTGTTCATAATTCAAATCCTTTTCCCATAAAATTTGTCATTAATTGTGTATGGTTGAATTATAAGGCTTAAACTATTCCCATGATCCAAGTTGCATCCAGATTTTGACTTCTCTTCTGATCAAACAAAACATGTCGTGCTAGGAAGTGTCCATCCATCTTCTAATTAAGCAAAATATTTTTTGAGTTATTTGTGTGCGTAATGGTGCAGGAGTTTTTCTCCAAATTGGATGATGTGAAGCAATGCTTTGATTCACTATGGTCGAAGTGGGATGTCAAAATACTGATGCAGCTTTTTTGCCTCGTGTGTTTATTGTATGGATGACTGAAGAGGTATGTTCTAATAGCCGCATCAGTTATTATTTATAAATTCAATGCTCATCAAAATAAATATATGCATTCTATTTTAGCTAGAATTGTGAAAAAAATGTTAGACTAATGAGTGCTTAAGTGTTAAGAATGGTGATATAACAATCATTCACTACGACTGATAATTATGCATCACAAAACAACACTTACTCTCTTTCCATTGCAGCATACCCAAGATATTTTGTTTAATTAGAAAGGTGGTATAAAGGACGGCTTAAGTGAATAATAATTTCTTATTTTTTATAGCGAGGAGCTAGAGGCTCATGTGGCATCTCGCACCGAATTGCAGAGGCGCGAATGTCGTCTCCCACCCAAGCCTAACAGACACACAGGTATGAAATCACCCGACCCGCTAAGTGAGTCAACGTACATATGCTTGTGTGTGCGTCCTACTGCACATATGGGGATATGCCTAATGTGTTTAGTTATTCTAGTCATAAGTATAGCTTGCACAGGTAGCTCAATCTTGATTCCTCTCCTTCCTACGAGGTTGTTTCATTCCTCGACTATACTTCAGTTTTTGTTCTAACAAAGAAAAGGAAATACTAGCTGAGGTATCAAGTAGTATCACGTTTAAAAAACTTGGACACAGATTAAGCATCTGAGGCATTATTTCCGAAAATAAATCTACTATTTGGTAGGTTTCATTTTTGATAATACCAATGATACACCCCTGAAATCTGCTATTTTGTTGGATGCATTTTAAGACATGACAAATGGACACTTTAGGAGGCCTCACGCCCTCAGCCTTTTCTGGCTGTCGGATCACACAGTTTAAACATTTCTTGTCCTTTACACTGAATTTTCTCTCCTGGAAGCTCAGGCAACTCTCTTATAATGAAAAACCATCTAAAACATCTGCAATTTAAACTTCTGTGAAATATTTGCAAGTTCCCAAAGGAACCCTTGCTTGTACGGACATAGTTTCAATAGTGATTTTTTTTTATGAAAGCATGTCATACTCAGACCATAAGTTAGATAAAGATTTCATTTTCCTTCATTCTCATTAAACATAGTAGTTGGTAAGTTGAGCTCTACATACTCTAAATATGTACCTACATGCTTTGTTGTTTTTGATACTCACGTAAAATCTTGGTAATGACTGGTTGAAGTGGAAAATATGAGGAAAGAGACCGCTGAATAGAATGAACAATGCTCATATCTGTTCCCAAGTTGTGAGCAGTTCTACATGCGTGAGCGTTATCTCGCAACATTCTTGTGACAAGAAGCTCAGAAAAACATCTTAGTAATTTATAAACACATGTATGTCAGGGTTTTGTACTTTTGTTCATTCCCGCACACGTGTTTATGTTGCATGCTGAACCTGAACAAGAAGCAAACAAATATAGAATTCCTGATTTATGCCTAGCAAGTGATAAGATTCCCGTCATATCATTTTTATTCCGTACTGATTTTTGCGCAGTTACGTGTTTGACCATTTATTAGTACCTGAATTAGTGATGCAGAGTTTGCAACTATATTGGCTACCAAGATAAACACGGTTTGGAAGACGTGTTCTTCAAAACTTGCCTTCTGATCGTGGTTTAAGTTGGACATTAACCTTGTAATTCTGAAAATTGGGCAAGTCTTGGCCTTGCAAGGTCCTGACTAATGCCACAATCCTTCGTTACAAACAGATTAAGATTACTTTACTTTATTACTAACCGGTACCACATTCGTTGCAGTTTAACTAAAGTATAAACTTTGATTATTTTTTTTTGCGAGAAAACTTCCAATCTATTCATCAACAACCATGCTAGTACAAGGAACACTAGAAATAATAGAAATTACATCCAGGTCCGTAGACCACCTAGCGACGACTAAAAGCACTGGAGCGAGCCGAAGGCGCGCCGCTGTCATCACCCCTCCGTCGCTGGAGCCGGGCAAACCTTGTTGTAGTAGACAGTCGGGAAGTCGTCGTGCTATGGCCACAAATGACCAGCGCACCAGACCAGCAAGCATCGCCGATGAAGAGAAGCGTAGATCGGAAGAATCCAATTTGTAGACACACGAACATAGACGAACAAATACTAGATCCAAGTGGATCCACCAAACACAAACGCCGACCGAATCCCATGAGATCCGCCGGAGACACACCTCCACACGCCCTCGGATGATGTTAGACGCATCACCGAAACGGGGGCTAGGCGGGGAGGATCTTATTCCAACTTCAAGGAGCCGCCGCCTCGTCTTCCTCGATGTGACACAAACCCTAACAAAACACAAAAAAAACAGCTGAAAACGGAGCCCTCCCGCCGGCAAGTAACCAGATCCACCAAGTCTCCATGGCCCGAAGGCCACGGGAGACCGAGCAGATCGGCCACGGCCGCCGGCAGGAGGCGGATGCCCTAATCGCCTTTTCCTGGGAACGTCTCTTCAGGTTGTGTTCGGATCGCTTTCCTTCACATGCATATAAACTTTGATTATTGACACAATACAATTTAGTTTATGCAGTTCAGACGATATATATCATCTCATCGTCGTGAAAATGGACGGGCGGGGCAACGCGCGCCATCATGGTCTAGTATCCACTACGGCTAGAGAATATGTTACGACCAACACAATGCATGGTGTCATATAAAGTAGTAACATAGAAAATTTGCTCAATCCGTAAGGAATTACTCCTCACATTCTATTTTGTTAGACTGTATATACAGCGTGTCTGTGTATAACTGTATATGACTTGTACTGTACCTCTTGGTACCTCTATATAATGAGATAGCCGCACCCACATTTAGGGTGTCGAGCAGTTCTCCAAACACATTGTATTACATGGTATCATATTAGGTTACGATGTCGTCTTCCGCTGCCCTACCCCTATGCCTCGCCCTTCCTCGCCTCCACTCCCCTCGCGTGGTGGCAGCCTCGATCCCCTGGTTCCGCTCCTCCGGGCTCCTGCCCGGTTCAGCCCTCGCTGGGATCGGTTCAGCCGCCGCATGCCGTCGGGCCTGGTGCGGGGGGCGATCCGCCGCCGCCAGCCTCCTCCGTCGGCCCGTCTGCCTCGACCAACGTGGCCGCGCCGCCATCCCTAGGTGGCCCCGCGCCCGTCCCCTATGGCGCCCCCTCGACGCCGACCTACGGCGCCCCGCCCGCGCCGACCTACGGCGCGCCTCACGCGTCGGCCTACGGCCCCCTGCCTATGGGGCCCTACCGACGCCGCCGTCCTCCTGGTTGGCGCCTCCCTACGGTGTGCCGCCTCTGCAGCCCTACACCGCGCCTACGGTGCCGCACTACGAGGCCCCACCTCCGTCGCCCTATGGGGCCCCACCTGCACCGACCTACGACGCCTACCCGTCGTCAGCGTATGATGGTGTGGCGCCTGCTGCCCCTGCACCGTGCTTGGAGACGGCGCCACCGATGGGCCACTACGCGTCTCAGCCATCGGCTCACGCTGATCATGTTGCGACGCCGTCGCCCTTCTACTTCTCGCACCTCATCCCGGTGAAGCTCACGCCCGACAATTACTTGTCTTGGCGTGCAGAGGTGTTGCCGCTCCTTCGGAGCCGCTACCTGGAGGGCTACGTCAACGGCACCCTTCCGTGCCCGCCGGTGTATCATCCAGCGTACCATACGTGGGTGGCCCAAGATCAGGCCATCCTCTCTGCCATCCAGTCGTCGCTCACCCCGAGCGTCTCGTCGCTGGCCCTCTTCGCCTCTACGTCGCGGGATGCATGGACGGCGCTCCACACCAGCTTTGCCTCTCAGTCTCATGCTCGTGCTCATGCTATCCGCACTGAGCTGGGCGAGACGAAGCTCCGTGACAGCAGCATCACGGACTACTTCAACAAGATGACTGGCCTCTCCGACACGCTGGCCTCCATTGGCTAGCCGCTTCGCCACGAGGACTTCACCACCTACGTCGACGACTATGATAATCTCATTGAGAACATCAATGGTCGCGACGTTCCACTTCAGCCTCGTGATCTCTACTCACGCCTCCTCGGCCGCGAACAGCTTATCAAAGCGCGCCACGCCTCCCCGAGCTTCTCCGTCGCCAACGCCGCAGCCCGCGGCAAACCTCAGAAGCCGCCAGCTGGCGGCAAGCCGGCGACCGCCCCTCAGCAGCAGCCCCGCGCCGCTGCGCCTTCCGTCACTGGCGGGGTCGCCCGCGCGCCTGCTGCCCCTGCTACGGTGCTCAGCAAGCTTGCCAACTGTGCGGTCTTGAGGGTCACATCGCCTCACGCTGTCATCGACGCTTCAAGCGGGACTTCCTCGGCATTGGAAACAATGGCAAAGGCAATGAAAAGCAGGCGGCCGCTGCTGTGGCGGGCACCGAGCACGGGCACACTCCGTCCTACTCCATTGATCCGGCATGGTACATGGACACGGGAGCTACCAATCACCTGACGAGTGAGATGGGCAAGCTTTCCACCCAAGAGCCATACCGTGGTCATGATCAGGTTCGCACCGCCAATGGAGCAGGTATGCGCATCTCACATCTTGGTCAGGCCGCTCTTCTTACACACAATTCTAGAAAACTGCACCTTCGTAATGTTCTTCGTGTTCCTTCTGCTACACGTAGTCTGTTATCTGTTCCTCAGTTTACTCGTGATTATCCCGTCTTCGCTGAATTTCACCGTTTCTTCCTTTTTATTAAGGATCGGGACACGAGAGTCGTTCTCCTTAGAGGTCGTCTTCGCCATGGCCTTTATGCGCTTGATGCGCCACCTGCACCTCCTGCGCCGCATGCCCCCCAGGTGTTCACTGGTGTTCGCGTGTCGTCTTCACACTGGCATGCGCACCTTGGTCATCCTGCTGCTCCCATAGTTTGTCATGTTCAACATCGTCATGAACTTCCAGTTGTGTCCAATAAAATTTCTGAAACTGACTATGATGCATGTCAGCAAGGCAAGAGTCATCAGCTTCCGTTTTCTGAGTCTAGTCGTGTCGTTAAACAGCCTCTTGAGCTAGTGTTTTCTGATGTATGGGGTCATGCCCAAACGTCTGTCAGTGGCCATAATTATGATGTCTGTTTTATTGATGCTTACAGTCGGTTTACATGGCTTTATCTTATCAAGCGTAAATCTGATGTGTTCAATGTTTTCATTCAGTTTCAAGCACATGTTGAGCGTATCCTTAAGCATAAGATTTTTCATGTTCAGTCGGATTGGGGGGGGGGGGTGAATATCATCATCTCAATTCGTTCTTTAATAAGCTTGGGATCTTGCACCATGTGTCTTGTCCTCATACACATCAGCAGAATGGCGCCGCTGAACGTAACCATCGTCATCTTGTAGAAACTATCCTTACTTTACTAGCTCATGCCTCCGTTCCGTTTCGGTTTTGGAGTGATGCTTTCTCCACATCCTGTTTTTTTAATAAATAGGCTTCCTTCACGACTCTTGCAAATGAAAACTCCTCTTGAACTTTTGCTCAATGAAATCCCAGACTACACTTTTCTGAAGGTTTTTGGATGTGCATGTTGGCCTCACCTTCGTACGTACAATAAACATAAGCTAGAGTTTCGGTCTAAAAAGTGTGTTTTCTTGGGTACAGTTCCCTTCATAAAGGGTACAAGTGCCTTCACGTTCCCACTAATCGCGTTTACATATCTCGTGATGTCGTGTTTGATGAGAGCATGTTTCCTTTTTCTGCACTTCCAAACAACTCTACTAATCCTACACCACCTGTGCACTCCGCTTTACCTTCGCCTGACAAATTTGTAGATGTTGCATATGCTCCTATGTTGCTCTCTAACCATGCTGCAGGTATTGGACGTGGTGCTCGCCTTGAGCTTCTGGATGATCAGGCGACCGAAGTCGATCACGCTGGCGTCGTCGATCCCGTGCATGGCGCATGCACGCCGGGTCGCGCCCGCCAGCCCGCTGCCGTGCCGCCCGTAGCGGTCACGCCCGTGCCGGCCTCCCCCGCGCCGACTTCTCCCGGCCCAACTTCGCCCGAGATGGGCTTGCCCGGCCCAGCCTCCCCGGACACCTCCTCGTCGCCTGGCCCCGTGGCCAGCTCTGCCCCGGCTCCGAGCGGGCCGGCCTCGCCCGGCCCATCATCACCGGCCTCGCCAGCGATGTACGCTAGCCCAGCGTCGCCAAACACCGCCTCGCCTGCATCTGGCTCGACGTCGTCACTAGCCTCGTCGCCGCCAGCGTCACCTCCTGTTGTGGCTCTTCGCCCTTGTACACGCAGTCAGGCTCGCGTCTTTCGTCCAAAGGAGCGCACTGATGGGACTGTTGCATGGATTGCTGCTTGTGTTGCCCATGCCGTTGCTGATCCCACTGCTAAGCCTCGACACTTTCAGGCTGCTCTCGGTATTCCACACTGGTGCGCTGCTATCGAGGAGGAATTTCAAGCACTCCTGAAGAATGATACTTGGCGACTCGTTCCTCCTATTTCTGGGATCAATATTATTGATTCCAAGTGGGTCTTCAAGGTCAAGAAGCATGCTGATGGTTCCATTGAACGCTACAAGGTGATGAGGGCTTGACCTCTAAGTTCGCCCGATCTTCACGAATCGACAAGAACGAACGAAGAACGCACGAAGAACGTGATGAACACGATGAACACGAGATGGGGAATCGAGGGGGAATTGTGGGCAAATGCGGGAAAACACAAAGGGAGATAACTAGTAAGAGTCGAAGAACCCCGATCGATCCAACGGAACTCACCTTGATTGATACCGGTTTACACCCGTGGCCCGGTCCACCATGCCAATAGAACCTCAAGGATTTACGAGAGGGAGATTGGCAACTCTTAACAGAATCCATGAAATGAAAGGATAAGTAGTTGTAGTGAATCTTGATACGGTCCTAGATGAACATGAACATCATAGGAGTAGCCTCGTCAAGAGGAGTCACCTCACAAGAGGGATACAAGGGCATAGCCCGAAATTCTCAAATCATCCCTAAACCCTAGATCTAGCCACCGGAGTCCCTTATATAGCCTAGGGGTGTAGGTGGGTGAAAATGGGGCCAAAACGGTGTATTTACGCACAAAAACAGGGCATCCCGACCTGAGGCCAGGGTGGGGGCGCCCTCGGCCTGGTGCCCGGCCTGAGGCGAGGGTGGGAGGCCGGCTCCCTCGGGCTGGTGCCCGGCCTAGGGCCAGGGTAGCCCGGCCTGAGGCCAGGGTGGGATGAGGAGGCCGGCCTGAGGCCAGGGGAGGCCGTCCTGGCCGGGGGCAAGGTCGGGGACCCCGTTTCCCTCCGTTCTTCCTCCTCGGAGCTTCGATCTTGACGCCGTTTTCATCCACTTCCTTCCTAGATTCATGTGCACCTTCTTGGATATGTTCTTGAGCATCTTGGGCATTATCTTGGGTCTCCATGGTGTGATCCCACCTATGCATGTAGATGGGTATTTCATGAGGTAGAGCACCGTTCACCAAGTCACCGGAAACATACGGAGATAGGAGTGAGTTCACCTTGTTGTGTATCGATGTTGTGCTTGGTTGAATACGGTGGGCTACATCATCTCCCCCCTTGAAGAAGAGTCGTCCTCGACTCTCGTTCCATCCATTGGCGAGCGGGAGAAGGAATGTTGACGACGAAGATGTCGTTAAAGTTGAGCCGCTTGTCGAAGTTCATGTGATGGTAGGCTCGTAGTGGGTGTGGTCCAAAGGTGATGAAGATCATGAAATGTTCCTCCTTGGAAGGTTGAGGAAGATCTTGCGAGGCGGTGTAGTCGTTGAAGTTGAGCCTCTTATCGAAGATCATGCCAAGGTATGCTCGTGGAGGGTGTAGTCCAAAGGCGATGACGACCTTGACATGGTCCTCAATGGGTGGATGAGGATGAGCTTGCGGAAGCGGTAGAGTGTAGATGAACTTGACGCATTGGTTGTTGTTGATGCTCGTGTCGAAGTTCATGGACATCGTGGCGGTTGGCATGTAGTCTTGGTGATCATTGTCGTTGACGCGCTTGTCGAACTCCAAGTGCATCTTGACATGAGGGATGTAAGCATAGAAGTCGTTGTCGTGGATGCGCTTGTCGAACTCCATGCACATCATGACAAGTGGGATGTAGGCGTAGAAGGTGTTGTCGTTGAAGTGCTTGAGACGCGGCATGTAGATCTTGACTTGAGGATTGTGGATGGAGAATGCCTTGTCGTAGAATCGCTTGTCAATCTCCATGTGGATCATGACGAGTGGAATGTGCTCCGTCCAAATCTTCAAGTCGGTGTCGATGATCATGCGGTGTGGAGAGCCTTTGATGTGGAGAAGTCCATGAGGTCGAGGATGCTTGAGAGGGTCACCAAATCTCTGCAAAATAGACAACAAAGATGGAGAGGAAGTTGGTAAGCCGTTAGTGTCAATAAGCACAAATGGGGTTTTGCTCTCAACTCTCATCTCACTATTGGTGGCTATCATGGCAATGCCTCTAAGAACAATCATGCTTTTTCCACTCTTGATGGGCTTGTGGCTCTCACTCACGTGATGGTGGATCTCTCTCTCACCACTCATCTCACTAGAAGCTCGAGAGGGGACACTAGAAGGCTCCAAAGTCTTGGCACTTGAGGTGTGCGCACGTGTCAAAGTCATTGCATTGCTTGGAGTTGGTAGTGTCATAGCATGTGGAGAGGAGGACTCTAGCATCTCGTCTCTTGGATTGATCTCCAAGTGTGGAAAGGGTGGCTTTCATGGAAGAGGAGGTAGGGTCATGGCTTGTGTCGAAGAAGGCTCCATCATCTCCATGATGTGGTAATGTAAGCCATGCCTTGTAGCATCCTCAAATGGTCGATGATGATGATGATGACGATATCCTTGGCTAGCATGGTGGCTTGAGCGTGGCCTTGTGTAGTGCGGAATGAATGGCGTGGAAGTCAAGGGGGTTGTGTCACCTAATTCGTCGTTACCTCCATCAATGATAAATGAGCCATTGACGCCGGCTCTAGAAAGGTTGCATCTTTGGTCATTATCTTGAGGATATGATTGAAGAACTCGTGTCATCACTGTAACACCTGGGGTGTTACCTGTTTGTTTTGCTTGCATCATATGCATCACATTGCATTGCACCATGTTTGCATCACAACTGAAAATTCAAAACAATTTAAACTTTCACCCCCTGCTCAAAATTTCCAATTTCAAAATTTCAAACTAAACCACTCAATTGTTTTTCACTGGTTGAATTTGTTTTAATCAAATTGCTTGTTAATAACACTTTCCCTCTTGTTGAAAACCCTAATGGTAACTTTCCAATTCAACTTAAATTTCAAATCATTCATATCATAATGGGCATGATCAAATGGTTGTTTAAAAAAATCAAATTCTTGCAAACTATTAAATTCATTAATGTTTGCATAATTGCTTGAGTTTATTAAATAAAAATTGTTGCTTTCCAAATTTTTTCCAAATCAAACTAATAGTTGAAATCCAACTAACCAATTAAAACCAAACTAATTTTCCAAATTTTGAAAATCATTACTAACCTTGCTTTTATTCATTGTTTGCAAATCAATAAAATTTAATTATAAAATAAAAACCACCCCAAAACCCCTATCCTTTCTCTCTCTTTTATTCTTTACAAAAAAATCAACTAATAGGAAAAAAAATTTAAGAGAGAGGAGAGGGAACCAGCCCAACCCCATCCTCTCATTTTTCTCCCCAGCCCACCAAACTTTCTGGCCCACCCCCCTGTTCTGTCGTCTTCCTCCTTTCCTCACGTCATCGCTGTACGTCCCCATCAGAGCCACCCGTTTCCTTCCCCCCCACGCCGATGAGCTGCCGTACCATAGCTCCCTCCCCGATAAAAGCCCCCACCTCTGCCCTAGCCTCGCTAACCCTACCACCCTCCTCCTGCACCGCCGTCGCCGCCACCCTCTCTCCCTCCTCATCCAAACTCCCCTCTGCTTGTCTGTCCCTCTGAACTGCAACTACCTCGACACCGTACGCCACCGTCAGACCACCGCCGCCATTCCCTCGCCTTGGTCACCTCGAGGAGCACCCGAGAGTGGGAATGGAAACGCGGAGTTTCACCCTCGCTCCTCGTGCCGTCGCCGCTTGCCGGGAGTCGCCGCGGAGTCCGCGCCGTCGCCGGCAACCTCCGCCGTTTCTGCATCGACGACTGAACGACGACAACGAGCAGCAGGTACTCGCCCTCTGCTCCTTCCTTTCCCCTCTCTCATCGATCGCCTCCACACCCCCGTACCCGCACGCTACACCCTGCACCCACACATCCATCGCCAGCACCCGCCCGTCGTGCACACCGGAGAACCACCGTCGATGCACTGCTGCTGTTCCGTCAGGTTCCGACTAAACCTGTTCGAGTTTCAGTTAACTCTTGCGGGTAACTACTTCCTCCGTTAGTCCTGCGTTCTATCACAACCACACGACCAGCCGCACTGGTTGCGCTTCCGTGCGCGCAGCGAGTCGATCGCGGGTTCGAAACCCAGCGTCGCACGGCCTTTTTTCCTCTTTTTCCCTTCGCGCGCGGGTTGGGCCCACTGGTCATGGACCTGGCAGGCCACCTCAGCCCGCACCAGCCTCGCTGGCACCCCGCGTGGCCCCGGGCCCGCGCGGCAGACGCTGTGGCTAGGGCGCGCTGCGGTGTACAACCGGTTCCACGCCATTTTTTTCGCACACAGGCCCTATCCCCACGTTTTCTTAGCAGTCCAGTCCCTGTAAATTCACAAATTAGTCCCCAAACTTAAAAAGCTAACAACTTTTGTTTTATAACTCCAAATAAAGAAAATAAAATATGTGCACTAATCTAAATTTAATTCTCTACCCATTGGTAACATTTGTTCACTGTTTTGAAATTCCAAAATGCAATTTAAATTTGAATTCAAACAAATCAATTGCAAATTTCTAAAATCAATAACTAATTCATTATTAATCCAATAAATGCAAATAAAATATGGTTTCCATGCTATTTCAAATAACCTTTTCAAATATAACTTTTGTTTCCTGTTTTGAAATTTCAAAATGCATTTAAAACTCAAATTTGAATAATTCAAATGTAATTTGCAATAATTCATAAATAATTCATACTAATTCCAATTAAGACAAATAAAATATGTTTTTCATACCATTTTGAATATCCTATTCAAATATAAAACTTGTTTCATTGTTTGAATAATTTAAATTGCCTAAATAATTTAACACTTGTTTAACTCATTTAAATTTAATAAAATCATAACTTGCTCAAAATAAAATATTTTTGAACATGCAAAATATGTTTTCAAACCATCAAAGTGTGAACTTTTCAAATGTGAGTTTGAAATTATGATTTGAACAAATAAAATTCAAATACTATTCAAACTTGTTTTAAATTCAATTAAAACTTGTTTAATATTGTTTAATCCATAATAAATTCATCCTAATTCAAATTTCAATATTGGAAACATGTAATCCAACTAAAATTTGGTGTTCTTTTCAAATATAAATTTTATTAAATTGTTTTGCACCCTTTAACTTGATGAAAACATCAATTACTTGTGTGACATCAATAAGGAACCAAAAATTCTTAACATGACAAATGAAATCCCACACTTGGTAATTTCCTTTTCCTTTGCATCTATTGTTGTTCATTATTGCTTTCATCCTGCATGCATCATGATAAACCACTTACACATGTTAACTAATTGTAGATCATTGCTTCAACCTTAACATGTGCATCCATATGCAACTCAAATTGCATATGGGTCCATTTAAATCTGTTTATCATGTCAACTAGTTTATTTCTATGCATCCATTAAATTGTCATGCATCCATATCTTGATCATGCTGGATCTTTTGCCGTAGTAGTAATTGTTGCATCCGGTGTTTGTTCGAGGTTCGTTGCTTCTTCCCGGATAGGACGTTGAGATGATGTGAGCAACGACAAGTTCTGCTACCTTGCGGGATCTCAGGCAAGTATACTCACTTGCTGCCAAATGGATGCCCTTCATCACTTGTTACCGATACTTTCCGTTGTTCTTTTCTGCTAGCCTTAGTGGTAGTTGTTTCTGTTACGAACCCATCACATGAATCCTTTAACCCTGATATTGCCTCACCTCCATACCTATAACCATTGCTTGTTGCCCGTGTCTTACTAGCATGCTTAGATTGTTTTGCTCGAGTCTGTTACCCGTTACCTTCTGTTTTTACTTCATTATGTTATGGGGGCTCGATGTTTAATCAATCAATCATGCTAATGTTACTATTAATAATAATTTGATGATAAGGCACCGGCAGGAGGCCCTTTGTGGTTTTGAGGCCTGCTAGTGTCGATCCTAATAGGAAAAGGGTCTTGTCTACTGATCCATGATGAGCGCACTACCCGCATGTGGGAAGCGAGTATGGGCGCCCCCCTCAATTTGACTCGATTCGCATCTCGTCCAAATCGCCTCATTTAGTTCGGGTTTTCCATTTGCTGCATGCATGATCTTGCGAGCCCTTGGATCCCGGGTGGAACTTTCGTAGTCGGCATATAGGAGGACACGTTCTTAGAGTGCTATGAGGGTCCATTTTCTTCTGGGCTCGATTAGCCGTGCGCCTAAGGTGCTTTGGGCTTGATGCGAAGAAGAGTTGAGTTGTGTAGAGTACCTCGCTTGGTGGGTTAGCTCCCCATCTGGCGGGTTATTCTTGCGTGTACGGCTAAATTGGTGCAACCCTGCAGGGATAATCTTCTCGAGAAGCCGTGTTTTCCGCGGTTATGGATTACTTGGTGAAAGTACTGGCTAACAAGTACTCAGGACAACTTAAACATAATGATCAAACATGTTACACCCAATGATTAATAACTTGACTAGTAATAGGTTGATGACACAATAACTTGATTCACCTTTAATACAACTGTGTGATTTATCCTCGGATTGCTTCTCTGGATAAGGGGCGAGATCCAGGATGGGTTTGTTTGAAGTTATCTTTCAGTTGGTTACAATACTCGATCTTATCTCCTTTCTGTTAGCCGGAAGTTGTAGTATCTCTATGTAGATGGTTAGTGCAGCCCGTTGCCGCTTATTAGCAATAATCCCTTCCTTTCCGTTGATCCCAAAGTATTTGTATCTTGTGATGACCGGCTATGCCGGTAACTTGTGAGTATGGGTTTTATCCCCTTGCCAGTACTTAACCGTACTGACCCACGAATCTCTTTCGTGGCTGCAAATTCCAAATTGCAGTCAACAGGTTTGAAGTCTGACGACGTTAGCTTGGGAATCCCTCCGGCTTGGCCTGGGCAGGGACTGGACGCCTTCGGTTATCTTCAGGACTCTTAGTCCAATTTGTATCTTGTCCGTAGCCGGACACTATGTTGTTTCTTCCGCTGTTATTTGGATCTTTGTATTGTATCAGTTGTAACCCTGGCTCGTTTGAGTCATCTTGTATCTATCTGTTTCTGTCGTAATTGTGGAATATTCGTGAACTATTGTAATGTTATCACAAGTGGCAACCTGGAATCGGTTATTATGTGGATTTTGGTGGGAATGCTGAAATCTGCATAGTGCCCGATCTAGGGGCGTCACAATCACTCGCGATGAATTCTTGGCCTCATTGCAATAGACACTTTCGTCACCATTGGTGGGCATGTCCAAGGAATTGAGAGCTAGTTGGTGCAAGGCATAGTATTGGCCTTCACTCATGTAGGCATGGTCACCATTTTGGTTGGCAACCATGATCATCTCATTGATATCATTGGAAGCTCTCTTGTGGATGGTCGGAGTTGTCACTTGTGTCATTGGAGACGAAGAAGAATGCCTTAGAGATGATGGCAAGGGATGAGCCTCTTTCACAATGTCACATGCATCAACGTCTTCATCATGGAGTGGTGGAGTGGTATCCTCATGCGCATGGTGGTGTCGATCTTGTGGCATTGGAGGGATAGCTTCGCACTCTTGTTGTTGTTGTCGCTCTTGTGGCGATGAAGGAAACTCATGCTCTTGATCATGAAGGTCATTGTTCATCCTCATAGAATGTCGCTCATGGAGGTTGTGGTTTGGTGTTTGTGGTGAAGTATCTCTTTCCTCTTGCCTTGACGAGGTAGTGGTATCATAGTGTCCATGGCGAGGATGATCTTGATCCTTGTCGAAGGCGAGGTGCGAAGAGAATGCACATTGTTGGTGATGATGAGGTGGAGGCTCCCATTCCTCATGTTGGTGATGACGCTCATGTTCCTTGAACCTTGTAACATTGAGGCAAAGGGCGCTCAAGTTGTTGTCTTCATGGCCTTGATGACGCGATGGAATTCCGTGGTCAAGTTGATGCGGTGCTTCATCCAATATGGTAGGAGAAGAATCATGCATAGCAACTCCATTTGCTTGTTGTTGGCGAGGTCGCTCATGTGGGTCCTCATAAAAAATAGTAAGTGAGAGGTCACTTGGAGCATCTTCACTTGCTTGTTGTTGACGTGGTCTCTCAAGAGGTTCCTCATAAAACATGGGAAATGAGAGATCATGTATAGCATCCGCGCTTAGTTGAGGTCGAAGTGGGTGCTCATAGGGGTCTTCATCAAAGAGAGGATGTGAGAGATCATTTGTAGCATGCCCACTTTGTTGTTGATGATGGTGGCGCTCATAGGGGTCCTCATCAAAGATGGGATGTGAAGTAGCAAATTGCGCAAACCCACTTGGTTGATGTCGAAGTGGACGCTCATTGGGGTCTTCCTCAAAGATGGGGAAAGACAAGCCATACAGAGCATTCTCACTTGCTTGGCATTGCGGAAGTCTCTCATGTGGGTCTTCATCATAGATGGGTAGCGGAAGCTCATATGGGTCATCCTCATTGGTTTGGCGATGGCGGTCATGATGGAGAGGATGGCGCCGGTGGTCATTGTGGTGGAGTTGTGGGAGGCATTCACTAGAAGCCATGTCGAGGGCACCTTCTTGATAATGGTCTTGGTCTTGGTGGTCATTGTGGTGGTGACACACATTTTGCCTTGGAAGCCTTGCATGTGGGCGAGCACCATCCACGAAGCCATGTAGACCATAGTCATGAGTCGAGCTTGGAGAAGGTGGGTGATGAAGAATATCCGGTCGTAGAGGGTGATCTTGAAGAGGGTCACCACGGCCTTGTCGGTGTCGAGGTCGAGGTAGTGGTGATGGCGAGCGATGCTCAAACCAATGTCGTCGCGGAACTTGTGGTGGAAGATGCGGTGAGGTGGGTGTACCACTCTCTTCCATATGGCGATGATGACCATGGCGACGGTCTTGGTGATGAGCGTGGTGATGATCATGTCGACGGTGTTGGTGATGAAGCTCGCGGCGTTCCCGCGCTTCATGTGTGGTATGACTCCGAAAGTCATTTGGATGCCTTGGCTTCTTGGCCTTCTCCCTAGATGGGGCCTCGATGATGTCCTTCTTGTGGCGCCGTCTTGATGTTGAAGGAGACAATCTTGACGTTGCCAACTTGTCGGATTTCTTGTCGTTACACCATCTTGAGGTTGAAGGGGGTTGTCTTGTGTTGGCCTTGGCATTCTCCTTGAAGTTCCTTGGACTTGAGCATGAACCATCAGACATGTGATGTATTGTCAATCGAAGCTTGGAGAGGAAATGCTTGTAGGTGAGCTCGTCCATGTCGGAGTCATTGTCGGTGTAGTACTCCGCCATGCTTGTGGATGCGTTGTCGGTGTAGTATGGCTCCATCTCGTCATCCAAGCTTGCTGTGTCATAGTTGTAGTAGTGGTTCATGTTGTTGTAGCTCATGGAGTCGAAGTTGTCGTGGTTGTTGTGGTGATCCTCCATGTCGATGATACTTAGGGAGGAGTAGTCGGTGTAGAGATCGACGTCGTGGTCGTAGTAGTGGTGGTGATCCACCATGTCATGCTCGTAGTAGTGGTCATCCACAATGTCGTGCTCGTTGTAGTGGTCGTCCACCATGTCGTGCTCGTAGGAGTGGAGGTCCATGTCTATCTCGTTGTAGTCGTAGTGGTCCATCATGGACTCGTCATGGTCATCATGGCCTCCATATACTTCGCTACACATGGTTACTCACAAGCACAAGTGTATATATAGAGTGTGAAGACCTAAGAGCTCAAACCTCACCTTTTAGAAAATATTGGAAACTAGTGGACCATGCCAAGAGAAACCGATAACAAAAAGAATGAAGTGACTTGAGTTCGAAAGATCCCAAAAACACGCTCCAAAACACACACGGCTTATGGGTGGATGGCAATGGGTTAGAAATGTGGCGAGAAAACGACAAATCCAAAGAAAAAGTATGTTGTAAAACGTGGAGAAGAATCAAAGAAAAGTTAGCATGAAAACCAATCCTAGTGGAGGAAAATGATATGGTGGAAAATAAAAAAACACACACACAAATGATAAATGGGGTTAATGTGGCCCATGGACTAGCTGAGACGAAATGTACCTATCGAAGACTAAGCTCAATGCCACACCAACGCAAGGAGGACGCTAGCTCAAACCGCAAGTAATTAGAGGCAACAAGATTCACAATGTGGCAACTGGTCACTCTCTTCTCTCTTGCAACTCGAAGCTAGGCGTTCCTACAAATGATAGCAATTGGCATCAATCTTTGCTTCTTTTGGCTCTTTTTGCTTCTTGTGCTCATTCTCCCTTTTTTTTATTTTTCACTTTTTGATGATGCAGAGATGATTCCCAAATGCCAATGCCTACTCGAAACTAATCTCTCACAAGCGCAAACACTCGCACTCTCGGTGCCACAATGCGATGCCAAGCGGTGTAAAAGAACTAGTCCAAGTAGGTAAGGTACACAAAGGAATGGGTTAGTTCAAGCGGAAGCAAGTTATACCTATGCGGTGGATGATCTCAGACTTGCGGCCGGTGGATGTCGATGTCGCGTGGATCCGTTGATATAGATGCGTAGGCAATGTCGATGGCGACGCGTAGGAACTTGCCTCACTCAATTCGGAGCAACGACGACAAAGAAAAACAAGATACAAAATCTGTCCAAGAATCGAAAAGCAGGAATTTTCTGTGATTTTGCTCAATTTCGAAATTCCTCTCAAATCAAGAATTTTTTTGGACAAATTCGAGGAAAGTGGCTGAATAGAAAGGTGGGGAATGGTCTTTGGCAACAAATCTATGAATCAAAACCACGCAAAACTCAACAAATCAAGAGGTCGGTCGAAATCCCTTTCGGCTATTTTTGGTCAAATTTTCGAATTTATGGTGGATAGAAGAAAAATTGGTGGATGGGAAGGGGTGTGGGTGTCGGATTCGTGTCAATCTAGCTCTGGATACCAGATGATGAGGGTTTGACCTCTAAGTTGGCCCGATCTTCACGAATCGACAAGAACGAACGAAGAACGCACGGAGAACGCGATGAACACGATGAACACGAGATGGGGAATCGAGAGAGAATCGTGGGCAAATGCGGGAAAACACAAAGGGAGATAACTAGTAAGATCCGAATAACCCCGATCGATCCAACGGAACTCACCTTGATTGATACCGGTTTACACCCGTGGCCCGGTCCACCACGCCAATAGAACCTCAAGGATTTACGAGAGGGAGATTGGCAACTCTTAACAGAATCCACGAAGGGAAAGGATAAGTACTTGTAGTGAATCTTGATACGGTCCTAGATGAAGATGAACATCGTATGAGTAGCCTCGTCAAGAGGAGTCACCTCACAAGAGGGATACAAGGGCATAGCCCGAAGTTCTCAAATTATCCCTAAACCCTAGATCTAGCCATCAGAGTCCCTTATATAGCCTAGGGGGTAGGTGGGTGAAAATGGGGCCAAAACGGTGTATTTCCGCACAAAAACAGGGCATCCCGGCCTGGGAGGCCGGCCTGAGGCCGGGGTGGGGGCGCCCTCGGCCTGGTGCCCGGCCTGGGGCCAGGGTAGCCTGGCCTGAGGCCAGGGTGGGAGGCCGGCTCCCTCGGGCTGGTGCCCTGGCCTCAGGCCCAGGGTGGGATGAGGAGGCCGGCCTGAGGCCAGGGTAGGCCGGCCTGGCCGGGGGGCGAGGCCGAGGACCCTGTTTCCCTCCGTTCTTCCTCCTCGGAGCTCCGATCTTGACGTCGTCTTCACCCACTTCCTTCCTAGCTTCATGTGCACCTTCTTGGATATGTTCTTGAGCATCTTGGGCACCATCTTGGGTCTCCATGGTGTGATCCCACCTATGCATGTAGATGGGTATTTCATGAGGTAGAGCATCGTTCACCAAGTCACCGGAAACATACGGAGATAGGAGTGAGTTCACCTTGTTGTGTATCGATGTTGTGCTTGGTTGAATACGGTGGGCTACATCACAAGGCACGATTAGTTGCTAAGGGCTTCAAACAGAGGTATGGTCTAGATTATGAAGACACGTTCAGTCCAGTCATCAAGCCTACTACCATTCGTTTGCTGCTCTCTTTGGCTGTTACTCGTGGATGGTCTCTCCGTTAGCTTGATGTGCAGAACGCCTTTCTGCATGGAGTTCTAGAGGAGGAGGTTTATATGCGTCATCCACCTGGTTTTGTTGATTCTGCACGTCCTCAGCATCTATGTCGCCTGGTGAAGGCTCTCTATGGACTGAAGCAGGCTCCTCGTGCATGGCATGCACGCCTTGGCTCGGTTCTTCGAGCTCATGGTTTTGTTTCCTCCACGGCTGATACATCACTGTTCCTTCTGCAGCGTCCTGAGGTGACGATATACATGCTGGTCTATGTGGATGATATCATCCTCATTAGCTCGTCTGATGCTGCTGCCGAGCGTCTTGTTTCTGTGCTGAGTGGAGATTTTGTTGTCAAGGATTTGGGTGCTCTGCACTATTTCCTTGGTCTGGAGGTCTCACGGTCTTCTGCTGGGTTGACTCTCACTCAGCATAAATACTCTCTCGACTTGCTGCGTCGTGCTGGTATGTTGAAGTGCAAGCATGCTACCACTCCTATGTCTGCCACTGATCGGTTGTCCGCGCTTGATGGAGACCCTCTTTCGCCTGCTGATGCTACTGAGTACCGCAGCCTTGTTGGTGGTCTGCAATACCTCACTATCACCAGACCGGATGTCTCTTATGCAGTCAACCGTGTATGTCTGTATCTTCATGCACCCAGGACGTCTCATTGGTCAGCTGTGAAGCGGATTCTGCGCTATGTCTGTCTGACCGCCTCGTATGGCTTGCTCCTTCAGCCTGCTACATCTTGTGAGCTTTCGGCCTTCTCAGATGTAGATTGGGCTGGTAGTCCTGATGACAGGCGATCCACGGGGGGCTATGCAGTATTCTTTGGTCCTAATTTGATCGCCTGGAATGCTCGCAAGCAAGCTACAATATCTCGCAGTAGTACGGAAGCTGAATACAAGGCGGTTGCTAATGCCACAGCTAAGATCATATGGGTACAGTCTTTGTTGAGAGAGTTGGGAGTCTCTTAAGATCAGCCTCCGATACTTTGGTGTGACAACATCGGTGCTACATACCTCTCATCGAATCCGGTATTCCATGCCCGAACGAAACACATTGAAGTTGACTATCACTTTGTCACGGAACGTGTTGCACAGAAGCTACTCCGTATCAAGTTCATCTCTTCCAAGGATCAACTTGCTGACATCTTCACGAAGCCTCTTCCACAGCCTCAGTTTGTAGGATGTAGTCACAATCTTAACTTGCTTTGTACTTCAGGCCACATTTAAGATTGAGGGAGGGTGTTAGACTGTATATACGTAGCGTGTCTGTATATGACTTGTACTGTACCTCTTGGTACCTCTATATAATGAGATAGCCGCACCCACATTTAGGGTGTCGAGTAGTTCCCCAAACACATTGTATTACATATTTTACTTGACTTAGTAGGTGTATCTACACTAATAGTATTTTACTTGACTTAGTAGGTGTATCTACACTAATAGTATGTCCATATACATCTATCTTAGAGTCAAGTAAAATGAAACGGAGGAAGTAATTTGCTTATACAGACGTCTGGCCTTGAAAGGATTTCTCTGTTGGGAAAGGAAACTCCCACACATAGCCGTTTGCTAGCGTACCGTGCGCTTCCTCGTTTGACATTTGGGTAACTTCATCTTTGACGGTTCTCTTCTTCTTCCCTCTTGGCTTTGACGCACACATGAAGAACTGAAGATACTCGGAGCAAATGACAGTTTAGTAATCTTAGGGCGTATGTTTGTTTAATAAACTTCCGGCGTTAGACCCGGGCATCTTTAAAGCCTCGTGGTCATGGTGCCGCGTTGCACGATTCGGCGCGAAACACCAGTACTACAAGAAGAGCCCGCGGCAACGGAAACACAGATAGACAATGAGATCACAACTTAAGAAGCGGAGCCTTTTGGTCCGGAGCGCACCCCCAGGTCAACTCTGCTTGCTCGATCTCCTCGTCAGTCGTCACTCAGTTCACGGCTATCAGTTCAGTGCTACCGTTGGTCTCGAGAGTAATCGACGCATATATATATACATATAACCCCCAGTCAGGCATCGCCACATTTACACAGAAACTCAGTTCCAGCTCACATAAATCCCAAGATAGCAGTGAGAGAGATGAGCAGAGGACGTAGTGTTAGTTGGCGGTTTCCTGCTCCTCTCGTTCTGGTCTCGACATGGGTCGTGATCTTTGTTGCATTATCTGAAGCGCAGCTAGAGGTTGGGTTCTACAACTGCACTTGCCCGAGGGCGGAGGAGCTCATCCGCACCGTCGTCCGGGACGCCATCCGCCGAGACCCCGGCAATGGCCCCGGACTCGTGCGCCTCTTCTTCCACGACTGCTTCGTCAGGGTTAGTTAGCCTCTCCCATTTCTGGTTCACACATGCATGCACGGCCAACGTGAATTTTCCCAATAGTGGAGTAGGAGTAGCATGCAGAGCTAACGCGTTGTGCTTGGGCGCACTGACACAGGGGTGCGACGCGTCCGTGCTCCTGGACACCGCCCCCGGCAGCAACGCCACCAGCGTCGAGAAGAAGTCGCCGGCGAACAACCCGAGCTTGCGGGGCTTCGGCGTCATCGACCGTGCCAAGCGCGTGGTCGAGCGGCGGTGCCGGCGCACCGTCTCCTGCGCCGACATCGTCGCCTTCGCCGCGCGCGACGCCAGCAGCATCATGGGGGGCATCGACTTCGACGTGCCCGCGGGACGGCGCGACGGCCGCGTCTCCAACGTGTCGGAGGTGCTCGACAACCTGCCCCCTCCCTTCTTCGGCCACTCCCAGCTTGTCGCCAGCTTCGCCGCCAAGAACCTCACCGCCGAGGACATGGTCACGCTCTCTGGCGCGCACTCCTTTGGCCGCACCCACTGCTCCAGCATATCCTTTCGGCTTTACCCGCAGATCGCAGCGGACTTGAACACCACCTACGGCAGGACTCTCCGGACTCGGTGCCCGGCGGCCACGGGAGGGCAGGACCCAGTGCTGCCGCTGGATCCGGTGACGGATAACCGGCTCGGCAACCAGTACTACAAGAACGTTCAGACGCTCGAGGTTCCCTTCACCACGGACGCCACGCTATTGACCCAAAACGACACGGCGGCGCTCGTCGACCTCTACGCCCGCAACACGACGCTGTGGATGTCACAATTCGCGGCCGCGATGGTGAAGATGGGTAACATCGACGTGCTCACCGGCAACCAAGGGGAGATCAGGAAATTTTGCAACAGAGTAAACTAGTGCATTCTGATGGGCAGTGTTTGGATGAATGGAGACCCTGCTGCAACCGTGAATGTATCTTTTTAGTTTATCGGCTAACGGCTGATTTACATGATCTGTAAGATTTTTCGTTTGTTAGGCTTTCCAAAAATTCAAAACGGTTCATTGTAGTACTATTTGCTATGGTTATAAAATTGTTTGCCCCGCTTCCTACTTGTCTCAAAGACCACCGTAGCCGATTTGCTATGGGCTATGGCTTACTCTCTATAGGGTGTGTTTGTGAGGGAAGGTTTTCCTCGCAAGCCGCCGCCGCCGTAGGCAGGCCCCCTCCCCCCCCCCCCCCCCCCCCCAATCTTGTCTCCGAGTGGCGGGCAAACTGACTTGGGGAAGGTTTTCCTCCCCATGCCGCTATCGCCGCGCCGCCCTAGGCAGGTCCCCTCCCTCCCCCAAACTTGTCTCCCAATGCAAGTGGGCAGGGACCGGCTATCCCCATGTGGCCCATGGCCAGTAGGGTAGCCCATGGACCACTCCCGGCTATTATTCCTCCTTCGGTGTTTGTCCGACAATCCCGGAACATCATATGGTGATTATATAAATTTCTCAATTTTTTTTGATGTCATTAAACTATTTTAATGATGTCGGGACATCTCATGTCCGCTTATTTAATTCATAGTATTTCTAGACTCTTGTCTCAAAAAGAACACTTCCATACTCTCTCTGGAGATATTTCGATAACATTAGAACGTTTTCGATGATTCTCTCATCTACCTACCATGCATATATCTCCCACGGAAGGTGTAATATCCTTAAGCATGTGACCCAGTAGGTTCGATAATGCACATACATGATTGGAACACCTTCCGTCCAGTAACCAACAACAGAGACATGGACATCCATGATGCATCCTATGCATACACGAATACTATCGGGTGAAGCTTTTGTTACTCATTATGCTAATCTTCTTTCTTCACGATACTAGTGATATCCCTAGGTGAGACATCGTTATCCTTGTGATCAAACTCTTCGATCATGATGCCTCTACGGTATGACATTAGATGACAATCATTGTCATCAAGATATTACTATTAACTAGTAACAAATATATCTCATAATCGTTTGAGGATGGCGCTGGTGGACTCGTTGGCTTACATGAAGCATGGCACAGTTTACCCAGGTTCAGGCCCCCGGAGGGTAATACCCTACTCCTACTGGTCTGAGTTTTATTCTTACAAGTTACAAATGTGTTACAATGGCGTTGTAGCACATATTGGATCTGGCTCAAAGATGAAGCGTATGGGTGTGTCTCCAGCCCTCTCTCGATGGTCCCTTTGTTGGATATATGCCAAAGAGACAATAATATTCAGTTATTATTCTTTCTCCAAGTTCATTATTAAGTTTATATCATTATGTTATAACCGCTATAGTACCTAAAAAGTGAGTTCTCAAAGGAAAACCTTTGTGCGGGTGTGAACATATAAACAAATAAGTGTTCCTAATCTTGTCTCTAAGATTAGCTTATATGTTGTGAGATGATCACGTTTTTCTGATCATGGATTTTGACAAGTCTAACAACCATAAGGGTTTATTGTTAGAGTAACAATAGTACTGAACCGATCCAAGTATATAATCTTGCTAAGACACAAACAATTTTATTGATTTAGCAATGTGAATATGAAGTTTTCATTGGTTAGTATTCCTCTACTATGAGAATGTCTAGTGACCGCACAATCGATAGTCATGTTTTGGGTCTCTTCAAACAACTACCATAACAGGAGATTATAACATTGATATTTGGGTATGACCTACAGTGTCTAATGGAACTGACATCGTTAAATAATAGTACTTAACTCCTCTAGATGATGGAGAGATATATCCTTTGGGCCCTCCCAATATCACCTATGTCAACTAATCGTCTGGTTAGGCACAATGTGATTTATCACAAGGACATCGGGGATATGTATGAGAAAAGATAACGTTATCAGTATGACTTTTATATGTGTTATGGTAAATGAGTTTGATTAGACTAGAGCACATTATCTCAACTCCTAATATCGTTGGTATCGTGTAGTTAAGAGAATCAGTGTTGGTATATGTTGCAGAATTTACTTATTTTTGCCTTACGTAGTCCGACAAGATCATTATGCAGGTAACGAGACATGCCCATACATGCGAGGATCTGGAAAACGACTCACCGGTCAGCGGAATCAATATAGTCGTAGAAGAATTATGAACAATCTTATATCTTCACAACTAGGCCTAGCAAGGATGTCGCTAAGTCTCCCCTCCTTAGAATCACATGTGCAATCTCTCTTATGGTGTGCACACGTACGCTCGTGTCAACCCGTCAGCGCTCCGCCCTCCGAGACTCGGCACCGACGAAGAGAGACAGCCTTCCGGCATTACTAGTTGGTAGCACTAATCAACCGTGATTAGAGCTATTATGAAACTGGAAGTTCTCAACACGTGAGAGAGAAAACAATTAGATCTAGGTCTAATCGGGAGAGTATAACTCAAAAACCCGATTAGAAGAGGCTCTAATCCAATTAGAGACGTTTCTAATTAGAGGCTCTAATTTAATTAGATCTTCTCTAATTAGACCTCTAATTAGAGGTTCTAATTCTAAATTCCCTCTAATTAGATCTCTAATTTTATGAGTGAGTGAGAGAGAGAGAGAGAAGGCCAAAAGGCTCAATTGATTGCATCTTCAAAGAGGAGGAGGGGTGGGATTATATAGTGGGAGTTAGGAGGGCACCTGCCATAGAAGGGGGTCGGTTTCCCCTCCTTCTCCTGGGCTGCACCACCCTCCAAGGAGGAATCGGATTGGACTACCTTGTGGAGTCCAATCCCACCTCTCTTTTTTTCTTTTTGTTTTTCTTTTTTCCTTCTCATTTATTTATCCAATAAATTCAGGAAAATACTTTTGGAATCCTTTTGCACTTTGTGAGACCATGGGCCCCACCTGGCATTTCCTAAATTTAGGTTTTTCCCATAGGGGAAAAACTGCCCCCCTCCGGCATAGATTCCATATAAGGAACTCCCACGGAACTCTTCCAGAACACCGTTACCCCTATAGATAAAATTATCGATATTATCTAACAATGTTGGAAACTCATTTATAACACACCGAAACATCTCATGTCCTTCGGAGCCTCTCATATAAATTATACCAAACACCGACATCATTTCTCTCTTATAGCAACTTCCCTGAAACCACTCCAATTGACATTGGACTTGTTTCTGTGATATCGAAACGACATAACACATTCATAAAACCAATAACAACATATTATTTCTCTCAATAAAAGGTTGGCACGGCTTCAGCGTGTGACCCGTAAAGACTCGATAACACATAGACATGTTCGGCTAATTACCGAACAATAACCAACCGCGGGATCGTGGACGTTCATGATGGCTCCTGTGTGTTCCCGGTGTATGAGGGAACCTTATAAGTTACTCATTGCACTTATTCCCTTAACTTTACGATACCAATGATATCACGAGGTGAGACTATGTGATCTAATCTGATCAAACTCTTTAATCATAACACATATAACTCGTTTACCAATATCGTTCTCTTTTCTCGTTCATATCCCTGATAACCCAGTGATAAGATCACACTATGTCTGGTCAGACGATATGTCATCGGTGATACTGAGAGGTCCTAGAGAATCTATACGTCTATCATCTAGAGGAGTTAAGTACTAGTCTTGAACGATCTCGGGTCCATTACACTTTCTAGGTCATACCCAGACATCACCGTTATAATCACCAGTTACGACAAGATGGTTGATGATATCCAAAGTATAACTTTTGATCATGCGGTCACTAGATATTCTCATAGTGTAACACCTGGGGTGTTACCCTATTAGAGAGTGTTTGTTTCCTTTTTTTGCTTGCATCATATGCATCTCATGAGCATTGCATTCTGTTTTTCAAAACAAATCAAAATTCAAAAAAATTTAAACTTTCACCCCTTGCTCAAAAATTTCCAATTTCAAACTTGCAAACTAAATCACTCATTTGTTTTTCAATAATTTGAAGTTGTTTTAATCCAATTGCCTGTTAATAAAATTTTCCCCTTTTGTTAAAAAACCCTAATGGCAATTCAAAAATTCAAAGCAACTCAATCTTATTTATCATATTTCAATATGGGTTTGAAAATTAAAATTTGGCAAACAAACTAATTTCAATAATGTTTGTATAATTGCTTGTTGCCTATTAAATAAAATTTGTTTAAACCCAAAATTCCAACTCATGAAAACTAACAAACCATTCTAATAATCTAATCCAATTAATAGTAGGGTTCACCCTATTAAACTTGTTATTTTCTAATATTAATCAACTATTTGCAAATTATTCAAATTCAAACCATTTTGGCAAAACAGCAACTAAGTTGGAATTTCCAAAAACTTAAGTGGTAAATTGGTATATATTGAACTAACAAACTCACCTGTTTTTTCCCACAATTTTATAAACTCTAAACCTATCTATCTCTCCCATTTTCTTTTGCTACAAAAAAAAAGAAACAGAAAAATAGAAATAAGAAAAAGGAAAAGAAAACGCGCAGCACCTAACCTATCCGCAGCCAGCCCACCTTTTCTGGCCCAGTACCCCTTCGAGCTCTCCTTCTACCTGTACGGCAGCTAGATGCTGCTGTCCACGTCAATGGCAGTACAGAGGGGACGGCCAGCAACGCTCACCTCCCCCTATATAGCCTACCCACTAGGGTTCCCCGAGCTAACCCTAGCCCCCAGCCCCTAGCTACCTCCCTCCTCGCCGCCGATCGCATCCTCTGCCACCTCCCTCCTCTCTCTGAAACCCCTCCGTTTCTGAACCCTGCAACCTCACCACCGTCAGTACCACCGCTGCCTCCCCGTCAGTCCACCGCCATGGCCACCTCGGGCTAGCAACATGCCTCCAGGAGCCACACGGAGAGGACTTCTTCGTCCACGCAGGAGGAGGCAGCCGGGATCGACTACCGCGACCAAGATGGCCATTTTTCTTCCGCCGATGGCCAACCTTCCTCGCCGAAATTCGCCGCCACCGATCCTCCTCCGAGCGTGTTCTACTGCTGCGGCCCCTCCTGGTGAGCGCACCTTTCCATTCCACCCGTTTCCCATCTTGTTTGGCTGAGGTACCTCGCTCCCGTCGAGGTGTAGCTCCGGCAGCCATGGACGCCGTGGATGCGTTTCTGCGGGAAGCGTTGCTCCTACCTGCGGCCCCTCGTGCCCGTGTTGGTACACGCCAACAGCAGCAGCACGCTAGCACTCAAGCGCACCACCACGGTTGCGGCAGCGCAGCACGCGCACGGTGGCCGTCCGCCGGCGAGTCGTTCCGCCGTGGTACTGTCTCTGAACCCATCTGTTTTCAGTCGACAGTTGCTTGTCTGACGAAAGTTCAGGCCAACTGAACTTCAAAGTTCAGTTACGCCGCACCTATCCCTTAAAACCATTGCATGTTCCCTTCTGTCAACAAACTCTTCCGCAGTGCAGTGGTAGCCTCTGCCCGCGCGCAAGGCCAGGGTGCGGGTTCGAGCCCCGCTGCGCCCCTTTCTTTTGGGATTTCTTCCCTTGCACAAGCGACCCCACCCGTCAGCGGGTTGTTCTGCCACGCACGCACGGCAGCGCCACGCTGGCCCCCAGGCCCACGATGCAGTGGCAGTGGCTAGGGGCCAGTACGGTGCCAAACGTTTTAAAACGTTTTCTGTTTAAAATTCTAATTCTTTTAAATAACAGTTTTAAACACTAAACTTTAAACTTTAATAACTTTCAAACTATAACTCCAATAAATAAAAGTTGTATATGTTTTCTGTTCCAAATTAATAGATCTATCCAAATAATCCATTTGTGCTCTGTTTTGAAAATTCCAAATGTATTTAAAATTCAAATTTGAATAATTCAAATGCAAATTTCTAAATACCATAACTAATTCATTATTAATCCAATAAATGCAAATAAAATATGTTTTCCATACCATTTCAAATAACCTTTCCAAATATAATTTTTGTTTCCTGGTTTGAATAATTTAAATTGCCTAAATAATTTAATACTTGTTTAATTCCATTAAATTTGATAAAATAATAACTTGATCAATATAAAATATTTTGAACATGCAAAATATGTTTTCAAACCATCAAAGTGTGAACTTTTCAAATGTGAGTTTGAATTTATGTTTTGAACAAATAAAAATTCAATTAAATTCAAACTTGTTTTAAATTCATTTAAAATTTGTTTAATATTGTTTAATTCATAATTAAATTATCCTAATTCCAAATTCAATATTTGAAACATGTAATCCAACTAAAATTTGATGTTCTGTTCAAATACAAATTTTGTCAATCGTTTTGAACACTTTAACTTGATGAAAATAACAATTGTTGGTGTGACACCCTTAAGGAACCAAAATTTTCTAACTTAATAAATAGATTTCTGAAATTGGTAAACCTTATTTCCAACTGGTTCTATTGTTGTTATTTTGTTGTTTTCCTCATCCATGCCTCATCCTAAACCACTTTCACCTAATGATTAGTAGGAAAACAATTGTTCCAACCATAATTCATGGGCTTGTCATATGCAACTCAAATTGCATATGGGTCCATTTAAATCTGTTTATCATGTCAACTAGTTTATTTCTATGCATCAATTAAATTGTCATGCATCCATATCCTGATCATGCTGGATCTTTTGCCGTAGTAGTAATTGTTGCATCCGGTGTTTGTTCGAGGTTCATTGCTTCTTCCCGGATAGGACGTTGAGATGATGTGAGCAACGACAAGTTCTGCTACCTTGCGGGATCTCAGGCAAGTATACTCACTTGCTGCCATATGGTTGCCTTTCATCACTGGTTACCGATTCTTTCCGTTGTTCTTTTCTGCTAGCCTTAGTAGTTGTTGTTTCTGTTACGAACCTACCACATGAATCCTTTAACCCTGATATTGCCTCACCTCCACACCTATAACCATTGCTTGTGCCCGTGTCTTACTAGCATGCTTAGGTTGTTTTGCTCGAGTCTGTTACCCGTTACTTTCTGTTATTACTTCATTATGTTCTGGGGGCTCGATGTTAATCAATCAATCCTGTTAATGCTAATGGTAATAATAATTTGATGATAAGGCACCGGCAGGAGGCCCTTGTGGTTTTGAGGCCTGCTAGTGTCGACCCTAATAGGAAAAGGGTCTTGTCTACTGATCCATGATGAGCGCACTAACCGCATGTGGGAAGCGAGTATGGGCGCCCCCCTCAATTTGACTCGATTCGCATCTCGTCCAAATCGCCTCATTTAGTTCGGGTTTTCCATTTGCTGCATGCATGATCTTGCGAGCCCTTGGATACCGGGTGGAACTTTCGTAGTCGGCATATAGGAGGACACGTTCTTAGAGTGCTATGAGTGTCCATTTTCTTCTGGGCTCGATTAGCCGTGCGCCTAAGGTGGTTTGGGCTTGATGCGAAGAAGAGTTGAGTTGTGTTGAGTGCCCCGCTTGGTGGAAGGGCCTTTCCATCTGGTGGGTTATTCATGCGTGTACGGCCAAATTGGTGCAACCCTGCAGGGATAATCTTCTCGAGAAGCCGTGTTTTCCGCGGTTATGGATTACTTGGTGAAAGTACTGGCTAACAAGTACTCAGGACAACTTAAACCTAATGATTAACAACCTTACACCCAACGATTAACAACTTGACTAGTAATAGGCTTATTGACACAATAATATGAACCATCATTAACTCAACTGCGTGAGTTATCCTCGGATTGCTTCTTCGGATAAGGGGCGAGATCCAGGATGGGTTTGTTTGAAGTTATCTTTCAGTTGGTTACAATACTCGATCTTATCTCCTTTCTGGTAGCTGGAAGTGGTAGTGTTTCTGTAGTTGGTTAGTGCAGCCCGCTGCCGCTTATTTGCAACCACCCCTTCCTTTCCGTTGAACCCAAAGTATTTGTATCTTGTGATGACTGGCTACGCCGGTATCTTGTGAGTATGGTTTATCCCCCTTGCCAGTACTTAACCGTACTGACCCACGAATCTCTTTCGTGGCTGCATATTCAACATTGCAGTCAACAGGTTTGAAGTCTGACGACGTTAGCTTGGGAATCCCTCCGGCTTGGCCTGGGCAGGGATTGGACGCTCTCGGTTATCTTCAGGACTCTTAGTCCAGTTTGGATCTTGTCCGTAGACGGACGATATGTTGTTTCTTCCGCTGTTATTTGGATCTTTGTATTGTATCAGTTGTACCCCTGACTCGTTTGAGTCATCTTGTATATATCTTTTCTGTTGTTGTTGTGGATTATTCGTGAACTGCTGTAATGTTATCACAAGTGGCAACCTGGAATCGGTTATTATGTGGATTTTGGCGGGAATGTTGAAATCTGCATAGTGCCCGATCCCGGGGCGTCACAAAATGGTATCAGAGCCTTGGTTCCGATTCCCGAGATTGTTTCGATACGAATGGTTATCGAAGCAACGGGTCCGCAAAGCCTGTAGGATAACCTCGCTAACGGTCGTTGTTTCTAGAATGTCAAAAACTATTTCTGCTAAACTATTTTGGAAAACATCTCAATAGGATTCTTGTTTTCTCCTTATCCCTATTCTATTTCCCCTCCCATCTTATTTGTTTTTGGAGGCTACCCTCGTACTCAATCTTTCAAAGTGTTAGGATCCTACGTGGGTGGACGTTTTCTGAGCCTCTAACCTAATAGGTTCGATCATCGGAAGATTCCTGGTGGAAGAACATCGTCATCACCCCGAGCAAGAATCCCTTGTTAGTGGTGTCGAGGAAAATCAACTGGAAGCACGAAGAATCGATAGTCGAACTTCTTTCCCCTCCCGGGTTAGCAGGTGGATTGCGAGGGCGCAATCCCTTGTTAGTGGTGTCGTCTGTAACACCTGGGGTGTTACCCTATTAGAGAGTGTTTGTTTCCTTTTTTTGCTTGCATCATATGCATCTCATGAGCATTGCATTCTGTTTTTCAAAACAAATCAAAATTCAAAACAATTTAAACTTTCACCCCTTGCTCAAAAATTTCCAATTTCAAACTTGCAAACTAAATCACTCATTTGTTTTTCAATAATTTGAAGTTGTTTTAATCCAATTGCCTGTTAATAAAATTTTCCCCTTTTGTTAAAAAACCCTAATGGCAATTCAAAAATTCAAAGCAACTCAATCTTATTTATCATATTTCAATATGGGTTTAAAAATTAAAATTTGGCAAACAAACTAATTTCAATAATGTTTGTATAATTGCTTGTTGCCTATTAAATAAAATTTGTTTAAACCCAAAATTCCAACTCATGAAAACTAACAAACCATTCTAATAATCTAATCCAATTAATAGTAGGGTTCACCCTATTAAACTTGTTATTTTCTAATATTAATCAACTATTTGCAAATTATTCAAATTCAAACCATTTTGGCAAAACAGCAACTAAGTTGGAATTTCCAAAAACTTAAGTGGTAAATTGGTATATATTGAACTAACAAACTCACCTGTTTTTTCCCACAATTTTATAAACTCTAAAACCTATCTATCTCTCCCATTTTCTTTTGCTACAAAAAAAAAGAAACAGAAAAATAGAAATTAGAAAAAGGAAAAGAAAACGCGCAGCACCTAACCTATCCGCAGCCCAGCCCACCTTTTCTGGCCCAGTACCCCTTCGAGCTCTCCTTCTACCTGTACGGCAGCTAGATGCTCCTGTCCACGTCAATGGCAGTACAGAGGGGACGGCCAGCAACGCTCACCTCCCCCTATATAGCCTACCCACTAGGGTTCCCCGAGCTAACCCTAGCCCCCAGCCCCTAGCTACCTCCCTCCTCGCCGCCGATCGCATCCTCTGCCACCTCCCTCCTCTCTCTGAAACCCCTCCGTTTCTGAACCCTGCAACCTCACCACCGTCAGTACCACCGCTGCCTCCCCGTCAGTCCACCACCATGGCCACCTCGGGCTAGCAACATGCCTCCAGGAGCCACACGGAGAGGACTTCTTCGTCCACGCAGGAGGAGGCAGCCGGGATCGACTACCGCGACCAAGATGGCCATTTTTCTTCCGCCGATGGCCAACCTTCCTCGCCGAAATTCGCCGCCACCGGTCCTCCTCCGAGCGTGTTCTACTGTTGCGGCCCCTCATGGTGAGCGCACCTTTCCATTCCACCCGTTTCCCATCTCGTTTGGCTGAGGTACCTCGCTCCCGTCGAGGTGTAGCTCCGGCAGCCATGGACGCCGTGGATGCGTTTCTGCGGGAAGCGTTGCTCCTACCTGCGGCCCCTCGTGCCCGTGTTGGTACACGCCAACAGCAGCAGCACGCTAGCACTCAAGCGCACCACCACGGTTGCGGCAGTGCAGCACGCGCACGGTGGCCGTCCGCCGGCGAGTCGTTCCGCCGTGGTACTGTCTCCGAACCCATCTGTTTTCAGTCGACAGTTGCTTGTCTGACGAAAGTTCAGGCCAACTGAATTTCAAAGTTCAGTTACGCCGCACCTATCCCTTAAAACCATTGCCTGTTCCCTTCTGTCAACAAACTCTTCCGCAGTGCAGTGGTAGCCTCTGCCCGCGCGCAAGGCCAGGGTGCGGGTTCGAGCCCCGCTGCGCCCCTTTCTTTTGGGATTTCTTCCCCTGCACAAGCGACCCCACCCGTCAGCGGGTTGTTCTGCCACGCACGCACGGCAGCGCCACGCTGGCCCCCAGGCCCACGCTGCAGTGGCAGTGGCTAGGGGCCAGTACGGTGCCAAACGTTTTAAAACGTTTTCTGTTTAAAATTCTAATTCTTTTAAATAACAGTTTTAAACACTAAACTTTAAACTTTAATAACTTTCAAACTATAACTCCAATAAATAAAAGTTGTATATGTTTTCTGTTCCAAATTAATAGATCTATCCAAATAATCCATTTGTGCACTGTTTTGAAAATTCCAAATGTATTTAAAATTCAAATTTGAATAATTCAAATGCAAATTTCTAAATACCATAACTAATTCATTATTAATCCAATAAATGCAAATAAAATATGTTTTCCATACCATTTCAAATAACCTTTCCAAATATAATTTTTGTTTCCTGGTTTGAATAATTTAAATTGCCTAAATAATTTAATACTTGTTTAATTCCATTAAATTTGATAAAATAATAACTTGATCAATATAAAATATTTTGAACATGCAAAATATGTTTTCAAACCATCAAAGTGTGAACTTTTCAAATGTGAGTTTGAATTTATGTTTTGAACAAATAAAAATTCAATTAAATTCAAACTTGTTTTAAATTCATTTAAAATTTGTTTAATATTGTTTAATTCATAATTAAATTATCCTAATTCCAAATTCAATATTTGAAACATGTAATCCAACTAAAATTTGATGTTCTGTTCAAATACAAATTTTGTCAATCGTTTTGAACACTTTAACTTGATGAAAATAACAATTGTTGGTGTGACACCCTTAAGGAACCAAAATTTTCTAACTTAATAAATAGATTTCTGAAATTGGTAAACCTTATTTCCAACTGGTTCTATTGTTGTTATTTTGTTGTTTTCCTCATCCATGCCTCATCCTAAACCACTTTCACCTAATGATTAGTAGGAAAACAATTGTTCCAACCATAATTCATGGGCTTGTCATATGCAACTCAAATTGCATATGGGTCCATTTAAATCTGTTTATCATGTCAACTAGTTTATTTCTATGCATCAATGAAATTGTCATGCATCCATATCCTGATCATGCTGGATCTTTTGCCGTAGTAGTAATTGTTGCATCCGGTGTTTGTTCGAGGTTCGTTGCTTCTTCCCGGATAGGACGTTGAGATGATGTGAGCAACGACAAGTTCTGCTACCTTGCGGGATCTCAGGCAAGTATACTCACTTGCTGCCATATGGCTGCCTTTCATCACTGGTTACCGATTCTTTCCGTTGTTCTTTTCTGCTAGCCTTAGTAGTAGTTGTTTCTGTTACGAACCTATCACATGAATCCTTTAACCCTGATATTGCCTCACCTCCACACCTATAACCATTGCTTGTCCCCGTGTCTTACTAGCATGCTTAGGTTGTTTTGCTCGAGTCTGTTACCCGTTACTTTCTGTTATTACTTCATTATGTTCTGGGGGCTCGATGTTAATCAATCAATCCTGTTAATGCTAATGGTAATAATAATTTGATGATAAGGCACCGGCAGGAGGCCCTTGTGGTTTTGAGGCCTGCTAGTGTCGACCCTAATAGGAAAAGGGTCTTGTCTACTGATCCATGATGAGCGCACTAACCGCATGTGGGAAGCGAGTATGGGCGCCCCCCTCAATTTGACTCGATTCGCATCTCGTCCAAATCGCCTCATTTAGTTCGGGTTTTCCATTTGCTGCATGCATGATCTTGCGAGCCCTTGGATCCCGGGTGGAACTTTCGTAGTCGGCATATAGGAGGACACGTTCTTAGAGTGCTATGAGGGTCCATTTTCTTCTGGGCTCGATTAGCCGTGCGCCTAAGGTGCTTTGGGCTTGATGCGAAGAAGAGTTGAGTTGTGTTGAGTGCCCCGCTTGGTGGAAGGGCCTTTCCATCTGGCGGGTTATTCATGCGTGTACGGCCAAATTGGTGCAACCCTGCAGGGATAATCTTCTCGAGAAGCCGTGTTTTCCGCGGTTATGGATTACTTGGTGAAAGTACTGGCTAACAAGTACTCAGGACAACTTAAACCTAATGATTAACAACCTTACACCCAACGATTAACAACTTGACTAGTAATAGGCTTATTGACACAATAATATGAACCATCATTAACTCAACTGCGTGAGTTATCCTCGGATTGCTTCTTCGGATAAGGGGCGAGATCCAGGATGGGTTTGTTTGAAGTTATCTTTCAGTTGGTTACAATACTCGATCTTATCTCCTTTCTGGTAGCTGGAAGTGGTAGTGTTTCTGTAGTTGGTTAGTGCAGCCCGCTGCCGCTTATTTGCAACCACCCCTTCCTTTCCGTTGAACCCAAAGTATTTGTATCTTGTGATGACTGGCTACGCCGGTATCTTGTGAGTATGGTTTATCCCCCTTGCCAGTACTTAACCGTACTGACCCACGAATCTCTTTCGTGGCTGCATATTCAACATTGCAGTCAACAGGTTTGAAGTCTGACGACGTTAGCTTGGGAATCCCTCCGGCTTGGCCTGGGCAGGGATTGGACGCTCTCGGTTATCTTCAGGACTCTTAGTCCAGTTTGGATCTTGTCCGTAGACGGACGATATGTTGTTTCTTCCGCTGTTATTTGGATCTTTGTATTGTATCAGTTGTACCCCTGACTCGTTTGAGTCATCTTGTATATATCTTTTCTGTTGTTGTTGTGGATTATTCGTGAACTGTTGTAATGTTATCACAAGTGGCAACCTGGAATCGGTTATTATGTGGATTTTGGCGGGAATGTTGAAATCTGCATAGTGCCCGATCCTGGGGCGTCACACATAGTACAGGAATTATAGCCAATTTTAACTTCATATGCATTTGCTAAAATATATGTTGCTTGTTTAGTCTCTTTTAGAAATAACATACACTTGGGTCGGTTCAGTACTATTGTTACCCTAACAATAAACTCTCATATTTTGCTAGGCTTTCTTCTGAGTCCATGATCAGGAAAATATGATCATCTCACAAAACACAAGCTAACATTAGAGACAAGATTAGGAACTCTTGTTTGTTTATGTTTTCACAATTGCACAAAGATTTTCATTTGAAAAGTCACTTTTCAAGTGCTATAGCGGTTGTAGCATGATGACATAAACTTAGTTCTGAACTTGGAGATAGAATAGTAAATGAATATTATTGTCTCTAGGGCAAACAGTCTCCCACTTGCACTAGATTAAATTAATACTCCATTTAGTATGATGACCCAACATCTATGGAATTTTGTGTTACTCACACTATGCATGTGGTACCTTAGACTTTTGTCTTTCATCTTTTGATATAATAAACTTGTGATAAAATTGTGTTTGGATTTATTAGGAATTGGGTTTGTGTGAAACTGGTCCCGAGACAATATGAATAATTCAAACACCTCTGAATGAATTATCATATCATCGTTTGAAACCTCACTAAGTCAAACGACTTTTATCCAATAACTTGCAACCAACAATATCTAACATTGTGTTGCAACTATCCACCTCGCATAAGAGTCCCTGACAACCACCATGCAGCGTTCCCTCGACGAGGAGGCACCCGACCCAGTGGCCTGAGGAGAAGAGGGCCCCTCGACGCTCTCCTCGACAGAGTCCAGCGTGTACGGGTTGTCCGTGCGTGACTGTGTCCCCTCAGCCAGAGGGCCCCATATGTAGAAGAGTGGCATCAGAGCCATGATCGCGTCCCGCTTCCCCGCCGGGAGATCGTAGAGGGGGCACGAAGGGAGGGAACCTCGGTGGCATGTCGCAGTTGAGCAGCAGCTCGAGCGCCATGTTGAAGGAGAAGAGGCTAAGTAGGTGGCCATTGAGACGCATCGGGTCATCGATGCCCGAGTACATCCACATGCGCCTCTCATGACGCTGCAGGGGGGCGAGGCGCCTCTCAACAATCTCGGTGATAAGCATGTCGAAGGTGAGGCCCCGGTCATACAGCATGTTCACGCGCTCCTTCAGAGACCGCATGCCGCACCTGAAAGATCCTCCAGCCGCCATCCCGAGTGTCGCACGGGCGGAGATGAAGGAAATTCTAGAAGATCGCAGGCCTCGCCGGCGTTGACGTATAGCCACATCATGCGGAAGCCAGGAGTCTCGTACGTGATGGTCATCTAGGGAACACGACCCGCGTACCGGTCCCAAGGCGGAAGGAGAGATCGCTGATGCCAGGGTCCGTTTGGTCCTCCTGCATCTCATAAAAGCAACGAAAGAGGGCCACCGACGGCCTCACGCTAAGGAACACCTCGCAGTAGAAGGCGAAGGCGGAGCAATGGATGGTGGAGTTGGGGTGAAGATGAAGCAGGTGGATGTGGTAGCGAACAAGGATGATGTTGAAGAAAGAGGAGAAGGGAGGAACCAACCCATTCAAGACTGATCGATCGAAGATCGGGTATGACGTTGGGGAAAGATCACCGGGATCATCCGTGCCTGCGAGAAGGATGGTTGGGCCATGCTCATTGGAGGAACAAGCAGCCATGCGGCACACCTTCTTCATATTACCGACGTTGATGGTGGAAGGCTCGATCACGAGCACCATGGCACCGTCGTCACGAGGCGGAGGCGGCAGCGAACGAAGAAAGGGAATGGATATCACCCTTTCCTAGAGAAGACGAGAAGGGGAAAGGAAATAGAACTGACCCCGGCGCAGTCTTTTAGGCTCTCCCCGAATGTCGGACTGCGACGCAGGGAGCCGTTGCCCCCACGTCCAAACGATCATGGGGTGTCACGCACGAACCGTCGTGCCATGTGCCTGAGGCCGGGCGGGCAGCACTGGCCCCACGACTTCCCGCCTCCTTCATCTACGTGTCATCATGGGCCCGGGGGCTACTATCAGGCCTCTGAATATCGGGGTATCCCGGCCCACCTTCTGCAGCCCGGCCTGGCAGGCGTCTCCAAGGACAGTCAGGTATGTTCCCTCTTGAGAGAGGTTCTCTGCCTCCGCCACGCCTCAGCCCAGGCTTCAGGAGACGGGGCTTGCTTGCTCATCCTTTGGGAGGGACTCTACACCGCCATATGTCCCTCCCGAGGGAGCTCACCTGCTCGACGAGAGACAAGGCATGTGCTGCTGATGACCGCGTCTCCGTGCGCCGACGGAGGCCGCGCAGGAATGCAGACCTGCTTTGGCCATAGTTGCCATTCTGGTGTATAAAGCCCGGGGGACAACTGCCCGGGCCAAAGCGTCTTCCCAAAAATTCCCCTTTTCTGCAAGGAGACCAAGATCATGCTATAAGACGGAGGCAACGTCACCGGGTACCCCCACCGTGCTACCATGGATGGTGGAGCTGTCCTCGACGACCAAGATCGCGAAGGTGTCGCATAGTATGGGACGCTCCTCACTTTGCGCCTTGTCGAAACCTTTTCCCGCCAAATGAGCGGGAAAGAGGTCCAAATGCTAGTATAACAAGGGTCCTTATGGCCCCCGTAGAAACAGAGCTCAAATCGCCCAAGAGCCCAAGTAGTCTGACCCGAGCACAAGCTCGCATTTGTACTGTAGTCATCATAGTGCAATCCATCAGACAAGCAGGAGTAGGGTTTTACACCACACTGGTGGTCTGAACCTAGGTAAACTCTCTGTGTCGCCATTGTTGTCGTTCTGAAGCTTCCCTCAGGAAGCCTCCTTGAGAGGTGAAGGAAGTGTGTTTGGCCCCCACTATTCGAACCTCTTGAGAGATCCTGTCGTTGATAGACCACTCTCCGACACTCGGGTTGGCTACTCTACGCGTCCCGGCCTGAGAGCCCGGCCTAGGCTGGCCTCTTTGCACGCAGGCCGGCCACCTAACAAACCCGCCCGGCCTGGGAGCCCGGCCAGGCCGGCCCCACGAGCTGGTTTTTCTGCGCGACCCGGAGAACACTAAAAACGCGATAACGTTTGCTTTCGGACTCCGTTTTCGATGATCTTGGGCTCGTTGAAATCACAAAAACGAGAACTACAAGATTATGCAAAGAAACATCATAGTACATAAATGGAGGATAAAACCAAATAATGAAAGTTTTGACCTCTCTATAAAGGAACAACCGGTAAAACCTCCAATATAAAAAACGCAGTGAGTTTTTCATGCAAAATCAGTTTTTGATGAACTTGAGGTTGTCTTGAAGAACATGAAAATCTCTAAAACCAAACATGGAGAAAACACTATTAATAACCAAGAAATATGATGCCAAGTATGCAAATGTTTGATCTCTCTCCGAATGATGCGATCAAGTTGCTAATATGAGAGCCCCTCTTGATAGTACGGTTATCTATCCTATAACCCAGCCTCCCAACTAATGCTACGAGAACAGTAATATAGAAAACCTATCAATATCATACCTTTTACTTGAGAATTCAACTTGAGCTAGATGATGAAGATCTTGAGATCCTCAAGATGGAACATCTTTCTTGATTTCGCTTTGCTCGGTGAAGACGCATAGATTGCTTCCCCATACGCCACTATGGGAGAGGCTCTTTTAAGTACATCTTCACTTGGACATTATCTCCAAAAGAGTGGCAAGATCTAATCATGTGATATCTTTGGTATGCTCCCCTTGGACTTGCACTTCTCAAACTTGATAACGACCACAACTTGATGTCATCCACCATGGACTATATGAAATCTTCCTTTTGATGCAATCCCATGGAAAGATACCTAACCCCACATAGATATACCACACAAACATATAATGGGCTAGAACACAAAGATATATGAACAATTACTTACCATACCATGATCCCACATGGTACATCTTCTAGCTTTGCGAGTTGATCAATATTAACCATCGCTTAGCACTTTGCCTTGATCAACCTTGTATCTTTTCTTCCCTCTTCATAATAATGATGTATTGAAGGTATAGATGAATGTTCACACAATATTCTTATTGAATACATACTTGCAATATGCTAAACTCTCTCATGACCAAACTTGGGATATTCACATGAATGGAACCTTGGTCATCACCTGATCACCTTGAATCCAACACATGGACATCAAGCATTGCCTATGGAAAAACTCTACAAGTATATCTCAATGCAATCATTAGTACATAGTGATTGTCATCAATTAGTAAAACCACACACGGGGGCACCATGCTCTTTCAAACTCTTTTTTCAAAATTATTTAATCATTCCATCTCTTTACCTTTTCAAGAGGAAAATGCCATGTATTCCCATGAACAATCTTATAGGGAGCCATAGGATTTTTACAAGCAGTTCTATAAGCCCACAAAGCACGAGTAAGTTTCTTAGACCAATTTTTTCTTGATTTATTAACGATCTTTTGCAAAATCAATTTTATTTCTCTATTATTTAGCTCTACTTGACAACTTGTTTGAGAATTATAAGGTGATGAAACTCTATGATTATCATCATATTTAGCAAGAGCTTTCCTAAAAGCACCATGAATAAGTGAGAACCTCCATCAGTCATAAGATATCTAGGCACTCTAAACCTAGGGAAAATTATTTCGTTAAGCATTTTGAGAGAGGTCTTATGATTGGAATAGCTTCTACCCATTTAATAACATAATCAACAGAAACGAGGATATGAGTATTACCATGCGAAGAAGGGAAAGCACACATAAAGTCAAATCACCAACAATCAACAGCAATAAGGATATGCGTATTACCATGCGACGATTTCCCCCTCTTGAGGGAATTTCCTCGGCAAGATCTTCCTGCCAGGAAGCTCTTTACCTCTTTGTCTCGTTTCCTCTAAGAGATGGCGGCAGAAAAATTCTATGAAGTGGCTCTCGGTAGTTTTAGGTCAAGGGGAGTAACTATGCCAAGGGAGAGCTGGGGTGGGTCCCACAACTCCCATGCGTATCCTTGGTGCGGCCAGGAGTGGGCTCACACTTAGGGGTCACCTAGTGGCCCCTAGGTCCCATTTTGGCTCCCCAGGTGATTTCCCGCAAAACCTTCTTTTCTGAAATTGGAAAACATGTAGAAAACGACTAAATAACATAAGTATTGCACTCTAATAAGAAATATATAAATGAATAAGGGCAAATTATTATATTAAATAGTGATGCAAAATGGATGTATCAGTCAACCCGCCAACGCTCCACCATCGAGGCTCGGCACCAACGAAGAGAAACATCCTTTCAACGTTACTAATTGTTAGATCCAATAAAATATGATTAGATCTATATCAATTTGGAAGTTCTCAACAAATGAGAGACAATAGAGATTAGATCTATATATAATCGGAAAAGGACACCTCAAAACCCTGATTAGAACAAGCTCAAACTCAATTAGAGACTCTAATTCTACTAGAGAGAGAAAATTAGCACAAGGCCAATTGTTGTTCTGATGTTCTCTCAATGAGAGGAGGGGGTGGGATTATATGGGTATATCCAGGGGACTCCTGCCAAGTGGGGGAGGTCGGTTTGGAGAGCCTCAAGGTTGGCCGCACCTTCCTCCTAGCCCAACTCGCATTGGACTCCCTTTAAGAGTCCAACTCCCCTCCTCCTTACTTTTCTCTTTTTCCTCCTTTTTCCTTTGGTCTTTTTCTTTTCTCTCTCGAGCCAAATAAGAAGGAACCAGGAAGGAGCAATGTGCCATGTGTGGTGCCCCTGGGCCCACCTACCATCCTCCCAGGGTTATTGTGATTTTATAGGCGAAGAGGCGGTGCTAGGTGGTGGTCAGGGTGGCGAGGGGCCCACCAGGCGTGGCCTAGAGTGGACCCTCTCCTGGGAGTCACCTTGCTTCCCCTGGCTCCTTTTCGGCTCTCCTTTGGACTCCGTCTTTGTTCCCGGCAAAAAAAGAAATCTCGTAAATTTTAAGGACATTTGGCGAATATTTTCGTGAGGGCTTTTATGAAATAAAAAAATAGCAGAAAACAGAAACTGGCTCTCGACATCTTGTTAATAGGTTAGTCCATGAAATCATCCAAAAAAATTAAAACATATAGAAAACATGCAATAACATAAAGAAAACAAGCATTAAGCATGAAAAATTATAGATACGTTTAGGACGTATCAGCCGTCGGCGTAGGTGCTGCCAATTTTTTTTGGTGGTTGTTGTGTTGCTGGCAGATTTTTAATTGCAGCAAAATTTAAAATTTAAATCAAGTCACAAAAACTCCATTATCATAGAAACATCATCCAAACATCATACAAACTCCAATATCATCCAAACATCATATCATACAAACATCACCCTACATATCCTGAGAGCACGACATACCCATCTCTCCCAGCGTGAGAACAAGCAACCGACGACACGGGGCAGCCGCCATCGAACCACCCACGGAACTCGGCGAGGCACTGATACGTCTCAAACGTATCTATTATTTTTTATGCTCCATGCTTGTTTTCTACCAATTGTCGTATGTATTTACTATGGTTTTATATTATTTATTAAACTAACCTACTAATGGTTGCAAAGTTCACAAGTTCTTGTTTTACACTTAGACGTGTAGGAATTAACAAGAAAACACAAAAGGAGACTTGTTGGAGAAGGACTCTGACTTTCCTGAAATCCGTCCACCAACAGTTTTTCGAGATCGTTAGTTTGACCCCGAACACAACGTCAACTGAAGATCAAATTTCCTACAAATTTGTTGGCCATTTCCATAGCTTTCATTTAATTCCAAGGACAGCCCAATCCGAGTTAGTATGCGACCTGTGGACCCATTTTTTCGGAGGACAAATATCTGATTACGGGATTACGGCAATCGGTGACGTGATTGAGTCCAACTCTTAGCATATTTGATGGATTCGGCCAAGACACGCTTTGGGGCCTAATTAGGGCTGAGAAGGTTCCCTAGGAAGGTTATAGAGGTTCTTAAAAGCCCTTGTATCAAGGGGCCATCCATCAGAGGGACGTGGAGCATTGTCCCATCACATATAAGGAGAGCAAAACCCTAATTCTTAGCGGCCAATAAAAGACACGAATTTTGCATCCCCCATGGCCTCATCTCCATGGGGGAGGGCTCATCTACAGCACCAATAAGCCATGGAGGAAGGGGGCTAAGGGGCGGCGCTGTCCCATGACGGCCGACCGGCGCAGGAGGAGCCCCCTGCGCCGCTGACGGCCGCTGGCGCCGCCCTGCACCTCACGTGCTGCCCCTTCTCCATCCTCTCCACCGTCTTTACCGTCATCTCCGTCGCCAATTCCTCCTTGTATACAATGGTTCATCCTCCCACATACCTCTATACCGTCCTATGTAAACATCGTGTCGACGTTATAAATTGTTTGCAGATGATCTATTGCATCTATGTCATCTTTGTGTAGATCCCTTTTGTCATATGATCGATTCTTGAATCTCTATGGATGGTTTGAGCTATGTATTTAATTTGTTACAGTCCTATGGTGCCATCATATGTTTATGCACGCATGGATCACATCATAGGGTTTGTAGTATGTGGAGAAAGCTAGAGGGAGGGCTGCTTGAGTGACAGAAACATGAGCCCCAATCTAGTGATTAAAGCATATGGGATAAAGAAAACCTTTTGTTCTTAATGCTATGGTTGGGTATTTTTACCTTAATGTATCTTCTAGTACTTACGGATGTTTTCTATAGTTCCAATCATAAGTACTTGCAATCATTGGATAGTGAGAGCTTGTTAGTTTTGCCTCTCCCACATAAAAGAGGAATATCAACCTTGTATTTGACTATTTGATCATGGACAAATCCATCACACTTTCCACCACTTTTCCACACTCATGTTACTGTTAGTTTATAGTCGTTTAGTATACTTTATTGCTGCAGCAACTAACTTTACTTTCATGTATTTATTATCCTGTAAAACTATCTTGTTTACACTCTAGTTTTATTTCCTAGATATTGCAAAACGTTTAGTGTGCGTAGAGTTGTATCAGTGGTTGATAGAACTTGAGAGAATACTTATCCTACCTTTAACTCCTCGTTGGGTTCGACACTCTTACTTATCGAAAAGGCTACACACGATCCCCTGTACTTGTGGGATATCAAGATCTTTTTTGGCGCCGTTGCCGGGGAGCAATAGCGTGGGGTGAATATTCTTGTGTGGACTTGTTTGCTTTGTCTCTAAGTAGTTTTATTTTCAGTTTTAAGTCGTTTGCTATCTTTAGTTATGGATAGGGAACATGAATTACAAACAAAAAATTTGTACTTGTTGTCTAAAAACGTTTTCAAAAAGGAAAGTGATTGGAAAGATGAGTAATGGTTAAGTGGGGGTCGACCTTGAACACTTGTTTTCATGCCTATGAAACCAAAACAAATCTTTCCAAGGAAACTTTTCAGTTAAAAACTTGTATATATTGTTTATATTGTATATATTTTACATATTCCTCTGTACCATAAAAGTAAATTGATAATTGTATATTGTAGTTACTTGGAAGTTGATAGTTTTGCTTTGTTGCCGAGAAACAGATTTTCTGTGCTTCACCGTATAAAATATTTAAAATCACCAGAACATGATATTGATCTGAAATTTCTTGAGTGCAAAGTAATGCTTATTATATTTCTTTCATTAGAATAAATTTTTCTGATTTGAGGTACGTAGATAGGTCTAATAATTCGATCTTTACTGACTGATTCTGTTTAGACAGAATTCATGTGCTTCACTGTAAAAAATCATGATAAATCTCAAAATAGTATTTTGATCTGAAATGTTTTGTGTATAAACCTGAGATTGTGATATGTGTTTCATTAGCTTTGAGTTTTTAGATTTGATCTACCTAACTATCTCGTTAAGTTTCATCTTTACAGACTGTTCAGTTTTGACAAATTTCTCAGTTTATTCAATATTGTACTTGTTGTTATTAATTTCATTAGTTTTTCGAGGATAACAGAATGCATGAACACCTTAGTATATAAAGTGGCTAATGTTGAGTAAATATTATGAAACTTGTCAATGCTTGAACATGAGTGGATTTTATTTAATGAGTACTAACACTACTAATGAGATTTTGTCAAGTTTTATGTGAATGTAGTATTTAAGATCCAATGGAGATGGTGATACGAGATGAATGGGAAGAGAAAAGATCAGTCTTGGGAACTCCCAAGTGCACCTCAATTAATTATTCAAGAATATTCAATCATCAAAGTTTGGGTATGCCCAAGGCATCCCTTCTGTTCCCATGCCTAGCTAAAAGGCGTTAAACAAAAGCACATCTTGGGAGATAACCCATGGTTTTATTTTTGCATTGTTTTTCTCTGCTTTCTTTGAGTAAAGGTGGTGTATACTTCTGTAGCAACTCCTTTTTATATTTATTTTCATGTATTAGTTGCGCCAAGTAAATTTTCTAGCGAAAATTGGGGTTAGTTTTGGATTTCTGCGCAACAAACAGATTTCTGCTGTCCACCGTATAAAATCTCATAATTCACGGAAAGATCAAAATGACCTGAAAAGTTTTGTGCTTATTTCTCAGCTAAGTCAGAATTTTTTTTTGTTCTTTACGTTTTTCTATTTGAGCAATTTAAGTGCCCCGAAAAAATTCGTCAATACACACTGTTCTGGTTTTGGCAGATTCTGGCTTTTTACTTGCATTCTCTCTTTTATTGTGTCGAGTGGATTTCATTGCTGCACGAAACATCAGTGGATGTAGATAATGTTTAAAATTATCAATAAAACTTGTGCCCATGCATAACACATGAATTTTTTATTGTACACTAACCCTCTAATATGAATTACTTTGAGTGTGGTGTGAAGGAAGTTTTCAAGGGTCAAGAGAAGAGGGTGATATAATGTGATCAAGAAGATTGTAAAACCAAAGCTTGGGGATGCCCACGTGGTTCATCCCAGAAAATTCGAAGAAGACTCAAGCATCTAAGCTTGGGGATTCCCAAGGAATACCCTTCTTTATTATCAGGTCACTTCTAGTGAAACTATATTTTTATTCGGTCACATCATATGAATTTTGCTTGGAGCGTATATTTGTTTTCTTTTATTTTACTTGCTGCAATAAACTTAGTTGGAACCTATCATTCTTGTATGGGAGAGATACACGCTCCGTTTTCATTGATTAGAAAACTCTAGTTTTCATTCTTACTGTTCTGTGAGTGTTCACTTTTTGCTAGTACTGCGTTTAGCCCTTGTTTTCCACTCGTATTTTGTTCAGATATTGTTAGTTTTCTTAAGTTATATATGATTAGCTCTCTGTTCTTTGATGAATATTATCTACGAGAGTTTTTTCAAACAAGTTAATTGGTGTTGGATAAGAGTAAAATATTTCATGCTTATAACGGTACAAATAGAAGCTTGTTTAGACTGCGGCTAGACTTTATCATGTCATGTTGGATGTTATTTTAATTCTATGATTAGTAGTTATTATTTTAGCATGACTTGTCTCAAATAGATGATAGTTCTTAATGTTCCATTGAAAGAATCATGAGTTGTTTTTATCACATTGAAGCATAAATTTGTGTTGTTCTCCTTCGAATGATTTATTTGGTTCACTTGGCACATGCTTACACCATGTTTATGACTACAAACCAGACACTTATAGCCTCTATGATCATTTAGTTTTGACTTGTAATACAATTTATGATTTGATTAATAATGCTTTTGTCGCTATGCATGATTATGGCCATTATTGCTCTCTTAATTTGTCGTTTCCAGTCTTTTGCTAGCCTCCACCTGTACTGAGTATAAGCTCTACTCGTGCATCCAACTCCCAAACACCAAAGTTTGCCAAATGTGTCCAGTATAACTACCTACATGTGGTATTTAACCGCCACTCCAAGTAAATTTCTCATGTGCTACCTTTAAACTTTCAAAATTATTCCTGTTTTCCCCCTGTTTTAGCTGATGAGGAAGTAGTAGTTGGGTTTGTTGTCTTCCATACTATTTAAGTACCCTGACTTGCATGCTTCATCTGCTCATCATTAATTTTGCAAAGAGCTGGTTAGGCCATTATAACATTAAAAAGCTAAATAAATAAATAGGCACTCCTCCATGGTATGAGATTGTTGGCAGGCACCCCGAGGATTCGGTTAGCCATGGTTTGCGAAAGCAAGGTGGGGAGGAGTGTACTATATAAAGAGCATGCTATAAATTCTTGATATAAATAATTCGGAACCGCTCTCAACTTGTTTAGTACGGAAGATGACAAGAACTCTATTACCATTTGTTGACATAAGCATACACCTCTCTAAAAAATTGTTTTCAATACCTCTATTTTAATAAAATAAAAAGCTCTAGCACATGAGTTAATCCCTGCTTCCCTTTTTGAAGGGCCTTTCTTTTAATTTTATGTTGAATCTTCATCTTCTAACTTTATGCATAGTTAAGAGAGTGTAGTTCCCATTCTGAGTTTAATGTGCATTTGTCCCAAAACAATTATTAATTGATTCATTGTGTGTTATTACTTGCTCTCAAACTATCTTTTCTAGTCATCCACTTGAACTTTGAAGGTGTCCTGGCATTTATGTTTTGCACCACTCTTAAGGACAAGCGAAATATCACTTTGCTATGTTTACTTTATGCTCGAAACAAACGTATAACTTTCAAGTGCATTATTATTCATGATCTTTTAATTGTGTTACTTTACATGTTGCAACATAGTTACTAAGTTACATTGTCGGAATTATATCTATCATGCCTATGTATAGAGTACTTTGACCTCAGCTTGCAATGCTTTTACAATAATGTTGATAAAGTTTGTGTTGGTTGCGTGTCACCTTAAAAGTTATTTTGTTATCAGTTACCTACTTGAGGAAGAGCAGGAGTTAAGCTTGGGGATGCTGATACGTCTCAAACATATCTATAATTTTTTATGCTCCATGCTTGTTTTCTACCAATTGTCCTATGTATTTACTATGGTTTTATATTATTTATTGGACTAACATACTAATGGTTGCAAAGTGCACAAGTTCTTTTTTTACACTTTGATGTGTAGGAATTAACAAGAAAACACAAAAGGAGACTTGTTGGAGAAGGACTCTGACTTTCCTAAAATCTGCCCACCAACAGTTTGTAGAGATCGTTAGTTTGACCCCCGAATGCAACGTCAATTGAAGATCCAATTACCTACAAAGTTGTTGGCCATTTCCATAACTTTCATTTAAGCCAAGAACAACCCAATCCGAGTTCGTATGCGACATGTGGACCCGTTTTACTGGAGGATAAATATCTGATGTAACATCCTAGTGTTTTGGAAGTTATTAGGATCTAAATATAATATGTGCATTTGCAAAGCATGCATCTAAAAATACGGGAAATTTTGGCGCGAAAGTTTAAACGAAGCAAAGTGGCCAATGTTTCACTTGACATGATGAAATAGGTATAGATCATCTATTCGAGAGTACATTTCGAGTGATCTTTATAACAAATATCTCTACAAACAAAATCATTTGATAAGACAAACCACAATTGATTAGGACCAACACTAACTTTCAACAACATTAAACGCAAGTTTATAAGTGACTTGAGAGGATTCACTTAGGTATTTTAGAACTCTGAGAGGGGTGAGTATCCAAATCACATAGACGATGATCTTACTTCTACAAGTGAGTCATGCATAACTGAATGATCTCATCAGTCCTAAAGGAAGTATGTAAACGAGGAAACAAATCTTCCTAAACCAATACTAAACCCTGAACACTACCTGTGATCTTCCCAAAACCCTATGTCTGCATTCCTGCAGGACCAAGGCTACAAAAGAAGCAACGTCGAGGGAAACAAAGATAGGAAGAAATCTAGTGATGTGGTGAAATCCTAGTGTTTGGTGTTGTGCAAGAATAATTTGATTACAGGACCTGATCAATCTTGTAAGAATATTATTTCTGAGGGCATTAAACACTTGAATTTCATTAGGTTAAGTTATACGAGAACAAATTGGTAATTGACTCGAAGTCAATATCAGACCATAAGTGGCAACTAGAAATCTGATCGCGGTTGCTAAACCCTGGATTAATCAGAGATTCGTCGACTATCTGACTTGGGGTTTAGAGTCAAGAGGGGAGAGTGGAAGGAGATTTGGACATGGCCCTTAGGTGTTATTTGAATTGAGGGATTCAAATCAAAACATGAAACAACAAAATGTTTATATTTGAAAATTTGGATTCAAATTGATTGTTGAGATAGTTTGGAAAATTAGATATTAATTATTGAAACATTTCATAATTAAATCTTTATTCAATTCAAATTAATTAAGAAGAATTACAAAAGAAAAACAATAAGCTTTATTGATAATTAATAATATTACAAAGTCATTACAAATTACAATAAATAGAAAATACAAGTATTATTACAAATGAATAATTATAAATGAATTCCTAAACTAAAGTCTTGTGATCTTCAAGTCTTCAGTTAATCTTCTGATTCTGCAAAACAAACAATAAACAAATAAACGTAAAAGGAAGATTAGTTTAAATTAGTACTCTCAACTAGGCAGTGAAGTACACTGCTAATCGCATCATCGAGATTAGGCTAAGTCAAGATTAAGTATCTGTTCAGATCTGTTATAAGCCTCAGAACAACCTCATTGGCCAAGTCATCAAAGTATCAAGTAATACAAGTGTCCAGTCCAAAAGTAAGTACAACACCAGGATAAGACCCAGGGAAAACCTAGCACATCTCTCAGGAAATATCCTAGGCAACATAGACAAGCACACAACACACACATGACTGCATGTCTCTATGCTGTCAAAGTTAGAGTGGACAAATAAAAGGCCAGCAGTCGTGAAGCTTTGGTGCAAAGCACCAGTTCTCTTCCCCAACACACCACCACCAGGAAACCACAGGACAACCAATCACACCACCCAAACCCCTGCTGTGAGAAGATCAACAGAGAATAGATCCAGCAAGATCATAAAAAGGCCAAGCCAGGGGCTGGAGGAGCAGGGTTGGAGCAAAGCCAAGTAAGCACAAGCCTGGAGCTAGAGGAACAAGCCAGGAAGAACTGTAGGGAAGAAGGACAACAAGGCAGCAACACCAACCAGCAGTAGATCCACAAGCTTACAAAACAATCACAGCATCAACACCCAATAGGTTGATCTCTACACACCACTTAGGAAGAAACTGCTAAGCTATGCATAGAGAATAGGGCTGGGATTTTTCCCTCAGTCTGGCATAGTGTTGCTATGCTAAACATATCACGGGGAATTAAATAATAGCATAATATATGTTCCTATCTATAAGAAAGTGCCTCGGAACAACATCACAGGCTTAGGCCATTAAAATCATGTGTGATCTGTTCTTATCAGTAAAGTAGCCATAACAGGGACAAAATAGCATGTCTTAAAGTTATACCAACATCACACATCATACTTCGCATAAATCAAACCTGGGCACTTCCAAAGAAGGGGCACCACGGGAAGATGATTGCCAGAAATACTAGTGCATGGGCACAAAGTTAGGAGAAAGAAAATTAATAGACCATGGTTAATTCACAAGCATCCATTCACAAGAATAAGGGACTCATACTTTGCATCACTGGACAGGGACATACTTAAAGATATAGGTATTTGTTCCTATGAGATAATAATTCCATGGGCAACAAGATCAAGCAAGTATGATGTACTTATCAGTTCAGGAGCTACTATGGGCATAATCAACCACAAATACCCACTGGGAAATTGTCTAGCTCACAAGCACTACACAATTTGTTGTTGGGCACTAATCCAGTGGATTAATACCTCAACACAACAATTATACATATAATTGCATCAGAAACCAGTAAGGATACAGAAGGGAAATATAGGTCATGTTCTTTGCAGAAACAGAGAGTACCCAGGGGGAAGTGGCACATTCTCTGAACCCCAGGTTCAGAGAAGCACACACAAGATTGTGCCCTATTATGAACATGGCACAAAGGGGTCTAAATAAACACAAGCACCGGGGAATAACCCTATTGAAAATTGACACATCATAGAAAGGATAATCCATTGGATCCAGTAGGCTATAAGCATTAAAATTCCACTAGCTAGCAACCTCATGAAAATCTACACACTGGGGAGAACTTCCCCAATTCCTAACAAGCACAGCATCAAGGTATTCTCTGAAAATATCACGAGCAAATTTGTCCACAATAATTCACAGCACTAGCAGCAGAAATGGAATCACCAATACCAGAGGGGCCACAAGCAGAAAATTCCTCAGGCATGAACGCAGGCTCGATGGCCTGGTTCCAGAGCAGAGGAGAGAGAGGAGTAGAGAGGAACAGAGGTACAGGAGGGGAGAAAGCGAACTCACTGGTGTCCACCATCATGGTGAACACATCCAGGTGGCGTAGCCAGGTCGAGGGCGGCGACGTGGCGCCGTGGTTGCTTGCCGGGGAGCTGTCCCGACGGCGCCCACGTCTCCGGAGCCGTAGCAGTACCACCGCGGGGCAACAAGGTGGCAGCAAGCTGAGACGTCATGCGGGAGTACATGGAAAGCCTCTGGAGAAGCGTGGGGTGATACGTCATAAACGTATCCTTAATTTATGATGTTCCATGTTGTTTTCAGGTTGTTTCCCACATGTTTTCTATACACTTTATGTCATTTTTATCAATTTTCCGGACTAACCTATTGACAAGATGCCATAGAGCCAGTTCCATGTTTTCTGCTGTTTTTAGTTTCAGAAAAGTTGTTCTGGAAATATTCTCGGAATTGGAAAATTCGAAGTCCGGATGTCCTAAAATTCCTGAAGGTTCCACGGAGTCCCGAAGAGACTCAAAGGGGGGCCACAGGGGTCCCACACCATAGGGCGGCACGCCCCCTAGACGCGCCATGGGGTGGTGTGGGGCCCCCAGGCCTCCACCTCCTTTGCCCTTTCGCCTATTTATACCCCCCGACATATTAACCCTATAAATATACCACTTCGTCTCGAGAAACACCTGAGGCCGCCGTCATCGTCATCCCGAGATCGGTAGGGTTCTGGAGCTCTCCCCGACACCCTACCGAGAGGCGAATTCCACCGGAGGGGTCTATACAACCATGCCCTCCTCCGAAGTGATGCGTGGGTAGTTCATCCCTGGACTATGGGTCCATAGCAGTAGCTAGATGGTTGTTCTCTCCACATTGTACCTCATGTTTAGATCTCGTGAGCTGCCTCACTTGATCGAGATCATCTTTATGTAATGCTACATGTTGTGTTTGCTGGGATCTGATGAATGTTGAATGCTATGTCTTTTGATTATCAATCTATCATGTTATCTTCATGCATATATTATTTATGATCTTGCATGTTCTCCTTTATTAGTAGATGCTCTCGCCAAGTAGATGCTAGTAACTCCAAGAGGGAGTATTTATGCTCGATAGTGGGTTCATGCGTCCTTTGCATCTGTGCTCGAGTGACAGAAACGTGACGGATGGAGGATGTGCTATTGCCATTAGGGAGAATACAACGGTGTTTACCTAGTTTACATTGTTTACATTACACACATTTCTTACTGTGATAATCTGTTGCTAGCAACTTAATACCCATCGTTTGTTCAGATGATATTTAGAGAGTGGATTATTAGACATAGATGCAGTTGGATGATGGTCTATGCATTTTTTTGTAATGCCCGCATGAATCACATAGTAATCTTTATGTATTGCATATGCACTATGGTGCAGCCGTCATTTCTATCAATTTCCCAGCTGTAATTTGTTCACCACGCATGTTATTTATCTTTCACGGAGAGACACCACTAGTGAACTGTGGACCCTGGTCCATTTTCTCATACTGACAATACGCACACTACTTTCATACTGCTGATACTGCTTTCATACTGTTTTCCACACCATATGTTTAACCTCTTTGTGTTCAGCAAAACCGGTGATATTGACAACCTCACTACTACGTTGGGACAAAGTGATTTGATTGTGTTGTGTATGTTCCACGTTGCTGCTGAACCGGTCGTGCGCCCTGCCACCTCAGCTGCATCAACCTTGAAAGATTTCTTGTCCTCCTACTGGTCGATTCAACCTTGGTTTCTTTTCTTAGGGAAAACTTGTTGCTGCACTCTTCACACCTTGCACTTGGGGTCTACCAACGTTAGTCATCAACAAAGTTTTCTGGCGCCGTTGCCAGGGAGGAAGAGAATTTCTGCAAGTGGATGATACGTCATAAATGTATCCTTAATTTCTAATGTTCCATGTTTTTTTCATGCCATATGCTACATGTTTTCCTTACACTTTATGTCATTTTTATCGATTTCTGAGAGTAACCTATTGACAAGATGCCACAGAGCCAGTTCCTGTTTTCTGTTGTTTTTAGTTTCAGAAAAGTTCTTCTGGAAATATTTTTGGAATTGGAGGATTCAAAAGCCAGAAGTCTTAGAATTCCCAGAGGGTCCACGGAGTCCCGAAGAGACCCGGAGGGGGGCCACACCAAAGGGTGGCGCGGGTCCTCCTAGCCGCGCCACCAGGTGGTGTGGGCCCCTTGGCCACTCCCCGGCATCGCCCTTTCGCCTATATATGCCCCCCGATGCATAAACCCTAAATCAATCAGCCTTTTTCCACGAGAAGTTCCGTAGCTCCGCCGCCGCCGCTGACAAGTTTTGGAGGACAGAAAATCTCTGTTCTGGCACCCTGCAGGGACAGGGAAGTGCCCCCGGAGCCATCTCCATCGACTCAGCCGCCATCTTCATTGCCGCTGTTGTCTCCTATGACGAGGAGGGAGTAGTTCTCCCCTGGGGCCGAGGGCTCTACTGGTAGCTATGTGTTTCATCTCTCTCTCCCATGGTGTGATCTTTATGTGATCATGAGCTTTGTAATCTAGTTAAATAAGTAGATTTTACTCTTCATCTGTTATGCTACTCAAGTGGTTTTGTTATGAGATCTCCGTAAACGCTTTGATCACGGTGGAAAGGTGACAGTGTGTGCACCGTTTGGTTTAGCATGATATTTATATCTTGTGTTGGATGACCCTTTGAAATTGTAGTGTTTGTCTAGTACCTTCTAGGGTGCTCATAGTGACAACGTGGGGTTAACTAGACATGGTAATGCAACTTTGAGGAGTGCTGTTACAGCCCTACGCTATGAATTGGTGTTTGTTATTCAACCGGAGAGTCGTTCGGAGTAGCATAGTGATGAGATGATATTTACGTATTCAATTATGCTATCATTGTTGAGAGTGTCCACTAGTGAAAGTAGGATCCCTAGGCCTTGTTTCTAAGCATTGAAACACCGTTTACAATTAGTTCTGCTACATGTTTGCTTGCTGCCATCTTTATTTCAGATTGCTATTATCACTTGTTATCATCCATATTACTTGTATTTTACTCTCTTTTCACCGAACTAGTTCACCTATTGAAAGTGCATGGTTCCCCCATATGTGGTTTTGGTAATTAATGACAATCCTTATGGACTAATGTTTGCATTGAGTTATCTTTGTAGATCTTGTTCATAGGAAATAATGGAGTTCATGTGTTGAACTCTATTAGCTTCCTTGATGGCCATTGTTACATTCAAGGATTTATATGAAGAATGGTCATGGTTTGAGTTGAGCTTATTGCTAGTGTGTCTTGAAGAAAAGGATTAGGTGATCTTTCATTATCTTCTTCAAGACATCATCTTTAGAAGTGAGAAGCAAAGATACAAGGTTGATCAAGCAAGCGATCAACACACAAAGCTACAAGTTGTACCAAGTGGGATTGTGTATCTCATGGTATGGTAAGCAATTGTCAAATATAGCTTTGTGAACTAACCCATGATATGTGTGTGTCGCATCTCTATGTGTGGTTAGGTATCTTTCCATGGGCATGAACCAAAAGGAAGATTTCATTTAGCCCATGGTCTATGTCGTCGTCAAGCGGTGTTTGTCATCTAGCTTGACGTGGAAGCTCAAGTGAAGCATCTAGAAGATATCCTATGCTTGATGCTTGCCACCCTTTTGGAGATTGTGGCCTTGTGAAGATTTGCCGAAGGGTCTCTCCCATAGTGGTGTATGGGGGAGCTAGTCTCTCCCATAATGGTGTATGGGGGAGCAACTTGCAAGTCTTCATGAAGCGGAGTTTGTGCTAGCAAGCACAATCAAGAAAGAAGATCCAACTTGAGAGAGTCAAGATCGTCATCATCTAGCTCAAGTGGAATGCTCAAGGCAAAGGTATAATCTTGATAGGTTTTCTATTTTACCGGTCTCTTGTCTTTGGGAGACCGGGTTATAGGATAGATAGTCGTACTATCAAGAGGGGCTCTCAAGTGAGTAACTCGATCGAATCGTTATGGAGAGCTCAAACCTTTGCATACTTTGCATATCATCTTTCTTGGTTCTTATTTGGCTTTTGTCTCCTTTGGGTTTTAGTGCTTGTCGTGATCTTCATGACAAGCCTTGGTTTCTCGAAAACGGATTTCGTAAGAAAAACTTGTTGCGTTTTCGGTGGTGAAAATATTCCGTTCGTCTTTGAGAATGTTCCCACACCTTCCATGTGTGGTAACTTCTCCATACTTTGAGGTATCAATATTTTCACTTTTTGTTTGGATACTCCTTGCTGTTATCTTTCCAATGCAATTGGATTTACCTCGTTCGGAGTTCTTTTGCAAAAGTTATGGGGTTTCTAGTTCAGCCTCTCTGTTCCGGACTCAACCGGATTATTCTAGCCGGATTATTCCGGGCAACCGGATATTCCGGTTAGGGTAGTTTTGGTCCATATTCGGGACAGAGATGAGCCGGATTATTTGGAGCCGGATTATTCATCTCAAACCGGATATTCCGGTTGTGGAGTTTGTTGCGAAAAATGGCTAAGGACTGGAAGGTTCGAGCTACTGGAGTCAACCGGATTATTTGGTCCGGATTATTCATCCTGGACCGGATATTCCGGTTGCTGCGAAAAATGGCTAAGGACTGGAAGCTTGAACCTTCTGGAATGAACCGGATTATTTGAACCGGATTATTCGGGGCATACCGGATATTCCGGTTTGGGCAGTTTTCAGACCAATTTGCTCACTGACATGGACCGGATTATTGGTACCGGATTTTTCCAAGGGGACCGGATATTCCGGTTAAAGTCAACAGGTTTCGAGCAGATCTTCGGATCGGATATTCCGGTCCAAACTTGGACCGGATATTCCGGTCCCAGATTCCTGCACAAACGGCTAGTTTTTGTGGGGACCTATTTAAGGGGGCTTTCTTCCCCATTGGTCCCCAAGTCTTCCAAGCACGTTTTTCCCCTTCTCTCCCACCATTGTTGACCTTGGAAAGCTTGCCCCTCTCCCAATCCCTCCTATGATTCTTGCATATCTTTGAGGGAGAAGGTAGAGGAGATCTCGATCTACATTTCCACCAATCCATCTTCCTTCTTAGTGAGGGAAACTTAGTAGATCTTGATCTTGGAGTTCTTGGTGTTTCTCCTCCATTGTTCTTCCTCTCTTATTCCCCCATAAGCATTTGTTGCTTTGTTGGAATTTGAGAGTGAAGGATTTGAGCACTTGTGCTCTTGCCATTTGCATCGGTTGCATCGGTTTGCTCTCTCCACGAGGATTCGTGGAAGTTGAAAGTTTGTGAGCTTGTTACTCTTGGGTCTTGGACCCTAGACGACTTGTGGTGTTCTTGGGAGCCTCCAATTGAGTTGTGGATGCGTGCCCCAAGATTGTGGTGACACCGAGAGCCTCCAATTGAGTTGTGGATGCGTGCCTCGGGTTTGAAGGTTGCCAATAGTGGAAGGTGAACTAGGCCTTTGTGGCGGGGTTCATCGGAGAATAGGGTGAGGCCTTTGTGGCGTTGAGTAGGCCTTCGTGGTGAGCTCACACCCCTCCAACGAGACGTACTCCCCTTTGTGGGAGGAACTCGGGAATACATCATCGTCTCCGTGTGCCTCGGTTATTTCTATAACCGAGCTTTTTTACTTATGCAATTTACATTGTGATAGCCTTCGAGCTTGAAGTTATATATCTTGCTATCACCTTGTTACTTGTCTTGCTTAGCATAAGTTGTTGGTGCATCTAGTTGGCCATAGAATATTTAGGTTGTATGCTTGTTATTTTAAACACCTAGTTTATTTCCGCATTTAGCAAGCTTTAACCGGAAAAGTTTTAATCGCCTATTCACCCCCCCCCCCTCTAGGCGACGTCGTTGTCCGTTCAATTGGTATCAGAGCCTCGTCTCTCTTTATTAGGCTTTACATCCTAGAGAGTACGATGTCGTTTAGAGAAATAGAACATGATCCCGCTTTTATATTCTATGGTAGAAATTATGATGCTTGGAAAATTCGCATTCTTAATTTTCTTGAGGACATGGGTCCAAAGTATGTTAAGAGAATTGTAGATATGGATTTTCCTCCTCCAAAGGATTCTCAAGATTTATCTTTAGAGGATAAGGAAAACTCTTATCTCGATACTCTTGTATCTAATGGTCTCTTGTGCATTTTGAGCGATGTAGTTATTAAATCAATCATGCCTTTTCGGAACGCTCATGAGCTATGGACAAAACTTCAAGATATATATGATGTGTCCAATATTATTGAGGATGATTGTTCTCCATCCACTTCCGTCCGTGATGAGTTCACATCTTTCTCCACTCCACCAACATGTGATTTGTCACAAGGTAATGATATGGTGAGTGGTGATAGAAATTGCATTGTGGATAGTGAATTTTCTATTGACTATACTTCATCCCTATCCCATTGCAATGATCTATCTTTGGACTTAATATCTTCTAGCACTCAAAATTCCATACATGCTAGTGTTGATAGTCCTTGCATATCATGTAATAGTTGTTCAACTAAATCTCATGATGATATGCTTCCTGTGTCTTGTTTTCATGAAAACAATGCTTCCATTTCCTCTAGTACTTGTGTGGCTAACAATGTAGAGGAATCCCACTTTTTGGTGGAACAAGACATGGAACTTAATGGAGCTTCTAGTATATCTTCATCATCGCCATCCATTTCTCATATGTGCCTTATGGCTAGGGATTCAAAGGTATCTCCACCTTTGGAACCCACTACATCTTGTGATAATGAGGATGAGGATGAGGATGAGGATATATTTTATGGAGAGTTTGAGGATGAAGACTCTTTAATGGAGAAGGGTGAGTTGGTTCTTCTTGATCTCCCAAAAGGTAGTAAAGCTATCACTCCTTTTAGTGAAATATTGGCTTTTGCTATTTATAGCGCTAAAATCATTGAAAAGAAAGGTGAGATTGAAAGAAGTGATGCCAATGAAAAGGCATGCCTCACTATGTCTCTTGAGGAAGAGTATGAGCTCCGAGTTACTCTTGAGGAGAAACTTGAATCTACGGAGGAGCTCTATAATGAACAAATAGCCTATCTCACTAAAGCACGTGACCATACCAATGCTAAATATAAAGTGCTTAAAAATGAAAAGGTTGAATTTGTTGTTGGCAATGCTAATCTAATTGAGGAAAACTCTAGGTTAAATAATAAGCTTGCCAAGTTGTCTTCTTCTATTTCTAATGATGCTTGTGCTACTAACTCCACATCTTGTGAAGCATCTATTTTGAAGGAGAATGTTGAGCTAAGGGCTCAACTTGAGTTAATGACTAGCAAGTGTGGGAAATTGGAAGAGAGTCATGAAAAGCTATCTAGCTCTCATGAGGATCTTCTAGCATCCCATACCAAGCTAAAATTAGCTCTTGAGGCTATCACTACAAAGGTAACATCTTGTGAGCCTCATGTGGTAACTAGAACAATCTCTTCTATTAATGCTATATTGCCTTGTTCTAGTATTAGTAACTCATCCTCTCATAATGTTTCTACATCTTGTGATGAGTTGCTTTCCTTGCCTTGTTGCTCTAACAATGAAGCATCTACTTCCTCTAGCTCTTGTTTTGATTCTAACCATGTAGAGGAAATTAAAGAGCTCAAGGCCCAAGTCACTTCTTTGAAGAAAGACTTGGAAAAGTGTCATGGAGGGAGTTCCACACTTGACAAGATGTTGAGAGTGCGAAGACTTCCCAATGACAAGAGTGGACTTGGATTCAACTCCAATCTCAAGAACAAGTCCACTATTTACAAGAAGAAGGGCCAAGAACAAGTCAAGGATCCGGCCAAGATTATTTGCTTCAAGTGCAAGATTGAAGGGCACCATGTTAGATCTTGCCCTTTGAAGAAGAAGCCTCTTAGTGAGAAGCAACTAGGGAAGCGGCCTCTTGTTCAATCTCATGCTCAACCACGAGTTGAACAACGGCCACCTCCTAACAAGACTCAAGCCAATGCTCCTCTTGTTGAGAAGCCTATTGAAAAGAGAGAAAAGAGTCGATGTTGCTACCTTTGTCGCAAGAAGGGACATTTTGCTTCTTCATGCACTAATGGTACATTATCCAACCCTATCCTTGTTGATGATGTTTATTCTATTAGGAAGGATAATGTGGGAAATGTGTTTGCCAAGTATGTTGGTACTCCAAGTGGTGTCAAGAAAAGAACCATTTGGGTTGCCAAACCTATTGTGACTAACCTCTTAGGACCCAACTTGGTTGGGGACCAACAAGCTCAAACTTGATCAATAGGTGGTGTTGGAGGGCATTGGAGACTTGGCTATTTCATGAAGAATTAAGGGATCTTCATCAATTATATTTCCTCAAGCCAAGTTATATGGATTATATATATCTCATACCCAATGTTCCTCCAAGCGGTAACTTGTATTTAATTCTATATACATTGAAAGTTGCTTGCTCCCTTGCATATGTTAGTTTTGTTTCTAGCATGTGTTTGTATATGTTGTGTTTCCTACTTACCTATCTTGAGTAATCTAGTTATGTTTGTTGGTTTGCACTCCATGTACTTGTGTTCTTTGTGTTGAGCCTTCATTGCTTTCATTACTTATCTTAGTTGGCTCTTTGGGAGATTAATGGACTATCCCATTTTGGGGGAGTAATATGCTTTGCACTTTACTATCCTAAAATGTGTGTACATGAGGAATACCACTTAGTGTTGATATATCAATATTATCTATTCTCTATGTGGTATGTCATTCTCATGAGAAATTCATTTCTAAATGTCCATTAACTTTCTCTAGTTGGATTTAATTTTGCCTCTTGTTGTTTTCAATGGATTATCACATTATGGGGGAGTAATAAGCTATGTGCATATTACAATCCTAGAAAATGTGAACATGTGAGGTATTGCCACCTAGAGTTGATATTCTAGTTATCTTGTTCCTATGTGGCATGTTTCTCAAACAAGTTCCATATTTACTTAAAAATATCTTGTGTCTCTCTTCTTTGGTATCTTGTTTGTTAGAGAGTTTCTTGTTGCCTTGCTTTTCGGTTTTTATTTGAAGCCTTCAAGAATCTCTATCTAAGCATGTTTTTTATTTTCTATCTTTTACCACATGCTTATATTTTGTGAATATGATTGTGAACAAATCTACCACCGAGAAATATCTCCATACATCTCTTGTCGTTGACAAGTTATAACAATTTGTGGTAAGTTTATTGATCATGTTTACTTTGGCCATTGCTATAAATATTGCCTTCTTCCTTGCCAAGGATTTGTTTGGTTCAAACTCCTTTGTGTCTTCCTTGCTCTACTCAAAATTTGTTTTATGCTTTCTTGAGTTAGGAAAAGCAATGATCCCATACTTGTGCACTTGTGTTCAAAGTCATACTTCTTTGGGTTGCACTATTCTTGGGGAAGCTATCCTACTTTGAGTAGATCACCACTCCTTTAATTGGTATTGCATCTAATTGTTTTTATTTAAACATGACTAGTGTTTGAATAATATATATGGAGAGTAATGATTCCATTGTGTGCATTTTGTATTCAAATGCAAGATCATAAATAATGCACTATTATTGGAAGAACTATCCTATATGCGTTTGAACACTTGTTGTCTTTAAATTTGTTTGTTATCCCAATGACTTGTCTCTTTGGAAGACAAACACTTTTCGTCTTGGTACTTTGTGTGCTATCATGAAAAGTGTAGAGGGTTTGTTCACTCTTTTATGTTTTTTTTTGGTATCCTCTCTATGTTGGTTTCCTCAATCATGTGTTGATTTGGGTCTTGATATATTTTGGACAATTCTCTTTCTTTTCACTCTTGTGAGTGGCTTCTTGGTTTAATTAGTTCTTTGTCCAATTTGTATCTTGTTTTGGTTCTTGAAAGTTTTGTGCATGCATATTTACTATGTATATCTTTTGGCATGATTACTTTCGTTGATCCAATATATAGGATAAACTCCATCAAATCCTAAATGGCTAAGATGTGCATGAAATTCAAATTCATATTAATATGCACATATTTACTTGGAGTTTGTCCTATGTATTGTAGTTGTTCTAACTACTTTGGACCCAATGAGTTTGGGTACCATTTTGTACTTGAATTTTGTTTTTAGGTACAATGGAGATACATTGGTTGCTTGCTCCATTCATAAGGAAGGTGTTCTCACCATGGTATTATAGGAGTCAAGCTTCGATGATTATCAAACTCGCATCCTCTTCATCACCAATGTCGTCTCGGTAACAAGTATCTATCTCATGCATACATTTCTAGATTTCAACCTTGTGTAGGTTGCTTCTTGGCATGATTTCCTTTGTTGCATTTCATTTGGTTCTTGCAAATGTCTTATCAAAAACATCTTTATTGCAAATATGAGTAAGCCGGGATGATTACATATCTAGGGGATATTTATAATCATTTTATGATTCACCAATCCCAAGTATATTAATCTAGCAACTTCTACTCGAAGTCTCTCATATGCAATATTGATGAATTCTCAAAAACCATTTGAATATTTTGTGATATGCGTTACCTTTCTCGAAGCATTCCAACTATCACTTTTCCCTTGTGATATTTGTGATGCTTTGATGAGTTTTGTGTGTTCATCTATATCCCCTTAAGATTAAACTAAGCTTAGTGCTTTGCTTTCAAGCAAAAATCTTATTGGTATATTAATGAACCTCTCTTGGATATCATGTTCTTCATCTTTTGTACCTATTTTGTGTGTGCATGTTTCTTTGTGGATATATATCTTTGTGATTGTTGTCCACTTAGAAACTTATACACACGATAATAGTTACATCTTTAATTGATATCCTATCTCTTTAGTGACCACTTTTTATTGCTTTATATTCCTTGGTGGTTCCTAAAGGCACAAGCTTTGCTTTTGGTTTGGTATTCCTTTTGCATCTTAATAAGCTTGTGGACCTATGTGTTTTATCATTTGATGGTTTGTGTGTATGGGAAAGACATGATATGCACTATGTGCCTCCTATATTGAAAGACTATGTTGATGATTCTATCATCCTATTAGTCTCCAAAAAATGTTTTTCCTTGTCACACGCATCTATTTCGGTTGAGTAAGTATTTATTTGTCTCTTCTTGATCTTCATTGCTCAACTTTTGTTTGTTTGCAAGTTGCTTTGCTTCATCTCCAATCTATTATCTTGCTCTTGTTTGTGTTCAAAATTATCTAGAAGGGAGTGATGATTCCATGTTGTGCACATTATATAGTAATTCAAATCTAACATTGTGCATGTACCTTGGGGAGTTCCCTCCTGATTTTCTAGAACACTTGGTTGATCTTATCAAAATATTGATTTTGGTCAATCGGTTTTTCGGATCCGTTGGTTGGTTGCTTCTTTGTGAAAGTATCCTTCAATTTTACTTTGATTGTAAATCTTTGGATCCTCAATATAGTTTGATCTCCCTCCATCTATTCATAGTTGGAGATATGCACTTGATTTCACTCATATCATGAGGAATGCATACACTATGGGGGAGCTCTTACTATATTGGCCTTCTAATCTTTTTGCCCATTTCGGCAATGGATGCCAATGGGGGAGAAGTTTAGAGGGTTTAAGGGAATTTGGTTTATGCTTTAGTTTCGTTCTTAAGCATTTGCCTTTCCATGCTATTGCATCCTTGCTCTTGTTTAGCATGTTTGCTTCATTCATCATATAAACCCTCGTAAAAAGGGATTGTCATCAATTACCAAAATGGGGGAGATTGAAAGTGCATGGTTCCCCCATATGTGGTTTTGGTAATTAATGACAATCCTTATGGACTAATGTTTGCATTGAGTTATCTTTGTAGATCTTGTTCATAGGAAATAATGGAGTTCATGTGTTGAACTCTATTAGCTTCCTTGATGGCCATTGTTACATTCAAGGATTTATATGAAGAATGGTCATGGTTTGAGTTGAGCTTATTGCTAGTGTGTCTTGAAGAAAAGGATTAGGTGATCTTTCATTATCTTCTTCAAGAAATCATCTTTAGAAGTGAGAAGCAAAGATACAAGGTTGATCAAGCAAGCGATCAACACACAAAGCTACAAGTTGTACCAAGTGGGATTGTGTATCTCATGGTATGGTAAGCAATTGTCAAATATAGCTTTGTGAACTAACCCATGATATGTGTGTGTCGCATCTCTATGTGTGGTTAGGTATCTTTCCATGGGCATGAACCAAAAGGAAGATTTCATTTAGCCCATGGTCTATGTCGTCGTCAAGCGGTGTTTGTCATCTAGCTTGACGTGGAAGCTCAAGTGAAGCATCTAGAAGATATCCTATGCTTGATGCTTGCCACCCTTTTGGAGATTGTGGCCTTGTGAAGATTTGCCGAAGGGTCTCTCCCATAGTGGTGTATGGGGGAGCTAGTCTCTCCCATAATGGTGTATGGGGGAGCAACTTGCAAGTCTTCATGAAGCGGAGTTTGTGCTAGCAAGCACAATCAAGAAAGAAGATCCAACTTGAGAGAGTCAAGATCGTCATCATCTAGCTCAAGTGGAATGCTCAAGGCAAAGGTATAATCTTGATAGGTTTTCTATTTTACCGGTCTCTTGTCTTTGGGAGACCGGGTTATAGGATAGATAGTCGTACTATCAAGAGGGGCTCTCAAGTGAGTAACTCGATCGAATCGTTATGGAGAGCTCAAACCTTTGCATACTTTGCATATCATCTTTCTTGGTTCTTATTTGGCTTTTGTCTCCTTTGGGTTTTAGTGCTTGTCGTGATCTTCATGACAAGCCTTGGTTTCTCGAAAACGGATTTCGTAAGAAAAACTTGTTGCGTTTTCGGTGGTGAAAATATTCCGTTCGTCTTTGAGAATGTTCCCACACCTTCCATGTGTGGTAACTTCTCCATACTTTGAGGTATCAATATTTTCACTTTTTGTTTGGATACTCCTTGCTGTTATCTTTCCAATGCAATTGGATTTACCTCGTTCGGAGTTCTTTTGCAAAAGTTATGGGGTTTCTAGTTCAGCCTCTCTGTTCCGGACTCAACCGGATTATTCTAGCCGGATTATTCCGGGCAACCGGATATTCCGGTTAGGGTAGTTTTGGTCCATATTCGGGACAGAGATGAGCCGGATTATTTGGAGCCGGATTATTCATCTCAAACCGGATATTCCGGTTGTGGAGTTTGTTGCGAAAAATGGCTAAGGACTGGAAGGTTCGAGCTACTGGAGTCAACCGGATTATTTGGTCCGGATTATTCATCCTGGACCGGATATTCCGGTTGCTGCGAAAAATGGCTAAGGACTGGAAGCTTGAACCTTCTGGAATGAACCGGATTATTTGAACCGGATTATTCGGGGCATACCGGATATTCCGGTTTGGGCAGTTTTCAGACCAATTTGCTCACTGACATGGACCGGATTATTGGTACCGGATTTTTCCAAGGGGACCGGATATTCCGGTTAAAGTCAACAGGTTTCGAGCAGATCTTCGGATCGGATATTCCGGTCCAAACTTGGACCGGATATTCCGGTCCCAGATTCCTGCACAAACGGCTAGTTTTTGTGGGGACCTATTTAAGGGGGCTTTCTTCCCCATTGGTCCCCAAGTCTTCCAAGCACGTTTTTCCCCTTCTCTCCCACCATTGTTGACCTTGGAAAGCTTGCCCCTCTCCCAATCCCTCCTATGATTCTTGCATATCTTTGAGGGAGAAGGTAGAGGAGATCTCGATCTACATTTCCACCAATCCATCTTCCTTCTTAGTGAGGGAAACTTAGTAGATCTTGATCTTGGAGTTCTTGGTGTTTCTCCTCCATTGTTCTTCCTCTCTTATTCCCCCATAAGCATTTGTTGCTTTGTTGGAATTTGAGAGTGAAGGATTTGAGCACTTGTGCTCTTGCCATTTGCATCGGTTGCATCGGTTTGCTCTCTCCACGAGGATTCGTGGAAGTTGAAAGTTTGTGAGCTTGTTACTCTTGGGTCTTGGACCCTAGACGACTTGTGGTGTTCTTGGGAGCCTCCAATTGAGTTGTGGATGCGTGCCCCAAGATTGTGGTGACACCGAGAGCCTCCAATTGAGTTGTGGATGCGTGCCTCGGGTTTGAAGGTTGCCAATAGTGGAAGGTGAACTAGGCCTTTGTGGCGGGGTTCATCGGAGAATAGGGTGAGGCCTTTGTGGCGTTGAGTAGGCCTTCGTGGTGAGCTCACACCCCTCCAACGAGACGTACTCCCCTTTGTGGGAGGAACTCGGGAATACATCATCGTCTCCGTGTGCCTCGGTTATTTCTATAACCGAGCTTTTTTACTTATGCAATTTACATTGTGATAGCCTTCGAGCTTGAAGTTATATATCTTGCTATCACCTTGTTACTTGTCTTGCTTAGCATAAGTTGTTGGTGCATCTAGTTGGCCATAGAATATTTAGGTTGTATGCTTGTTATTTTAAACACCTAGTTTATTTCCGCATTTAGCAAGCTTTAACCGGAAAAGTTTTAATCGCCTATTCACCCCCCCCCCTCTAGGCGACGTCGTTGTCCGTTCACCTATACAACTGACAATTGCATTAGGTGTGTTGGGGACACAAGAGACTTCTTGTATCGTACTTGCAAGGTTGCTTGAGAGGGATACCTTTGACCTCTTCCTCCCTGAGTTCGATAAACCTTGGGTGATCCACTTAAGGGAAACTTGCTGCTGTTCGACAAACCTCTGCACTTGGAGGCCCAACATTGTCTACAAGAATAGAAGCGTGCATAGACATCAGGGGACTCTCTCACTTCCAATCTGTTTACTTTGTTTTTGTTTTGCTTAGTTTATTTTATTTTGTCTTGTTTGCTTCTCTTTATCAAAAACACAAAAAATTAGTTCTTATTCTAGCTGTAGTTTTATTCCCGATTTTAGTCTTGTTAACATGACTACTCCTGAGAACACTAAGTTGTGTGACTTTACTAGCACCAACAACAATGATTTCATTAGCACACCTGTTGCTCCACCTGCTCCTACTGCTGATTTTTATGAGATAAATCCTGCCCTGTTAAACCTTGTTATGTGAGAGCAATTTTCTTGTGTTAGTGCTGATGATGCTGCTGCCCATCTTAATAATTTCGTTGAACTATGTGAGATGCAAAAAATATGAAGATGTAGATAAAGATATTATTAAACTGAAATTGTTTCCTTTCTCTTTGAGAGGAAGAGCTAAAGAATGGTTGCTATCTTTTCCTAGAAATAGTATTGATTCTTGGACCAAGTGTAAAGATGCTTTCATTGGAAAATATTATCCTCCTGCTAAGATTATATCTTTAAGAATTAGAATTATGAATTTTAAGCAACTTGATAATGAGCATGTTGCTAAAGCTTGGGAAAGAATGAAATATTTAGTAAAGAATTGTCCCACTCCTGGACTGACTACTTGGATGATCATCCAAACCTTTTATGCAGGTCTGCATTTTTCTTCAAGAAACCTTATGGATTCAGCTGCTGGAGGAACCTTTATGTCCATTACCTTGGGGTCGGCAGCAAACTTCTTGATGATATGATGTTAAATTATTATGAGTAGCACACTGAGAGAGCTACAACTGGTAAGAAAGTAAATTCTGTTGAAGAAACCTAGTCTTTGAGTGATAGAGTTGTTGCTATTATGTCTATGCTTGTGAATGGCCATGCTCCTATTGATCCAAATAATGTTCATTTAGCCTCTTTGGTTGCTCAAGAAGAGAATGTTGATGTGAACTTCATTAAAAATAATAATTTCAACACCATTGCTTATAGGAATAATTTTGGTAGCAACAATTATAGGCCATATCCTCTTAATAGTGGTAATAATGATAGAATTGGAATGTTTAATGAAAGAATTTCAGAAGTTGAAAGAGACACTAAAGAATTTATGCAAAAACAATATGAGCAAAATAAACTACTCCCTCCGTTCCTAAATATAAGATGTTCTAGCCATTACTCATGTTGTCTAGATACACACTAATATGAGTGAACATATATGCTAAAAGTTGTCTAGATACATATAGATATGTTTGGATGTAGAAAATAGCTAAAACATCTTACATTTAGGAACAGAGTGAGTATTTACTAAAACCATGGAGGAGCAATTTGTTATGCTAATAAATATCAGCTATCAACTTGAGAGTTTAAATAGAAAAATATCTGGGTTGCAAGTTAAAATTGCTCATGCTGAAACTTCCATTTCATCCATGTCTGAAGCTCAATCTTCTTTGATTAAAAGAATGACTGGCAAAACTAAAACCATAGATGAGAATCCTTTTGCTGCTACTAATGCCATCCAAATTCGAATTGATGATAATGTTAGGATGTTAGCTGAATTGCATGCTAGATGGGAAAGAGAAGATGAAATAGCTAGAAAGAATAATATAGCTAATGTTTGCACCATCACCACCACTAGTAAAACTGAAACTTCTCATGCTAGAAAACCTTCTACTGTGAATGGTAAGGTAATTGGTGTTGGAAACAATCCCACTTCTGCTATAAAAAATGCAAAATTGCCTGAAACTGCTAAAAATGTTCCTGATAAAAGTGCTGCAATTTTTAGAAATATGGGAGACAATGGTCCCATTACCTTTGATAAAAATGATCTTGACTTTGATGATTGCAACATAACTGAAGTGATTAAGTACTTGCAAAATCTTGCTAGTTGTCCTAATGCTAGTGCTATGAATATGGCTTTCACAAAACATATTACAAACGCTCTCATGCAAATTAGAGAGGATGAATTAATATGTGAAGCCTCTATCCCTAGGAAGCTAGATGATGGTTTGGAACCCATTATTAGAATGAAAGTGAATGATTTTTATTGCAATGCTCTATGTGATCTTGGTGCTAGTATCTCTGTTATGCCCAAGAAACTCTATGATATTATTGATTTACCACCGTTGGAACCTTGTTATTTGGATATTCGTCTTATTGATAATGTTAGAAAGAAACCTTTGGGGAGAGCTGATGATGTTAATATCATGGTTAATAATAATCTTATCCCCGTTGATTGTGTTGTCTTCAATATTGAATGCAATGCTTCATGTCCAATTGTTTTGGGAAGATCTTTTCTTAGAACTGTCGGTGATGTTATCGATATGAAAGAGGGGAATATTAAATTTCAGTTCCCACTCAAGAAAGGTATGGAACAATTTCCTAGAAAGAGAATAAAGTTGCCTTTTGATTCCATTATTCGAACAAGTTACAATCTGTATGCTTCTTCACTCAAAAATACTTGATTCCACTTTTTCAGGCCTAGCTAAAAGGTGTTAAAGAAAACCACTTCTTGGGAGAGAACCCATGGTTTTTTGCTTTGTTTTTCTCTGTTTTCTTTGAGTCAAGGGGTTGTATACTTCTGTATCAACTCCTTTGTATCTTTCTTTTCATGTTTTAGTAGTGCCAAGTAAGGTTTCTGACGAGAGTTGGAGTTGGTTTTTGGATTTCTGCGCAGGAAACAGATTTCTGCTGTCCACCATAAAAAAATCATATAAATCACAGAAAATTCAGAATGACATTAAATTTGTTGTGCTTATTACTCGTCTGATTCCACAACTTTTTTTTGTTCTTTACGTTTTTCGATCTGAGCAACGTAAGTGCCCTGAAAAAAACGTCTTTACAGACTGTTCTGGTTTTGACAGATTCTGCCATTTTTCTTGCATTTTTTCTTTTGCGATGTCAAGTGGATTTCTTTGTTTCTCAAAACATCAGTGGCTGTAGCTAATGTTTAAAAGTATCAATAAGACTTGTGACCTTACATAAACCATGGATTTTTTTTTATTGTTGCACTAACCCTCTAATGCGAATTACTCTTTGAGTGTGGCGTGAAAGAAGTTTTCAAGGGTCAAGAGAAGAGGGTGATGCCCAATGCATCCCCTTCTTCATCAACAATCTATGTAGCATCCCAACTTTTAATAAAGATGGAATACCTGTGTTATTGTGCTAGTCCCTGGATCAATTGCTAGCACCACAGTACAAAATGAAATATCATGCAAATGCATCAAATTCTATTACATCGCATGATCCAGTCTTTACAAAATAGAATTACAACTTGCATAGTCTTAGAAGACTAGCAGAAAAGAAAGAAATACAGCGGAAAACATAGTACAACATTGAGCCCATCTTCTTCATGTGCCACAGGCAAAACATGTTGGCGATAGTATCGAGATCCTAAACAAAATCCTCACTCGTCTTCAGAGATATCTGCAATATGGAATATGCAGCCACAAGGGAGTCAATACAATTTAATGTATTGGAAAGTAACACTATGGTGGATATAAATGGCAAGACTAATACTACATGCTTATTTGGCTGAGTGTAGTTTTGGCTAAGTTTTGCATAAAGCCAGTTTTCTCCTATCACTTTTGTAAAACAAACTTTTCTTTTCAAAGGGGTGGCAACATTGGATTAAGATCCAAGCACCACAATACTCTTCAGTTGGTCAAAATTTTACTTATTGAAATTGGTGATGAGATTCTTCCGTCAATCCTTGTCCAGCTGCTCATAATTGTCCATAACCGGGGACACGGCTAAGATCTTAGTTTGTTGACTCTGCAGAGGTTGTGCACTTTCACCCTTTGTCTTCAATTAGCCCAAACATCCTATACACCCGGAGTGCATCATGGAAAGGAGAGAATTGAGACGAGATCTTTCAGAAGAAGAAGTCCAAACCCACCGGCAAGACCCGTTCCACCTATAATTTTGCTACATCTGCTTGTCAAGCCTGGGCTGAACCCTCACAACTTAATTGATCAAGACAGAGCCCATATTGTCAAAAGGCTGCACGGGAAGCTACTAGATTTAGAGGGACATAGTAATCTCTTTGTTCCTGGGTGGCCATCCGCAAGTGACAACCTCAAGTGGAATAACCCTTAGATAAGGGCCCTGAGGAAACACTCAACATAACCCAATCTTACCACTTCCACCCAGGTGGTTCATTCTTTAGTTATACTTAGAATTTTTCCTCAACATCTAGTAAAACAATTTGTAACATTGCATAGCATCTACCAAGTTCTAAGGCTATCAAAATAACAAGGGTAAAAGAGATGGCTACACACTACTAGGATAATAGCATAGCATAATATAACTTAGTAAAATTTCCTATCATGCATGCTACTCAAAATCAACTAATGCATATAGAAAATAATGGGTAGTTTATGGTGTGTTACTTGCCTTGTTGAAGTTGGTGAAGATATTCACACTCTCTTCACAAAAGATCGTTTCTCTCCGTACAATCTATTCATTGAAAACACAATAACAAAATAAACAAACATGCTAGTAAGCAAACATACAAGTGTAGAAAACATACATAGCAACTAACATATCAAAAGGGGCTTAACCAAATTGGTTAGGACAAAGTCTAGGTTTGAGTTGAAATATTCATTCTCTAATGGTCTCATACTTGTTAAGGAAATTCCAATGGTTTACTTGGGAAGGACTAGGTGGATTTTGTAGTGATCAAACTTTATTATAACCATACTTGTCGAGGAAGTTCCAAGAGTTCACTAAGAATAAACATATTACTTCTTCAACTAAAGTAATACATGCAAACACTTGGTCATATTCACCTTCAAAAATATTTGAGTGATTATGTTAGTATTTTCCATTGTGGTTAGGGTAGGTCTACTAACTTCATCATCAAAGGGAAAATATTACTAAGTCTTGGGTTTTCCATTTGGGTCAATGGTTGGACAAAATAACTTGGTATTCTTCAACTTGTATGGATTTGCTTCTAGTCCTCATGTGATTGCCTTCTTGAAGATCATCATCATGCCATCTAAGTTGTTTCCTTCCTTGGTGTGGTGCTTCTCTTGGTCTTGATAAATTCTTCTGGGCTTTCACTTCACTAATTGGTTTGGGTATGGGATGGGCACACAATACCACTAAGTCAAGAGAAAGAAAATAGGAAGAAAGAGAGGGAGATGCTTTTCTGAATTTCTTCACACTTGTATTTCCTTGAGTTTCTTCTAGGTGTGGAGTCCAAGTATTTTCTTCAACTTCTTCATTGATCTTCCTTGTAGCTCTTCATGTTGCCACCAAGTTGATATTGAAGTTTCATTCTTGTGCTTGAGTCTTGATCTCCATTTTGCTGAGTTGGTGAATTCTTGAAGCAAGAATGGGAGAATGGAGAAGCAGATAGAATACTAAGGTGCTAGTGTTTGAGGTTCACTACTTGGTAATTTTAGGGACTTGGTCTTGGATCCAAAAATGGCCACACCAAACAATGGTAGAAAGAAATAGAAACTAAATCTAAGACATAATAACTAGATGGACTACTATGATGGATTTTTGGCTAAAATACATGGTCATGGTCCAAGGGTGTCCAAAATGGTTGGGCAAGGTTGTTTCTGGTTCAAGGTTATCAAATGGAACAATTTTGCAAAAGGAACTATATTGAAATTATTTATAGAAATTAATCTATGTCAAAAATAATCAAATAGACAACTTAATTCTAAATTCAATTTTGATTTGTTCAATTATTATTTTGGGACATAGGATATGAAAGTACACATCCTAAGGTTTCCAAATATATTTTATTTACAATTTTTGGATTTGTAGAATTTGAATTATGCCAAATTTCATCAAACAAGCATATTTGAATTTGAACAAATTTAAGTTTGTCAAATTTGAATTTGGCCAGTGCCAAAAGTTTCTACATGTTTTGGTGATTTCAAAAAGTCCAAGATTGCTAAATTTGGCTAAGTGGTTGAAAAGTTATGCTGATTTGAAGTTGCAGGGGCTTTTCTGCAAATCTGCCAAAAATTCTACCGGGAGAATTAATCCAGAAATTTCTAGGCCACGTGGCTTCCTGCGATTGGTTGGCTCTGTTGACTGTATGCTGACTGGGTTAAGTGATTGGATCTGGATCGTTAGATCCAGATCCAGGGGTGGGGGCTGCGTACCGCTTCAGGTTTTAATCCCGTGCGTACGATGCAGATCCAACAGAGCAGATTTAAAATAGGGGGTTAGGGTTACCTCCCGCCGGACTTTGGTCGCCGGAGATGGCGGGGACGGTGGCGCTAGCTCGGGAGTGGACGGCGGCGACGCTCTAGAGGTTTTCCGGGCACGGGGATACCACGGGAAGGTGCCGCGCGACACGGTGGATGCAATGATGACCACGGGGAGTCTTCACGAGCTCTGCAATGACGGCGGCGAGGAGGTCCCGAGGCGACTGTGCGGTCCCCGGCTCCGGCGAGCTCGCCTCGTCGCTACCCTGTAGCAAAATGACGCACAAAAGACTCAAAACGCGCGCACGGACAAGGGGAAGGAGAGGGGCAGGGTCTCGTGCTCGGGGACCAATTGCACTCACCGGAAACGAGCAAAAACGACGGCGGGCAGAGAGAACTCCGGCGAGCGATTGACAGTAATTTCGGAAACGATTCGAGGAGGCAAGAGAGGGGAAATGGAGAGGAAATGGAGGCGATTTAAGGAATGGGCTCGGGGGTTTCTATTGCGGTCTTAAACGCGCGAAATCAAGGAATTCATTCGGCCGTTTCTTGCCGTTTCCAGAGATTGAAGACGATGACGTCATCAAAAAATTTCTTTTAATTTCTGTTTATTTCAATCTTTAATAACTTCTGTTTTAAGTATCCAAATGACATGAAACAAAATCCTAAATTCTTGAAATTTCAAATACTTTTTAACGGTACCATTTTTGGAAACAAAACATCATATTTTATTTTTTAATTTTGGAAATTTGAATAATTCCTCAATAGTCACTTAATGTGATTTTTAATTTAAAAATTTATAAATCAAAGTTATTGGTCTATTATAATTTCAGTGGCATTCTAAATGTTGAAACATATTTTTAAAAGTCATTTCATCTTGTTTTCACAATTTTCTATTTTGAAATATAAATAAAACACTAATAATACTTTAAGGTCATTTTAAAATTTAGAAAATAATAAATTGATGTTATTATCTAAATAAAATTTCAGAGACATTTTACATGTCATATATTATCTTTGGGAAGCCATTTTTAAACCATTTTCACATTATAAAATTTTAGCATGTGAAGGATTCACTAATAGTAACTTAATGGTATTTAATTAGTTCATATCAATTAATTTATATTGTTGATCAATAAAATTTAGAATAAAACCACAAGTCATAATATTGTTTTCAAAACCCTCTTTTATGTTATTATCAAGCAATGCATTTTATTTTCACACCTTTATGTTTAAAACTTGGAATAACAACTAAATGTTATTATTAATAATTTTATTTTCCTCAAATACTTTTAAGGCCTAGAACTTTATTAAGGGCTATAAATAATTGAGTAATGTTGCCACAAACTATTTTCAAAGTAATATTACTTGTTTTCATAAACAATTTATTTCTATAGCACTATATTATTTTGTTGATTGACATAGCACTTGGAAAACAAGGATCCAACTTATATCTATTTTGGGGTTTTCAATAATAGAGAAACCCTTTTTAGAGATAAGAAGAAAAATATTAGAGATAGCAATTCTCTAGTTTTTATATATCAAAAATATTTTCAAGATCATAATTGGGTTGAAAACATGTTTGGTGTAAGGGTTTGCTTGAGAAGAATTATTTTATTTATGTAGAAATATTTATTTTGAAATGACTTTAGGGGTTTATGGAATAGAGGTATATTGGATTTTCATTTCCAAAACATTAGAACATGCATTGTTTTCTTTTGTTTCTTGCATCTCATTTGGTTTTTGGTGACTTACTAAACATGAAAACAAAAAGTTTCAAATTTTTGTGATTTTTGCATTTTCCAAAAATCAGGGATGTTACAGACTACCACCCTTAAAAGAAATCTCGTCCCGAGATTTGGGAAGTTTAGAAAGAAAGATTGGGTAATTGGATTCCAAAACAACTGGGTGGGCTACCACCCTTAAAAGAAACTTTTGTGGGTAGTCTATTTTCATTAGATTGGAGTGTAGATTGATTCTAAAATAGCTTGAGTAGATCTTTCCTCTGTGGTAGAGGTGTAGACCAACATAGGTATGTTGAACTACCTTTGACACTGAGGGGTCACTCTTTGGGTCAATCAAAAGCCTTTGGGTTCCTCTCAACTTGATCTTTTGATGTCCTTGGAAATCTTTCATCCTGTTGTTGTCATCCTTGAAGGCAAACACCATGCTATTTCTAAGGAAACTCTCATGGTAGAAAACTCCCATTGCTTGATAGCTCCAAGGTTAGCTTGATCCTTATTAGGCAGTTGGCATTGATCATGGATGTGATTGTTCCTTCACACAGAAGAAAGAAATTTTGATACTAGCATTCCTCAAATGGGATGACTGGTGTATCAATAGGGTAAAGGTTGTATGACTCCAAATGGTTTTCACTATGGTTGGTGAAGGAGTATGGTGTTGGGTTTGGTCTAGTAGGGATGAGTAGAGATTTAGAAAGATAGCTAAGGAAGGTTCTTATCCAAAATAGCAGATCAAGGAAACTCATCTTACAAACAACACATAACAAACAATCTTCACACCAACCAACATAGTTTTAGGAAAACATCTAGTATTGTCATACCACACTCATTAGTATGATCAATACTCTAATCGTGTTTTTGTGTCTCACAACTTTATTACATCTCATGGTGGTCTACTATTTAAGGCAGGGTAACAACTTTCTTGCTTTATTTCTCATTGAGAGGTCTTCAATACTCAGTCTTCACGATGATCTCCGCGTTCTTGTACATTGTAATCTCTTTTCAAGAGTGTTGATCTCTTCTTCAGCTTCCTTGAGAATCTTCTTAGTGTTGTGAAGTCTCCACTTGAGTCTCTCAATAAGTTCTTCAATAGCCCTCCATGCAGCACTTCTTGCTGAATCAAAGAATGTCAAATGCACCTCACTCCAGGGTCATGGTCATCATTGGTCCTTTCTTGAGTGATTCAATGATATTGGTCATCTACAGATAAGAGTATACATTAGAAATGTATCATGGAAAGGAGTACGAGGAGAAATGAAGATATAAAGATTCCTTTGTGGAGTAGTTAATAGATAGTATGTTTTTATTCCTAAGGCTTTTCCTATTCTAATCCAAACTTAGGGTCTCGAATCCTACAGGCAACACAATGCTCTGATACCATTTTGTAGCATCCCAACTTTTAATAAAGATGGAATACCTGTGTTATTGTGCTAGTCCCTGGATCAATTGCTAGCACCACAGTACAAAATGAAATATCATGCAAATGCATCAAATTCTATTACATCGCATGATCCAGTCTTTACAAAATAGAATTACAACTTGCATAGTCTTAGAAGACTAGCAGAAAAGAAAGAAATACATCGGAAAACATAGTACAACATTGAGCCCATCTTCTTCATGTGCCACAGGCAAAACATGTTGGCGATAGTATCGAGATCCTAAACGAAATCCTCACTCGTCTTCAGAGATATCTGCAATATGGAATATGCAGCCACAAGGGAGTCAATACAATTTAATGTATTGGCAAGTAACACTATGGTGGATATAAATGGCAAGACTAATACTACATGCTTATTTGGCTGAGTGTAGTTTTGGCTAAGTTTTGCATAAAGCCAGTTTTCTCCTATCACTTTTGTAAAACAAACTTTTCTTTTCAAAGGGGTGGCAACATTGGATTAAGATCCAAGCACCACAATACTCTTCAGTTGGTCAAAATTTTACTTATTGAAATTGGTGATGAGATTCTTCCGTCAATCCTTGTCCAGCTGCTCATAATTGTCCATAACCGGGGACACGGCTAAGATCTTAGTTTGTTGACTCTGCAGAGGTTGTGCACTTTCACCCTTTGTCTTCAATTAGCCCAAACATCCTATACACCCAGAGTGCATCATGGAAAGGAGAGAATTGATACGAGATCTTTCAGAAGAAGAAGTCCAAACCCACCGGCAAGACCCGTTCCACCTATAATTTTGCTACATCTGCTTGTCAAGCCTGGGCTGAACCCTCACAACTTAATTGATCAAGACAGAGCCCATATTGTCAAAAGGATGCACGGGAAGCTACTAGATTTAGAGGGACATAGTAATCTCTTTGTTCCTGGGTGGCCATCCGCAAGTGACAACCTCAAGTGGAATAACCCTTAGATAAGGGCCCTGAGGAAACACTCAACATAACCCAATCTTACCACTTCCACCCAGGTGGTTCATTCTTTAGTTATACTTAGAATTTTTCCTCAACATCTAGTAAAACAATTTGTAACATTGCATAGCATCTACCAAGTTCTAAGGCTATCAAAATAACAAGGGTAAAAGAGATGGCTACACACTACTAGGATAATAGCATAGCATAATATAACTTAGTAAAATTTCCTATCATGCATGCTACTCAAAATCAACTAATGCATATAGAAAATAATGGGTAGTTGATGGTGTGTTACTTGCCTTGTTGAAGTTGGTGAAGATATTCACACTCTCTTCACAAAAGATCGTTTCTCTCTGTACAATCTATTCATTGAAAACACAATAACAAAATAAACAAACATGCTAGTAAGCAAACATACAAGTGTAGAAAACATACATAGCAACTAACATATCAAAAGGGGCTTAACCAAATTGGTTAGGACAAAGTCTAGATTTGAGTTGAAATATTCATTCTCTAATGGTCTCATACTTGTTAAGGAAATTCCAATGGTTTACTTGGGAAGGACTAGGTGGATTTTGTAGTGATCAAACTTTATTATAACCATACTTGTCGAGGAAGTTCCAAGAGTTCACTAAGAATAAACATATTACTTCTTCAACTAAAGTAATACATGCAAACACTTGGTCATATTCACCTTCAAAAATATTTGAGTGATTATGTTAGTATTTTCCATTGTGGTTAGGGTAGGTCTACTAACTTCATCATCAAAGGGAAAATATTACTAAGTCTTGGGTTTTCCATTTGGGTCAATGGTTGGACAAAATAACTTGTTATTCTTCAACTTGTATGGATTTGCTTCTAGTCCTCATGTGATTGCCTTCTTGAAGATCATCATCATGCCATCTAAGTTGTTTCCTTCCTTGGTGTGGTGCTTCTCTTGGTCTTGATAAATTCTTCTGGGCTTTCACTTCACTAATTGGTTTGGGTATGGGATGGGCACACAATACCACTAAGTCAAGAGAAAGAAAATAGGAAGAAAGAGAGGGAGATGCTTTTCTGAATTTCTTCACACTTGTATTTCCTTGAGTTTCTTCTAGGTGTGGAGTCCAAGTATTTTCTTCAACTTCTTCATTGATCTTCCTTGTAGCTCTTCATGTTGCCACCAAGTTGATATTGAAGTTTCATTCTTGTGCTTGAGTCTTGATCTCCATTTTGCTGAGTTGGTGAATTCTTGAAGCAAGAATGGGAGAATGGAGAAGTAGATAGAATACTAAGGTGCTAGTGTTTGAGGTTCACTACTTGGTAATTTTAGGGACTTGGTCTTGGATCCAAAAATGGCCACACCAAACAATGGTAGAAAGAAATAGAAACTAAATCTAAGACATAATAACTAGATGGACTACTATGATGGATTTTTGGCTAAAATACATGGTCATGGTCCAAGGGTGTCCAAAATGGTTGGGCAAGGTTGTTTCTGGTTCAAGGTTATCAAATGGAACAATTTTGCAAAAGGAACTATATTGAAATTATTTATAGAAATTAATCTATGTCAAAAATAATCAAATAGACAACTTAATTCTAAATTCAATTTTAATTTGTTCAATTATTATTTTGGGACATAGGATATGAAAGTACACATCCTAAGGTTTCCAAATATATTTTATTTACAATTTTTGGATTTGTAGAATTTGAATTATGCCAAATTTCATCAAACAAGCATATTTGAATTTGAACAAATTTAAGTTTGTCAAATTTGAATTTGGCCAGTGCCAAAAGTTTCTACATGTTTTGGTGATTTCAAAAAGTCCAAGATTGCTAAATTTGGCTAAGTGGTTGAAAAGTTATGCTGATTTGAAGTTGCAGGGGCTTTTCTGCAAATCTGCCAAAAATTCTACCGGGAGAATTAATCCAGAAATTTCTAGGCCACGTGGCTTCCTGCGATTGGTTGGCTCTATTGACTGTATGCTGACTGGGTGTGCTGATGTGGCAGCTGACTGGGTTAAGTGATTTGATCTGGATCGTTAGATCCAGATCCAGGGGTGGGGGCTGCGTACCGCTTCGGGTTTTAATCCCGTGCGTACGATGCAGATCCAACAGAGCAGATTTAAAATAGGGGGTTAGGGTTACCTCCCGCCGGACTTTGGTCGCCGGAGATGGCGGGGACGGTGGCGCTAGCTCGGGAGTGGACGGCGGCGACGCTCTAGAGGTTTTCCGGGCACGGGGATACCACGGGAAGGTGCCGCGCGACACGGTGGATGCAATGATGACCACGGGGAGTCTTCACGAGCTATGCAATGACGGCGGCGAGGAGGTCCCGAGGCGACTGTGCGGTCCCCGGCTCCGGCGAGCTCGCCTCGTCGCTACCCTGTAGCAAAATGACGCACAAAAGACTCAAAACGCGCGCACAGACAAGGGGAAGGAGAGGGGCAGGGTCTCGTGCTCGGGGACCAATTGCACTCACCGGAAACGAGCAAAAACGACGGCGGGCAGAGAGAACTCCGGCGAGCGATTGACAGCAATTTCGGAAACGATTCGAGGAGGCAAGAGAGGGGAAATGGAGAGGAAATGGAGGCGATTTAAGGAATGGGCTCGGGGGTTTCTATTGCGGTCTTAAACGCGCGAAATCAAGGAATTCATTCGGCCGTTTCTTGCCGTTTCCAGAGATTGAAGACGATGACGTCATCATGACGTCATCAAAATTTTTCTTTTAATTTCTGTTTATTTCAATCTTTAATAACTTCTGTTTTAAGTATCCAAATGACATGAAACAAAATCCTAAATTCTTGAAATTTCAAATACTTTTTAACGGTACCATTTTTGGAAACAAAACATCATATTTTATTTTTGAATTTTGGAAATTTGAATAATTCCTCAATAGTCACTTAATGTGATTTTTAATTTAAAAATTTATAAATCAAAGTTATTGGTCTATTATAATTTCAGTGGCATTCTAAATGTTGAAACATATTTTTAAAAGTCATTTCATCTTGTTTTCACAATTTTCTATTTTGAAATATAAATAAAACACTAATAATACTTTAAGGTCATTTTAAAATTTAGAAAATAATAAATTGATGTTATTATCTAAATAAAATTTCAGAGACATTTTACATGTCATATATTATCTTTGGGAAGCCATTTTTAAACCATTTTCACATTATAAAATTTTAGCATGTGAAGGATTCACTAATAGTAACTTAATGGTATTTAATTAGTTCATATCAATTAATTTATATTGTTGATCAATAAAATTTAGAATAAAACCACAAGTCATAATATTGTTTTCAAAACCCTCTTTTATGTTATTATCAAGCAATGCATTTTATTTTCACACCTTTATGTTTAAAACTTGGAATAACAACTAAATGTTATTATTAATAATTTTATTTTCCTCAAATACTTTTAAGGCCTAGAACTTTATTAAGGGCTATAAATAATTGAGTAATGTTGCCATAAACTATTTTCAAAGTAATATTACTTGTTTTCATAAACAATTTATTTCTATAGCACTATATTATTTTGTTGATTGACATAGCACTTGGAAAACAAGGATCCAACTTATATCTATTTTGGGGTTTTCAATAATAGAGAAACCCTTTTTAGAGATAAGAAGAAAAATATTAGAGATAACAATTCTCTAGTTTTTATATATCAAAAATATTTTCAAGATCATAATTGGGTTGAAAACATGTTTGGTGTAAGGGTTTGCTTAAGAAGAATTATTTTATTTATGTAGAAATATTTATTTTGAAATGACTTTAGGGGTTTATGGAATAGAGGTATATTGGATTTTCATTTCCAAAACATTAGAACATGCATTGTTTTCTTTTGTTTCTTGCATCTCATTTGGTTTTTGGTGACTTACTAAACATGAAAACAAAAAGTTTCAAATTTTTGTGATTTTTGCATTTTCCAAAAATCAGGGATGTTACAATCTGTCAGGTCACTTCTAGTGAAACTATATTTTTATTCGGTCACATCATATGAAGTTTACTTGGAGCGTCTGTTTATTTTTATTTTGTTTTCCTTTGTTTTTTTTTCCTTTCTGCAATAATATAGTTAGACCATAGCATTCCTTGTTTGGGAGAGAGACACGCTCCGCTTTTTTCGTTTGAATACTTGTTATGCTAGTATTCTTTGTTTTTCTTCTAGCTAGCTGTTTCAAAAATTCCTGTTTAGCTCTTTTTTTTCATTGCATATCTTGTTCAGAGCTGTTAGTTTTAGTAGTGTTATGTGAGTACTCTCATGTTTGCTTTCTATAGCATTTAGAGATTTTTTGTTGAAGCATGTTTTGTATGGTGCTTATTGGGAAAAGAAACTGCTGCTTGTAGTAGCATTTATAACGGTGCAAGTAGAAGCTTGTATAGACTGTGGCTAGACTTTTTCATATCATGCTAGATGTTCTTTTAATTATAAAGCCTTATGGTTATTTAGTAGCATGATTAGACTCAAATAGCTAAGAGTGTTTAATGTGCCATTGAAAGAATCATGAGTTGTTCTTGTCATATTGAAGCATAAATTTGTGGTGTTCTCCTTTGAATGTTTTATTTGGTTGACTTGGCGCATACTCACAACATGTTTATGACTATGAACCAGTCACTTATAGCCTCTATGATCATTTAGTTTTTGAACTTGTGGTACCACTTATCCTTTGATTAATGATGTTTATGTCGCTATGCATGATTATGGCTCTTATGCTCTCTTGATTTGTCGCTCCCAGTCTTTTGCTAGCCTGCACCTGTAGTGAGTATAAGCTCTACTCGTGCATCCAACTCCCAAAAACAAAAGTTTTCCCATTGTGTCCACCATACCTACCTACATGTGGTATTTAACCGCCACTCCAAAGTAAATTGTTCATGTGTTACCTTTAAAACTTTCAAAATTACTCCTGTTTTGTGCTCCTGTTTAAGCTCATGAGGAAGTAAATAGAGAATCTTTATCTCACTTGTTGATTGGACTTTCACACCCTGGACTAGTGGCTTCATCCGCTTATCCCATGATCGAAGAGCCACTGGACCGGAGACTCCGGTAAGTCTCCGGTCTGAAGATTTTCGCAGACCACTGGACCGGAGACTCCGGTCTTGACTTGCCGTCTGAGCCCAGACGGTGTCTGTGGTCGAGCGGGACCAACATCCACAAGCCATACCGGAGACTCCGGACACTCTCCGGACCCTATATAGAGAGAGACATCAAGGGAGCAACCCCTGGGGAATTTTTTGGTCCGGAGACTCCGGACTGCACACCGGAGACTCCGGACTACCGGAGATTCCGGCCCTAAGTCCGGAGACTCCGGACTGGCGAAAACTGCAGAGACACCAATACTAAAACACTCATAACTTTTTCGTCCGGACTCCATTTTCGATGATCTTTGGCTCGTTGAGTTCGCAATGAAAAACTCTACAAGATCATGCAGAAAAACATCACTGTCTAACAATGGAAACTAAAACCAAATGTAGAAAGGTTTAACCTCTCTAAAAGGAACAACCGGTAAAACCTCCATCACCGAGACGAACATAACTTTTGTGGATGAACTTCGAAAGAGGTGAATCCAATTGGGTTGGAAAGATAACAGCAAGGAGTATACAAACAAAAAAGAATGGAGAAGTTACCACACATGGAAGGTGTGGAAACATTCTCAAAGCTGAACCGGATATTTTCTCCACCGAAAACGCAACAAGTTTTTCTTACGAAATCCGTTTTCGAGAAACCAAGGCTTGTCATGAAGATCACGACAAGCACTAAAACCCAAAGGAGACAAAAGCCAAATAAGAACCAAGAAAGATGATATGCAAAGTATGCAAAGGTTTGAGCTCTCCATAACGATTCGATCGAGTTACTCACTTGAGAGCCCCTCTTGATAGTACGACTATCTATCCTATAACCCGGTCTCCCAAAGACACGAGACCGGTAAAATAGAAAATCTATCAAGATTATACCTTTGCCTTGAGCATTCCACTTGAGCTAGATTATGGCGATCTTGACTCTCTCAAGTTGGATCTTCTTTCTTGATTGCGCTTGCTAGCACAAACTCCGCTTGATGAAGACTTGCAAGTTGCTCCCCCAAACACCATTATGGGAGAGACTAGCTCCCCCATACACCATTATGGGAGAGACCCTTCGGCAAATCTTCACAAGGTCACAATCTCCAAAAGGGTGGCAAGCACCAAGCATAGGATATCTTCTAGATGCTTCACTTGAGCTTCCACGTCAAGCTAGATGACAAACACCGCTTGACGACGACATAGACCATGGGCTATAGGAAATCTTCCTTTTTGGTTCATGCCCATGGAAAGATACCTAACCACACATAGAGATGCAACACACACATATCATGGGTTAGTTCACAATGCTAATTTGACAATTGCTTACCATACCATGAGATACACAATCCCACTTGGTACAACTTGTAGCTTTGTGTGTTGATCGCTAGCTTGATCAACCTTGTATCTTTGCTTCTCACTTCTAAAGATGATGTCTTGAAGATGATAATGAAAGATCACCTAATGCTTTTCTTCAAGACACACTAGCAATAAGCTAAACTCAAACCAAGACCATTCTTCATATAAATCCATGAGAATAACAATGGCCATCAAGGAAGCTAATAGAGTTCAACACATGAACTCCATTATTTCCTATGGACAAGATCTACAAGGATAACTCAATGCAAACATTAGTCCATAAAGGATTGTCATTAATTACCAAAACCACATATGGGGGAACCATGCGCTTTCAACAAGTTACCCCCGGTAACGTCTGCCGTGATTATCCCACGACAAGTACAGTGAGGTTGTCAATCTCACCGGTCTTGCTGAAAACAAATATTAGACGTATAGTGTGGAAAATGGTGTATGCTTGCAGTAAGTAAAGAAAGAAGGGAATTGTAGTGGTTTGTTTAACAGTGTAGGAAAAATGGACCGGGGTTCATAGGTTCACTAGTGGTGTCTCTCCATAAAAGATAGCATGTTGGGTGAACAAATTACAGCTGGGCAATTGACAAATAGAGGTTGCACCGTAGTGCACATTCATGACATGATGACTACTATGATATTTAGTGCGGGCATTACAAAAATATACATAGACCGTAATCCAACTGCATTTATGACTAATAATCCACCCTCAGGTTATCATCCAACCCCCTTAGGTATTAAGTTGCAAGCAACAGACAATCGCATTAAGCAATGTGTGTAATGTAAGAAATGATTGTGCACGCGGGCACACACACTGCTGTTTTCTCCCTAGTGGCAACAACACATCCTCCCCCGTCACGTTTCTGTCACTCAAGCACAGGCGAAAAGGAGGCATGAACCCAACTATCGAGCATAGATACTCCCTCTTGGAGTCACTAGCAACTACTTGGCCAGAGAAACCACTAGCAACGGAAAGCATGCAAGATCACAAATAACATATGCAATAAAGACTATAATCAACTTGGCATAAGTTCAATATTCATCGGATCCCAGCAAACACAACACATAGAATTACATAAGAATAATCTCGATCATGTTAGGAAGCTCACGAGATCTAAACATTGAGGCATAGGAGGAGAAGACAACCATCTAGCTACTGCTATGGACCCGTAATCCAAGGATGAACTACTCACGCATCACTCTGAAGGCAGGCATGGTGATGAACAGGCCTTCGGTGATGATCTCCTCTCCGGCAGGGTGCCGGGAGACAGCTTCAGAACCCCCCGATCTAGGGTTGACGACGACGGTGGCTGCGGAACTTTTCGGGGATTTTTTATCAGGTGCCTAGGGTTTTCCTTCGGAGGGGAATAAATAAGCGAAAGGGCAACATCGGTGGGCCACCAGGGTGGCCTCACCACCCCAGAAGCGGCCAAGGGGGGCCGCGCCTGGCTATGGTGAGGTCCCCTGGTTTCCATCTTCGACTCCTTTTCGGACTTCTGGATGCTTCCGGGGAAAATAGGAACTTCGGGATTCGTGGGGTCCGATTCCGAGAATATTTCCAGAACAACTTTCCTGAAATAAAAAACAGCAGAAAACAGGGAACTGACACTTGGCATCTTGTTAATAGGTTAGTCCCGGAAAACGTGTAAAAATGCTATAAAGAAGGGAGAAAACATGTAGCAATTGGCATAATGTCAACTTGGAACATCAGAAATTATAGATATTTTGGAGACGTATCAAGCATCCCCAAGCTTAGTTCCTATTCGTCCTCGAGTAGGTAAACGATAAAACAAAGTAATTTCTGAGGTGACATGCTACCACACAATCTTGATCACGATATGTAAAACAGAGCATGTAAACTAGGATCAGATGAACTAAAGTTGTGATCTATATTTGATATCAACAAGTAATGCATAAACAAATAAGAAGAAAGAAGCAAAACTTTTAATGAATCAATACTAAAGGACTATCAACCGTGCAAAGTTTATTAGAGATGATTTAAGCTTTCAAGAACAAGAATATCATGCACGTCAAACGATCTTGACAACCCCTGTTAGGATCAACTCAAGCTTTCCACACGATGTAATGCTTGAATCTTAAACTATTTGCGCACTAAAAACAAGCAAGTGTTCTGCGTGGTCCCTGCCACCGGGATGTTATGGCAAAGAGAACATTATGGGGGTTTGGAAGGTCAATGGAAGAAAGGATCACAAAGATGAAAGTGGTCATTAGACAAGAGAAAGTCTTACAACCGAAGCTATGCAAGGAGTAGGGATTTCCACACAACGGATGCACATAGAGCTGTAAGTGTATGAAAGCTCTCAAATGGAACTAGTGGGGGTGCATCCAACTTGCTTTCTCACGAAGACCTAGAGCTCATTTGAGGAGGCTCATCATTGGAATATACAAGACACGTTCTATAATGTAAAGTTCCCCACATAGTTATGAATGAATCATAATATGAAAACTTTCTCCAAACTGAAGCATTGGTGCTAAACATGAAGCACAAGTGTGGTATAAAGGATAGTGATGCGTCCCCTCTCTCTTTATTCTCTCGTTGGCCCTTTTTTTCCTTTTGGGATTTTTATTTTTTTATTTTATATATCCTCACCGGTAGGGGCAACATCCTATATTACAATGAATCATCACACTTTTAGTACTCATAACTCATAATGGAATATCTCTGATGTATCCAACTGCATGCTCCTGCCAGTGTAGCAGTATGCATAAATAACCATGAAGATCATCATCAAGTAACATAATGGAGGTGGATGTTGTGCAGCAATATATCTCGGAATGGCTATGGAAATGCCATGATAGGTAGGTATGGTGGCTGTTTTGAGGAAGAATATATGGTCTTATGTGTAGGAGAACAAAGTCCTCCCACGGGATTTGGATGCACTGATGAAGTTTGCACCAACTCTCAATGTGAGAAAGGGCAATGCATAGTACCAAACAGGCTAGCAAATATGGATGGTGGAAGTGCCAGGAACCGCAACATAGACTCACGAGTTAAAAGGTTGCAGCAAGCAAATCATCTTTACAAGGCACAATGCAAATCACTCCAAGGTCTGTGGCAGTGACAAATCACTGTTAGCTACCCTGACCGTAGCGCGTAACAAAAGGCCGATCAGAAATGTATAACTCGTAGCAATCATATACCATTGTTTCTATCAGCTGGTAATTTTAAGTGTGGCACAGTTTCAAGTTTCTTAGACCAACCATTAAAAGTTTCTACTTACTAGTCCTTCCCGTTTATCCATTAAGCAAATTAATATCTCAAAACAACAGTAGTGATTCAAATGAAGCAGTTTAATGATCTACAAGACCATGCGAATTTTTCCACTATACACCCTATCACATAAGCATTTCTATTCCCAACCAAGCATATATATGAGACAAAAAAACTCTCTCTAAGAATATAGCAATGAAAACTAGAGAGTACTAACAGCTCTAAATAAGAGATGAATGCAAAACATGAGCTAAATAAATGCAGCAGCCAAACAAAGATTAAGAATACAAAGTATTCCCATGAAAAATTGGAGCGTGTCACTCTCCAATAAAAGAATGCTGGGGTACAACCAAGCTTATTGAAAAATAAAAACAAACTGAAAGCAAAAAATAAAAGACGCTCCAAGTAAAGCACATAAGATGTGACCGGATAAAAATATAGTTTCACTAGAAGTGACATGATAATTTGTCAATGAAGAAGTGGATGCCTTGGGCATCCCCAAGCTTAGACGCTTGAGTCTTATTGGAATTTGCTGGGATGTACCTCCGGGACATACCCAAGCTTAGGCTCTTCACTCCTATTGATCACGTCATATCATCCTTTTCTCTTGACCCTTGAAAACTTCCTTCACACCAAACTTCTCACAATCTTCATTAGCAACGTTAGTGCAATCAAATTAATAAATTCACATGGTTCAGTTTCAACACAAGCCTAAAACTTACAAACACATTAGCTACTGTCACAACTTCTTTTAAAACTCTTTTTCTCAAAAGAACACCAAAAGAAAGAGATTAAGATGCAAATGCAATTATTTGCAGAAATCTGTCAAAACAGGACAGCAGGTAAAGATGATTTTTTCGAAAATCTTCTGTTGCTCCAATCAAAACGTGTTCAACTAAGAAAAGTTGCGTATATTGCCCAGGATTAAGCAAAAAAAAACTCAGGTCAGTTTGAATTTTCTGTGATTTTATACGAATTTAACAGTGGACAGCAGAAATCTGTTTCCTGCGCAGAAATCCGAAATATAGTCTCAACTTTCGACTAGAGGCTTTACTTGGCTCAACAAAGACACAAAAGAAAAGATACATCGGGGTTACTAAGGAAATAGACAACACCCAAGTGCAAAGCACATAGAAAGAAACGACGGAAAACGGGTTGAAAACGGAGAAATAAAACGAGTTGTCTCCCGGTAGCGCTTTTCTTTAACGCCTTTCAGCTAGGCATGAAAAGCAACTCAAGTATTTTCAAGTGAGGAAGCATCAAAATTAAGCTTAGAAATCTCCTCAACAATGAATTGTATTTCATTTATAGAAGTTTTAGATGTCCCTTTATCAACACTTTTAGGCACACTACTTTCATCAAATGGGTTTGCAGGAACAATCCAATCAAAATTCTTTTCTAGAGCTTCATCCATTCCTACAAATTTAAAGGGTATTGGTATTTTAATTTCCTTATCATTGGCTTTAACCGGTGTGCTATTAACATCTACACACGAGTCTGACATCTCAAATCGGTTACAAACTTTTCTAGCCTCAATGGCAACATCACCAAATTCTTTAAAAAAAGTTTCTAGAATAAACTCTCTTTTTTCGCTATCTTTAATGTTATCAAGGTTGAGGAACATTTGTTGTATTATGGGATTAAGGTTAACAAACCTAGCTTCCAGCATATGAACTAGAGATGCTGCAACGGTTTCATAATCTGGAGCAAGTTCAGCTAAGGATCTATCCTCAAATTCTTTGTGCTTACTAACATAATTAAAGAACTCTCCAATATTATGTTTCCCAATTATATCACCGCTACCTATTGGTACGTATTTTAAGGTAAACTTGGGTAGAATCATGATTAGAGATAAAATTAAGAGCAGAAAAGCAAAAATAACAGCTATGAAGTAAACTAATTTTTTTGTGTTTTTGATATAAAGAAGCAAAACAAGACAAAAATAAAAACAAGACAATAAACAAAATAAAGAGGTTGAGAGTGAGAGACACCCCTTGCCAGAAAACTTCTTCCTCCCCGGCAACGGCGCCAGAAATTCTTTGCTACGCCTTGATGGTGCCTTGACGGGGATACTTCTTGATGATGATGAATTTTAAGTCCCCGGCAACGGCGCCAGAAATTCATGATGCTTGTGATGGCATGTTGGGAACCCCAAGAGGAGGGTGTGATGAGTACAGCGGTAAGAATTTCCCTCAGTTAAGAACCAAGGTTATCAATCCAGTAGGAGAAAGAGGATCTTCGGAAGGTTGATGCCACTGACGGTGGTGATGGCGCCTCACCGGTGTCAGCAACAACGAGGAACCTGCACACAACACAACCAAAATACTTTGTCCCAACGGTACAGTGAGGTTGTCAATCTCACCGGTCTTGCTGAAAACAAAGATTAGACGTATAGTGTGTAAAATGGTGTGTGCTTTCCGTAACTAAAGAAAGAAGGGAATTGCAGTGGTTTGTTTAACAGTGTAGGAAAAATGGGTCGGGGTTCATAGGTTCACTAGTGGTGTCTCTCCATAAAAGATAGCATGCTGGGTGAACAAATTACAGCTGGGCAATTGACAAATAGAGGTTGCACCGTAGTGCACACTCATGACATGATGACTACTATGATATTTAGTGCGGGTGTCGTGGTGTGGTAAAGACATATGTCATAGGATGGCTAATGTTTGGGGCCGATGGACGCTGTTGGTATTCGGGGAGGGATCGCACGTTGAGTAGACGTGCTCAGAAGCACTGCAAACACCAAGATCTACCCAGGTCCGGGGCCCTCATGTGGAGGTAACACCCCTACTCCTGCCTACCTCTCTGTATAAAACTCCACCGAGTACAGAAGTTACAAACTCTCAGTATGCCTCTCTCTGCCGAGTAGCCAGCTCCTAGCTCTCTCTATTGTTTCCACTCTCAACTGCTAAGCCTTGCAATAAATGTGCTCTGGTCCAACGTCCCTCACGCAGGAGGGGGCTGGCCACCTTATATACTGGTGGCCAGCGAGTATTCTACACATAAAAGTACACGATATGACAACACCACTGTCCAAACGGCGCACGCCTCCGTGTTCCCGTTGTGCCAAAAGTCGCCACGCCGTCCGGATGACAGGTCTTGTCCACCCTGTCAGCCCCTTAGGGTAGGTCACTGACATGTTCTGTCCCCCTGTCAGTGACAGGACTTGACAGGCGCCAACCGTACTGTGCCCACGCCTCAGCGCGGATAATCATGCTCCTAGTAAGTTGAACCACACGCCTGTACGGCTGTGGGATACGCGGGATCTTCCAAAATGGCTCCATTGACTTTGTGCCCAAGTAGGATAGCCTCCCATCTACTCGGATCACCCGAGCTCTACCCGGTTGATTCAGAACATCACTTGTTATCTTCTCTTGGCCTTCAATACTTCCCACCGAATAGCGCCTACCGACCACTGGGTGCCGGGTAGACGCCTACCCGGCAAAACCATACTTTGAGCACCGTTTACCACCAATCTTACCCCTACTCGGGGGTAGCCCCCCGACATTAGTCCCCGAAGCTGGTAGAGTCCGGTGAACTTGTTCGTTGGGCCCTGTTAGCTTTAATCAAATTGCCTCCATGATGAAGTGTGGCCGAGTTGCTCTTCAACTCGGACGCCCATAATCTTTTCTTGGACTTTTCTTGTCATGGCCTTTGGAATTTTCTTCTCTTCACCGAGTAGACCACGCAATGCTGAGTTCCACTGAGGACCCAACACTTAGTTAAATTTTCAACACTTTGCCGCTCGATCCAGAGCGGCTCTATCTTCTCGTGTCCAGGGTGGGCACGTGTCACACATCCGTACCCCCGACGCCTCGGTTCTGTCGTTACTACGTGGCACACGCCCATCACTGCACCTAGGGCCCACAAGCCGTTGTGTCACTTCGCGCATGTACTCGATAGCCCACGACGCGCATCGTGGGATTAACTTCGCCCGTTACACGTGCATTATGCGCTATGTTCGTTTCTAATGGGCGCGTTAACTCCCGCGCTGCACGATCTCGCCCACGATCAATCCCAAATAGTAACTGCAACCGGGGTGAGTTAAATACCCCCGCGCCGCCCTCTGTGCCTCTTTCCTCGCACTCTTCCCCTTTTCGCCTCCTCTTCCCCTTCGCCTACACCACGAGAACCAGCGCCGCCGCGAACTCGCAGCACCTCACCGTTCCACGCGCGGAGAGAAAGAGTTCATCCCGCACGCCGTCGCGCTCCGCCTCCGTCTTCGACCTCGCGCCTCCGCTTCTCCATCGGAAAAGCAGCTATGGAGCTCGATGTCGGTGCCGGAGATCTGCACGAGGATGAGATTGTGCCGCTGTGCGCCGGCTGGGAGGGCTACGACATGAAAGCGTCGGACTGCCAATGGCTGGTCAACACGCGACGGGTCCCTCCCGGCGTCATCTGCCGCCCTCCCGGGAAGGAACTCGTCCCCATGCCTGGCCCTGGTGAGTATGTGGTATTCTTGAGCCACTTCAAACTGGGATTTGGGCTTCCGATTTCAAAGTTTATGCAAGACTTCTTGCGGCATTTCGGCCTCCAACCACACCATCTTCCCGCCAACGCGGTAGCCATGCTTTCCACCCATGCTGTCGTCTGCGAAGCTTTTCTTGGCGTCTATCCCACCATACACACCTGGGCCAAGTACTTTTACTTCCGCCAGCAAGTCGTCCCCAATCTCTCAAATCCAATTGCCCCGAACGAAATGACCCAGACGGGTACCACCATGATGCTCCAGCGTTCCACGGGTAACCACCCACGGGTACTCGGGCTGGATACCTACCGCAAGTGGCAGAGGGGCTTTCTCTACGTCAAGAACGCAACCCCCTCAAAAGGAGAGGAAGAAGTGGATCTGATCAAGCTTCCTGAGTTCCAGGACGTCGTCCCCGCCGAGATGCGGAACTGGGGCTACCATCCCAGGAAGACGCTGAGGGATGTGAACTAGGTTGAAAACCGCCTGCACGAGCTGGTAGAGGAAGGCCTCCTCAAAGACGATCCAGTCGCCTCCCGGGTAGAGCGCCGAGTGCTCCCTCTCCAGGACAGAGTGCACAAGATGTGCTATATGGGTGGGCCTCGCGACTGTACCCGAACGACCACATTCGATCTCTCCAAAGCGGAGGTGGCGATCTGGGACAAGTCCATCCTGCGGACCACGCTATCAGACACATGGTTCTACGGCTTCGTGCCGTATAGCCGCACCAAGCCCATTCCCCAAGTAAGTAACTCTCTCAGCATACTCATTTGGTCTCAACTCTTACTTCTTTGCTGCATACCGAGTAGGAACTACCTTAGCCTCTTATCCCAATCATGCCTTATGTTTGCATTTCATACCGGGTAGGGCTCCTCTGTTAGAACTTAGCTTAATATACCGGGTAGGGCTCCACATGTTTTCCTGCTTAGGCCTTAGTCGTAAATACTTTATGTTTGCATGTTAGGCCGAGTAGAATTTCTACTCGCTTTCCTCCTCTAGGACTTAGCAATTTGTGCTTTATGCTTGCACGCTAGACCGAGTAGAATTCCTCTGGTGAAGCTTAGCTTACCGTGCTCTATGTTTGCACTTTCAGAAAATCTCTCGTCAGAAACTGGAAGACGATGTTGTCTTCGAAAGAAACTAGAAGCCGGACAGGACCGAGGACGACGCGAAAGCGTTCGACGTCTAGGATACGTTTTGTATACCTCGTGCTGGCCAAGACGGTAAGTCCCGAGACTTCACCTCTATTCGGGACTGGTCAGATGATGAAGAAGGTGACCGAGTTCAGATGCGTACACCTCCCTTCATATTTTTCCCTTTCTCCTTTCTTATTCCCATATTTGCTCATTGCAGCCGCGGACGACCTGGAGGTGGAGGAGGAGGAGCCGCTTGACGTGGCGCCTGTCTCCGTGGCCGCCCCCACCAAAACCAGGAAGAGAACGGGTAGCGGAGCATTGGAGCCCCCGGCCAAGAAGATGAAGAAGAAAGCAGGCAACAATAAAATTGCCACGCACAAGAAGCGCCCCACTGCTGACGGGTAAGTGTTTCCGAGTTGCCTTATCACTTGCAATTCATAATCTTCTCTGTTCTTCTTCTGCCCTTCTTCTCTGCATCCCTTTTACTCTATTTCTTCTCTTTTTATCTTTTCTCAGCGAGGCACTTGATGCCGAGGCCACCAACGCGCCCCCTGAGAAGCACGCCCCGAGATGTCGTGGAGCTTTCCGACAATTAAGGGGACAAACAACCAGAGGGAAGGACGCAAACGTCTTCCCCTCTTTGAGAAGAACATGATCTTGGTGCCGAGAACAACAGCGCCGAGATGGAGACCGATCAAGCTCCAGAGCAACCGCAGACCAACACACAGCAGGCTGCCTAGGAGCCCACCACCGAGAGACCACCATCGGCCTCCGCTGAGGAGCCCAGAGAGAACGCTACCGAGCAGCAACAAGATGACTCCGCCATGGAGAAACCAGATCCTGCTGCCGAGCAGCGGAAGGAGAATCCCGCCGAGAAGCGGCAAGAGACCCCGGCTGCGCAGGACCGTGTTGTGGTGCAGCCAGCGCCTCAAGACCAAGATCAGCCTGATACTACACTGGTTAGCCAGCCACAGGCTCCGCCAACCAAGAAGACACCTTCTTCGGAGGCCAGGCAACCCAGCCAGCCGCAGACACGAGGTCCCCCGCCAGCTACGCAGATGCCGCCCCCAAAGCCAAGGACCACTCCTGCTGCTCCTGGCGCCGGCAAGCCGCCAACTGCACCGAGAACCAAGCCCTCAGCTGCAGCGACTGCCGCCGAGAAGACCACACCCAAGACCACCAAGATCGCCAAATCCGGTGGCAGCAAAGGTCAGGATCAGACCTACCGGGTACCGGCCCCTACACCCCCAGCAACGAGCGGTGCGCTGGTGCCCGTTAAGACTGGGCCGGTTACCCAGAGCACCAAGCTTGTCCAAACCTCCATCAAGTTTAGTCCTCCGGAACAACAAGCTCTTGGGGCTGGCGCCAGCTCGCCCACCAAGAGTGCGCTCTACCAAGATCACTGGCATGAGCTGCTAGAAATCAATCAGCAGAAACAGGCGGAAGAAGCCGTGCGGAAGGCGGAGCTGAAGGAAAGGAGGCAGCTGGCCCGCTCCGGATCCACGGGAAAGGCTCCTTCCCTGCGTATTGGGGACATGCCGCCTCCCTCAGAGTACGAGCTCCAAGAGGACACTGAAACTATCGTCGACCGGATAGGTTTTGTGGAGCAGTACTGGGACAGTAAGAAGCACCGTCACGCCGAGTGGGATGGCGTGCACCTGAAGAACCTTGACACCTACCGGCAAGCCGGGAACAAGGCCGATGTCGGTCCTGTCACAATGGCCATATCCTCCTCTAGCAGTACCTTGGCGCACAAACTGTACTGCCTGCGCAAGGCTGCTGAGGACGCCGAGAACACCAATCGAGTAAGTACTTTTTCCTCTCCATATGGATTTATGCGCTGCCTGTTTCTTTCCGTTTTACCCCTTCTCTTCTATCCACTACCCAGTCCCCGAGATTCGGGCCGAGTAGGTAAAGCTCAATCGAGTTGCAATCTACTCGGGCCAAATCTTCCAATTTATACCATTTCCTTCTTCCCTGCAGGAGTGCACTCAAACTCAGAGCAATGTCTTCCGCCAGCTCCTGTGGTTGCACCGGTCCATCAGAGATAGGAACCGGGTGCTGGAGTTTGAGAAGAGCGAGAGGGACGCTCTGGAGAAGAACATCACGGACACTGTCACCAAGTTGTCCTCTGTTGAAAGTAAGCACATAGCATTTTGGTTTGTGCGTTTTTTGCTTACGCCCATTTTTGCTTTTGTTCAATCGTTGTCTTCTCTATAGGCGAGCTCAAGGCGCTCGTTGATAGGCACCAAGACTGTGAGGTCATGGCTGCATCAGTGCAGAGCAAAATTTCCTCCTTGGAAGGTGAGCTAATCCTTCTCTTCTCTTCACTTAGTTTCTGTTTCTTGTTCATGATGTTAAATGAGTTGCTGTCCCCGCAGAAGAGTACAAAACCTTCCGAGAGCAGCATCTGGAGTGCCTCGCCCCAGCTAAAGCGCATCAGCAAGTGCAGGTCCGAGAGGCCCAGCTACAGAAGGAACTGGACACCGAGAAGGCTGAAGTTCATAAGCTCCAACTCGAGCTTACTGACGCACTCAAGACTGCGATTGAGGCCGGGAATGAGAAGACAACAGTGATGAACTGGGCTGCCGCAGAGAAGCAGGAGCTCGAGAGGGAGATCAGATCTCTGAGAGAGAGAAATCAAACTCTTGAGGGCATAGTGATTCACGCCTTCTCCAAGACAGGCATATCCGTCTTGTTGATGACTGGAAGACTTGACTAGGGGCCCTTGTCCTGGAACTGAGCTGTGAGTTCTCGCTATTCTTCATTATATTCCGTCTTTGTCTTTCTGACTTCTTCTATTCGGTTTTCCTTCTTCCTGGTTCTCTCTTCTGACTCAAACTAGCATGCCCTTCTCTAGATACCTTCCCGGACTTCAATGATGCCACTGAGACTATCATGGAGAAAGCAAGAAGAGTAAGGGCAGCTTCCGTCCTCAACACAGATGAGTCCGTCAGGATCGATGATCACATTGAAAATATCAAAACTCGGGTGATATCCCTCAAGGGTCTGGGCGCCTCCATGGTTTCTACTGCCATGAATCTGCACAAGTTATTCTGGCCAGAGCGACAGATTCCAGATACCATCAACGAGATGGCGGCCAATTTGAACCGTGTCAAGGAGGAACTGAAGAAGTGGCGTGCCTCCGCAGCCCGGGCTAGTGCGGATGCGGCCCTGCACTTCATACTATCCTGGTATGAAAATCTTGATGTTGACAGGATCAGTACCCTCCGGAATGGCTCCAAGTGGACTGGCCGGGATGAGTGCGTCTTGCGCTGAAAGGCGGTTGCCTACGAGCTTGCTTCCTATGCGGAAACTCAACAGTACATCGACGGCCCCACGGAGCCGGATACCGATGTCGAAGGAGATGACGAGGAGGAAGATGAAGCTGAGGGTGACGAAGATGTTGGCGAAGACGGCAGTTTGGGTGGCGAAGAGGAAGAGCAGGACGATGCCGAAGAGGAGGAGATCGAGCAGCGCCACGCTGCTGAGGAGTCCGGGATGGAGGTGGACTCGGAAATTGTCAAGCCAGGAGCTGGTTCGGACGATGCCCGGGTTGATTCGCAGCCCGCCGCACAAGATGAAGTTGTCACCACCGAGATGGTGATCAACGATCCCGCTCCCGAGTTGGGCGCAACTGAGGCTGCAACCGAGAACGTCGCCTCCGAGCTCTATCCTCTACCCAGTGCTTCCGCTGCCCAGGCCACTAACGCTGCCTCCGAGCCATCCTCCGCTACTCCAACTTCGTCTACTCTAGAGCCTGCTTCCACAAATCCTGCTACCGAGCCCGTGGAGCCTACCAGCACCGAGACGGACACTACTTCATCACTTGTTGTTTAAATTCCTGCACTTTTATCCTTAAACACTTATCAGATGCCCGGTATGCCGGGTGGAGATGTAACAAACACTTTTATGGTTCCTCGTGCTACTCAGTTTTAGTTGTTTCTTTGGCAAGACTGGCTCAATGCCAGATTGCGTTAAAATGCAAGTCCCCGAGTTGCTTTTTTCCTCCACTTAGCTCTTTTGTCTTTGCTCTTACCTGCCACTTGTGGCTTTTTTGGTAGTCGAGTCATAAGATTTCAAAAACCAAGTTTCAGATACTTAACCACTTAGAGATTTGAATATTAACACTGCCCACCACTTAGCCGAAAGGGAAACAGAGAAGTAAAAACACCCTACTCGGTTGTTCTTCTCTTCTTTCCTTACCATTTTTTTTCATGTGTTCATTGACCTTTGGCTTGTTCTCTTGCTTGCCATGAAGCCGGGTTGCGGACATCAGCGAAGTCGAAGAGTTGGCCCTTGGTTTTAAACACACTACTTAACGTACGCATGAAAGTTTAAGTAGAAGAACCGAGTAGGCAAAAGGAAAAAAGTAAACGACACAGAGAAAGTTTAGCACAGGCAGTCCCCGAGTTCGAATTCGGAGTGCCGACTTGAATTTAACTCGGTTGATGGGATACATACAATTTTTCCTCATGAATGAAAACGGCGGAGTAGAGCTACATTCCAGGGACGTTTGGATTTCTCTCCGGATTTATCCGCCCTGTTCTTCTGTGGTACCTGTGCATCGATGAGATAATAGGAATCATTGTGCAGAGCCTTGCTCACAATGAAAGACCCTTCCCACGGAGGGGATAGCTTGTGCATCCCGGCTGTGCGCTGCCCGAGCCTAAGGACCATGTCTCCTTATCGGAAAACCCTTGGGTTCACTTTTCGGCTATGATATCTTCTCAGGTTCTGTTATATACAGCTGAGCGAGACAGAGTTAACTCTCTTGCTTCCTCGAGCAGGTCCACATCATCTTCTCGGGCTTCTCTTGCCTCTGCCTCAGTATAGAGGGTTACTCTGGGTGAGTCATGCTCAAGGTCAGTGGGCAACACGACCTCAGCTCCATATACAAGGAAGAATGGTGTGTATCCGGTTGATCGGTTAGGGGTAGTCCTTAGACTCCACAATACCGCCGGCAAATCGTCCAGCCAGCAACCAGGGGTTCGCTGTAATGGCTCAATCAGCCTTGGCTTTATTCCGGAAAGGACCATGCCATTTTCTCTTTCAACTTTCCCATTGGAAGCCGGATGAGCGACTGATGCAACGTCCAGTCGGATCCTCTTATCTTTGTAGAACCTAGCAAAGGTTCCCTCAGCAAAGTTTGTTCCATTGTCCGTGATGATCCCATGCGGGTAGCCATATCTCAGAATGACATCTTTCAGAAAGCTCACAGCTGTGTTTCCATCACACTTCCGGATAGGCTTCACTTCGATCCACTTGGTGAACTTTTCAACCATAACCAAGATGTGGGTCATGTTTCCTCTAGCCGGCTTGAAAGGGCCTACCATATCCAAACACCATACTGCAAAGGGCCAAGTGATAGGAATGGTCTTCAACTCGGAAGCTGGCATATGAATCTTGCTTGGATATCTCTGGCACCCATTGCACTTTCTCACTAGATCTTCTGCTTGTTGCAAGGCAGTGAGCCAAAAGAATCCATGCCGGAATGCCTTCTTGACCAGAGCCCGAGATGAGGCATGATGCCCACACTCTCTTTGATGTATTTCTCTTAGGATCTCTTCTCCTTCTTCTGGTTCAATACAGCGTTGCAGTACTCCTGTAGGACTTCTCTTGTGCAGCTCCTTGTTGATCATGGTATAGCCCTTCGATGTTCTCTGTATCTTCCTGGCTGTGACCTCGTCACTCGGCAATGTGCCATCCATTAGAAAGGATAATATGGGCAAAGCCCAACTCGGTGTCTCCCGGATAGGAAACACTAGTTCGTCCACTTCCATTGGATCAGCTGCCATGACTTGCTCCGAGTTGGAGACGAGTCTCCGAGTCCTCGAGTACTGAGAAATGATCCCCTCGATGAATGTGATAGTCCCCGGGTTTGCAGAGGCAGTCTCCAGGTTCTCTTTTGAGCCCCCCCAATCAATCTCCATAGGAACAGCTTCCGAGTCCAACAGCCCTGGAATGTATATTGACTCCGAGTTGGGAGATGGCTTGATAGATGGCTTCCTCAAATGCCCCAGAGCAATTCCCGGCGGAATGAACTGCCGAGAAGATCCCAATTTGGACAGAGTGTCAGCTGCGTCATTTTCAGCTCGGTGGATGTGATGAAACTCACACCCATCAAAGAATCCAGTCATGCTCTGCACCAGAAACCGTTAGGATGCCATGTTGGCATCCAAAGCATCCCAAGTCCCCGAGACTTGTTGAACTACTAGGTCTGAGTCACCATAGCAGACAATACGCCGTACTCCAATCTCCTTGGATACTCTCAGGCCGTGTACCAGTGATTCGTACTCGGCTAAATTATTGGACGCCGAGAAGTGGATTTGTAGCACATATCTGAGTTGATCTCGCTTGGGTGAAGTGAGCACCACGCCAGCACCGAGCCCTTCTTTTACTTTGGAGCCATCAAAATGCATCTTCCAGAAATTGGTTTCTGCCAAGGTAGCCTCATACTGCATCTCGGCCCAATCCACCAAGAAATCTACCAGAGTCTGAGACTTGATTGCTTCTCTTCTCGCGTACAAAGGGGTGTACGTGGCTAGCTGAATTGCCCACTTGGCTACCCGGCCGCTTGCATCCTTGTTGCCCATGATCTCCGAGATGGGAGCGGTGCTCACCACCGTGATGGGATGCTCTTGGAAATAGTTCTTGAGCTTCTTGGCACCCAGATACACACCATATGTCATCTTCTGGTAGTGTGGATAATTCTGCTTGGAGATGGATAGAACCTCGCTGAGATAATATACTGGCCGCTACACGGTCTTTCCTTCCTCTTCTCGCTCCACTACCACCACCACACTGACTACTCGGTTGGTGGCCGCAATGTAAAGCATCATTGGCTCCTTGGACAAAGGGCTCGCCAAGATGGGAGCGCTACCCAGCATGGTCTTGAGTTCTTTGAAGGCCACATCAGCTTGTGGTGTCCAGACAAACTTTTCACTTTTCTTCATGAGCTGATAGAGAGGCAATGCCTTCTCGCCCATTCTTCCCAGGAAGCGGCTAAGAGAAGCCAGGCACCCGGTGAATTTCTGCACATCCTTCAGTGATCTCGGCAAAGACATGCTCTCTATAGCTTTTATCTTTGAAGGATTGGCCTCAATTCCCCGACTGGATACCAAGAAGCCGAGTAGCTTGCCAGCCGGGACGCCAAATGTGCACTTGGTTGGATTTAATTTCATCCGGTATTTGCGCAAGCTGGCAAATGTTTCCTCAATATCGCTCAACAGAGTGTGTTTTTCTTTTGTTTTGATGACAATTTCATCTACGTACACCTGCACATTCTTGCCTATCTGGTCATGCAAACATTTTTGCATGCACCTCTGATAAGTAGCCCCAGCATTTCTCAACCCAAAACACATGACAAGATAGCAATAAGCTCCTTACGGTGTAATAATAGAAGTCTTTATTTGATCAGCCGAGTTCAGAGGTATCTGGTGAAAACCAGAATAGGCATCAATGAAAGACAAAAGTTCGCACTCGGCAGTGGAATCGATCACCTGATCTATGCGGGGTAGCGGAAACGGGTCCTTGAGGCAGGCCTTGTTCAAGTCGGTGTAGTCCACACACATGCGCCAGGCCACATCAGCCTTGGGATCCTCCTTCTTCTTCTCCACCATGACCGGATTGGCCAACCAATCCGGATGCAGTACCTCCATGATAAATCCACTTGTCAACAGCTTTGGGATCTCGTCACCAATAGCTTTCCTTCTCTCAGCCACAAAGCGGCGCATCGCCTGCTTAACCGTCTTGGCGTCAGGGCGCACATGCAACGAGTGCTCAACCAATTCCCTCGGGACACCCGGCAGGTCCTGATTGGACCATGCAAAGACATCCCAATTCTCAAGGAGGAAGTGGATGAGCTCTCTTTCCTATTTATCCTCCAATCCGGCACCAATGATGGCCACACGCTCCGGGAACTCTGGGTCAATCCGCACTTTCTCTGTCTCTTGGGAGGCCTGGAAGGTGGCCCCATACTGAGAACTCGGCATGCCAGGCATACCGACTTGAGCCGCTTGGGCCATGGCCACCACCTCATGAATCTTCTTCTTTTCGGCATCAATGACCATAGACTCGGAAAGCCGAGAGCCAGCAGATGCACACTCCAAGGAGCGCTTGTAATCACCCGAGATGGTGATGATGCCATTGGGGCCAGGGATCTTCATCTTTAGATAGGCCGCATGAGTAGAGGCCATGAACTTGGTTAGAGCAGGCCTTGCCGAGCAGGACGTCGTAAGGGCTTTGAAGATCAACCACCTCAAATTGCAGGCACTCGGTCCGGCAGTTCTCCCTGGTGCCGAAAAGCACATCCATCGAGATGCAGACGATAGGAGCACAAGACACTCCCGACACAATGCCGTGAAAAGTGGTCCGGCTGGGTAACAGCATGTTCTCGGCAAGGCCGAGCTTCTCCATGGTATCTTGGTACATGATGTTGACGCTGCTCCCGTTGTCGATCAGCACCTTGCTGAACTTCACGTTCTTTTTGGTCCCCAAGAAAGTGGGGTCCACCACCAGAGCATATGTACCCGGGTTGGGCATTATCTTGGGATGATCCGCTTTGGACCAAACTATCTCCTGGTCGCACCACTCCATGTAGTGAGGCACAGATGGCATCACGACATTCACCTCCATCGCGCACCTGCGCTGGAACTGCTTGTCATCCGGCTCAGTGGTGAACACCATATAGCTCTCGTGGTGCTCCTAGTACTGGTTCCGGTCCCCAGCACCACCATTGTTGTTTTTGTTCTGGTTACATTGTTGTTGTTGCGGTTGTTGTTGCGGGTGTAGTAGTTGTCGTTGCGGTTGTTGTTGTTGAAGTTGCGGTTGTAGTTGTTGTTGGCTTCCTGCGCCACTTGGTTCACGTTCTCCCTCCTCTAGTTCTCGGTAGGCCTGTGAGCAGCTGCCCGAATAGGCTGCACATTGGCACCCGAGAGCGGAAGAGGAGGAGGAGGAGGAGGCAGCTGACCGAAAGCCTCGCTCTTGATCCTGTCCCACCAGCTGCACTGCCGGGTAGTGTGATTGGCTGGCCTACTCGGATGCCGAGTATGGCAGCTACACGGTCCATCCTTCATGTTCTCAAAGACAAATCTTGCAGGATCTCCGGATTCCTGGGAGGCATTGTTCTGCTAGGGAGCATTGTACTGCTTTTTGAAGTTGTGGCCCTGAGTCTGGTTTTGCCCGTATTGGGCTCCAGCAGTTTTTTGTCTTTGGCTGCTCCCGGCAGCACCCTGATCTTGAGTAACAGCAGCTACATGGTCAGAACCGTAGCGGATATCCGGACGGTCTTCCCTTCTCTTGTTGCGGAAGTCCTGGCGGTCATGGCGCCGGGATCCATAATGGTGCTTCCTCTTGGGCTCGAAGGAATCAAGCATAGGCTGAGTAGGGTCATCGAGAGCATACATATCAGCAATCTTGATCATCTCAGCGAGGGTACTCGGCATTTCCCTCTAAAGTTTCTGCCACAGCATGCTGCCATGTCGGCAGCCTTGTGCAAACCAGGCAATGGCCTGTGACTCGTTCACACCCTCACATGTGTTTCTCAGAGTGCTCCACCGAGTAAGATACTCGCGGTCAGTCTCCTCTTCTCTTTGCTTGCACGTCGAGAGCTGCTACGGCCGGTTTGGCCTCTTGTAAGTGTTGGTGAAGTTGCTGATGAAGGCTTCCGAGAAATCAAGCCAGCAGTTGATACTGTCTTTCAGCAGATTATTGAGCCCGATCCGGGCAGGGCCCTCCAGCATCTGGGGCACATACCGAAAAACCCATCTCCTGTTGCCACCTGCAACGTACACGGCAGTCACATAGTCATTCAGCCAGTCCTCTGGCTTGGTGCTTCCATCATAGGTCTTGGTCCCTCTAGCCAATTGAAACTTGGACACGGGTGGCTCCCCCATGATCCTGGGACCAAAACAGCTTGGCCCGGGTGGGCCTCTTGCTTCTATCTCCTCGGACCGGTAGAGCCGGTCCATCTTGTATCTTGCATCACTTGGCTCCATCATTCTTCCTCCCAACTGAGTTGCGAGATCTCTTGGGTCGGCGTACCCGGCTCGCTCCATTGCTGAGTACCCGTCGTGGTAACGGTCTTGGGGAACAGGTCCGGGTTGAGCAACCGGGTTTGGCCACAGTAGCAACCACATGCGGTTGAACAACATGTTGGACTAGGTTAGCAACATGCTGCCGAGATGGGCCCTCTCGGTTTCCTCATTGCCCCTCTTGATGAACTCTGGCGACCTGATGGCCAGTACCTGCAGCATTGCGTTTTTGGCCAGGCTGCCGCACTACAGCATGCTGTTTTCCGGCGACAACCGGGTTGTACACCTGCATCTGTTTGTTCCTCCCAGAGGTCACACTATGGGCCCTCTCCCCACCGGGAAGCGGCGATGAAGCCTGGTCCACGGATCTTGCCCCATGCGAGTAAACAACATGAGACGCACCGCCACCCGGATTGGCCTGCCGAAAGGCCTCATTCTGCCTACCCGCTTCCAGAACGAGCTCATTGAGCCGCTCCTGCTGCCTAACACGGGCCTCGCCAGTGAGAAAGGCAACTCAGCAGCAACTGCCTCTGCAGCTCTAAGTGTTTTTACAGGAGAACTATATTTCGGCCTACCAGCGGTGTTTTGACTGGCAGACTTGCTAGCAGTTCTACCATCTCTAGCTAGCTCAACACCTAAGTTGTGCCGAATAACTCCTATCTTGCTAGGATTTCTAGATATAGGAGTAAAACCATGTGCTCTATTGTACTCATTTTGGTCCAAGTTAAGCTCAAGCCTAACCTCCTCCAGCTCCTGGGCCTCCTGCAGCAAGGCGAGTTGATGTTGCTCGAGCTGCGCCCTCACCACAGCCGGATCCATGTCCGTGGCGATAGGCATGCCGAGCTGTGCGACACCGGCGCGAGCAGCCGGTATCACAGTCGATGTAGAAAGATCCACATAACCAGGTTAGTTCTGCGGCATGTCGTAGGGCTTGTGTCCCCTGCGAGCAGCCGGCTCATCGACGACTTCAGGCGCAGTGGGCGCGCCTTTCCCGGAATCGATAACCGGGCATGTCATCATCGCCTCCACGCTGCCCACAGAGCAGCCAGCCGGCTTCCCGCGGACAGCGAGAACATCGGGAGGGTCCTCAGCAACGAGCACCACCTCGGGGTACCCACGGATGACGGTGGTGGCGACGTACACCAAATGCGCGCCGAAGGAGAGGATGGAGCTGCCTGCAGGCATGGGCTTGCCGCCGAAATCACCGGCGTTGTTGCTGACGAAGTCGAAGGAGCCGAATCTGTGGACAAGGCCACAACCCACGCGCTCCCCCGACGGAGAAACCGGACTCGTCCGAATATGCACCCCAGCCAGCGCCGCTGCTGGCCCCACGGTGGGCACCAACTGTCGTGGTGTCGTAAAGACAGATGCCATAGGGTGGCTAATGTTTGGGGCCGATGGACGTTGTAGGTATTCGGGGAGGGATCGCACGTCGAGTAGACATGCTCAGAAGCACTGCAAACACCAAGATCTACCCAGGTTCGGGGCCCTCGTGTGGAGGTAACACCCCTACTCCTGCCTAGCTCTCTATATAAAGCGCCACCGAGTATAGAAGTTACAAACTCTCAGTATGCCTCTCTCTGCCGAGTAGCCAGCTCCTAGCTCTCTCTATTGTTTCCACTCTCAACTGCTAAGCCTTGCAATAAATGCGCTCTGGTCCAACGTCCCTCGCGCAGAGGGGGATGGCCACCTTATATAATGGTGGCCAACGGGTATTCTACACATAAAAGTACATGATATGACAACACCACTGTCCAAACGGCGCACACTTCTGTGTTCCCGCTGACGCTGTGCCGAAAGTCGCCGCGCCGTCCGGCTGACAGGTCTTGTCCACCCTGTTAGCCCCTTAGGGTAGGCCACTGACATGTCCTGTCCCCCCTTTCAGTGACAGGACTTGACAGACGCCTACCCGTACTGTGCCCACGCCTCAGCACGGATAATCATGCTCCTAGTAAGTTGAACCGCATGCCTATACGGCTGCGGGATATGCGGGATCTTCCACAACGGCTCCATTGACTTTGTGCCCGAGTAGGATAGACTCCCATCTACTCGGATCACCCGAGCTTTACCCGGTTGATTCAGAACATCACTTGTTATCTTCTCTTGGCCTTCAATACTTCCCACCGAATAGCGCCTGCCGACCACTGGGTGCCGGGTCGCAACCTACCCGGCAAAACCATACTTTGAGCACCGTTTACCACCAATCTTACCCCTACTCGGGGGCCAGCCCCCCGACAACGGGCATTACAACAATATACATAGACCGTAATCCAACTACATCTATGACTAATAATCCACCCTCAGGATATCATCCGAACCCCCTTAGGTATTAAGTTGCAAGCAATAGATAATCGCATTAAGCAATGTGTGTAATGCAAGCAATGATTGTGCACGCGGGCACTCACACCGTTGTTTTCTCCCTAGTGGCAACAACACATCCTCCCCCGTCACGTTTCTGTCACTCGAGCACAGGCGAAAAGGAGGCATGAACCCAACTATCGAGCATAAATACTCCCTCTTGAAGTCACTAGCAACTACTTGGCCAGAGCAACCACTAGCAATGGAAAGCATGCAAGATCACAAATAATATATGCAATAAAGACTATAATCAACTTGGCATAAGTTCAATATTCATCGGATCACAGCAAACACAACACATATAATTACATAAGAACAATCTCGATCATGTTAGGCAGCTCACGAGATCTAAACATTGAGGCATAGGAGGAGAATACAACCATCTAGCTACTGCTATGGACCCGTAGTCCAAGGATGAACTACTTAGGCATCACTCCGGAGGCGGGCATGGTGATGAAGAGGCCTCCGGTGATGATATCCCCTCTGGAAGGATGCCGGGAGACAGCTTCAGAACCCCCCTGATCTAGGGTTGACGACGACGACGGCTGCAGAACTTTTTGGGGATTTTTGATCTGGTGCCTAGGGTTTTCCGTCGGAGGGGAATAAATAGGCGAAAGGGCGACGTCGGTGGGCCACCAGGGTGGCCTCACCACCCCCAGGAGCGGCCAAGTGGGGGCTCGCGCCTGGCTATGGTGAAGGCCCCTTGGTGCCCGTCTTCGACTCCTCTTCGGACTTCTGGATGCTTCCGGGGAAAATAGGACCTACGGGATTCGTGGGGTCCAATTCCGAGAATATTTCCACAACAACTTTTCTGAAATAAAAAACAGTAGAAAACAGGGAACTGGCACTTGGCATCTTGTTAATAGGTTAGTCCCGGAAAACGTGTAAAAATGCTATAAAGAAGGGAGAAAACATGTAGCAATTGGCATAATATCAACATAGAACATCAGAAATTATAGATACATTGGAGACGTATCAATGGTCTGCCCGGGGTGCGTAGATATCCATCGTGAGGGGTGGAATCAGGGGTTAAACATGCGTGGCAGAAATGGTTGGGCATGCGTTGTGCTGAGAAGCATGGTTTGGCTTGGATCAATAACCGGGCCCCACACCTAAGTGGGAGTGGACAGAAATGTACACCTGGTTGTGCAACATGGTCTTGATCGCCCATGGGTAAAGTAACGCACCTCTGCAGAGTGTAAAAGGATGTGGCATGTTACCTCCTGTTCGGGGAAGGAGCTGCGAACGCCGTAGGAAAAGCAACTTCATGAAGTTCTAATCCTTTGAAGATTTGGCGGGCATAGTCTTCCAAATAAAAAGCAACCTCTTGAAGAAAGATTTCAAAAACCTTGCATTATCTTATGACTCTTTTGAGTCTAAAGTTGTAGTTAGTGCATCAAACTACCCATTGTATATCATGAACTTGTTGAGTAATGCTCGTTACTCTTTCGTTCCCGTTTGACTCCCTGCTGGTTGAAGCCCTTATGGAAGTCGTCATCGTGAAGCCATCGCTACCTCATGAAGCTAGGTGGAGTCATCTCTTACTTAGCCAATGAAGCATTGTCATCAACAACGCCGGTGGAGGAGAAGCTATCAAGCTGTAGGTGGAGTCCATTCTTGGACTTAGTTGTTTACAAGCCATAGATTACGGCTGACATCAACCATAGTGCATTAGGTTCTGAGCTAGGGTTATTCTCCAGCTTGGAGCTTCGAATTGCTTCTTCTGATGCTTCATTTGCATGAGATCTTCTTCGATTCATCAAAGAGATTCTCGAGATTTCGTAATGAAAGTTTGTATCCTATAGCTTTGCTTGGACCTGCTATGTTTCTGTTGTACCACTCTGAGGGATCTAATATTCACGGATAAGTCCTTCTTTGATTATTATGTCAACGACTTGCGCACTACACATGCAGTGGTGTGCCGGGTCACCGCATCTGATTACGGGAATCGGTGACGTGATTGAGTCCAACTGTTACCATATTTGATGGATTCGGCAAATACACGACTTTGGGGCATCATTAAGGCTGAGAAGGGTCTCTAGGAAGGTTCTAGAGGTGCTCAAGAGCCCTTGGATCAAGGGGCCATCCATCGGAGAGTCGGGGAGCATTGTCCCATCACATATAAGGAGAGGAAAACCCTAATTCTTGGCAGCAACCAAAAGCCACGAATTTTGTCTCCCCCATGGCCTCATCTCGATGGGGGAGGGCTCATCTACAACACCAAGAAGCCATGGAGGAAGGGGGCTAAGGGGCGGCGCTCCCCCATGATGTCCTGCCGGCGCAGGAGGAGCTCCCTGCGCCGCCGACGGCCGCCAACGCCGCTCTGTACCTCACGTGCTGCCCCTTCTCCATCCTCTCCACCGTCTTCACCGCCATCTCCATCGCTAATTTCTCCTTGTATACAGTGGTTCATCCTCCCACACACCTCTGTACCACCCTATGTAAACATGGTGTTTGACGTTTTAAACTATTTGCAGATGATCTATTGCATCTATGTCATGTGTGTGTAGATCCCTTTTGTCATATGATTGATTGTTGAATCTCTATGGATGGTTTGAGCTATATATTGATTTTGTTACAGTCATATGATGCCATCATATGTTTATGTGTGCATGGATCACATCATAGGGTTTATATGTCGTGGTGGTGTCACGGCAGATGCCATAGGATGGCTAAAGTTGTGGGGACGATGGACGCTGGAGGCGCTCGGGGAGGGATCACGCAGCGAGTAGCCGCGTGAGTATGAAGCTAGCACTGCAAACAACAAGATCTACCCAGGTTCAGGGCCCTCGTGTGGAGGTAAAACCCCTACTCCTGCCTTTCTCTCTTTATATTCGTGTCTCACCGAGTAGCCATAGTACAAGTGTTTCCTACACCGAGTAGCCACTCTTCTCTCTACTTGATGAACTAGGTCAGGAACGTGAACCAAGTCTGAGATCCCTCGCGCGGGAGGGGGCAGGGCACCTTATATACCGGTACCCAGCCGGATACAGCCAAGATGTCGATATTGTGTGCACACTGTGCACTTCCGGCTTCCCGCTGACACCTTTGGCTTCCAAGTTTGTCTCTGTGTGCAAAGTCGTTCCGCAGAACCGAGAAACTGATCTGTTATCACTGACACTGTCACGGGGTAGGCCCCCCTACCCTACGACGCCCTGCTGACACCCTGGCGCGGATAAGCACGCTCTCTGCAGATGAACAGTGCCGCAGTATGGACCCGGGATACGCGGGATCCTGTGTCAGAACGGCTCCTTTGACTTCTGGCCCGAGTAGGAGACCGCCCTCTCTACTCGGTCCACTTCCTCTATTCGGAGAAGAGTAACTTCCTTGATTCTTCCTCCTGGCCATCAGTGTGTACGGCCGAATAGCGGATGACCGGGTAGCGAGTATCGGGTAGCCGCTACTCCGCCAAACGTCTCTTCTGATCTTGCCCCTTAGCACTTGCTTTACCCTACTCGGGGGTATCCCCCCGACATTAGTCCCCGAAGCTGGTAGAGTCCTGCGAACTTGTTCACTGGGCTCTGCCAGCTTAAAAGCCAATCTTGCCTTTGAGCCTTAGGTTGCTGAGTAGAACCTCCGAGTAGCCCTTGATTCTATCTCAAGTTTCTTATTTTCCGAATAGGGCCACTTCTCTTCCCTGTCGCCGAGTAAAATGACTTGGCGAGATTTCCAATCAGAATCTCTGCGTGGCAGAGGGAAATCCGGCTTTCGGCAGCGCAACTGGGCACGTGTCACGTTCCCGTACTCCCGACGCCTCGGTGCCCGGGATCTGACAGGCCACGCGCCCAGTTTTTACGGCCTGGGCCCACTAGCCCGTTAGGTCCCATCAAGCGCAGTGATTACCCACGATCGCGTCGTGGGATCAATTGCGGCCGTTACGCGCGCGTCCTGCGCTGTGTGCGTTTCTAACCGGCCCGCACACCCCACGCCGCACGATCTCCGTGCGTAACTGATCCCATTACCTCCAATCGTAACGGCAACCCGAGGGGAGGTATAAATACCCCCTCGGTAACTCCTTCTTCTTCTTCCTGCCTTCATTCTCCTCTCGCCCCTTCGTTTCTCCGCCGCCGCCGAGCTCTTCGCCGCCGTGCATCTCACAGCGCCGAAAGGCCAGTTCTTTCCACCAAATCCTACCAAATCAACATCAAACTCCCTCTCCTGCTCGATGGCTCACGACGATGACGCCCGCGCCGGGTGGGCCGGATCCAACGTCACGGTAGACGAGTGCCGGTGGCTGGTGAACACCCGGTGAGTTCCTCCCGGTGTCCGCTGCCGGCATCCCGAAGGCGAGCTCGTCCCCACTCCGGAGGCGGACGAGCACGTGGTGTTCTCGCGCACTTCGTGCGGGGATTCGGGCTGCCCGTGTGAGATTTCTTCCGCGGCTTCTTCGACCACTTCGGGATCCAACCGCATCACCTTCCGCCGAACGCCATGGTGATGCTCGCATACCACGCTGTGGTGTGTGAGGCATTCCTGGGCGTGCGCCCTACGCCGATGACTTGGGCGCGCTACTTCTTCTTCAGGAAGCAGAGCAAGGCCAAGCCGGGTAGCGCAGACAGCAGCCGTGGGATGACCGAGGCCGGCAGCGCCATGATGGTGCAGCGCAGCGGGACCAGCCATCCGCGCATCAAGGGCCATGACTCCGTGCGCAAATGGCATAAGACCTTCTTCTACATGAAGAACATCCCTGACAAGGAAGGCGAGCCCCTGGTGGACCAGATCAATCTCTCGCGGTGGACCAATTCGCCTCCTACCGGGCAGAATTGGGGATTCAAGCCCCCGCTAGACGACGACATCAAGCAGATCAACGCGCGCCTCGCCCAGCTGAAGGAGAAGGGGCTCAAGGACGACGACCCCATCGCTTGCTGGATCTCCAGGCGAGTGCTCCCGCTGCAGCGCCGCGCACACCTCATGTGCTACATGGGCGGCAACAGGGATTGCACTCGGACGACCACGTTCGAGCTCAGCAACGCGGACGTGGCCGTATGGGCGCGCTCCATCATGAGCACCGGCCTCACCGACCACTGGCAGTACGGCTTCGTGCCGTACAGCCGCACGAAGCCAATCAAGCGGGTTAGTACTTCTTATTCTGTTTCCTGCGTATTGATTCCGAGTAGATAGCCTTCTTAGCCTGGTATGCTTAGCATCCGCACTCTGTGCCGAGTAGGACACTTAGTCGTATCTCTTTAGGCTTCATGTGCTTTATGTTTGCACTACATGCCGAGTAGAACACTTGCTACTATTTGTTAGGCTTCATGTGCTTTGTGTTTGCACGCCTCGTTGACTAGGACGCTTACTCTGTTATGCTTTGTGCTTGCATCTCGTCCCGGGTAGAATCCCTTACATTGCTCAACTGATTTGTGTTGCTTGCTCATATCTCCAGCGCCTTGCTCGCCAGCTCGCTGAGAGCGAGGAGCGCTTCGAGGCCAACTGGCACGAAGACCGAAAGGAGGATGACGAGGTCTCCTACGACACCGCGGACACCCTCTCCATCCCCCATGCCGTCCAGCCGGGTAAGCATCATGTCGACACGTCCATTCGGGACTGGTCCGAAGACGACGACGCAGGTGACCAAGTTCACCTTTTCGGTCGCGAGTAGCGCAACTTAGTTTCTTTCTGTTTCTCAATTGTTTTCTTCTCTCCTACTCTGCAGAGGATGCTAATGCTGACGAGGGAGAGGATGAGGACGCCCTCGAGGTCGATCCGCTTGCGGTTGCCGCTCCCGCCACTCGGAAGAGGGCGGGCAGTGGTGCCCAGGAGCCCATCGCCAAGAAGGCCAAGAAGGGTGAGAAGAAGACCAAGCAGGTCTCTGGGAGACGGCTACCCCCTTCACGCGCAGGGTAAGTGATTTTCTTCCAAGCTGCATTCCGCTGTCATTGCTTTTCCTGAATTTCTTGTTCCATCGCTGCTTCTCGGTTTCTTCTTTCTCTCTTTCTTTTCTTGAATCCCTTTTTCTCTTCAGCGCCCCCTTGGACGCTGACGCTGCTGCCGCTCCCTCCAAATCCAAGAAGAGATCCGCCATTGACATCGACAAGCTCATCGACCTCTCTGAAGAGGACGAGCCCGCGGCAGGGGACGAGGCGCGTGCGCCCTCTCCTGTGAAGGGTGAGGATGAAGACGACACCAATGTCCAGGCCATGGACACTGGTGCCCAGGACGCCGAGCAGGAGCAGCAGGCCCACGCGGAACAACAAGCGCAGGATGCTGCTCACGACGAAAGACCCCCTTCTCCCCCAGCTGCCACAGCTGGGGAGAACACAGAAACAGCCACCGAGCACCAAGATCATGCCGCCCTTGAGCGGCAGGAAGAGAGCCAGGAGCAGCAGGACACTGACGCTGCTGCCCGAGATGACCCCGCGGCCCAGTCGCGGGTAGATAACCAAGACGACGTACTGCAAGACCCCGCTGCCGAGCAGCGGGTTGAGACAACTGACGTGGAGCCGGACCTGAGAGGCACGCGCAGCTGGACGGTGCGCCCGGTGGCCAGTCCTTGGCGCCGGGTGCCCAGCAGGCCGCTCCACCAACTGCGCCAAGCTCCCCGCCCATGAAGAATACTAAGACCGCAGCCAGCCCTCCAGCCAAACAGACCACCAAGAAAACTGCTTCCGACGCTGCTGGCAAGAAAGATGCAGCCGAGAAGAAGGCTGCTGAGAAGAAAGCTGTCGAGAAGCCAGCTACCGAGAAGAAGACTGCCGAGAAGCCAGCAGCCGAGAAGAAGGCCGCCGAGAAGCAGGCTGCCCAGCCGGACGCCGAGAAGAAGGCCGCCGAGAAGAAAGCCGCCCAGCCAGACGCCCCCGTCCGCAGGAATCCTTCGCGTGGCGCTGCTCAAGATTCTGCCGTGATGCCGCCACCTAAGCCAACTGCAAAGCCTGCCGCGAAGAGTGGGCAGCTCACCATTGGTGCTTCCGGCAGCGGTGCAGGCACAGCCGCGGGATCGAGCGTTCAAGACCCGCCTGCCTACCCGCCTTACATGCTGCAGATGAGCAAGCAGTACAGCATCGGTCTGACCAAGACCGAGAAACAGCTTGCTCTTACGAGAGGCAAACAGGACCAGGCTGTGAATTCCAAGCTGCCGGCCAAGGACAAGTCCCAATCGATCTTCTCGCGCGAGATCCAGGAGACAGAGGTGGAGTCCCAAGGGCTCGAGCAGATAATCGACCGGGTCGGCTTTATCGACGCCGAGTGGAACAGCGCGTTCCTTGGCAACGAATCCTGGAACGGTCTGGCCTTGGGCAAGCTGGACCACTGGCGCATCGACTGGAACAAGGCGGACATGGGCTACAATCCCATGACCATCTCGTCCGCCACCAGCACTCTTGCCGCGAAGCTGTTCGTCCACCGCAAGGCTGCAGACGATCTCGAGCAAACCTATGCGGTAAGTTTTGCTTTGCCTATTCCGAGTTGCGCTTTTCTTCTCTTCTATTCTTCTTCTTCTTCTTATCCATCGCCCAGTCCCCGAGATTCGGGCCGAGTAGGCGGCTACTCGACCGAGTTGCCTGTCTTCTCGGGTCAAATATTCAAAACATTATCTAACCCCTTTTCTTTCTGTTTCTCAGAATAGCCTTTTGAAGAGAACGAACCTCTACCGGCAGCTGCTCTGGAATCACAGCATTGCAAAAAGGCACCTTGAAGCCCTAGAAGCTGAACGCAAAAGCGATGCCGTGACCGAGAAGGAGGCCCTGGCTCGTACCCTTCAACTTTCCGAGATGGAGAGTAAGCTTTTAGCTATTCGGTTCATGCGTTTTGTGTTTACGCCCGTTTTTGCTTTCTGCTCTAACTCCTTGTACTCTGTAGGCAAGATCGAGGCGCTGACTGAGGAGCACAAGCACTATCACGTCTTTGTCGAGAATGCCAAGACCACCATTAAGAAGTTGGAAGGTGAGTTGTCGCCTTCTTGGCTTGTTCTCCTCCTTCTTCTCTGCTATTTGCTGACCATACCCTTCTCCTCCGCGGAAGATTACAAGAAATTTCGTGAAGAGCATCTCGACTGCGTGAAGCCCGCCGAGTTGCAGCAGCAATTGGAAAGCCAAGCCGTAGAGCTCAAGAGCCAACACACCACCGAGCTGGAGCCGCTGCAGGTCCAGTTAAGGGCTGCCCTTCAGGAAGTCATCGACATATCCGCCGAGAAGGACAAGTTGGAGGCAGCCGCCAAGGCTAAGCAAAGGGCCCTTGAGATGGAGTGTGAGACGCTGAAGAAGAGCAACTCGGATCTCATGCTCCAACTGGCCCAGTTCCGGAGGGTCGAAGAGCGGCACGCAGCTGATGAGGAGACATGGAAGAGGAAACTTGAGTCGTTACTCTGCGACCTGAACAGTAAGTTTTCGCATCTCTGCGCCCCCCTGTCTCCTCCTTCTTCTCTGCTGACTGTTTTGCATCTCTTTGCTACTTTCCTTTCTAATCTTCTTTTGATAGCATTTTCAGAAATCTTCCCCGATCTCTGCTCAGCCTGCAAACCTGCCCTGTCAAAGGCCCAAGATGCTCGAGTAGAGAAAGGGCTGCCCATGGATACCAAGGCCTCAATCGAAGACAGCTTCACGAACATGCAGGGTCAGCTTCAGCGCCTTAAGGGCTTAGGCACGGACTTGACGTCTGTTGCCTTCAAACTCCATGCATTGTTCTGGCCCAAAGATCCCTTGCCCTCAACCATCCACGCACTTGCCGAGAAGCTGAATGGCGTCAAGGCCGAGCTGAAGAAGTGGCGAGCATCCGGAGCTCGGGCAGGCGCGGACATGCTGCCCCTTTTCATCTGCAGCTGGTATGAGAACCTCAATCTCAATACCATCCTCGAGATGCGCCGCGATTCCAAGTGGGAGAAGGATCCCGAGTGCGTGGCTCGCCGCCAGGCAGTCGCGTGGGAGATCGCCTCCTACGCGGATACCGCGCGCTACATCGAAGGCCTCACCGAGACCGACACGGATGTGGAAGGCGAGGGCGACGACGAGGATGAAGATGATGACGAGGAGGCCACTGGGTCAGACGGGCTGAGCTTCTTCGACAGCACCGACGACAAGTCCGGGAAGGGGAAGGGCGCGGTTGTCGAGGATAGCGACGAGGAGGCCGAAAGCGAGAAGATGACCATCGACACCGCGGCGCTTGAGTTCGGCACTTCGTCAGGCGCAGCCCTTGACGACACGGCGCTACTCCGCGCTCAATCTGCTACCTCCACTTCGACGATGGACCCCATCTCGGTGGCTACAGCCACTTCTGATCAGGCTGCCACCAACCCGGAAGCGGATGCCACGAAGACCGACGTCGCCAACCTGGAAGCTGACGCTGCCAAGGCCACCTCCGAAGCTGATGCCGCCAAGGCCAACACCGAAAATGCTGCTACCTCCACCTGATTATGTCCTGCAACACTTATGCTCTAGACTTTTATCAAATCCCCGGAATGCCGGGTGCAGATGTACTGAACAAATTATCTTCCCGTTGCTACTCAGTTTTATTTCACTTCAAGTTTTTATACTTAGCAATTTGATCAGCTTTGGCTTGATGCCGGGTTGCGTTATCATGCGAGTCCCCGAGTTGCATTTTTCATCCACCCTTCCTTTTTATCTCAGCTCTTACCTGCAACTTGTTGCTTTTTTGGTATTCGAGTCACAAGAGTTCAAAGTTGAGGTTTCAAATACTTAGCCACTTGGAAACAGTCATAGTAACGCTACCCTCCACATAGCCGAAAAAGATAACAACAGACAGTAAAAAACATTCTATTCGGTTGCCACACGCGTCCTTCCCTTTGCAATTTTTCATGTGTTCATTGACTCTTTGGCTTGTTCTCTGGCTTGCCATGAAGCCGGTTTGCGGACAGCAGCAGAGTCGCAGAGTGTCCGGTGAGTATAAACACACTACTTTGTATGCTTTTGAAATTCTAAGCGTAGCAACCGAGTAGACCAAGAGACAACAGAATAGAAACACTTAGAACAATTTTGGACGAGGGCAGTCCCCGAGTTCAATTTTGGATTGCAGAGTAGGAGTTTAACTCGGATAAGAGGGTACATACACACTTTTGCTCATGAATGAAAGCGACGAAGCAGAGCTACATTCCAGGGGCGTTTGGATTCCTCCCCAACTTTATCCGGCCTGTTCTTCTGTGATGGTTGCGCATCTACAAGGTAGTACGCATCATTGTGTAGAGCCTTGCTCACAATGAACGGCCCTTCCCACGGAGGGGATAACTTGTGCATCCCGGCTGTGCGCTGCACGAGCCTAAGGACCATGTCTCCTTCTCGGAAAACCCTTGGGTTTACTTTTCGGCTATGATAACGCCTCAGGTTTTGCTGGTAAACAGCTGAACGTGACAGAGTAAGCTCTCTTGCTTCTTCTAGCAGGTCAACGTCGTCTTCTCGAGCTTCTCTCGCCTCCGCCTCAGTGTAGAGGGTTACTCGGGGGAGTCATGCTCTAAGTCGATTGGCAACACGGCCTCAGCCCCGTAAACCAAGAAGAATGGCGTGTAGCCGGTTGACCGGTTAGGGGTAGTCCTTAGACTCCACAACACCGCTGGCAACTCGTCTAGCCAACATCCTGGTGTTTTCAGCAGCGGCTCAATCATCCTTGGCTTTATGCCTGCCAGCACCATGCCATTTGCTCTTTCCACCTGCCCATTGGACGCCGGATGCGCGACAGACGCGACATCTAGTCGGATGTGCTTATCTCTGCAGAATCTCACCATGGCTCCCTCAGCAAAGTTAGTGCCGTTATCTGTGATGATGCTGTGCGGGTAGCCGTATCTCAGGATCACATCCTTCAGGAAACTCACAGCAGTAGCTCCATCACACTTCCGAATAGGCTTCACTTCAATCCACTTGGTGAATTTATCAACCATGACCAAGATGTGTGTCATGTTGCCTCTAGCCGGTTTGAAAGGACCAACCATATCCAGACACCAAACAGCAAATGGCCAAGTGATGGGAATTGTTTTCAACTTGGAAGCAGGCATGTGGACCTTACTTGCGAATCTCTGGCAGCCGTTGCACTTTCTCACGATATCTTTAGCTTGCTTCAGAGCAGTGAGCCAGAAAAAGCCATGCCGAAAAGCCTTCTTGACTAGAGCCCGAGAAGAGGCGTGGTGCCCGCATTCCCCTTGGTGTATTTCCACCAGAATCTCTTCTCCTTCTTCCGGTTCCACACAGCGCTGCAGCACGCCAGTGGCACTTCTCTTGTGCAGCACTTCTCTGAAGATGGTGTAGCCCTTGGATCTTCTCTGAATTTGCCTTGCGGTAACCTCATCGTCTGGCAGGGTGCCATTCTTTAGAAAAGATAATATGGGCATGGCCCAACTCGGCGTCTCCCATGCGGGAAACACTGGTTCGTCCACTTCCATTGGGACAGCCACTGTTGCGTCTTTTTCTAGGTTGGGGTTGACTCTCTGCAGCCCCGAACGGTTTGCCAGGACTTCTTCAAGGAATGCGACAGTCCCCGAGCTGAGAGGGGCAGTCCCCGAGTAAGGAGGAGCAGTCCCCGAGTAAGGAGGAGCAGTCCCCGAGTAGAAAGGGGCAGTCCCCGAGTAGGGAGGAGCAGTCCCCGGGTTGCAGGCGCCAGTCTTCGGGATGGAGACTGCAGTCCCCGGGTCCTCTTTTGCACCTTCCCAGTCAATCTCCATTGGAACTGCTTCCTCATCAGGCAGAGAAGGAGTGAAAATGGACTCCGAGTTGGGGGATGGCTTGATGGATGGCTTTCTCAAATGCTCCAAGGCAATCCCAACCGGGATGTACTGCCGAGAAGATCCCAACTTGGACAGCTCATCAGCTGCTTCATTCTCTGCTCGGTGGATGTGTTGGAACTCGCAACCTTCAAAGAATCCTGTCATGGTTTGGACCAGGAATCGGTATGACACCATGTTGGCATCCAGAGCATCCCAAGTGCCAGAAACCTGCTGCACGACTAGATCCGAGTCTCCATAGCATATGATGCGCTGCACACCAACTTCCTTTGCTACCTTCAAGCCATGTACCACGGCCTCGTACTCTGCAACATTGTTGGATGCCTTGAAATGGATCTGCAACACATACTTGAGTTGATCTCGCTTGGGTGACGTAAGCACCACGCCAGCACCAAGGCCTTCCTTCATCTTGGAGCCATCAAAGTGCATCTTCCAGTAGTTGGATACCGGAGTAGGAGGCTCATATTGCACCTCAGCCCAATCCACCAGAAATTCTGCCAGGATTTGAGACTTGATGGCTTCTCTTCTCGCATACGCGGGAGCGTACGCGGCCAGCTCGATTGCCCACTTGGCTACTCTGCCACTTGCTTCCTTGTTTCCCATGATATCCGAGATGGGAGCTGAGCTCACCACTGTGATGGGGTGTTCTTGGAAGTAGTGCTTCAGCTTCTTGGCGCCCAGGTACACACCGTAAGTCATCTTCTGATAGTGAGGGTAGTTCTGTTTGGAGGTTGACAGCACCTCGCTGAGATAATATACCGGCCTCTGCACACTTTTGCCTTCCTCTTCTCGTTCCACCACAATCACCACGTTGACTACCCGGTTAGTAGCAGCAATGTATAGCAGCATTGGCTCCTTGGGTAGCGGACTAGCCAAGATGGGAGCGCTACCCAGCATTGCCTTTAGCTCCTTGAATGCCACATCCGCTTGCGATGTCCAGACGAACTTGTCACTTTTCTTCATTAATTGGTACAAAGGCAGGGCCTTCTCGCCCATTCTGCCCAAGAAACGGCTCAGAGATGCCAAGCAACCAGTGAATTTTTGCACATCCATCAGGGATCTCGGCAAAGACATGCTCTCAATAGCTTTTATCTTTGAAGGATTGGCCTCAATGCCCCAACTGGATACCAAGAAGCCGAGTAGCTTGCCAGCCGGGACGCCAAAGGTGCATTTACTCGGGTTCAGCTTCATCTTATACTTGCGCAAGTTAGCGAAAGTCTCCTCAAGGTCACTAAGCAGAGTATGTGTTTTATTCGTTTTGATGACAATGTCATCTACGTACACCTGCACATTTTTGCCGAGTTAATCGTGCAAGCATTTCTGCATGCATCTCTGATAAGTGGCACCCGCATTCCGCAACCTGAAACACATGACACGATAGCAATAAGCCCCGTACGGGGTAATGAAGGCAGTCTTTATTTGATCAGCAGGATTGAGAGCTATCTGGTGAAAACCAGAATAGGCATCTATGAAAGACAGCAGTTCACAACCAGCAGTGGAATCGATCACCTGATCGATGCGAGGTAGTGGAAAAGGATCCTTTGGGCAGGCCTTGTTCAAGTCGGTGTAGTCGACGCACATGCGCCATGCGGTAGCGGCCTTGGGGTCCTCTTTCTTCTTCTCAACCATGACCGGGTTGGCTAGCCAATCCGGATGCAGCACCTCCATGATGAAATTGCTTATCAGCAGCTTGGTGATCTGGTCACCGATGGCCTTCCTCCTCTCATCTCCGAAACGGCGCATAGCCTGCTTCACTGGTTTGGCGTCAGGACGCACATGTAGCGAGTGCTCAACCAACTCCCTCGGGACACCTGGTAAATCCTCATTGGACCAGGCGAACACGTCCCGATTCTCACGGAGGAAGTGGATGAGCTCGCTTTCCTATTTCTCCCCCAACCCGGAGCCAATGATGGCAACTCGGTCGGGAAACTCAGGGTCAACCTGGATCTTCTTCGTCTCCTGAGATGCCTGGAATGCCGTCCCGTGCTGGGAACTCGGCATGCCAGGAACACCAGCTTGCGCGGATTGCGCCATAGCCACCACCTCGTACATCTTCTTCTTCTCGGCAGCGATCACCATGGATTCCGCCAACTGAGAACCAGCAGAGGCACACTCCATGGACTTCTTGTAATCACCAGTGATGGTAATCACGCCATTGGGACCAGGGATCTTAATCTTCAGATATGCAGTGTGGGTGGAGGCCATGAACTTGCTCAGAGCGGGTCTGCCGAGTAGGGCATGGTAGGGGCTCTAGTGATCAACCACCTCAAACTGCAGGCTCTCTGTGCGGCAGTTCTCCCTAGTGCCGAATAGCACATCTATCCATACTCGGCCAATTGGATTGCAAGAGACTCCCGGCACAATGCCATGGAAAGTGGTCTTGCTGGGTAGCAGCATGTTCTCGGCCATACCAAGCTTCTCCAGTGTGTCCCTGTACACGATGTTGATGCTGCTGCCGTAGTCGATCAGTACCTTGCTGAACCTCACATTCTTCTCGGGACCCAAGAAGGTAGGATCCAGCACCAAGGCGTAGCTACCCGGGTTGGGCATCACCTTAGGGTGATCTGCTCTGGACCACGTGATCTCTTGGTTGCACCAATGCATATAGTGAGGAACAGCAGGGATCACAGCATTGACCTCCATGGCACGCCTGTGCTGGGATTTCTTGTCGACAGGCTCAGAAGTGAAGATCATGTAGCTCTCGTGGTGCTCCTGGTACCGATTGCGGTCTCCGCCACCATTGTCGCCATTGTTGTTGTTACCTTGGTTGTTGTTGTTGTTGCCTCTGTTGTTGTTGCGGGTGTAGTAGTTGTTGTTGTTGTTGCTGCGGTAGCCATTATTGTTGAAGTAGCGGTTGGCTCCTAAAGCCACCTGGTTCACATTTTCTCTTCTCGGGAAGGCTGGAGGCCGAGCAGCGGGTGCGCGAGCAGGCTGTACAGCGGCATTCGCAGCTGGCAGAGGAGGAGGAGGAGGCAGGCCCTCGTTCTTGATTTCTTCCCACCAACTGCATTGCCGAGTAGTGTGGTTGGCGGGTCTTGCGGTATACCGAGTGTGGAAGCTGCACGGGCCATCCTTCATGTCCTTGAAGACCCGAGTTGCCGCTACCCTGCTGGGAAGCGTTGTATGGCTTCTTATTGCCCTGGCCCTGATTTTGGTTTTGCCCGTACTGGGCTCCAGCAGTTTTTGGCCTCTGGCTACTCCCAGCTCCGGTTGCCACAACATTCACCTCCTGAGGATCGTACCGGGTATCAATCCGGTCACCTCTGCGCTTGTTGCGGAACTCGTTGCGCTTGCTGGTGTTGATGTTGTAGTTCCTTCTCGGCTCAGCGGCATCAAGGAGAGGCTGAGTCGGGTCGCCGAGTGTGTACTGATCCGCAATCCGGATGGTCTCAGCAAGGGTACTCGGCATTTCCCTCTGGAGCCTTTGCCACAACATGCTGCCATGTCTGCAACCCTGCGCAAACCAAGTGATGGCCTGGGCCTCATTCACACCCTCACAGGTGTTCCTCAGAGTACTCCACCGAGTAAGATACTCGCGGTCCGTCTCCTCTTCCCGCTGCCTGCAAGCGGATAGCTGCTGCGGCCTATTCGGCCTCCGGTAGGTGCTGGTGAAGTTGTTGACGAATGCCTCCGCGAAGTCAAGCCAGCAGTTGATGCTGTGCTTGGGCAGGTTGTTGAGCCAGGTTCTTGCCGGTCCCTCGAGCATTTGCGGGATGTACCGCACGGCCCACCTCCGGTTGCCGCCTGCAATGTGCACGGCTGTGACATAGTCATTGAGCCAATAGCACTTGGTCCCTCTAGCGAGTTGGAACTGCTTCACGGACGGCTCCGTCATGATGCGGGGACAAAAGCACTTTGGGCCCGGTGGCCCCCTGCTCTCGAGTTGCGCCGATAAAGAAATCCGGTCCAGCTTGTGCCTGGCAGGGCTCCAGCACGCGCTCACCCACGCGATCCAGGATGTCATAGCCAGCCAACCCCATGGCCGAGTAGCCATCATCATATCTGTCCACCTGCACGACTGCAGACTGCTCCACCGGGTTGGCGGCTGGCGCCACTGCGCGCAGCTGCTGCCTCTGCCGAGTAGGCTGAGCAACTGGATGCTGAGAAGGGCCTGGGCGCTCTCCATCTCGGGCCTGGCTTTGAGCTTTATGGGCTTGATAGCCTGCTCCTGCAGCGTTGTGTTTTTGACCGGACTGTCGCGCTACAGCATGCTGTTTTGCAGCGACAGCCGGGTCGTACACCTGCATCTGCCTATCTCTGCCGGAATGCCCACTCCGCTCCTTCTCGCGACTGGGATGCGGTGATGAGGCCTGATTGTTAGATCTAGCCGCATGCGAGTGCACCACCTGAGAAGCTCCAGCACCCGGGTTGGCTTTCCGGAACTCCTCGTTCTGCCTAGCAGCCTCTAGCACTAGCTCATTGAGCCTTTCCTGCTACCTAACGCGCGCGTCGCCAGCGAGACGCGGCAACTCGGCAGCTACAGCCTCAGCATCTCTAAGGGTTTTGGCGGGGGTGCTGTATCTGGGTCTGGTGGTGGCGGTGTTTTGGCTAGCGGCTTGGCCAGCAGTTTCTCCAACTGCTGCCATCTCGGTGCCTAGGTTGCGGCGCGTAGCGCCTGCCTTGGAAGGCCTCCTCACCACGGGCGTGAAGCCGTGAGCCCGGTTGTACTCGTTCTGGTCCAGGTTCAGCTCAAGCCTAACCTTATCCAGCTCCGCCTGCTCGGCGAGCAGCGCCTGGCGTTGCTGCTCGAGCTGCGCCCGCATGGTCATGAGCTCGAGCTCGGTGGGAGGCGGCATGCCCATCCGCACGGCGGACGCAGGTATCGTCGGAGTAGTGGAGGGAGGAAGGTTGCAGTCCTTCTCGTAGGGCTTGTGGGTCTTCCCGCCAGCACTCGGGCCAGCGAGATCCTCAATGATGCCCGCGGCGGCAGCGGCCGCACCCTTCCCGGCGTCAGCAGCAGGGCCGGTCATCATCACCTCCGCGACGTCCGCAGAGTGGCCCATCGGCCTCCCGCGTGCCGCGATGACGGCAGGGGATCCTCCGCGACATGCACCTCCCCGGGGTACGCGCGGTCGATGACGGTGGCGACGTAGACGAGGTGCGCGCCGAAGGAGATCACCGAGCCGCCCTCCGGCATGGCCCTGCCGCCGAAATCGCCGGCGTTGTCGGTGACGAAGTTGAAGGAGCCGAATCTGTGGACGAGGCCACAGACCACGCGCTCTCCGGTAGCAGAAATCGATCCCGTCCGAACGGAAACTCCAACCAGCGCCGCTGGTAGCCCCACGGTGGGCGCCAACTGTCGTGGTGGTGTCGCGGCAGATGCCATAGGATGGCTAAAGTTGTGGGGACGATGGACGCTGGAGGCGCTCGGGGAGGGATCACACAGTGAGTAGCCGCGTGAGTATGAAGCTAGCACTGCAAACAACAAGATCTACCCAGGTTCAGGGCCCTCGTGTGGAGGTAAAACCCCTACTCCTGCCTTTCTCTCTTTATATTCGTGTCTCACTGAGTAGCCATAGTACAAGTGTTTCCTACACCGAGTAGCCACTCTTCTCTCTACGTGATGAACTAGGTCAGGAACGTGAACCAAGTCTGAGATCCCTCGCGCAGGAGGGGGCAGGGCACCTTATATACCGGTGCCCAGCCGGATACAGCCAAGATGTCAACATTGTGTGCACACTGTGCACTTCCGGCTTCCCGCTGACACCTTTGGCTTCCAAGTTTGTCTCCGTGTGCAAAGTCGTTCCGCAGAACCGAGAAACTGATCTGTATCACTGACACTGTCACGGGGTAGGCCCCCCTAACCTGCGACGCCCTGCTGACACCCTGGCGCGGATAAGCACGCGCTCTGCAGATGAACAGTGCCGCAGTACGGACCCGGGATACGCGGGATCCTGTGTCAGAATGGCTCCTTTGACTTCTGGCCCGAGTAGGAGACCGCCCTCTCTAATCGGTCCACTTCCTCTATTCGGAGAAGAGTAACTTCCTTGATTCTTTCTCCTGGCCATCAGTGTGTACGGCCGAATAGCGGACGACCGGGTAGCGAGTATCGGGTAGCCGCTACTCCGCCAAACGTCTCTTCTGATCTTGCCCCTTAGCACTTGCCTTTACCCTACTCGGGGGTATCCCCCCGACATTATAGTATGTGGAGAAAACTAGAGAGAGGGTTGCTTGAGTGACAAAAACATGAGCCACAATCTAGTGATTAAAGCATATGGGACAAAGAGGACCTTTTGATCTTAATGCTATGGTCGGGTATTTTTACCTTAATGTAAGTTCTAGTAGTTACGGATGTTTTCTAGAGTTCCAATCATAAGTACTTGTAATCATTGGATAGTGAGAGTTTGTTAACTTTTCCTCTCCCACATAAAAGAGGAATATCAACCTTGTATTTGACTATTTGATCATGGTCAAATCCATCACACTTTCCACCACTTTTCCACACTCATGTTACTGTTAGTTTATAGTCATTTAGTATACTTTATTGCTGCAGCAACTAATTTTACTTTTATGTATTATTATCCTGCAAAACTATTTTGTTTACCCATATTGTTACTCTAGTTTTATTTCCAAAATATTGCAAAACGTTTAGTGTACGTAGAGTTGTATCAGTGGTTGATAGAACTTGAGAGAATACTTATCCTACCTTTAGCTCCTAGTTGGGTTCGATACTCTTACTTATCGAAAAGGCTACACACGATCCCCTATACTTGTGGGATATCAGGCACCACCACTGGCGTGACCTGTTACAAATCGTAGACGCACAATCGATCTACCGAGGACCAAGCAATCACAGCACGATGACGACACCGAGATTTGTTAACGCAGTTCGGCGAACTCGCCTACATCTGCGGGGCATGACTACGGGCGCACCTCCCCATTGATACCGCTGCACCGGCCGCCTTGGTCGCCGGCACAAGCCGCCGGCTCCCCTTGCGCGCCTGCTGCTATCAAGTCGTCATCGATGACAACCCCGCCGAGGCAATACAGACGCACCAGATCTCAACGCCACGCCGGTCCGGTCGCCCCTGCCACGGGCGCCGGACCGTCCCCTCGTGATCTTGTGTCTAGCCTACCAGCTTGTAACATCCCAAGTCTGAAAAATAGCCTTTAGAATGTTTGCTCTCTGTTATTTTATGTTTTGCATCATGGCATCATGTTGATTGCATTTGTTTTGTTTATTTTCCAATTGTTTTCCCCTGTTTTCATTTGTTTTCCTTTGTTTTCTATTTGAATTTCAACTCAAATTTCAAAACTTTTGTTTCATCCTTGTGATGTTACAATTTCTAAAATGATATTTCCAAATAAAACAATTATTTGTTTCCATTAAAGTATGATTCCAAACTATTGTTTTATTTCTATAAAAATGCATCCAATAATCAAACCCTTTTCAAATTCAATTTGCTTTCCATTTGAAATTCCAAACCAACATCCAAATAGTTGTTTCCAATTATCCCATAATGTTCAACTAATAAAATGGTGCTTTTATTTCAATCAATTAATCCAATCAAATAATTCCTAAATCATTTTCCAATTCAAACCAATTCTCAAAATCAGTACCTCTTTTTAATCCATGAATCTCAACACACATTTGTACGCTTTAAATCAATTTCAAAACTTAGGGGTAACCCTATTGAAAAATACTTTGTTTTCTAAAATTAACTAATATTGCAAATTTCAATCAATTTGGTTTAAATTTCAAACAGCAATCAAATCTTTAAAATTTTGAAAATAAAAGTTACCAACTGGTTGTTTTTGGCCTAAGGAACTCCTCCAAATTTTTTCCAAAATTTTCATTAATTTAAACCTATCATTTTCTTCCTAAAGCTAGGGCTACAAAAAAAAACAGTAAAACAAAAATAAAAATAACAAAAGGGGAGAGAGAGCACATCAGCCCACCCCATCTATTTCTTTCCCCAAGCCCATTTTCCCTTTTCACTTAAGCCCACCTAATTTTTTTTCCCACCTGGCCCAGTACCCCTGTCGTTGTCTTCTTCCTCGCGTGAGGTCATCCTGCTGTACGACAGCAGCACAGCCAACCGATCCCCCCTCCCCCTCTAGGATGCTTGCCGTACTACCTCCTCTCCCTCCATAAAGCTCCACCTCTCCCCCACTCCTAGCCCTAACCCTAGACCCCATCCTCCCAGCCGCCATCTTTCCCTCCCTCTCTCTCTGAACCCAACACCTCTGAACCTCACACCCCACTCGAGCAGCCCCTTTCCTCCGGCGAGCGCCGCCGCCTTGGTCACCGGCGGACCGTGTCGAGGCCGGGAATGGAACCGGGGAGGGTTCCTCTCCCTCGCCATGCCCTCGGTCGGCCCCGAGGAGTCCCGGAGCTCCGCCGCCGTCGCCTCCCGTCGCCACCATCGCCTCTGTCCGCCCTCTGCTCGACCTACTGCACCTGAACCTCGATCGCCTCCTCCTGGCTCAAGGTGAGCCCTTCCTCCGCCCGCCTCCTTCCCGCCTCACTCCCTCCTCTCTCCCTTGGCCGCGAGCGCACCCGAGCACACCCCACGGCCGGCGCCCTCTCCGGCGAGCCGTCTCTGCCGGCGATCCCTCATGTTTCTTTCAGATCGTGGTGCAGTAACGATTCAGTTACGTTCAGTTCAGTTAACATCCCGCAGCGAAACCTTATACTCCCCGAAGCCCTCTCCCTAGCACAAGCCGCATCTTACCCCACTGGTTCAAGTCTCACGCGCACAAGCCAGAGGGGGTGGGATCGAATCCCACCCCCTGCATAATACCCCATCTTTTTTATTTCGATTCTCCAGATCCAAAACTTTCTGGTTTTCACACATAGGCCCCTGACACTTATATCTAGACCCCTGAAATATTTTTTCCTAAGTCCCTAGATGAATTAAAATGGCAGATTTGCACCCAATCTTCTAAAATGCATAATAAATTCATCCCAATTCCAAATTCAACATTTTTAATATGTTTTCTGTACCAAATTAAATACTCTACCCAAATATAAATTTTGTTTACTGTTTTGAATATTTTAAATTTGTGCAATATTTGAAAACTTGTCAAATTCACTTAAATTTGCAAAATTCATAACTTGCTCATAAAAATTCCAAATTTCACAAACCAAATATGTTTTCCAATCAATTTTTCATGTACTTTCCAAATATAAATTTTGTTTGCTGTTTTGAATATTTTAAATTGCTGAAAACAACTGTTTCTTAATTATTGCATTTAAAATTGCCAAAATAATAACTTGCTCATTTTAAATCCAATTTCCACATATGAAATATGTTTTCCATGCAAAATTAAACCACCTTTTCAAATATAAAATTTGTTTCATGTTTTGAATAATTAAAATTGGTTAAATGATTTAAACCTTGTTTAATTCATTTAAAATTGGTAATTTTATAACTTGATCAAAACAAATTCTTTTGGGACATATAAAATATGTTTTCAAACCATAAAAGCATAACCTTTTCAATTATGAACTTCCCTCAATGTTTTGAACAAATAAAAATTCAAATAAGTTCATGTTTGAATTAAATTCATTTAATTCTTGCTTAAACTTGTTTAATTCCTAAATAATTTATTTGAAATCCTTTTTCAACAAGTGAAACATGTAATCCACCCAAAATCTTGTGTTCTTTTCAAATATAAACTTTGTTATCTATTTTGAACAATTAAAGGTGGTGAAAACAACAAATGCTTGTGTGACACCTTTAAGAAACCAAAATTCCATAACTTAATAAATGAATTTCTAAATTTGTTAAGCCTTATTTCCATTTGGTTCTATTGTTGTTATTTTGCTGTTTTCCTCATCCATGCATCATGCTAATTCACTTACACAAGTTGATTAGTTGTAAAACAATTAATTCAACCATAATTCATGGGCTTTCCATATGCAATCCAATTGCATATGGGTCCATTTAATCCTGTTTCTATCTTGTCAACTAGTTTATTTTGATGCAACCATTAACTTGACATGCATCATCTTTGATTGTGCACAATGCCATGATAATGATTGTTTATCTTTCTGCCTTGTTTGTTTGCTTCTTCTCGGATATACGACGACGTTGAGACCGACGATTCTTTCGACATCCCTTCTAAGGATTTAGCTCGGTACCAGGCTACTGGGTTTTGCAGGCAAGTTATCACTCACATGAACCACTGTGTTCCTTTCAACATTGGTTACCGATACTTTCCGTTGTTCTTTTCTGCTAGCCTTAGTAGTAGTTATTCTGTTACGAACCTATCACATGAATCCCTTAACCCTGATATTGCCTCATCTCCCTTCCTACAACCCATTGTTTGAGCCAGTGTCTTACTAGCATGCTTAGGTTGCTTTTGCTCGAGTCTGTTACCCGTTACTTACTGTTACTACTTCTTTTACGTTGTGGGGGCTCGATGTTTAATCAATCAATCATGCTAATGTTGCTATTAATAATAAATTTGATGATAAGGCACCGGCAGGAGGCCCATGAGAGGTTTTGAAGCCTGCTAGTGTCGACCCTAATAGGAAAAGGGTCTTGTCTACTGATCCATGATGAGCGCACTACCCGCATTTGGGAAGCGAGTATGGGCGCCCCCCTCAACTTGACCTGATTCGCATCTCGTCCAAATCGCCTCATTTAGTTCGTGTTTTCCATTTGCCGCATGCATGTTTTTGCGAGCCCAGGCCAGGGTGGAACTTTTGTAGTCGGCATATAGGGGGACACGTTCTTAGAGTGCTATGAGGGTCCATTTTCTTCTGGGCTCGATTAGCCGTGCGCCCAAGGTGCTTTGGGCTTGATGCGAGGAATGGTTGGTTGTGTTGAGTACCCCGCTTGGTGGGAGGCATCCCATCTGGCGGGATATTCATGAGTGTACGGCCAAATTGGTGCAACCCTGCAGGGATAATCTTCTCGAGAAGCCGTGTTTTCCGCGGTTATGGATTACTTGGTGAAAGTACTGGCTAACAAGTACTCAGGACAACTTAAACATAATGATCAAACATGTTACACCCGATGATTAATAACTTGACTAGTAATAGGTTGATGACACAATAACTTGATTCACTTTAACACAACTATGTGAGTTATCCTCGGATTGCTTCTTTGGATAAGGGGCGAGATCCAGGATGGGTTTGTTTGAAGTTATCTTTCAGTTGGTTACAATCCTCGATCTTATCTCCTTTCTGTTAACCGGAAGTGGTAGAATCTCTGTAGATGGTTAGCGCAGCCAGTTGCAGCATCTTTTATATCCCCTCTCTTCCATTGAACCCAAGGCATCTGTGCTTGGTGTTGACGGGTTACACTTTGGTGAACTGTGAGTCTTGCTTGCCAGTACGTTTATGTACTGACCCCTTTGGGGCTGTGGTTTACGCAGACGACGTTTCCGAGGATCTACATGGTGGCTACTACGTGGAGTATGACGAGACTGCTGACGAGTAGATAGCGGACCCGGGCAGGATCCGAGACTTCGTGGATGGGCTCCGTCTTTTTGTTTCCGGCCTCTTAGGCCTATTTGGTTCTTGTCTGTACTCAGACATGTTGAATGCTTCCGCTGTATTGTAACAATGTATTGTTGGGGCATGTGCCCTCTGAATGATTGTATTTGCTATCTCTGCTCTAATGAGAGCCATTTGCAACTTATTTCAATCTTTTGTGTCGTAGAGATCTGTTGTGATATCACTTGTTAAACGCCGTTGACGTACCATGTGTGTATGGTTTGAAGTACGTCGACGGAAGTGCCTTTGATCTCTAGTGGATAGTTTACATCGACGATGGAATAGCAGGGCTTGTGTTGTCGCGCATAAGCGCAGGCCTACCAGGAAGCTGGGACGTGGGAGCAGTTATGCCCCATAATCCAAGCATCTGCTATCCAGTTCGTACGGTGAGTATCCCCTAGAAATCAGGGTGCGACAAATGGTATCAGAGCCTGTCTGCCTGTAGGATCCCTTTTTACTGGACGCAGTTGAGTCTAGAAACTATTTTGTAGCTATGTAGGAAAAATGAAACGTGAGAGTAGGAATTCTGTTCTTTTTCTTCTTTCCCCACCCACCCTCCCTTTTTCTGGTAAGGAAGTGCAACGTTGTTTTCCCTTCTCATCTGAACTTTCAAGTTAGGATTTCACGTATTCTGGTTTCTCTAGGATGGTTATATCTATTAGACCATAGGAATGGAGGTGGTTGTGACATGATTTATCATGTTGCCTACTCACGATTGAGAACGGAGGCGTGTAAGCCCCGGAAGCAGATCCTCTATTCCTTAAGCAGTAGATATTTATCCTTTAGAAGCCCGGATGGGTTTTCCATAGTACCTCAGGAGTTTTGATCTCGTTTTCCCCGATGTTGATATTCTGTTCTTCTCAACATCCTTTTCGTCCGTTGAAATCTTGTTGTTGTTTTCCATTTCAGTTATTCTACCGGCGTCTAATCAAAGTTTCCCCGTTCATCTCGTAAACTCTTATCCAGTTAAAGTGTTATTTGATACTGGAGCATCACATTCCTTTGTGTCAACAATCTTTTCCACAACATACAACCCAATTCTGGTTCCACTAAGCAATCAAAACTCCCCGGAATCTCAAATGTTGACTTCCAAGTTCAGTCATAGAAATCAAATTCTAATGGGAGGCCACATATTCCTCGTTACTCTCATGTTGATGATTCTGACATTGATATTATTCTTGGTGTTGCATTGATGTCAATAATTCTGTTCCACCATTCTAGCCAGATAATCTATTCTCCAAATGAATCAAATTCTATCCAGCTATACACCCTCAATGCAAAACCTCTCCTTTTATTTGAAAATGTTCCGGTGGTTTGCAAATTCCCTGACGTCTATCCAAGGTGCACGATGTGTTTCACGTGTCACAAGAAGTTTCCGGACCTTTTCCTTTCTCAGTAGGAATCTCGGGGCGCGATTCCTTCAAGGGGGGGCGTTTTGTAACATCCCAAGTCTGAAAAATAGCCTTTAGAATGTTTGCTCTCTGTTATTTTATGTTTTGCATCATGGCATCATGTTGATTGCATTTGTTTTGTTTATTTTCCAATTGTTTTCCCCTGTTTTCATTTGTTTTCCTTTGTTTTCTATTTGAATTTCAACTCAAATTTCAAACCTTTTGTTTCATCCTTGTGATGTTACAATTTCTAAAATGATATTTCCAAATAAAACAATTATTTGTTTCCATTAAAGTATGATTCCAAACTATTGTTTTATTTCTATAAAAATGCATCCAATAATCAAACCCTTTTCAAATTCAATTTGCTTTCCATTTGAAATTCCAAACCAACATCCAAATAGTTGTTTCCAATTATCCCATAATGTTCAACTAATAAAATGGTGCTTTTATTTCAATCAATTAATCCAATCAAATAATTCCTAAATCATTTTCCAATTCAAACCAATTCTCAAAATCAGTACCTCTTTTTAATCCATGAATCTCAACACACATTTGTACGCTTTAAATCAATTTCAAAACTTAGGGGTAACCCTATTGAAAAATACTTTGTTTTCTAAAATTAACTAATATTGCAAATTTCAATCAATTTGGTTTAAATTTCAAACAGCAATCAAATCTTTAAAATTTTGAAAATAAAAGTTACCAACTGGTTGTTTTTGGCCTAAGGAACTCCTCCAAATTTTTTCCAAAATTTTCATTAATTTAAACCTATCATTTTCTTCCTAAAGCTAGGGCTACAAAAAAAAACAGTAAAACAAAAATAAAAATAACAAAAGGGGAGAGAGAGCACATCAGCCCACCCCATCTATTTCTTTCCCCAAGCCCATTTTCCCTTTTCACTTAAGCCCACCTAATTTTTTTTCCCACCTGGCCCAGTACCCCTGTCGTTGTCTTCTTCCTCGCGTGAGGTCATCCTGCTGTACGACAGCAGCACAGCCAACCGATCCCCCCTCCCCCTCTAGGATGCTTGCCGTACTACCTCCTCTCCCTCCATAAAGCTCCACCTCTCCCCCACTCCTAGCCCTAACCCTAGACCCCATCCTCCCAGCCGCCATCTTTCCCTCCCTCTCTCTCTGAACCAAGGAAAAAAATAGCGTGCTATGAGAAATAGCGGCACCCTCCTGCAGATGCTATGAACGCTTTATCGTGATAATAGCGTGCTATATCAAAATAGCGTTTTGAAAAAACTATCAAATATATTTAAAAAATTGAAGGATTTGAACAAGAATAAATGATATAGTCAAAAAATGTGCGAATAATAGATGTATAGCCACATAAAAAATTGTTCTCTTGTCGGTTAGATCCTAACATCAACATCCTACGGGGAAATAACACATTATATATTACTCATTCAGAATTATAAACCTAGCGATGTCATCTTCACGATTGTTTTTCATCGCCACGAAAAACATGAAGCAACTTTTTCTTCTTCCTAAGGTGGAAAAAAATATTAACACGCTATAACCGCTATAGCGTTACGCCGTTTTAGCATGATATAGCATGCTATTTCGTGAATAGCGCAATAGCACGCAAGAATGTTAAAATTTAGCGTGGACCCTCCAAATATGCTATATCGTGCTATTAGCGCCGAAATAGCGCGCTATTTTTTTCCATGCTCTGAACCCAACACCTCTGAACCTCACACCCCACTCGAGCAGCCCCTTTCCTCCGGCGAGCGCCGCCGCCTTGGTCACCGGCGGACCGTGCCGAGGCCGGGAATGGAACCGGGGAGGGTTCCTCTCCCTCGCCATGCCCTCGGTCGGCCCCGAGGAGTCCCGGAGCTCCGCCGCCGTCGCCTCCCGTCGCCACCATCGCCTCTGTCCGCCCTCTGCTCGACCTACTGCACCTGAACCTCGATCGCCTCCTCCTGGCTCAAGGTGAGCCCTTCCTCCGCCCGCCTCCTTCCCGCCTCACTCCCTCCTCTCTCCCTTGGCCGCGAGCGCACCCGAGCACACCCCACGGCCGGCGCCCTCTCCGGCGAGCCGTCTCTGCCGGCGATCCCTCATGTTTCTTTCAGATCGTGGTGCAGTAACGATTCAGTTACGTTCAGTTCAGTTAACATCCCGCAGCGAAACCTTATACTCCCCGAAGCCCTCTCCCTAGCACAAGCCGCATCTTACCCCACTGGTTCAAGTCTCACGCGCACAAGCCAGAGGGGGTGGGATCGAATCCCACCCCCTGCATAATACCCCATCTTTTTTATTTCGATTCTCCAGATCCAAAACTTTCTGGTTTTCACACATAGGCCCCTGACACTTATATCTAGACCCCTGAAATATTTTTTCCTAAGTCCCTAGATGAATTAAAATGGCAGATTTGCACCCAATCTTCTAAAATGCATAATAAATTCATCCCAATTCCAAATTCAACATTTTTAATATGTTTTCTGTACCAAATTAAATACTCTACCCAAATATAAATTTTGTTTACTGTTTTGAATATTTTAAATTTGTGCAATATTTGAAAACTTGTCAAATTCACTTAAATTTGCAAAATTCATAACTTGCTCATAAAAATTCCAAATTTCACAAACCAAATATGTTTTCCAATCAATTTTTCATGTACTTTCCAAATATAAATTTTGTTTGCTGTTTTGAATATTTTAAATTGCTGAAAACAACTGTTTCTTAATTATTGCATTTAAAATTGCCAAAATAATAACTTGCTCATTTTAAATCCAATTTCCACAAATGAAATATGTTTTCCATGCAAAATTAAACCACCTTTTCAAATATAAAATTTGTTTCATGTTTTGAATAATTAAAATTGGTTAAATGATTTAAACCTTGTTTAATTCATTTAAAATTGGTAATTTTATAACTTGATCAAAACAAATTCTTTTGGGACATATAAAATATGTTTTCAAACCATAAAAGCATAACCTTTTCAATTATGAACTTCCCTCAATGTTTTGAACAAATAAAAATTCAAATAAGTTCATGTTTGAATTAAATTCATTTAATTCTTGCTTAAACTTGTTTAATTCCTAAATAATTTATTTGAAATCCTTTTTCAACAAGTGAAACATGTAATCCACCCAAAATCTTGTGTTCTTTTCAAATATAAACTTTGTTATCTATTTTGAACAATTAAAGGTGGTGAAAACAACAAATGCTTGTGTGACACCTTTAAGAAACCAAAATTCCATAACTTAATAAATGAATTTCTAAATTTGTTAAGCCTTATTTCCATTTGGTTCTATTGTTGTTATTTTGCTGTTTTCCTCATCCATGCATCATGCTAATTCACTTACACAAGTTGATTAGTTGTAAAACAATTAATTCAACCATAATTCATGGGCTTTCCATATGCAATCCAATTGCATATGGGTCCATTTAATCCTGTTTCTATCTTGTCAACTAGTTTATTTTGATGCAACCATTAACTTGACATGCATCATCTTTGATTGTGCACAATGCCATGATAATGATTGTTTATCTTTCTGCCTTGTTTGTTTGCTTCTTCTCGGATATACGACGACGTTGAGACCGACGATTCTTTCGACATCCCTTCTAAGGATTTAGCTCAGTACCAGGCTACTGGGTTTTGCAGGCAAGTTATCACTCACATGAACCACTGTGTTCCTTTCAACATTGGTTACCGATACTTTCCGTTGTTCTTTTCTGGTAGCCTTAGTAGTAGTTATTCTGTTACGAACCTATCACATGAATCCCTTAACCCTGATATTGCCTCATCTCCCTTCCTACAACCCATTGTTTGAGCCAGTGTCTTACTAGCATGCTTAGGTTGCTTTTGCTCGAGTCTGTTACCCGTTACTTACTGTTACTACTTCTTTTATGTTGTGGGGGCTCGATGTTTAATCAATCAATCATGCTAATGTTGCTATTAATAATAAATTTGATGATAAGGCACCGGCAGGAGGCCCATGAGAGGTTTTGAAGCCTGCTAGTGTCGACCCTAATAGGAAAAGGGTCTTGTCTACTGATCCATGATGAGCGCACTACCCGCATTTGGGAAGCGAGTATGGGCGCCCCCCTCAACTTGACCTGATTCGCATCTCGTCCAAATCGCCTCATTTAGTTCGTGTTTTCCATTTGCCGCATGCATGTTTTTGCGAGCCCAGGCCAGGGTGGAACTTTTGTAGTCGGCATATAGGGGGACACGTTCTTAGAGTGCTATGAGGGTCCATTTTCTTCTGGGCTCGATTAGCCGTGCGCCCAAGGTGCTTTGGGCTTGATGCGAGGAATGGTTGGTTGTGTTGAGTACCCCGCTTGGTGGGAGGCATCCCATCTGGCGGGATATTCATGAGTGTACGGCCAAATTGGTGCAACCCTGCAGGGATAATCTTCTCGAGAAGCCGTGTTTTCCGCGGTTATGGATTACTTGGTGAAAGTACTGGCTAACAAGTACTCAGGACAACTTAAACATAATGATCAAACATGTTACACCCGATGATTAATAACTTGACTAGTAATAGGTTGATGACACAATAACTTGATTCACTTTAACACAACTGTGTGAGTTATCCTCAGATTGCTTCTTTGGATAAGGGGCGAGATCCAGGATGGGTTTGTTTGAAGTTATCTTTCAGTTGGTTACAATCCTCGATCTTATCTCCTTTCTGTTAGCCGGAAGTGGTAGAATCTCTGTAGATGGTTAGCGCAGCCAGTTGCAGCATCTTTTATATCCCCTCTCTTCCGTTGAACCCAAGGCATCTGTGCTTGGTGTTGACGGGTTACACTTTGGTGAACTGTGAGTCTTGCTTGCCAGTACGTTTATGTACTGACCCCTTTGGGGCTGTGGTTTACGCAGACGACGTTTCCGAGGATCTACATGGTGGCTACTACGTGGAGTATGACGAGACTGCTGACGAGTAGATAGCGGACCCGGGCAGGATCCGAGACTTCGTGGATGGGCTCCGTCTTTTCGTTTCCGGCCTCTTAGGCCTATTTGGTTCTTGTCTGTACTCAGACATGTTGAATGCTTCCGCTGTATTGTAACGATGTATTGTTGGGGCATGTGCCCTCTAAATGATTGTATTTGCTATCTCTGCTCTAATGAGAGTCATTTGCAACTTATTTCAATCTTTTGTGTCGTAGAGATCTGTTGTGATATCACTTGTTAAACGCCGTTGACGTACCATGTGTGTATGGTTTGAAGTACGTCGACGGAAGTGCCTTTGATCTCTAGTGGATAGTTTACATCGACGATGGAATAGCAGGGCTTGTGTTGTCGCGCATAAGCGCAGGCCTACCAGGAAGCTGGGACGTGGGAGCAGTTATGCCCCATAATCCAAGCATCTGCTATCCAGTTCGTACGGTGAGTATCCCCTAGAAATCAGGGTGCGACACAGCTTTCGTCGTTTCTATTTGGGCTACTCCCGGTGCCTTTATATATTAGGCCAGGTTATACGTGTCCGACTCAAACACCTAACCTTCCGTTTAATTACAAGTCCTAGCGTAGCCCTACTCGACATATATTCCAACAAACTCCACCTTGGCGAATATGCCCTTCGCCATCTTGAAGCCGTCGTGCCGAATCTTTGTATACCTGGACTTGAACCATTAACCATGAGCTCCGTTGCTACTCAATTGACTCCATATGACCCCACCTGCAACCGTAGTCTCTTCCTTGTTTCACCACAGTCAATGCTCCCACAAAAATTAAGTTCTTCCCACTATTGTCTTGTGCTCCCAAATCTCCGGAGTATCCGTCCACCGCCATCACACAACGATCATAAAGTCACCACATCGACAACGCCGTTGCATCGTCACTTTGGTAGCCTCGTCATTGATCTATGTGAAAGTGAACAACTCACATATTAGGTATCACAAATAAGAGTTACCTGAACTCATCATTCTCGCTATTGTTGACTGCATCTCTGAAACCTTGAAGAAATTTCGCCGTTGCCTTAAGTCATCTCCAGTCAAATTCACAACTGTCTCATCACCGTTTGCGCAGATTCTCCATGGCCGACTCATGTCCATCACTTGATGTCAATACCGATAGACCCAGTCACCAACTCGAACCTGGTACTCGCCAACACTGCTTTAGAACCCCTGCACACATGTCAAACCTCATGTCCGACCGTCCGTGCCCTGGTCCATCGCCGTGTCCCGTTCTTACCACACACCTCGCCGCTATTACCGCGTCGAGCATCCGCAATCTTGGCCAAGATATCAAGGGTCGCTAACCCACACCATCTCAGGCCCCACTGCAGATACCACCAGTCATACCTGACCCGTGCCGAGTTTCACGTATCTCTCGAACCCTGACGTCCAGTCCGACCAACGTGCTTCTCGCCTTCCCGCTGACTAAGCTCCGACTCTCCGTATACTTATGACGTAGCCCCTCCATCAGCCGAGTGGAATCGTCAGACTCCAGCTCCACCTTCAACATGACTCCATGGTAGATGATCAGTCCACCCCGCGCCACGTCGAAGTGCGCATAACCATGCGCCGCGTGTTGCCACGCCACATAATCCGGACACCATCAGCCGTCACGCTCCTACGTCGTCATCGCCGATCTTCACCGTCTTCTGCCCCATCAGACTGTCCAGTCCAACCCAGCCGAGCGTATCCGACTTCGACCATGCTCCACCTTGCGACTAGTACACACACCAAATTGCCGTGCACCGTCCGACGCCTTGCATATGCATGATCCTCCATGTGCGTCTCCAATCCGCTGTCATCTGGATGAACAATGAACACACAAAACAAAGAGCAACACAAAAATAAAAATACCCTTGGCAGCCTTCGTGTGTCCAAACGAAAAACAAACCAATTGTTTGTAGTCCCATACCCACACGTGGCTTCTCCTTTGCATTTTTTTTTCTTTTTGCTCTCAACTCATGTATGCACACCCAATCAATCCATCCATAGCAAGCTGATTCACCGATGCACATCTCCTTTTTTTTTACGAACAAATCTCTAGAATGCAAACTTGCAAAGCTTCCGATCGATCTGCCGGCCGGCTCGTGCCCAACCCCTGACTTGCCATCACGTGAGCATGCTGCCCACGGGCGCTTCCTGCGTGCCTCATGCACCTGGAAGTTGGTCGCTGCTTGCCGCTGGGCCTCTCGCCTGCTACGACGCCTGGGAGATCGGATCAATCCACTCCACGAATTTTCCTCTGTTTATGATTGCCACCACGAAACAAACTGCCATCCGATTAATCTGCTCCCGTCGCCAGCGTCTATCGTCTCACCCGTACGGATCCGAGACAACCCTCGCCAGTTACTTGCACGATTTATCCGGCGAATCTTCCGCTTCCTCCCTCTAGATCAACTTTCGCCGCCTGCGAACCTTGCTCTGATACCACTTGTTACAAATCGTAGACGCACAATCGATCTACCGAGGACCAAGCAATCACAGCACGATAACGACACCGAGATTTGTTAACGCAGTTCGGCGAACTCGCCTACATCTGCGGGGCATGACTACGGGCGCACCTCCCCATTGATACCGCTGCACCGGCCGCCTTGGTCGCCGGCACAAGCCGCCGGCTCCCCTTGCGCGCCTGCTGCTATCAAGTCGTCATCGACGACAAGCCCGCCGAGGCAATACAGACGCACCAGATCTCAACGCCACGCTGGTCCGGTCGCCCCTGCCACGGGCGCCGGACCGTCCCCTCGTGATCTTGTGTCTAGCCTACCAGCTTTCGTCGTGTCTATTTGGGCTACTCCCGGTGCCTTTATATATTAGGCCAGGTTACACGTGTCCGACTCAAACACCTAACCTTCCGTTTAATTACAAGTCCTAGCGTAGCCCTACTCGTACACATATTCGACATATATTCCAACATGACCCGGTGTGATCTCACGCGACGAACTTGGCGAGGCACCACCACCGACATGAACTGGTGTGATCGCGCGTGACAAAGTCGGCGAGGGAGAAGCACGACCTAAGGGTCCAGTTCCGGTGCATCTCGCTCCCTACACGATTGAGCAAAGGTTAGCAACTTGGAAGGTAGAGGAAAGCAGTAACCACTGTTTTGCCAAATAACTTACCGGAGTCACTGAGTTGTACGTGCGAGCGAATTCATCCCTCAATGGGCACATAGGCAGCAGCCCCGGCCTAGGTGGCCGTTCTGGTAGCAGATCCCGCTCTCCAGTGGCAAAAAACCTGTGGTGAGCCTGCAATATAGTTTAGATGCCACACGCTGTTGCACAAATAAAGGTTCAAATTAGGGGAAATAAGACTTGTCATCTTTGAAAAAAATAAAGGTTTAGACTTACAACATCGCGCAACTCTTCCAACTCGCCATAGGCCTCACTCCTCTGCAGCCACACGTGATACGCCGCCGCATAGTCCGCATAACAGGCATTGTAGGCCGTCTCGAAATCAGGCTACAATTTAAAAAATAATGAATCTCGTTAATTTAGCCACTTAGGAACGAATATCGAAAAGAGGATGAAATTAAGAAAAATTACATTGTAGCGAGCTCGGGAAGGCCGTCGAGGAGGCGGGATAGAAGGGCCACCGGCAGTGAGGGCAGTCTTGATACGCGTGAGGCTCAAAAAAGGAGTACGCGGGGACACCGAGTCGAGAGAGCGCAAACGTCCATGCTGCGTACCGTGCCCCAACACGACCAACGCTCTCTCTCCGATCTCCTCCTGAATAGGGTTATCCACCTCCGGATTACAATCCTTGAACGCCGAGCAGTAGTTATCTATGTCCTCTTTGGCACTGCCTAAGTACTCGGGAAACGGGGGCTTAGGGTTGGATAGATCGGGCCTCTTCATCTTTATGTTTTCCCATACAGCCATGTCCGTAACAGGTCCTCGGGTATCGGCCTCCTGCTTCGCTAAAGAAATGTTATGTATATCAAGTAGGACATGAGGAAAATAAATGCAGATTCTTCTTCTCCACCGATCCGATCCAATTTCTTCCCCAACTCTCATGCCGTCCAACCATAAGACACTCGAACACCTTAAACTCGCGGCGGATTACCTACAGATAAAGAAATTCGTGCGATTCTACTAATGGTGGCATGAGCATATGCATGTCCGCAGTCCATGGACTATCGGTCCAAATATGGAGGTGGCAGATCTAGACATGCAAAATTCCTTTTTGATCTATGTGCATACTCGCAGGTTTGGAGCATTGCCTCTAGTTGTATTATCGTGTAGATTAATTTGGAGAATTATTTGAAACCAGGACGGTTGAACCTGCAAGGCTGCAACCAAGGCCTCATCCCGTCCTGCATCCGAGCAGCACTTGCTGTAGCTTGGCTTGAGTATCTTCCGCTTCCGCTTGCAAGTATTTTGGAACAGCAAATGTCGAGGAGACGCGCTGGAGGAGAAGACTCGGATGCTTTAAGATGTGTGTTGCCACGTGTCGCACTGTAGGGTAGGTCTATTTTGAAGGGGATATAGACCCGGTCTCATAAGATTTTTCTCCAATATGGATCACTTGGAACGTCGCAAGTCGCAACCATCGGAAATGGGTAGTTATTAGACTAAATCAAACCATATATCCACCTGGATTTATTTCCAATTTTTAATCAATATAAGCTAAAGCATTCGCTTTTCAGTGGTATTTTTAAGCAAAAGTGTATTCTCTGATCGATGTCTATCTAGGTATTTCAGTATTCTTGCACATGTAGTAATATCTCGGACACTGACCGAGTCATGCACATCTATAGTAATGCGACTTATTATACACCGTCAGTTGAGCCCGGTCGTGAATGGGACGCCGGTTTGCGGCAGCCAAAAGTCCCCTAGCAACATGTTGCCGACAGTGAAGTTACCGGCGTCCACGGTGGTGTTGAGCACATGGTACCCTGGCCAGTTCACCCTCCTGCTCGTGTCCGATCCAGGCCCGGAGTTGTCGTACTCGGCGTAGTACAGCGTGCTCAGCGCGAAGTCGCCGTCCCAGGGCATCCACCCCGCCGGGTCGACGAGGCCTGCCACGGTGGACTGCATGATCACCGTGCGAGAGTACAGCTTCCACGGCCGTCCGAGGTAGGTGGCCGTGGCGAACGCCGTGTTGGCGGCGAGATCCGGCGCTGCCACGATGGAGCAGCCCTGGATGGTCGTGCCCGTGTTCTGGTTCGGGTCGCTGCGGCCCTGCGCCGTTACGGTGTTGCTCTGGCCGGCCATGGGGAGGCGGTTGTGGAGGGTACAGTCCTGGAACACGACGGCGGCGTTGCCGAAGACGTAGTCGACGGTGCCGTAGATGTCGCATGCGCGGTAGAACTGGCGGAGGGAGTGGGTGTAGAGCGTGTCCTGGTAGCCCTCGAAGCTGCACTGGTAGAACGTCGACAGGTCCGCGCCGCACCGGAGCGCCACCGCCTGGTGCTTCGCCGGGCCGGCCGTGTTGCGGAACGTCATGTTCACCGCGACAAACCCTTGCCCAAGAACAGCTGCATGTGGAAACTTCATTAGGACGGATGCAATGTTTTCGGTACAAGTTATTGCAGCATGTGCTAAAGTCAAAGGTAGTTTGCGCACTTGTGCTTTGCCATATGCATATTTCCACTTATATGGTCTTGCCAAAATTTTGAGTTTGACTTGTCAAATGAAGTATAATGGAATTGATTTCGTGTTTCGGGCTATAGAGATAATATTAGCACAACCAAACTTCCAAATGAAGCTAAAGACATACAACTCACCAAACGTGGCGGAGTTGAAGGTCGTCCAGCCGTCCACCACGCTCCGGTTGCCAGTGATCACCGTCTGGCCGATGCCGTCACCGATCATCATGACGTACTTCTTGTTCTTGGGCACCACCACATTCTCCTCGTACACGCCCGCGGCCACGTAAATGACAAAGTACCCGCTGGTGGCGGCAAGGTTGGTCGGCGCCGCCGCCACGGCAGCCCCGACGGTCGTGTAGTTCCCTGCACCGCTCTGGTCCACCGTCACCGAGCTGACCACCGAGACCGCCGCCTGGGTGCCTTCGATGGCCATCCTGCGCACCATCTCGTCATCGGTGGCGTCGAACAGCACCCTCCCGTGGCCGGGCGCCCTCGGCCTCTTCGCCTTGTGTTTGGGAGGCACCCACGCCCTGGTGAAGAGCGACAGCGAGATGCTGTACAGCTTGGTGCTGTTGGCCATCGGCACGGCGAGCCCGTTGCGCACGGACCACGCCGACGCGGTGGCCTGCAGTCCGTCGGCGCACGTCTGCTGGTTGGTGAGTATCGCCGACAGGAGCGTCTGCACGTCCTCGGCCTGCGGGTCAAGGAGCGTGCTGGTCGTGTTTAGAGTGGCGCCGGCGGCGGACAGGAAGTCGATGTTGAGCCCGGAGAGAAGCTGGCAGTCCTGCAGCGCGGCGACCGCGCCGGCCGAGAGGCCGTTACCGCGGGCTAGATACCGGTTGACGAGGCCGAGGAACCTGTTGGCATTGGAGAGAGACTTGGCTGCGGAGAAGCGGCCGTACGTGTAGAGGTTGTTGGTGCCGTTCGCCGGGAGGACAGACCGGCAGAATGTAGGGTCCGTTGTCTCGTTGCACGCCGTGGACGGCGGCACCGGCGTGGCGGGGGGCGAGTCAGAGCTGGCCAGGAAGAAGAATGAGAGGAGGAGCAAGAAGGAGAGCGTCTTGGTAGGCTGAAACGCTGCCATGTTTACTTGGCCACGCAAAATACAATGAACAAGTGTGGAGGTGTATCGATCGTGTGCTTGTGCTTCAGTGACGATCGCGCGAGGTACCCTTTTATAGGTGTATAATTAAGATAGAATCATAATACTAGTGGTTTTGGAAGGTTGGCTGAATGGCTGGTCCGGGGTCTCCTAAGAAACGCGTTTGGCCGATGCCAGTGGTGCAGGATTGACGATGAAAAAATCCTGCTGAAGTTTTTTTTTTCGAGAATACGGAAAACGCGTACAGTAGTATTATAGAAGAAAGGAGTTTTTTTTATTACTTAGCGTAAATATTACACACAGCCTCTCCGTATTGAATATGCACAGAGCTGAAAAACCCGATCACGAGTAATAAGACGAATTACAAAACAAAGTAAAAACACATAAGGTACTGGGTCCAATCCGCAAATTATGCTGTCACCCATGCTGGGATAAAAAGTCTCTCGTCGTATTCTCTAGTCTAGTACACACCTCCAAGAAAAGATCCCGATGCTCTATACGCTGCAGCGGTATCCAAGTATGAAGTATAGTTGTAGTGCTGAACATAATCTGCAACAGAGAACACTTTTTATCATCAAAAAACCTTGTCATTTCTACATAGCCACATCGACCAAATCACGGCAAGCGCTGCCACCCTAATAAGTGTCTTAAACCTTTTATCCACACCGTTAAGCCAACTCCCAAAAATATTGTCAATGCTTGACGGTGGATATAAGGTAGAACCTATCTGAACTAGCAACTGTACGGTCGAAGAACAAGTGTTTTATGATCTCGTCTTTGTGACAAAATACACACTGTCTACTACCATGTCAATTGCGTTTTGCAAGGTTATCTTTAGTTAATATTACACCACGACAAAGATACCATGCAAAAAACCTTATTTTGAGTGGTATCTTCATCTTCCAAATTTTCTTATTATTACCCATTGGCCTATCCGGTTGTAGAAGCGCTTCATACATCGAGCTAACCGTAAATTTATCATTTGAGTGTAAATTCCAGCGGAACTCGTCCACACCATCCGCCAGTTCCACTACCATCAACCGATGAACTAGTGAACTGCCTAGTCACCTTCTGTTCCCAACTTCTGTCACACTTCCAGCACAACTGCACACACCTCACACTCTACCTAGTGAACTACTCTCGCAAAGTTGTTATTTCCTCCTAATCCTACTGATCTCTAGAGTTTCCACTCAATGATCTTGTGCACAAGGGATATGGCCGAAAAATGACCGGTAGCGTTGTTAAAAGCCCTAGTGTTGCTTTGCTTTCATAAGCGGCAAAATATGAGGATCATCAGCGTGTCAAAACCTCTTTTCACCTTGCTACAAAAGCCCCGTCTAGTCCTTAACCACCAAGCATGTAGTAAGTCAGTGAGTTGTGGTAGAGCTGCCCGCACCTCCAATCTCTTGAAGCATCCGAACCACACCTCACGAGCATACAGGCAGCCAACCAAGACATGATCAAGGTTGTCTACTTCCTGAAGACAAGTAAAGCATGTCGATGTTTCTTCCTGTAATACGTGCCTCATGCGACGATCTGATGTCCAGAGTCTGTATTGTATCGCAAGCCACACAAAGATTTTGCACTTCAGCGGCGCCCAACTTCGCCAAATACACTTCACCCCCTCCAATCTTGGTCCGTGAAAATGGGCTTCGTAAGTTTCCTTCGCCGATAGTGGCCCAACGAGGAGCAGGTCCATCTGAACGGATCCGGCCTAGAGTCATCCCATTCAGGTTACAGATGAACGTGAGAAGCAACACACATTGCACGATGCCCTCGAAGGCCAGCCTGCCCCTGATGTCCCTAATCCAGAGATGTTCTGCATGGCCTCCTTGATAGTTTTTCAGCTCGCACAACTCCTGGTAACCGAGGCCACCGCGATCGGCGCAAGATCTTTGACGGCGAATCCGTTGAGCCATCTATCCTGCCAGAATAGGGTCCTATCTCCATCCCCTATATGTATGTCGACGAACATGTGGAACGCCTCCCTGGCTGCTGTATTTGGCCAGCGACATGCCTTGCCATGGCCGAGCCGGGTCCGTGCGGCCAAACCATTCCCACCTAGCCCTTGACCCTTGACCCCTATTCCTCCAAGATTCGTTGGTCTGCAGATTTTTTGTCAGGCCACCAAGCACTTGCCTCCATTCTCCTTCTCCTTGCCAGCCCAAAACAAGGCACACATCCGCTTGTCGATTTCTTGAAGGAACCACTGAGCATTGTAGCAACCCTCGCTGCCATGCTGGCATTAAGCAGAGAACCTGGTCGAGCATTGGATGACACTCCACCTTGGTGGGTTGTTCGAATCACCAGTTGCAGGACCAAGTCCTTACAGGGAAAGCATCCCATATCACATCCTAGGATGTGTTTCGTTGTCATGTTGTCGTGGTCCTCACCCTAAATAATGGTGGCAGTTGATTTGGCATAATTCACTCTGAGATCCGTCGCCTCACAAAACACCCTAAGTACCTCTCTAATCGCCACCATGTCGTGCACCCCCAGCTTAAGGAATAGTGCCACATTGTCCGCGTAGACCAATACGCGTTGCATTCTAGTGCAGCCTGCCAGTTTCGTCAAGAAACCACCCTCCTCGGCAGCTAAAATCGCCCCTGTGAGAATTTCCATCAGAAGAACAAAGAGTTGTGGCGATGTAGCGCCCCCATGCCGCAACCCCTTGGTGTATTTTATGCTCTTGCCAGGCATCCTATTTACAAGAATTCTCATGATTGCAGACAACAATGACACCGCGGTCCATTTGAGCCACAACTCCCCAAAGCAAATAGTTGTCATCACGTCAAACAAGAAAGGCCAGGATAAGGAGTCAAACGCCCGCGAGATATCGTGTTTAAGGAACACTCCTTTCTGTTTTTTTAGTTGATTAACCTCGCGACTTGTCTCACGAGCATGAACTTGTCGTGCAGACTTCTCCCAGAGATAAACGCCGACTAATTGGCGCTAACCATATCACCAATTCTACTTTCCAATCTATTTTCCAAGAGCTTCGAGAAAAGTTTCACGAAACTGTGTACCAAGCGAATAGGTCCAAACTCATCCACCTCCCTCGCACCTTGCTTTTTTGGGATGAGCGTGATCAAAGATTTATTCAACTTACCAAAGCCACGACCATCCCCAACTACCAATTTAAGTAGAGTCGCCATGATGTCTTTCTTGATAATGCCCCATGTTTTTTGATAGAACACCCCATTGAATCTATCCGGTCCTGGTTTCCTGTCCGGTGGCAGCTCCATGATTACTTTTGTCACCTCCAGTGGTGAACAAGGCCTCCGAATTCTGCAGGTCATGTTTTTGTCGTATGCCCAACGCGCTTGTTGGGGGAATAGGTAAGGGGGAGCCTTACCATCCACTCACATGAACCGGATTTGACCTTAGACGGTTCATAAGACTCGATCCGGTTTATACCGGAAGAAGCTGGACGAGAGGTGGCCTCCCAGCAGAAGAAGATACGGGTTACCTTGAGCATAACCCGGAAATAATAGAAGAACCGGACCACGGCCCGGGTTGGAAGACTCCAAAGCCCGAGACCTGAAGAGCAGCCCAAGGCCAAATGGCGATAGTCGGGTCATAAGGAGAACCGGATGGGCTGACTAGGAGCCGTATTAGGGTAGGACTCCGACGAAGGGGATGACCCGGATTCCCCTATAAACCGGGGTACTCGTCCACTATGTAAGGCGAGACCCTGGGACATAGAGAGACAGATTCTATGTTGATAGCAAGGTAGCTCGAGACATCGAGAGCCAGAATCGGCCTTTGTAATCGTGACTTTGTTTCCCAATAATAAGAAGGCGGGAGTAGGTCTTACCCTCAATCGAGGGGCCGAACCTGGGTAAACTCGCGCCTCTTGTTTCCGCCTTAACCCTTTCGAAGTTTCGCTTAGTAGCAATGTCCTCGCAATCTAGTTCTCACATGAGGACACTTGCCGTGAAAACACCACGACAGTTGGCGCCCACCGTGGGGCCTGCTCGCGAAAGCGTCGTCTTTTCGGAAGGAGCCTTATCTGGGATCGAGAAGCTCGCGATAGGCCGGCTCAGGAGGAGTTGGCGTGGAAACTACTATAACCATGACACGTGGGGTCCAGAGTTCGCCTTCGTGGAATCAGGGTTTCGAGTCCCCTTCGGCGGAATTCACGTCTTCGTCGGCTTCCTAGGAGGAACGGGCCCAGACCCGGACCAGAAGTCAGACTCGGTCTCCGAGGAAGCTACGATGATACAGTCTGATGGGGAATCTTCAGTTGGAAACAATGATGACCATGATGAGACAGGTTCTATCCACCAGCTCTTTGAAGATCGACTAGGTGGAGGCCTTGAACCTGATTTACAAAGCCTGACGGAAACAACTCATCATGCAACTGTCTACATGGCTGGACCAGCGCGACCTGCCGAACCCAGGTATGATGTCAGTGGAAATTTGATTACAAATACTGCTTCAACCTCAAATCCGGTTCCAGGAGGACCGGGTATTTCAGGGATAGTACCCGTTGGGCCAACAGCAGCACCTCTTTACAGGACCTGGGCCGGCGAGCTCTGGGCCAGCAGAGCCAGTGAATGATCTAACAGAGCCCGCACTTTATAACCCAAGGCCAATAGCCACGATGGATTCATTGAACGAAATCTTGGCTACTCCAATCACCCCAGAGAACTTGGTGCAGCGTAACGCAGAGATCGAGAGGCTTCGACGGGAACTAAGTCGCGCCCGTCGAGAGATCGAGACTGAGGTAACATGTATAAATAAAGCTCCGTTAGAAGTCTTGGAAGAAGCAACACGTCTAGAGAGAGAAGGGATTCATCTGAGTTTCAGACAAAGGGAGCTACGCTCAATACAGAACATGCATCATCATACCCGGTTGAATAATGAATTTGGCACAGGACTAGGACCGACCAACCTTCAGAATCTATTCGCGTCTCCGGCTGGGACACCCGAAGCACCAAACCCGGCTGGCCCGGTTCACCCTATGAACCCACCAGTTTTCCCCGTTCCGATTCAGCCGACGCGTTTTCAACCACCTATCCAGTTGCACGGTAACCCGAATCCTGCTCTAGTCCAGGAACGATCCAATGGATAACATTTGGGCAGCCACAAATAGCCTGGCACGAATTCCAGTCAACCCAAATGATCCTGTAGGAATTGAAGTCTGGAGGGAAAGTGAGATGTTGCAAACAACAGTGGTTCATCATATGAATTATAGTAACCAGGCGAGCTCCCTACAATAGCAGGAACTCTTTGCCAAGAAGTCATCATGGAAATTCACCGGTTCTGGCTGGCTCTAGCAATGTAAACCGGGAGCAACCTATTCCACCCAGGCAGACGGTGTCCCATGCCCCTGGAGTTATAAACACATGACATAGAGTTGCAGAGCCAGAAAACAGAAATCTGGGTCATGTTCAATTCCCGGTTCAGAACGCAGTCTCGAACCCAGCTCCGACTGGGTCTCACAGAATTGGAATTCAATGCCTTGGTCCGGCAATCAGGAACGAGATAATACTATCTGATTTTAAAGGACATGGCAGAGTTGTAAACTATACCCAGACATGGAGCCTGTAGACTGGATAGAATGGTATGAGATGGCCATGGAGATATTGGAAGTAAGCAATGCGGTATGCGCACGATACTTGAGCGTGATATTAGAAGGACCCACAAAATCCTGGTTAAAAAACTTGTCTGCAAATTCAATCAATAGCTGGCAAGAGTTGAAAGATCAGTTCATCAAAAATTTCCAGGGAACATGTAAACGTCCAACGACCATTACAGACCTGGAGAACTGCGTTTAGAAGAAAGGGGAGTCTGCCCAACACTGGTCTCGGCTCGTTGCAGAAATTATTCATTCATCTTTCCGACTCACTGCCCAGCAAGCAGTCATAGCATTGGAGAGAAACTGCAGATTTGACCCATTGAAACATAAGTTGGGACGCATCAAGCGATACATGAAGTATATGAGCGAGATGATGGATGCCATGACCAAGTATGCGGAGTCTGACAAAACAAAGGACACAGACTCAGATGATGAGAAGTCTGCAAAGGGAAAGAAAACTGGGGCCAAGGGCAGCCAGAACCCGAATCAGAGGAACAGCATCCCCCAGAATCAGAATAATAACAAGCGCAAGGACGGGGAAGGAACCTCGGATCTGGTGGCAAATACAAATACATGTTACAGAAACCAGCATCGGGGTAATAATTTCAGAGGAAATCAAAATTTTAGACCAAACAGTTTTGCGCAGGCTCAGCAGGCTCTGAAAGGACCATGTCCCCGACACAACAAAAACGAAAAGTTAGCAAATCATTTTTGGGAAAATTGTTTCATCATGCAGGGCTTCAGACCTAGTGGAAATAATAACTATGGACCAGGAAACAATGGAGGTGGAAACTCAGGTAATATGGGAGGTGGACATCCGGGAGCTAGCAATTCCGGACCTGGAAATCATAATCCGGGTCATCATGGTCAGGGTAACCAAGGAACTAACCCGGGTGGCAGTCACCAAGGAGGAAATTTTGGTTTTCAAACAAATCGGAAGCAATTAAGCTCTGACCAGTATCACGTATTCACCACTAGTTCATGCAGGAGAGGATGAAAGGTGCAGAAGCGTGCAGTCAATACAGTAACTCATGTTGTCCCTAGGTGGCTAAACTGGTCAGAACAACCCATAACCTGGAGTAGGGAAGATCATCCTCCACGAGTTGATAATCCAGGAGGCGTGGCTTTAGGTGTGGCTCCACAGGTTGGAGGATACAAGTTAGACAAAGTGTTCATAGATGGAGAAAGCAGTATAAACATACTTTACTATGATATGTTCAAGAGAATGAACCTGCAAGAGAAACAACTTCAGCCATCATCAACCGTGTTTCATGGGATCATACCCGGCAAGTCCGCGCAACCTATCGGAAAATATATCTTGAAGTTGCTTTCAGAGTATTTGAAAATTACAGGAAAGAGATGTTAGCATTCGAAGTGGTCAAATTCAAAAGCCCGTACCACACTTTATTTGGAAGACCAGATTATGCCAAATTTATGGAAAGACCCTGCTATGTATATCTTAAGCTGAATATGCCAGGTCTCCATGGAAATATTACTATCAACGGTGATAGAGACATAGCTTTAGAGTGTGAGGAAGGTGATCCAACTTATGCAGAGTTAGCTTCTGCAGAAGAGGAGTTAAAATTGTATAAGCTGCAAGTTGATCCAGAAGATATGACTTTGCTCAAGAAACCATCAGCTGATTCCAAATTGAAGTTTAAGTACGCTCAAGACACCAAGCTGGTGGACTTTACCCCCGGTGACTCATCTAAGCAGTTCAACGTGGGGGCTCATATGACGGACAAATAGGAAAGCGCGCTCATCAAGTTCCTCCGTGAGAATTGGGACATCTTTGCATGGAAACCTTCTGACATGACATGTGTTCCAAGGGAACTTGCTGAGCACAGTTTGAGTGTGTATCCTAACCTAAAACCTATTCGTCAGTTCCTTCGTTGCTTCAATGATGAGAGGAGGAAAGCAATCGGAGAAGAAATAGCTAGACTTTTCGCAGCTGGGTTCATAGTGGAAGTGTTACACCCAAAATGGTTAGCCAATCCAATTCTCGTCTTAAAGAAAAACAGAACCGGGAGAATATGCATAGATTACACAGATTTGAACAAAGCATGTCCTAAGATCCGTTCTCCTTACCCCGTATGGACCAGATTATAGACTCTACGGCTGTTTGCGCACTGTTATGTTTCTTGGATGCTTGCCCAGGTTATCATCAAATCAAAATGAAGGAAGAGGATCAAGAGAAGACCTCATTAATTACACCCTTTGGAGCATTTTGTTATACATCAATGCCCTTCGGACTGGAAAATGCAGGAGCAACTTATCAAAGGTGTATTCAGAATTGTTTGGAAAGTCAGATCGGACGAAACGTGCACATTTATATGGATGACATAGTGGTCAAATCCCAAAAAGGTGACACCCTAATCGCAGACCTGGAGGAAACATTTGCCAGCTTACTGAGATAACAGATGAAGCTCAACCCAACAAAATGTGTTTTTGGAGTGCCAGCTGGAAAGTTACTGGATTTTATTATTTCAGAGAGAGGGATTGAAGCAAACCTGGAAAAAATTCAGGCCATACATAACCTGAAAAAACCGTTTTGTCTGAAGGACGTTCAGAAGTTAACATGTTGCGTTGCTGCCCTGAGCCGGTTCATAAGTAGACTGGGCGTAAAATCCATACCTTTATACCGGCTCTTAAATAAAACTGACACTTTTGTGTGGAATCAAGAAGCTTATGAGGCATTGGAGGCCTTGAAAAAACAACTTCCCAACGCACATATACTGGCTGCACCCGAGAAGAAAGAGCCCATGTTATTATATATCGCGGCCAACAACATGGATGTAAGTGCAGTCGTGGTTGTGGAACGAAAAATGGAAGGAAAAGAGGGCCTCGTTTAGCGGCCGGTTTACTATGTGAGCGAGGTCCTGAAAGAGTCAAAGCAGCGTTACCCGGACTGGCAGAAATTGGTCTTTGGGGTGTTCACGGCTAGCCGTAAATTGAAACATTATTTTTTTCAGAAACATCCCATTACTGTGGTCAGTTCAGCACCTTTGTCTGACATTATTCATAATAGAGAAGCAACCGGGAGAGTTGCAAAGTGGGCTATTGAGATGGGACCGTATCATATCATATATGAGCCAAGGACTGCAATAAAGTCGCAGGCCCTTATCGAGTTTAAAAACGACTGGACACAGTTACAGGTCCCGCCAGATAAGTCAGACACTAAATATTGGACTATGCATTTCGATTGGTCACGACAACTGGAAGGTTCAGGAGCTGGTGTGGTCTTAACATCCCCAAGAGGTGATAAGTTTTGATATGTCTTACAAATTTAGTTTAAATGCACTAATAATGCAGCGGAATATAAGGCTTTACTTCTTGGGCTTCGAATTGCGAAAGAGATGAGTATTAACCCGGATTCGATGTTTGGGCGATTCAGACCTTGTTTCTCAACAAGTTACAGGAAACTGGGATTCTAAAGATCCAGTTATGGCAACTTATAGGCGAGCAGTTACCCAGCTGGCTGGACATTTCCAAGGATATCAAGTTGATCATATTGATCGACGTCTCAATGAAGCAGCTGATGCACTGTCTCGTCTAGGTTCTCAGAAAAAACAAGTTTCACCCAACGTTTTTCTGGATGAAATTCATAGCCCATCAGTTAAAGTTCCAACAGAGGAAGACCTGGCGAATCCAGATCGTGAATCAGAATTGGTAGCTGCTCTACATATAATCCCAGAGTGGACTGAACCATATCTTGTGTATCTTACAAGGGGCGAGCTCCCGCAGAACGAGGTTATCGCTCGTCAGGTTATAAGAAGATAGAAGTAGTATACAATTATCAATGGTGAGTTATATAAGCGAAGTGCGACTGGAATTTTTTAGAGATGTGTTTCTCCGGAAGAAGGGTGTCAGATTTTGAAGGAAATCCACTCAGGAGATTGTGGTCATCATGCAAGTTCTAGACCTTTTGTCAATAAGGCTTTCAGACATGGGTTTTTCTGGCTTACTGCCAACACTGATGTAGAACAAATCGTGAGAGTATGTGAAGGGTGTCAAAGGTACGCAAGGCAGGATCATATGCTAGCTCAGGATCTGCGCATGATTCCCATAACCCGGCCATTCGTAGTCTAGGGGCTTGACATGGTGGGACCTTTCAAAAAGTCATCTGATAAAAAGACTCATTTATTGATAGAAGTTGACAAGTTTACAAAGTGGGTAGAAGCACAACCAATCCGTAAATGTGACGCGGTTACAGCATTCAAGTTTATGAAAAAGCTGATTTTCATGTTTGGTTACCCACATAGCATTATAACGGACAATGGGACAAACTTGTCAGAAGGAGCAATGCAAAAGTTCTGTGAACAGAACCATATACGACTTGATTTTGCTTCAGTGGCACATCCGCAGTCTAATGGACATGCAGAAAGAGCTAACCAAGAATCCCTCAAAGGTATTAAATCTAGACTCCAGGTACCATTAGAAAAGACTGCTGGTTGTTGGGTTGAAGAGTTACCTGCTGTTTTGTGGAGCATAAGAACTAGCCCAAACAGATCAACAGGTTATACATCGTTTTTTCTGGTTTACAGAGCTGAGTCAGTTTTACCAAGTGATATTTGTCATGATTCACCAAGAGTAGCTGCTTATGTGGAAACCCAGAACGAGATGGCTCATCAAGACTCGCTTGATGCTTTGGAAGAAGCACGCGAACTCACAGCATCCAGGTCAGCCATATACCAGCAACACTTGCGTCGCTATCATAGCCGCAGGGTCAAAACTAGAAATTTTCAGGAAGGGGACTTAGTGTTATGCATGATCCAGAAAAGGTACAGCATGCACAAACTAAGCCCACCATGGGAAGGACCATTTGTGGTTAGTAAGAAACTACACAACGGGTCATATTACCTTATTGATATGCGTGATGCTGATAAGTCACGGACATCCGAGGAGGAAACTGGAAGACCTTGGAACATAGCCCAGTTGAGACCCTATTACACATAGGATCATTGTAATTGCTATTTTATCATTGAGATAAAAAGAAATTGCAGGTCTTGAAAATATGAGTTATTGGAATTTATTCTAAAAAGATCTGTTCATGGGAGATTAAGTATTTCTTTTTGTATGATTACTTGGGGGCTAATGCTAGAGCACAGTCAATATCTCAAGAATCTGGCATATGCCAAATTATCTTGGTTATACTTGCCTGTCAGTCAGTGGTTACACGCAATTTTTATGACCTAGATGTTCAAACCTGGGTGAGTCAATCATGTTATAACCTGGTAAAAACAGGTTATTATGACCCTGAACTCACCAGAGTTAGAAACACTAGAAAAACGCATGAGATAAACCAGTTGAGCCAGATAGCAAAGATAAACCAAAAGGGACAGAAAATTTTCGAAGGAAGGTAACCCGGATTTTTTTGCATAAACCGGCAAGAAAACCGAGTTATTACATGCCAAAAAGTATCACCAGTGCACATACGCACTTTCAAAAAAATAGAGCTAGAAATAAAGCAGTTTATCTAGCCTATTACAAACCCATGAGGGTCGAATTATTATCAAAAGTAACCAAGTGTTCATCACACAACATTTTGTCCTTTCTGCCGTGTAGAATCTAAACTGGCTCCTGAAGCCGGGTCTTGCGTCTCCAGGTGTTCTTCATTACCTTTTTGGATTTTCTCTGCCTCTTCCAATTCAGCCATGGGAACATATTTCCACTTCGATTGCGCCAAAGGATCATTGGCATCCTCTGGTTCATACAAAGGACGTGGAGGGGCAGAAACCAAAGGGGTAACAGATTGTGGTGCATCAGAAGATGAAGCCACCGTAAGCCGGATCTTCTGCGGAGCTTTACGAATAACATCTATGACTTGAGGGCAGAAGGCTGTTTTGCGATCACCTGAAGGGAGATAACCGGGACACAAATCCTTCAATTTCACCTTTTCACCGATGGAGCAAGCTTTGAACCGGCATTCTTTCTCAATCTTGGCAAAATCTTTCCTTTCATACTTGGTCCTATCGGCCCGGTACTCAGGGAAACCTCCAACTAAGAGATCCGGATTCAGCTCAGGGTGATAAGCTTTGTCGAGAGACATAACCTTGATTGCTCCACACCGGCAGGCTGAGACCTTGTGCTCATCTATCTATTGAGGAACTTGAGTGAGTTCCACAAGCATCTCATGAAGCCTTTTGGGAGCATTATCCCAGTTCCTGACGACCTTGATACATTCTCCTCCACCAACATATAACTGCCAGATCAAGGTAAATAGAGCCTTCAATTTCAGCTCAAGAAGTTGGAGGTTATCACCATGCATTCTGCCTATCGATTGCAAGAACATATTGATCAGAAACCGGATTACCTTCAGAAGATAAAAGAGATCATAAACCGGAAAATATGCTACAGAGGGAGTAAACTTACCAAAAGCACTAAAGTAATGTCACCAAGAAGGTCTTTCAGCTTAGTAAAGTTGCCCTAGTTTTCCTCCAACTCTTTTTCAGCATTTTCTGCTCTTTCAAGCAGAGTTTTCTCCCGGTTCTCAAAATCATGTTGAAGAACGAATAACGTCTTGGTTGCTTCCAAAACTTGTTTCTTCATTTCCTGCTCCAAGGTTCTCGCTTCCTCAGTCTTCTTGGCCTCTTGTGCAAGCAGGTTCTTCAAGTTCGAAATCTCCTTCTGGGAGGATGATTCAAGACTCTACAAAATCAAAGGTCATAAACTATACAAAATAGAAGCTGAGAAAAATCGGGATTACAAAATGGTATAACCCGGCTATTGAAAGTTACGATGATGCTAAATACTCAAGACCTGGAAAATTCATTAAGCCCGAGTAGCAGCAGGCTCGCAACCCGACACTTGGGGGCTACACTAAATCCAGTTTTTTTAAGGAAGAGGAAGACAAAATTTATTAAGTCCCAAGCAGCTGCAGGCTAGCAAACTTGGCACTTTGGGGCTATAGTGCTAATTGAACCTACTGGTGGAAGACCAAGACAAGCACCGGTCTACAATTAATTCCTAAACTGGCACTTGGGGACTATGGTTCAAAGTCACAAAGTATAACATATAAATCTTCAGGTTCATGTTTGCAAAGATAAACCAGAAGATTGAGGGCTAGAGGTTATATCTATCAAGGTTACCTCATATCTTTTCTTCAAAACTCTATGATCCCATCTGCACGGCGCCAGTTCTCAGAAAGCTCTCAAACTAGTATGTCAAAATCCTGGCCTTCAATGTTCAGGTTCGAAGGAACTGTTTTTGCCTCTAGAGTTGGCTTCAAATCTTTTGTAACTTTGGAAAGCAGAGTGGAGGTTCCAACGGTCTTGGTAGCTCGGTAGTCGGTTATTTGTACGTCCGGGTCAGAAACAACCATATCTTCAACCGGAGGATCATTATCTGGCGTGTTATCAACCGGATTCACCTCTTGTTCAGTGGTTTGTGCAAGATCATCGATATGACCCAGCGATTGATCAGTCGGTTCATCTTGTTCTTCTCCAAAGACCCTTTCCTCCAGATTTGCAGCGGGAGCAGAAGTTGAGATTGGGTTAACCTTTAACACAGCTTGGGCCCTGTAGTGAGATGAAAATTATAAACCGGATTGCATAACAAAATGTTTGTAGTTATGAACCAAAGATTGTAGAGCTAACTTACCCAAAGTTAATGGAAAACTCGCTGGCCCCGCTGAAATGGGATGAACCAGAATTGGGAGAATTAGTATGAAAGGTATGACTCAGCTCAGGCCGGATCTTCCCCGACAAGGGATGTGAAGAGGTGGGCGAAACCCGAGCCTTGGAAACCCGGCGGGAGAGAGTTTTCTCGGGCAAACCTGCTTGTAATTCACTTGACCCGCAGCTCCAGGTCCTCCTTCTCTTACTGGTATCTTCATCATCCCGTGTTTTCTCCACGTGTGAGGATGGATTCAAAGGATTTTTGGACAGTCTAGAAATAGGCACCTTAGCAACAGTCTGCCGACCTCTCTTGTTGGTCACGGGAGAATACTTTTCTATCACCACGTTTGAACCAGTATGGGAGTGTTGGGGTGGAGATCCGGAATGTGATCATCCAGCACTTCCTGATCTGCACGACCTTGATCTAAACCGGCGCCCTCCTGATCAGCCAGTTCATCCTGCGAGTAACTATCATCAGCAAACTGATTATGCAAGTGACCAAGGAATCAAATTCAGAAACCTCATCCTATTCGTCACTTTGCTCCTCTGATTCATCATCTTCAGGAGGAGAAGCTGGTTCTTGAGTGGTGACCCAGAAGGGATCCGTGGGTTGTAAACCGGACAAAATCAGGGCCATTATGTGCGCAGTCTTAAAGAATGGAAGTCACTTATAAAAAGATAAAATTACAGGAGGAGCTGGGTTAGAAGCGAAAAAGGCAGCAAGGCCAACATCAAAGAATCAATCCCTTTTTATTCCAACCAAATCTTTCAGAGCAGCCACCATGTTAGACTTGGAAACTGGAGACTCGGAATATCACATAGGATCTGATAAACCCGTGTATTCATGGAATAGCCGGTTTCTAATGCTAAGGGGTTGGATGCGCCAATCCACCCAAGTCTTGGTCAAGTCTAAGCCAGTTAGCCCGTGAACTATCAAGGAAGTTACACGCTTAAGAAGGGGTTTAATTTTAACTCGATCATCAGGTTTGGCGTGGGAGTTCATGGTGCTAGTATAAACGAGACGCTCTGGACGATAACCTGGAAGATCCGGTTCATCTTAAGGGGATGTGTTTTTGATGTAAAAGAAAGTTTTCTGCCAGAGTTTTGGATGACTAGCAAGGGGAATACCCGGATAAGCGATGTCTTTCCGCCTCTGAAACGAGACACCACCGCAGTGGATCAGCTCACCCCCGGCTACTTCCGGGTGTTTGTTGCAATAGAAGTACTCAAGAAAAAGATCTAGGTTAGGTTCTATATGGAGATAGTCCTCACAAAGAACAACAAAGTTACTGACATTGAGTATGGAATTGGGGGGAAGATCTTGAAGATGAAGACCATAGTAGCTTAGAAGCCAGCGGAAGAAATGAGACCCGGGAGGGCAAAACCCACGGAGAATGTGGGATTCGAAGATTATTACCTCATCCGGCCCAGGTCCAGGCCGGATATTATTCCTAGATGCACGCCAAAATAGATTCTTTGGCAGTAAACCGGAGTCTTCCATCTCCGTAAGCCGGCCTTGGGTCATCTCCGACTTACACCAATTAACTTGCATCATGCCTCTCCTGGACTTGGCTGCTGCAGAACCGGAGGTACCCCCGGTTTTCTTATTCTTTCCGGTTCCCCCGGCCTTGGTCGCTAGGCTCTTCTCCTTCACCATCTTGCGACGAACGCTGGTGAAGCTCCGGCCGCGGCGGCGCGAGGAAGAAAATGGAGCTCTCAAGTTCTTTTTGGAGGAAGAAGAAGAAGTGGAGGGCGCAAGGTGCGAATTATCCTCGGGCCGTACCAGGAGACTATTTATAGGAGGGGGCCTAAACCCTAGGGTTAATTGTGATTTTGCACAAAAGACCTTCAAGATTAATCTTTTTACGAAAAAGATGTGAAGAGATTTGATCTACAAAGGAAGATTTTCTGAGAAAGATACATTAAGTACGCGGAGGAGAATCCAGGATAAACCGAAACATTTTTTGGCTCCTGAGATCCTGGAGATAAATACTCAGAGTTATCTTTTCAAACGGAAAGATATGATCCTGGTGATAATAACGAAACCCGTATAAACCAGATCAGATATTTTGGAGAGTTATTTTCTTAAAACAAACGATTTGTGTCTAAGTTATTTCGGAAGTAGCTTAACATGAACAACGTAAGTTTTAACTTAAGTGTTCATGTTAACCTGGGGGCTAATATTGGGGGGATAGGTAAAGGGGAGCTTTACCATCCACCCACATGAACCGATTTGACCTTAGCCGTTTCATAAGACTCGGTCTGGTTTATACCATAAGAAGCTGGACGAGAGGTGGCCGCCCAGCAGAAGAAGATCCGGGTTACCTTGAGCGTAACCCGGAAATAATAGAAGAACCAGCCCAAGGCCCGGGTTGGAAGAATCAAAGGCCCGAGACCTGAAGAGCAGCCCAAGGCCAGATTGCGACGGTCGGGTCATAAGGAGAACCGGACGGGCTGACCAGTATCCGGATTAGGCTAGGACTCCGACGACGGGGATGGCCCGGATTCTCCTGTAAACCGGGGTACTCGTCCACTATATACGACGAGACCCTGGGACGTAGAGAGACAGATTCTAAGTTGATAGCAAGGTAGCTCAAAACATCAAGAGCTGGAATTGCCCTTTGTAATCGAGACCTTGTTTCCCAATAATAAGAAGGCAGGAGTAGATCTTACCCTCAATCGAGGGGCCAAACCTGGGTAAACTCGCGTCTCTTGTTTCCGCCTTAACCCTTTCTAAGTTTCGCTTAGTAGCAATGGCCTCGCACTCACATGAGGACACTTGCCGTGAAAACACCACGACATCGCTCAAGTCAATAGAGTGCTCCTTGCTGCTTGTCTCACAGAGGAAAGTATAGTAAGCCTGAAAAAAAAGCCTCTTGCTTGTCCTCTTCGTTGGTACAAATCTGATTCCACACTTGCACCATCGATATGAAATTATTCATGCGCCTTCTGATGCAAACCATGTGAAAAGGCTTGGAATTGGAATCCCCCTCCTTTATCCATCTCATCCGAGATTGTTGACGTGCAATAGTCCTTTCTAGCGAAGACAGCCCTAGCACATCCAATTTCAGCATGTTCCTTAGCCATCTTTCCTTCGGGGATAGCAACATGCGCTCATGTGCCTCGTCAAACCGAAGTATCATGATGTTAGCAATGCCGATTTGCATCTTGGCATTCCCCACCGTCTGTTTTGCCCAAGATTGCATGGCGTCTTCTATTTTGCGAAAAAGGAAATCCAATCTTTTGAAGGGATCCGCGATCTCCTGGTTGCATACCCACGCCTCCCTCACGGCCTCTAAAAAGTGCTAAACTTTGTCCAAAAGAGTTCAAATTTGAACCTATGTTTAGGTTTGATCCCCGCATTGAATGAGAGGTGTAAGGGTGCATGATTGGAGATGGACGCAGCTAGTCCCAATCGACTGGCACAAGCGCACAGTTAATACGTGTCATCGTAGGTATTTCACGCCATTGCTCCATGTGTGCATCCTCCTGTGCAAGTACACATCCTTCAGCTCCTGTGTGCAAGCAAAATCTCTAAAACTGCGTAGCATGCTCCGATCCACATTTGGATTGTTTTTGTCGGATGCGTTACGGATCATGTTGAAGTCTCCAATTATTAGCCAAGGCCCCCGACCTAGCTCTCTTCGCTCTATTAACTCTTGTACAAATTGTATTTTATCTCGGACTCTTTGTGGCCAGTATACCCCAATAATCCACCAAACCAGTTTTTTGATCATTCGCACCTCCGCATTCAAGGAAAACGTGTCAATTGATACATGATCCAAGATCAGCACCGATGTTTCCCAAGCAAGGAGTATACCCCTCTCGGGTCTCCTGCGCCGGCAGGAAAGCAAACTCGAAACATCGGGCCAAGACAATGTACCGATCTATCGACTCCATTTTTGTCTCCTAGATACATACTAGGTTCACTTTTAGCGTGCTATCAAACTCACATAGCGCATCTCTCCTGCTAGTCTCATTTAGCCCCCTAGCGTTTAGGTTGAGAATTTTGGCGTTGAGATCCATAATCAATACAAGCATATCACCAGACGGGAACACCACTAGTAGGCTACTGGACAGCAATCGCGCCACCTCCGTTGGCCCCCGTACTGAAGCTCTCTGGCATGGTCTTGCCAAAGATGGCCACCACGGCTCGTAAGTGTGTCTCACGCATAGAAGAATCTAACAAGCCTCTAAACTTCCGCAGCGCCTTTTCGTCCACCTCCAAGTCAGGCACCGTGACTCCTAGCGCTTTGAGCAGCACCGATTATGCGGCAGAACCCTTCTTCGATCTATGAGGTGTGGTCGCCGTTGGGTGTCGCATGCCAGATGCACGCGTGACACGCCTCGGGGTACGCCACCCCGTCTCTTGCTGCATGTCATTTAACTCGATCTCCCGTAGAATTGGGGGTGTCAGCTTCTTCGAGATGCTAGCACAGAAATGCCGCATCCTTCCCATGGCGTTAGTCTCCTCGACCGTGATCGCCTCCCTTCTGTCCTCGTTCATGATCACGCCTTGCATGTTCTCGTCTGGCCCATGAACAAAGATGAGCGGTTGCACTGACATATCTCCGATGCTAAGGTCTTCCTAGCCCGCTTCAGTTGCGAGGACCAGCTCTGCTAAGGCCTCTTGGGCCTCACCCATAGGTCATCCTCCCTATTGGTATCCTGTAGTGTATTTGGCACGTAAGACGCATTGGAGAGGGAAATTTGAAAGTACCCTACTATGTCCCCTCCCGACTCAAGTTCATTGCATGGTCTAGATTACACCCCCTCCTTTGTTTCTTGGTCCCTCTGATCCACCTCCTAGGTCTCAGTCAAGGAAACCGAGAAAAATCCCATCGGTGGGCCCCCACTTCCACATTATCGCTATGTTGGCTCAAAAGCATAGGACGATGTGCATAACCCACCTCGGATCCCGTTCGCTTACCACGAAAGACTGCCTCATTTTGCTCAGTCTCCGACGGATCCGATGCTGGGCCTACCACGAGCGTGTCCACCCCGGCCACCGCGCCCTTGCACATAGCAGCTTCCAGAGTGGCCTGCTGCCTACTACGACCGTTGCGGCAGGAGATAATTCCTTGGGATCTGCCACAATGGTCAGAGGTGCTTTGTCCGCTTGTCGGCTTCCATCGCCTTGGTGGCAAGCAGTAGCGGCTACCAATTCCTTCTCGCATGAGAGTCCAAGTGGACCCTTATCCCTGACCATGATTGGGAGGGGGTCCTCCATCCGTGGCACCTGCCAAACCGATTGCTCCACGTGGCGTCTCCCTGGAGAGCTAGCGTGACCGCCGTTCACTTGATGGTCGCCAGCTCCACCACCGTCCCCAAACATCCCTCAACGATCCGGCACCCCAGCCATCCAAAATCGTGCATGCAACGTCCAATAGCCCTCATCTCCATGTCCAAAGCTGCCCTCCTTTGGCAGCCCGTCCCTGATACGTCCCAAACGTATCTATAAGTTTTGATGCTCCATGATTGTTTTGTACATGTTTTCCCTATGTTTTCCTTATTTTTCTGTCATTTATTGACTAACCTATTAACAAGATGCCTAGTGTCAGTTCTTGTTTATTTCTCGGTGCATTGCAGAAATAGGTCAAAAATCAAAGTGCTCGGAATGAGCTGAATTTTTTTGTGGATTTTTATTCCCCGGGAAACTCCAGGAGGCAGAAGGGCAGCCCAAGATGGGGCCCGCGTCACCCAGAAGGGCACTGGTTGTGGCCAGGTCCTTGTCCGCGCCTAGGAGGCACTTGGGTGACCCCGAAACCGCCCCGCGTCGCCCTTTCTCTTATAAATTCACCCTTGACCTACAAAGAGAGGAACCCCGGAGGATTTTTCCAAAAACGCATCCGAGCTCCGCCGCCATCGAAAATCCTAATTCGGGGGACAAAATCTCATGTTCTGCCACCCTGCCAGGACGGGCAAGTGCACCCATCTCCATCGGTCGTTCTTCTTCCGTGATGCTTCGTGAGTAGTTCCCCTATGGAATATGGGTTCATAGGAGTATCTAGTTGGTACTCTCTCCCCCTTGTTGATTAATACCACGGTCTCTTGAGCTGCCTCACATGATAGAGATCCATCTGATGTAATAATATGTGTTTTGTTTGCTGGGATCCGATGAACCATGGAATTATGGTTATTTTGTTCATGTCATTACATGAGAGTCTTCACTTATATCCTTAGAGTGTTTTAATGTGTTCTTGCATGCTTTTTGATGTGTATAATTATCTTGATCACATAGTTATATGCATCTCCAAGAGGGAGTATTTATGCTAGATAACGGCATCATGCCTCCTTGTTGCCTACGCTTGAGTGACAGAAACATGTGGGGGGCGGGGGAGGATGTGTTGTTTCCACTAGTGAGAAAACATCGGTGCTCTTGTCTACGGATGAGAACCATTGCTTACATTACGTATTTTTTTAATGCAATTGTCTGTTGCACACAAAGAAATCACTTCGTTTTTGCAACTTAATACCAGAGAGATTTGCTGGATAGATTTCTTGAGGTGGACTATTAGATATAGATGCATGATGGATAGCAATCACTTTGTTGTCTCGGAGCATAGCTCTATCTGTAAGTTTACTTGGGAAGTATACTCTTGCTTTTTTTACTTGCTTTATCGTTCTTGCTATCAATGGTTAATTTCTTTGAAACTAGATCTTATTGGCAACATGGGTTCACGGGAGATCAACAAAAATATTATGAGGAATACCGCTTGTTTGAAAAGGGGAACACTTATGAATACAAATAAATAAATTGAATGCTTATGCTAGAAACTTGTGCTCTATATATAATATATCTTATTGTTGTGATAAAACTTGTTGTTGTATGGATTTTAAACACCTTACTTTCCAATGTGCTTGTAATACAAATAAAACTATATCCTCTTATTCCTTGGGAAACTATGACTTTTATAATGTGGAACAAATTGAAGAATTTGTTGCTTGGATGGGTGCTATTGAAATTGATTCTTTGCTTACAAATAAAAGTGATGCTTCTTACAAATATGAAATTTGTTCTATACTTGAATATTTCCATGATGATCATGAGCACAATGGCTATATTAGTAGATATCTTAATAGTTTCTCTCTCCAAAGAAAGAGACTAATGCATTGCAGGAGCCTATGGAAGAATAAGTTGCTGAAACTCGAAGCTCATTGGATGAAAAAGAGGAGAGTGACGAACGAAAGGAGGAAGAATGGAGTAGCTACCCATGTCTACCTTCCAATGAGAGTAAATCTTTAACTCATACATTATTTTATTGTCATTGATGATTACCAAAGGAGGATGAGTGCTATATTGATGATCTTATTGATTATTTAGAAATATCCCACTTGTGACCTGGATTCTACTATGAATGAAACTTGTGACCTGGATGCTACTATGAATGAAACTTGTGACCTGGATGCTATACTTGTGACCTGGATGCTAATATGAATGAAACTTGTGAGAATGATGTTGCTACTGTTTTTTATGATAATCCTTGCTACTTTGATAAATCCTATGACAATCCTCTATTTATTCCAACTATTGATATGCATGATAATGAGGAAGTTTGTTTAGAAAATTTATATATTTTTTTAACCTTTACCGTAGGGAAAATCCCTATGGTTATTTTTACATTATAGGGGGGTTACAAATTACAAGTTAGAAAAATTTTAGGATAATGCTCTAGATGATGGTCCTATGTTAATTGATGTTATAAATCATAATTCTATTGAAAATGGGATTGGATAGGTCTTGATTTTAGCTAGGAGTCCCATACCTTTGGAGAGTGATCAATCATCTTGTTATAATATTTCTAAAACTGGGTTTGAAGAGGTCATGATTTTAAATTTTGATCCCACTATTTTGGAGCTCGATATGAATTATGTGGTTTTAGATAATGACAAACATACTTTATGTGATAGTTATATTGTTGAATTTGTTCATGATGCTACTAAAAATTATTACGAGATAGGAAAATATGGTTGTAGGAATTTTCTCTCTTTATATTTGAAATTTAATACCTCTCTTTATATTTGAAATTTTGAAGTTGTTCTTATTTTTCCCTCCTAAGGTAGTTTCTTTATGCGTTTCTTTGCAATATTACTATGCACTGGAAGTGGAATAGACTTAAATGTGTTTCATATTTGTACTTGATGCTCTCTTTTGCCTCAACTATTTCTTATGTGAGCATCTTTGAAATTACTGAGCCTATCTTAATGGCTATAAAGAAAGAGCTCTTACCAGACAACCCTTGCTATTTTTGCTTTCAGTTTAAGGTTTATTTTGCTTCCAGTTTTGAATTATTTTCTATCTCCTTTATTTGTAGGGAACACTAATTATAAGAAAAATTAGTTGTACTTGTTATCTAAAACTTTCAAAAGAGAAGTGATTAAGAAGGTGAACATTGACGAAATAGGGGCCGACCTTGAACCCTTGTGTTCATGCCTACGGAAACAATGTAAATCTTCTCATGGAAGCTTCTCAGCTAAAAATATGTGTTGTTGTGTTTTCTTCCATTGTATCATAAAAATAAATCCCCTTAAAGTAAATCCCTAGCTAAGAGGCGTTAAAAAGAAGCGCCTATGGGAGGCAACCCATTTTGTTTTCCTTTGTTTTCTTTGTGTCTTGGAAGTTGTTACTTATATATCAACCGCTCCTTATCCTTTTTATTTCATTTTTGTGCCAATAGTAACCTCTAATAGAGAGGTAGTCGATTTGGGGAAGTTGCTATTTTGAAACAGATTTCTGGGTTGTTACCCAAAAAAAATTATTTATCTCAGACAAAACATCAAATTGCTTTGAAAACACATAGACACATGCCCCCAGGTTTTTATCTAACTTTCATTAGTTTTCCACTTTTTGATTTGAGCAAAAAAAGATTTTCGAAAAAAAATCATCTTTGCCGACTATTCTATTTTGACAGATTTCTGCCAAAATTTGCATTTGCATCTTAATCTCTTTTTTGGGTGTTCTTTTGAGGGAAAGATTTAAACTGATTGTTAGACTTGTCTTGAAACTAAACCAAGTGGATTTATTATTTTTATTACACTAACGTTGCTAATGAAGATTGTGAAAACTTTTAGGTGGAGGAAATTTTCAAGTGTAGGGAGAGAAGGATGATATGAGAAGATGAAGGATGGACAAAAGCTTAAGATTGGGTGCATATGTTACCCCAAGACATATCGAAGAAGTACAAGAGTCAAATCTTGGGGATGCCCAAGGCATCCTCTTCTCCATCAACAAAAATATCAGGTTTCTTTCAAAACACTATATTTTTATTGCTTCACATGATATGTGTTATTCTTGGAGCGCCATTTTATTTTGATTTTAGTTTGTTTTGTTTTCTTTTCTATAGCATTTGGTTGGATCCTAGCATATTTTAGTTTGGAGAGAGACACACTCTGTTTTCATTGACTAGAACACTATAGTTTTCACTCTTATTGTTATGTGAGTGTTTTGTTTTTGCTACTACTATGTTTAGCTCTTGTTCTGCATTATTATTTTGTTCAAAGATTTTTGTTTTGCTTAGTATATGTATGATTATCTCTCTGGTATTTGTTGAATATTTTCTTTGAGAGTTGTTTCAAACAAGTTAAT